>JAVLUX010000012.1:14600000-15800000 GCA_032164185.1 Moxostoma hubbsi | reverse complement strand
ATTGCATTCATCATGCAACTCCATTCTAATTTATTGGACTATAAGTAGTTCCTTTTTTATTCAGGCTGTCTGGCCAAACATGAGTCAGCAGGACCTAAGAATACATCTGCAAGGCAATTCATAATTCCCTGTATTAACATATTTGCACAAAGAAAACAGAATAGGTGCCATTAAAGCATTCTGTCATTTAGAACATGTCTATTTTCTCCCTTAATGATGTCTGTCAAGGCATTACAGCACTCAATTCAAGTCCTGAGTTGAAAGTTTGCTTTCCAGCTACCCAACTCAAATGCCTCCATTACTTCAGAACTTCCCATAGCTTAATGGTGCAGAACAAACAGGCCTTGTTGACTGTAATGAATAATGTGATAGATAGAGAGGGGGAGAGAGAGTTGAGGTAGAAAGCAGTGATCATGTGATAAACTAAGTAAAGGTATAGAAATATGAAAGCAGGAATAATGCAGTAATTTGGCTTCAATGACAAATTACGACACAGCATGATGATTTCTGTCTGTGGAGGTTTCCCTTCTTTTGAAGCGTGAATGTGTACCAAGGAAAACAATGCAGAATTAGGACACTTCCTCTGGTGGAGGATAAGAGAGCGAGCAGTGAAGGGAAACAGAGACTGGTTTTGTCTAAGCCCAGTACCAGCATCCAAACAACACAAAGCCTGCCTAACCAGCCATTGACTTGAACTAGGCCTCTGTGCATAGCTAATGCACTGAGAGAGGCTTCCCTCCAGCCGCACAAAGCAGGCGGTGGGGTGAGGGGTCTGTGAAGGAGGCAAACTGAGTTATTAACAAGCGCTGCAAAGCGCAGACCGTTTAAACATGTGATCAGATTCGTCATTTACCCTTATTGTCTACATTTTGTGCAGAGTCTCTAAACTGTGTATTCTTCTAACAGGAATCTTTTTTTATGATAATTATTTGGGCTTCTGTCTGTCCTTGAACTCTGGAGAATGTGCTACTGTTTTCACACATGCAAAACTAAACATACTTGGTTTGAAATTCAAGGGAAGTGATAAACTTAGTTTGCTTAGAGGCAGGGTGAGAAAGGCCTCGGTGCAAAAATGTCACATAAATGGGCAAAAATGCAACAAAAAAAAATCGGTAATGAATTCTTCTGTTTTGTTTGTATCGTCTGATAGAGTTTATTCTATTATCATCAAAAATATGAATTGATGTTGATTTTTATTTAATAGGCTAAAACCTAATTACTCTTTTTTTGAACATGTATTTTGATTAATTTATTAAATATTTTACATGAAAGGATGACATATGAAATATGCCCTCATAAAGGTAAAAAATGCCCCTTAAAATCAATTGACCCTTCGTTAAGCCCTGCCTTAAAAGTACTTCTGACCAATCCTGTTTTAGCAACTGTTGCCCTGCCACCATTACTCTGACATGCATTTGCTATTTTCCAAAGACAGTCTATGGAAGTAATGTGTGTTTAAGTACTTTTAAGCAGGATTTTATAAAAAGAATCCAAAAAATTTAAAACATTGTTGCCGGGTCATTTGTAATAGTGACACAATTTTCCCAGAGAGGATACACGCAGTGTTTTATTTATTTTTATTAAATAATCTTTAAATAAACCTGGAGAAAGAGTATTTTATGGATTAAAGGAGCAATATGTAATATATTTACTGTACTAAAGCATGAAATTATCATAATATTTTATCAGGAAACATGCTAAATTGAAATACTGATTTATCTGAAAACAATGCTACAGCTAGTATATTCTACATTGAAATGTCCGTTCCGGGCTCAAATTTCTGTTTGTGTTTTGGCATGTGTGATCCCGCCCACTGCCCATTTCTCAATAGTATTTCAACACACTGGGTTGCCAGATTTGAAACAAGTTAGCGGACAAACACAGCACGCTGCAGCCATGGAAGCCAGCAATACATCTAGCTAACATTGACAGATTTATTAAAAATCCACGAGCTCGTTTATAATTTGCAAACAATAAAAACTTTGCAAACGTATACATTAGCTGACCAACTTACAGTATAAAGCTGCGTTCAGACTGCCAGCTACTTTGTCACTACATGTCACCAGTGATTGGTGGTTAGGTCGCTAGTGGTTTGTATTGAGAGTCTAAACAGCACTGTTTCTTTACAATTAATATTATTATTAAAATATTAGGATCACGTGAGCTCTACCATCTTCTCTCTGAAGAAGATCTGTCGCTCCCGAAAGTCGCTCTTCATTTGCATTAAGTTAAACATTTAAAGTATAAACAAAGTCAATCATCAACTTTGTTGCATCGCTGGACACACCCACATCCGGTCACTAACGGTCGCCATCGCTCGTGTTGAGATGAGGTCGTTTTGTCGTTGTGTCGCTGGCAGCGTGAACGCAGCTTCAGGCTCATCGCTTGCCATTGTCAGTTTTCTCGTTCCTGTTGCGTGTACTCAACCTGGCAACCATGAGCTTCGAGTCTGAGTAGGTGGGGCGGGGGAGACAACTCTCTCCAATATTTTGAATTTGGAATGCAGTACCCATTTTAAACGCTTGATGTCAATGTTATATACGGCAACTGTGCCAGCCCTCATTCCCAAGCAAAAGAGTTCACATTATCAATGAGTCTGTTATGAGACATTATAAACAGCTCTGTTCACTTACGCTAAAGTTTATGGATGTGTAATTGCTATTAAATGAAGTTTTTTCCTTTTTTTATACTGTAATAATTGTTTAGCTTGATTCTGATTCAGTCTCCATAGTTTTTAATCAAATTACTGTATAATTTAACAATTCCAGATAAATATGCATTACAATTTCTTTCTTCATCCATTCCGTTTATGAGACTATTTTTTTCCAAACCAAGGTGGCGGGGCTTAACAAAGGGTCTTTTCCGGTGTACAAATTTTCAGCCTTAAAAAAAAAAAATTTGAATAATTTAACAATGCTTAGAGATCCCAAAATTGGTCTCCTGAGGATTGATTTCATAACACCCTAACATCTCAGAAAGTATTATATCCTAATCCACTGTGTCGATCATGTTCCCGAATGTGTGTATGTCTGACACTGTGATGACCCTAAGTCCAGAAACACCTTATTTTTCAGCATAACTAGCGTGCCGCCATTATCAACCTTGAATGTGGACCTTTTCCAGTATACGCCACCTCCATCCATTACAGCAATGCAAAAATACTCATTTATACTGCTTTATATTGCAGGCTGGCAATGCATGTTATCATATTATTATCATTCGTTATTGTTTTCATGTTCACCTTGGTTTGTAACACATATAGTTTTACAATTTATCGCATTTTGCAAGCATTTTATCGCACGCAGAGGTACCACAGGTAAAATGAATGAGAGATCAGATGCTGGAACGCTCCTCCGTCTGTAACAGCTGCTGCAAACTTTACAGTACACAACAAGGAGAGAGCAGAAAGCTGCTGGTTCAACATTCTTTGCACTACAGTGTTGGGGAAGCTACATTGAAACTGTAGTTTGACAAGCTACTCATAATTTTAAGTAGTTTAGCTACAGTCAAGCTACTCTTTTGAAAAAGTAGTTAGCTACACAACAAATAACTATCAAAAAGTAGCTAGCTACACTGAAGCTGCTAAATGAGGCAATATTACCAATTATTTTTATAAAAAACTTTACACTAATGGCATTTATAAATTCATGTATTAATTAAATATATTTAATGTGTTTAATTAAATATATTAAATGTATTAAATACATTTAATGAATAGTAACTTTAATACAGTTAATAATGGCCATAAAATAAAATACAACAGTATAAAATAAAAACAAAAAAGATCAGATGCCATTCAAAAATATTTTTTATATTATTCTTCACACTTTTCAGTCCTGCTGTTGCCAGGTATAGCCTACTTCCCTAAAGATAACATTTTTATGACAAACTCTCCTTGGGCTGGCATTTTTTGTTCTTGTCACATAATTTTGTGTGAATAAAGACTCGGGGCTTGTTTCTCCCCTCACCTGTGTTCATGCTCATTGTATTTTCAGACTTTTTTGCCATTGACATGCAAGTGCCAGCTTTACAGGTCACATACAGAGGTTGCTCTACAAATATTTGTTCGCTATTTTCAGGTCCAAAAAAAGTGGACGGATGGTCATCCTAGATCAAATGTCGGGAACCTATGGGTCACCTTTGTTAAAAATCAAGTGGCTCGCCAGGTGTCTCATCATTCACCAACACATGATGGTTTAATACTTTCTAGAGATAAATTTCCTGGAGAAAGTTTGGGTGCGATTGCAAAGGTTGAAATCAATGACACTGTTTTGATTTCCTTTCTCCCGAATTTGCCGTACAGCCTACTCCTGGTGAACAAGGCTTGAAATGAACACCCGCCAAATGCAGATTTTTTATGCGGTGTATTTTGCTGTCCCAGCCACTGTGGAAGGCAGTAAGACTTCTCTGAGGGAGATTGTGAGAAACATGAAATGTACATTCTGTTCTGCTCTATATGTGTGTGTATGTTTCTCGCCTTCTCTGTATGTGTGCTCAGTTGACCCCAGATGTCAGTTGCATGGCTTAGATGTGTGAGAGTCAATTCTCTCTTCCTCTTTATGATGTTCCACATTTCACGCAGCATGCTTATTTCTGTAAGTTGAATAGGTCACACTTGTCCTCGTGAGGTGGACAGGGTCAGGCAGGTGGCAGAACGTCTAGGACATCTGTATATGGCCTTGTTTCTGTATAACTCCAGAATACTCAATTTCTCCCCCTTGATCATAAGCCTTGATGTCACTTTACTATTGGCTGTTCATTGTCTCATGAGGAATATAAATAACATGCTTTCTGTAATAAACGTTGAGTAGATTGAATACAGACCAACTGTGTGTTGTTGTTCTTTCTACTTTGTTTTTACGTGTACCCAGGGAGTGATATAGCACCCGCCACACTCCGAATGCGACTAAACTCAATCCAGTTCCTGAGCTCCTGGTATAAATGTATTTCATGTGCGAGTAATTTTGCTCATCTGCCCGCAAGATGTGGATGACCTGTAAGACATACTGGAGTGACACATGACAAGAAATGCTGTTAGTCAAAAAGAAAAAACAGACTTTATTATATTTTTAAGAACAGACAAAAGAAAATCCATCAGTGCTTGTGTCTGATTCTCTGTTTGTTCAGAGGAGTGCAACGGGACCCTGTCTCATGGAACAAGTGCATGTAAAGAGTTATCACTCCTTTTTATCTGTTTCATTCAACTGAAAACTGTTTGCAAGAATAATGTTGTCTATGAGAATGCTGCACATGATCTCCGATCATCTCGTGAGTTTTGATTTATTTCCACAGAGAAGTTCACTCTTACAAATTGTGAATGTGACTCTGCAGGTTGAGTAATATACTGTATATAGGCATCTTTATATTAAAGAAAGACGAAAGTGATTAAATCATAAAGTAATACAAGACACATTTGGTTCACTTTGAACCAAAAGTTAGTTCTATTTTCTTTTCTTTAGGCAGCATAAACTGTTACCAAAATGCAGTATAAACACATTTGATAAGAATGAACATTTGGTAGCATTTTTTGGGAACACAAGGGAATGTATTAGGCTTATTTATTATGAGTAATTACAGTTATAATTGTCTTTAGTCCTTAATTTGCACCTGTTGCTGTGCACTGATATTTGCGTGATGGCAAATGGGGTCATTGGAAAAGGTAAATGTTTGAATTTGGAGAGGCGGTTATATAGAAGATTTTTTAATCACTTTCGTTAGGTTAAATTGTGATTTGAATTTAGAAATGTCTTTTAAGTTTTTTGTATTTTGATAAATTTATTTAATTTTTAAAGCAAAATCTATAAAGCAAAAATATTCATCGACCTTGGGGGTTGACCATATAATCAGATATCATTTTAAATGCGATTAATATTAAAAATACTTTTTACATATCACCCAGCCCAAAAGGGAAGTTAAAATTTTCAGGAACAATTATAAAATACATTTTATGGAGACCTGCACAAACTCAATTCCATATTGCAACATGTTACCTATTAATTTTTGCGTATGTGTTTGTTTTTGAGTAGTCTATTGGCAATATAAACATTTAATTTTATTGAAAAACTTTGTTTTTGAAAATAGTAAATTACTAGTTCTATCGGGAAGACACGCAGGCTTGAGTGAGGTTTAAGAAGCTATTTATTTGATGAATGTAGAACAGAAAAATAATGTCTCTCTTTGGCGTAGGCCCAGTCTGGCGGTCCGAGTGGAGTTGTACTCGGAACCATCATATCCTGCCGGAGATAGGAGGCAGGGGCGAGGAGCCTACCCCCGTGCGGGACGGGGCTCAACTGGTGGTGGTGGGGTGGTGGAGGTTGCCGTGTTAGCACACTGAAACAGCAATGTGATAGATTGTGAGCAGACTTATAAAGCAATGGCTTACCTGCGATTGGCTAGGAATTACCCAGCTAATAGTGTGATGATGTACAGCTGCTAGTCTTCCCGCTAGAACTACGCTGCGCTCACCTTTATTGTTAGTTTTTGTGGTATGGCTCTTTCGAAAAAATGCATCAACTAAAAATTTACAAAAGATGAAAAATTGTTGCATAATAATACATACCATAAATTATTTCTTTTACCAATCATTTTATTTATTTTACATGAAAATAATAGTTAATTTAAAGAAATTGAAAAAATAAACAGTTCTGCATGATAGTAATTATTATAATATTACATACTGTATATTTATTAACATTATTATAATAATTAACTCGCTGCTCCCAATAACACACAAATGATGAGAAGTGAAATAAAATAGCTAAATAAAATTTAGAACAGATATAAAAATTCCCCAAAAGGCAATAATAACTTTTTGCTGATGTTAGAAAATTATCTGACATTGGCATGTTATTCTGCTGTATATCCTGTGGTTTTGTGATAGATTAAGTACATTCCAATAAATTCTGTCTTTATTTTCTATCTAGTTATTTACATTGCGGTCAATGAGAGAGCGGAACTGGAACATTTGCCGGAAATGCAGCCGCTTGCTTCTGCGCTGCAAAATAAGGTGGATGCATGGACGCAAACGCACACATGAATGCTTGCATCACAAGTGCACTGTCCCCTTGTATATACTTTGTGCTGTCTTGTGTTACAGTAGTGGAGACAAACCTCCATACTCAAGGGGGTGATAAAGTTGCACTCAAAAATATGGGCTATTAAAAGTGGACTTAGTAATATTCATGTTTATGTTGCACTAACTCCTATTTCAGCATCATGTAGAAACAGAATTTCTCCGTTACAGATGCCATTGTTGAAATTCGCCATTTGCAGTCAGCCATGATTCATTTAGTTAGTAAATTAAACCGTCCAATTTAGAAATATTAGGCTGGTCATTTGAGCTCAAAATTGTGGTAGGCTACTCACGAATGTGTGGCCAGATGTTTGTCTTAAATAATGAGTCTTAGAGAGCTAGTATCACCACAGTCATCACATGTGAGTCTGTTGTAAATTTTAGGAACTGTCAAAATCAATTACGTGTGTACTTAAAAGTGCACCCTTAAACCAGATGTGTGACTTGCTCAGCATCCTCTTTAAACTGTTGCTCTGCCATGTCAGTAGTTGACCTGATAGCAAAAACTAGTCATAGAAGCAGATACAGTAGTTTATCCTAAAACCTTTCATAGTGCCCCTTGTGGCAACTCCGAGAATGCAACTGCATTATGAATAGAGTGCAACAGTACCTGCCCACTGGATGTCTTCATTCAGGTAAGATTTTTCCCATTCATTTCATCCACATGGATTTCATAAAAGAGTTCTTAGCCATTAACCAAACTAATAAACACGCAATACAAACTTTGATTTATAATTTGTCAACATTTGGACAACATAATATATAGTAAATGTGAACTCATTTAAGCAAAGTGAAGTCAGGCAGTGGGTGGGGTAAATGAACCTCAACAGCTTCAGCGTTTTTCATGAGGGCCTGAAGTATAATCCCATGTCAGTATTGAAGTATTGTGAATGACGTAATAAAATTAAAAACAATAAAAAATATAAAACTGTTGATTTAAATATGTTGATTATAAGTATAGAAACAATATATTTACATTCTATAGCAATTTATTCTGATATTTACAAATAAATAAGTAGTTTTAGAGTGTTGGAAGACCAACTCCATTGCTTCATTCACAGTATAACACAGTAGTGAGTGGGCGGTCGCTGCTGGGCTCTTTTGCTGCAGTTTGTCTACTGTGATTCTCTGATTGGTGGATCTTTCTCTGCAGGATCATGGGTAGTGTAGTTCATCACCTGGAATTCCACTAATGAACATGTTTTCTATTATTTTATTAAGTTGAATTACACTAAGGCTGAGCTCACGGTAGGTCTGTTTTTAAAGGTTTATAAGTTATCGTAAAATATATTCGCCTACTGAAAACAATAATGTGAGTTTTACTTCTGGAACTGCGCTCTATTGCACTCTGACACATTTCGGAACGCAACAATATGTGAAATTGAGCTTGTCCAGCAAGAAGCGTCTTAACTTACATATTTTTGTGAGTATGTTTCATGAGATAGAATTGATAAAAGATGTTGAAAAGAGGACACAAGCTATGAGAGGAAGGGAGAGAGATCTCACCTTAAACATTTATTTAACTATGTACAGGTTTGCAGAAATATCGATCTGAGCAGAGATGCTGATTGTCTACAAAAGACAGCTACAGAAAACTGAAAATTATTTCAGTGTCAGAAGGAACAGAATGGAGGGCAATTCAACAATGTTGGCAACTCAACATGGCAATAAACCACACAGTTGTAAAACAAACTATTTACATATTCAGTACTTTGTTATTTAAAAGATATACTGAACCAGGACAAATTAATCCTTTTTTAGGATTATATTACAGGATTACATCCGTAACAAATCATGTCGTAGTTTAAAAAAACATGGAAGTGATGTCATGGTGATGAACAGGAAGTGTGTAGAAACATACACAAAACATTGTTGGATTGCATTTTTGCAAGAATATGATGGAATAAAGAAAACAAAAATTAAATTCTGAAAAATAGAAACATGAGGTCATGATGAGGAGTTACTGATGACTCTGTTGATATTTAGAAATATCTACTCAGGTTTGATGGACAGATTCATGGAAGGCACGCTACTGGTCACCACAATGAGGTATGATGAGGCCTCTGTCATACCAAATCTGATTGTACTTGTTTATCCATGTGTGTATTCACATCATTTAACAGTTTTTTAACAAATAAATACATCCATGTATTGGGTGTTTATTACCTCAAACACTTTGTCTGCTATGTAGTTTATATTAATTGTTGAAGCAGAATTATCACATGTTAAGTTCAGTCAGTTGGGGCTCCAGTTGGGACTGCCGTGTGATTGGCCAGAGGGCAGAGATATGCGGAACAAGAGCAGGGTTGCTTCGGTTCACAACTGACCTCAAATCAGCTTGAATGGCTACAATAAATCTATTTGTTTTTCTCAGAGGAACAAAGAGGCAGGAGTTACTGATAGTCAAAACTGTGTGTGACTAGTTGTTTAAAAATACTTTCAGGGAAGAAAAGAGAATGTATGCAGAAGTCTCTTTTTTGATTGATCATTAAAGTGCTTAAAAGGTTTTAATGTACATGGGAAGGTTGTGGTTTTGCCAGGGTTTGGCACAGGGATTTTGATGAGGAGCACAGCAAATCCACCGCACTCAGAAAAATCACACACATCTTCAGGTGGAACCAGAGAGAGGCGAGGATTATACATGCAAGCTTAGATGCTTCACACAGGAGAGGTACCTGATTGAGCCCAACTGTCCTGGTAAGTGCCCTCCCTCATGAGGTGATGTCGGTCTAGGGAGGGAGGGAGGGGCATAAGGAACTGGGGAAGGAGAGAGCTGTTAGAGCTTGTGATGTCACCTTCGGCAACAAATGTCAGGTCTGTGTCGCACTCTTCTTCCTCCAGCGCCTGGACACCTCCGTCGCTCCTCCAGTCTGTGACCTCAGATGAGCTCCCTTTTTGCGTGTGTGGGATGGGGGAAAGTGCAGAACAGAATGGTGGTTGATTTTGGGCAGCAGCGTTTCTATTGGGTGGAATTAGGGCCCGTCTAGGTGCTTTCCCCTCCACTGCTGAATCCAAGCTCTGCGATTTGTGGCTTGCGCTGAGGGCAGAGCCATTCTCCTTGGATCTGGGCCGAGTCTTGTGGGAGACGGGGGTGGAGCTGAAGTTGTCGCTGTTGATGTCTGCTTCCGTATCGAGGCGCAGGAAGTCAGGCAGGACAAGGTTGGATTTATTCAGCAAACCCCGCTGGTCATCAGCTCTGTTGTTCTGTGCTTTGGATATGAGCTCGAAGAATTCTGGATCGAAAACACACAATTCCAAACCATTTTATTTGCTGAAAAGTGGAAACTAACACATGACACATCACAGCATGCGTGAGATAGAAAGCTTTCTTGCAAGACCGATTAACTGCGACTGCCAGTTCAAAGTGTGCTTGTGTTAGCAGTAGCTACATCAGCCAGTGTTACTACAGAGACTGGTTAGCATAAGATGTAGCCAAGAACAACTTCAGTGCTTCAAATGGGTAAAATAAAAAAATTAATTTAAAAAAAAAACAAAAGGGGAATAGGGTTTTACCTTCAGCTTCATCTATATTAAGTTTTTTCTGTTTTCGTTTTTCCACCTGGGCCCTGGTTTTCACAGCCGAAGGCTTTCCTGCCGTTTTGTCCTCCCCCTGGGTAGCGACAATGAGATTGGGGCACATTAAAGGTGCGTGGATGAATGTTGCCTCTTCTACAGGCTTTGTCTGGGGCTACAACTACAGGGGTCTCTTAGGAGCAGTGGAGGGGCTTCTAGTCCACTAGTTACTATCACTGAAGCTTCTTACATACTACTAGAGCAAATATGCTATAGTCAAACCCTGCAGAAAAAACACCACCTGCACAGCATGCCACCACAACACCACATCCCATCAACGTGAACAAGCTTCACTCCTTAATTTCTCTCAACATATCACACAGCCATAGTGTAGTCTAAGGCATACGCCGTATGCACACCTATCCTTCTTAGGATTTTGCGTTTGCCCTCCTGAAATAAGTGAGGACACGAATGGCCACCAGATCAATGAGTAGGCTTTTGACCCGGAACTTTAAATCTACTTATGCAATGCCGCAGAACCGTTAAGTGAAATGTATCTATACACTACCGTAAGTTTTGAAACACTTACACATTCTTTGTTATAATTTTTCAAAACTATGGAATAACATAAATGGAACTATGGGAATTATGTATTTTGACTAAACAAAATCCAAAATAAATCAAAACTCTTTTATATTTTAGCATCTTCAAAGTAGTCACCCTTTACCTAGAATTTGCAGACATGTACTCTTGACATTTTCTCAACCAACATCTTGAGGTATCACCCTGGGATGCTTTTTAAACAGTATTGAAGGAGTTCCCATCTATGTTGGGCACTTATTGGTGGCTTTTCTTTATTATTTGGCCCAAGTCAACAATTTCAAAAACTTTTTTTTTTTTTTTTTATACAATTTTAGTTTAATAAAGAAATAAATTAATATGGTGGCACAATTATATATTTTTTTACAAAACTATTTTCAAACATGCAAGCATACACCTTCATATCAAAAGATTAAGATCATGAGAAAAATTTCAGTAAAGTGTAAACTTTTGACAGGTAGTGTGTGTGTGTGTGTATATTTTTTTTCTTTTTTGTACAGAGATTCTCACTAAACGCTCAGAGTATTGGCAGCACAACTGATGGCACTGGCAAGACAGACAGTCTGACTAATCTGATCCACCAATCAGAATGTTCGTTTCAGACCCGAATGGAAATTTTCTAACCAATAATTTTTTCAGTAAGGGACGGGAAATTTCCAGTGTCTGATGCACAAGCATCCCTGGAGTAATCATAATTTGCACTGTCAATTTATTTCCATGCTAAATGTAAATATATATTTACACACATACAGGTATATAACATAATAACATAAAATATCTCTAACATTTGCAAAGCATCTCTCACTTCCACTCAGTAACCCCCCCCCCCCCGAAGTAAGCTGTAGGCATGCATCCTCACACACACACACTCCGAGACACCAAAGCATTTTGAGGACACAACATCTTTTGAGGTTTGCGGCACAGTATAAACTGCAGTTATCCACTAGTCCAAACACAATTTTATCATTATCAATGGACAACAGCAAACAGAAAATGTTACTGTAGAACTTATCATTGATAATTAACATTAATCTAACGTTAGCTAAGTTAGGTAACGTTAACATAAGCTGTCATGAAAAACAATGTATAGCGTATGTAACCTTTTATCTAGCTAGCTAACGTTAATTAATTATCTAATGCTAAAGTTATTATATATTATAACGGTATAACGCGGCTCTGACAACGTAAATATTTCAGCATCTGAGGAGCAAGTTCAACACAGGTAAGAACTTTTGCTTAATTTCTTTGAAGTAACGCTTGTCCGGGACAAGTGGATTTTTGAAGGGGCAAGTGAAAGTGAATTTTACTTGCCCAACTGAACAATCAGACCGATTAAAACGTCAATAACAAAAAAATAAACGCCTATATTTGTGACAGCCTAGGACTGTGCCACTTATTAGAAAGTTCACATTCTTATTCTGTTGTTGAAAGTAATCCAGAGAACATAATTTTATAATTTGCTATTGATCTAGTAACAGATGCACCCTTGTTTGATTGACAGGCGGCGTATGCGTGTGTGCTGAACATGCACGTGTGTTCCGAAAATTCTCTTGCTACTGCGCACCTAAACACTCAAACACATTTCAAAATTCCACCAAAACGTCTTGGTGAGGTATTCATGTAAAAACAGAGAGACATGTCTAAAGTGAAATTAAACAGCAGAGAAAAATGTGGATTTGTTTTAAAATGTCGGACTTAAGTAAGCATAAATGTAAGTTAATAGACCTGCTGCCGTCTAGTGTGTCATTATAATAACCAAACAACCATAACAAGCAAATGTGAAAACACTCACTGCTCTTGACTGGATAACTTTAGTAGCTTTAAAATGTATTAATGTATTATAATCATACAGTGAAGGCCAGTAATAGTTTTATGTTGCATTTCATTCTGAATGTTTACTTGAATGCTTGATAGACTACTGCTGTTAAAAAAGCACTAAATTTTATTAATTTGTATTTTTTGTTCTATTATTTTTAATCTATTTCTGTTCATTGCTGTTTATTATTGTTATTTTATTACTGACTGTTTACTAGTCTTGAATAATTACTTAAGAACCTGAAACCATTCTTCCATAATTAACATAATTGTTAGTGTTATTATTTGTTGTGGTTTTGAAGCTGGTATTGAGAATCGTCAAATTTCACTACAGACTACTGAAATTTTGGCATTGTGATAATGAATAGACTTTATTGTACATGGTAGATCTTGCTGCAATAACATGATGAAAAATTAGATCTCATTCCATAGAACTATGAGAACCCCTGCAGTAAACGATGGCGATGGAGGCTTTCCTTTATTTGACTACCATACATTACCATATGACAATAGCCTCCTCCCCTACCCACTGCAGTTTACATTTCTGTCACGGAGAACAGGTCCACTATTAGGTTGGTCATCGGTCATAATTTTAGAAAAATATACAACATAAACTTTGACATGTTACTTGAGCATGTAACCTTTTTGCTCTTCAGGCAAGTAACTTTTTTAATGAACAATTTGCTTGTCCAGAGGACAAGCACATGACAATGCTTAATGTGGAGTCATGGCTCAATGTGTGCTCTAGTCGATTTTGTGTTTTGACCATTTGTGAACTGCATTAAACTACGTCTCATTTACCATGCTTTGTGGGTGTGACTTTTGTGCCATGTCATCACCGTTTATGATTAAACTACTACTAGAGCACAAAAAAGTTCTTCACAGATCTAGCCTCTTAATTTTACTCTCAAAGTGCACCAGATTGATGCATTTAACATTAAAATGTACACAAATTTCTTATGGGGGACCATGACCCTGGAACCCCCTAGAGGGTCCGAGGTCCACCCACCACAGTCTCACAAAATCCTGTGGGAAACACTGAGGATAAATATGGTAATAAAAGGTAACATGTTAAAGTGAACATTACTACACTCATATTAGCTACAAACAGTTTAATTAGAGTAATAACAAAAGTATAAAAATTTTCATAGTAGCCTAATAAAAGGAACATTTAGGACACCTATTAATTTATATCTATATTTAACATCAAGTTACCATAACAGTTCTTAGCAGTGTACTCTACACCATGCCAGCAAGAAACTCTGATATAAATTTTTTTAGTTTATGTGGAACTAAAATTACAACAGAATAAATGTTTTGTTTTTTTTTATGGAAAAAAATTCTTACACATTTTACATATGTTCTGTATATAATTCTAAATTAATTTTAGAGTTCGGTGTGTTTTTTTTATTATTATTTGTTTTTTTTTAAATATATTTTTATTTCATAATTTTTTTCAAATTCACAGTATGCGCACCTCTTCCGACACTACTACAGCACTGTCACACAGCTATCAGTAACTATAGAGAAGAGAGAGTCTGTACAAGGCAGGACCCATTGAGCCAATCAACTTTTGGCGGACGAAGGCTGCCACCAACAACAGTGTGGTGTGCTGAAGGAAATGAAGTGATCAAAGGTGGGTTGGTGTGATTCGAGAAGGGTTAGAACATCCACAGGCCCAGAAATGCACAGATACACACAGCATACAGTCAAGAGGACAAAATAGGGGTGCCAGCCATGCACAGGCCCCTACACACAGGCCAAAAACACAAAAAGAGAGAAGAGGGGGATAGAAGTGTAAAATCTTGGAGATCAAGGTATTACTGTGGCAGACTGGCTTCGTGTAGACAGAGGTGGACCATGGCTTTTAGATGAGACCAGCTTTTGTTTGTCTGTTTAGATGAGAAGAAAAGGACATTTTGATCATCAATTTGTTTTCAACATGTTTTCACTTAGAATGATATTACACAAGACAAAAAACTAAATGTCAGCAGAAACTAGGAACGGAATTTAATAGGCCTGTACTATACATTCATAAAATTAAATAGGCATATCAGGGGCCACAAAATAAAGACTAAGGGCTTGAATGATATCTGCAGGGAACCTGTTAAGTAAGTGAAAGCTCTAAAGAACATTCTGAATCAAGATGACTCTAATAGCTTAATCTAGGAAAGAAAATTGTATGGCGTCTGTGCTGTTGCTCCACAGGGGGTGAAACTATAGAGTCAGATCAGACGGTGTGAGTGATTTCTGTTCTGTATGTGTGTGCGCATCTTACCTTTTTCTGGAATGTGGTCGGCTGCTTCCAGAACCACCCTCAGTCCGTCTAGATTAGATATAGGAAGCCCAAGATCCAGCGGCTCTTTCTCTCCACTCTGCCCACACAGAATCACCAACAAATTTGACATCTATCCCATAAGATCACAAAACACTGACGACATTTGAAAATATAATATATAATAATGAAAAATGTATTGTAGAGTTTGATTCATCTCTCAATATAATCCACAACATCCATCCATATAGTGATTTATGCTGCAAAACCAGATAAAAGGGTAAAATGATGGAAACATTTTTCATGCACTATGTAACCCAATACTCCAGAAGAGATTAACCCAAAAATCACATCGTCAACATGTTGTTGGTGGGATTTGGTGCACAATTCTACAATCAAACAGCTGATAAAATCTATACAGAGCTTTAAACATGTACAGTATGTTGTTAGAAATTACACCAACTAACTGTGGAACAGCTTGCCTTAAATATAATAAGTTGCTTTGATAAGAAGTTGTCTGCCAAGAACATAAATATTTAAGTATGTGGGTTGCACAAGTGTATAAAGAGGTTTCTGATATACATGCTCTAAGACAGGGATGGATAAAACCATGAAATAACACTCCAAAATGTAAAACATCTTCTTTTGAACAATAACCAGGTGTTTTACTCACTATCCTGGCCACCAGGTCTCCTAAGTTCAGACCATATTTAGCCACTACTGGCCTCAGCACTTCTGTAACCGGCTTAGTGGGTTTTGCTTTCAGCCCGACAGAACGATTTATGGGCACCAGATCCAGCCTATGAGACAGGAAGAGAGGTTAAGGTACATAAACTTTAATAAACCAAATTCTAATGACTGACTGAGCATGAATGTAAGAATACTTCAATGAACGGACCGCTTTTTAAATTCTGTCCGATACGATCAAATCAATATTATTTTATAGTTTGAATAATATACACACATATACATATAAATATACATACATACATACATACATACATACATATACACACACACACACTCACCTAAAGGATTATTAGGAACACCATACTAATACTGTGTTTGACCCCCTTTCGCCTTCAGAACTGCCTTAATTCTACGTGGCATTGATTCAACAAGGTGCTGAAAGCATTCTTTAGAAATGTTGGCCCATATTGATAGGATAGCATCTTGCAGTTGATGGAGATTTGTGGGATGCACATCCAGGGCACGAAGCTCCCATTCCACCACATCCCAAAGATGCTCTATTGGGTTGAGATCTGGTGACTGTGGGGGCCATTTTAGTACAGTGAACTCATTGTCATGTTCAAGAAACCAATTTGAAATGATTCGAGCTTTGTGACATGGTGCATTATCCTGCTGGAAGTAGCCATCAGAGGATGGGTACATGGTGGCCATAAAGGGATGGACATGATCAGAAACAATGCTCAGGTAGGCCGTGGCATTTAAACGATGCCCAATTGGCACTAAGGGGCCTAAAGTGTGCCAAGAAAACATCCCCCACACCATTACACCACCACCACCAGCCTGCACAGTGGTAACAAGGCATGATGGATCCATGTTCTCATTCTGTTTACACCAAATTCTGACTCTACCATCTGAATGTCTCAACAGAAATCGAGACTCAGACCAGGCAACATTTTTCCAGTCTTCAACTGTCCAATTTTGGTGAGCTCTTGCAAATTGTAGCCTCTTTTTCCTATTTGTAGTGGAGATGAGTGGTACCCGGTGGGGTCTTCTGCTGCTGTAGCCCATCCGCCTAAAGGTTGTGCGTGTTGTGGCTTCACAAATGCTTTGCTGCATACCTCGTTTGTAACGAGTGGTTATTTCAGTCAAAGTTGCTCTTCTATCAGCTTGAATCAGTCGGCCCATTCTCCTCTGACCTCTAGCATCAACAAGGCATTTTCGCCCACAGGACTGCCGCATACTGGATGTTTTTCCCTTTTCACACCATTCTTTGTAAACCCTAGAAATGTTTGTGCGTGAAAATCTCAGTTAACTGAGCAGATTGTGAAATAGTCAGACTGGCCCGTCTGGCACCAACAACCATGCCACGCTCAAAATTGCTTAAATCACCTTTCTTTCCCATTCTGACATTCAGTTTGGAGTTCAGGAGATTGTCTTGACCAGGACCACACCCCTAAATGCATTGAAGCAACTGCCATGTGATTGGTTGATTAGATAATTGCATTAATGAGAAATTGAACAGGTGTTCCTAATAATCCTTTAGGTGAGTGTATATAATTAATAAACTCTACAATACATTTTTCATTATTATATATAATATTTTCAAATGTCGTCAGTGTTTTGTGATCATATATATATATATATAAATAATTGTGCAAAAGTCTTAGGCACATTTGATGTTTCACAAATATATAAATTATATAATTTTAATCAAGAATATAAATAAAATATAAACAAACACACTAAAAATCAGTAGCTTGAAATGCTACAAGTGAATTCAGGAATTACAACAATATAATATACTGTACATTATTAAGGTTAATATTCTGCTAAAGAACAAAGTCTGTTTGTCTGCTCAGATAGTTACAATCAATAGATTTGAATGATTAATTGTCCATGTGTAATGGTTATAATTAAGCACAATTGTTATACTGCATCTTTGCTGTAATTTATCACCATCCCTTTGTTTGTTCTAAGCAATGGCAAAATTAATATAACCTAAAAAATAGCCTGAAACAACAGTCCACAATTAAATATACAATATTGGTCTGTGAATATCAAATACCGACTGATATGGGTACATTAAAAAAAAAAAAATTTAGTTAGGTGGTAAGAAATCTATGAAAGAAAAGAGGTGAATTGAATTTATAACTAAGGACAAATGAGTAGACTGACAGAAAACACTGACAGAAAGACAAAAGTAAAACAGATAAACAGGTGTGTACCGGAATAGCGTACGTTTCTCCAGCCGTAGATCTCTGGAGCACAGTGTCATGCAGTCCTGGTCCAACACTAAAGGCTTTACACAAGGACAATACATGCTATTATAATCCATTACAGTAGTGAACACACACACACGTGTGCTGAACTTAGCACAAGCAACACATAATGAAATCACCTTGAAACCTTTTATGATGGACAAACCAAACGTAAAAAGCAAAAGTGAAGGTACCTCAGTTATTAATGTTTTACCACATAACATGATCAGAGTTAGAGCCCTCCACCAGTTACCTGAAATGCACTCAGATAGGCATGTTACCTTCTCTCCGCCCACTAAGAACAGATCCACAGCAGCCAGGTTAAAGCCGATCTTCTCGCATAAGCCCAACAACACCTCTCTGACGGAGATGCCGGGTCTGATGGGTACTGAGCAGCATGAGCCATCCGGAAGGTTAATGTTACAGTGACGCACCGCATGTTCGGACAATGACATGGAGTTTCGTGACACCTCAGCCTTTCAGACAGAGGAACACAAAGGAATAAACAACAGAGGAACAGAGACAAAAACAAATGTTGGCCTAATAATAAATAAATAATCACAAATATTAGACAGACAGATGGATCTCTATAAAATTGAATTTAATAGATAGATTTAGAAATATATGTTTTCAATATGACATCAGCTTGAGTGGTTCAGAGTCAGGCACAGAAGACCCACCTCGTTTTTTCCGGAACCAGAGGTGCCAAGTTCTAAACTTGCGCCAGACGACAAAGAGCCCTGTGATTCTCTCCGTCCGTTACTACCTACAAAAACAACATCCATAACTGACAAACTGGAAACTCCAAACTAAACACTGAAGGAGACAGCACAGACACAATTTTTTTTTTTATTAAATACTTTTGAAAACTGTCTGTCAGAATATTCCCTAACCCTCTAATAAGAAACTTTTAAGTGAATTATAAGTGTACCGTGAAGCATATACACTGTAAAAAAATATTTAATTTTAACGGTAAAAGACTGTAAAAATGCTATAGTAAAATAATTAGTTGTTACCATAAAATATATATATATATATATATATATATATATATATATATATATATATATATATATATATATATATTAAAAAGACAATACATGTTGTGTTATGGTAAAATGTTGTAGAAAAATTATGATTTTCCCATATAATTATTGGTTACAATTTATATTGTTTAACAAGAGAGTACATGTACTTTTTACGTAAGCTATTGTTAAAATTACGGTAAAATAACAGTAATTGGGCATTCCCAGTGACCCATTACATTTCATTATAATTTACAGGAATAGTTATGTTTCCTCTTATTTTTAATATCAGTTATGTACTTTGGGGTGTTCTGTGTTATATTTGATGTAGTTTAATTCATGTTTATTACATTATATTAATTTCACATGTGTTACCCTGATTATGTTTATTGTTCGTGTGAGAGCAACATGTGTCTCTACATGTTTATTGGTCATTGCTCCTGGAAGGGCCACTATTGGTGAACTTCATGTGCCCTTCTGAAATTACTATGGTGATTAACAATACATTATAAAGTGAAAAGCAGATTTTTACAGTTTCAGAAGGTTCATATATTAAGTTTATCATTTAATAATATACACAACAGTGCTGCACCATAAAATATACCGTAAAACAACAGTTTTACACTGTAAAATGTACAGGTTGTTCTGTAAATTTGTTTAAATTTTTACTGTAATTTTTACATAATTATTCTGACAACCCCAGCTGCCAGTTTATTTATTTATTAATTTTTTTGTAAAAACAACAGATTTGTTTTTACCATTTATAAATATTATTTGAATGAAGATAATACTGAAAAAAATGTAACATTCCACCCCCTGTACCTCAACCGTTTTTTGGAGTTGTGACCACACCTCTTTAGTATTCCTCTATCTATGTCTTATAAATAGTGTAATACAAAAAAATTTAAAAATTGCAACAACATTTTTTTTTTAAATAATAAGAATTTATATTATTATTATTATTATTATTATTATTATTATTATATATACAATTTATATTATATCACTTTTTTTAAGCCTATATTATCAATGCATTTTAAAATCATTATAATGCATTAGTAATGTCTCATAATACACCTTATAATATGTTATAACGTTTCATAAATAATTGTAACCACCATTATAATACATTATAATACTTACATATGAAGTTATACTTTAGAGAAGGGATGTGCAATTTTGAAGGGGACTTCTACTGTGCTACAATTGTATGTTGTTTGTGTTATAATGCATTATACTCTTACGAATAACTATGAATAGGGGGAAGTCTTAATGTATAATAACTAGTTATAATTATTTATGAGAAGTTATAACTTATCATAAGGTAGTTATAAGACATTATGAATGCAGTAAAATTCATGTATAATGCCTTTACAATGCATTAAAAAAATTATAATGGTTTAAGTGCCAAAAGTGTATAGGGTCATTGGGGACCTGAGTGTTATAGTTTAGAAAAATAATATTCTTTATGATTATTTCATATCTATTTAATTTACTATCACAGTTTATCTCTGTCTTTGTTTATTACAACAGAAGTGAGTAACTATAGTCATATGAATAAATACTACATCACGTTGATTTTCTGTGCAACAATGAATTATCAACAATGGTGAATTATCGGTATTCAATATGCATGTACACATACATATTATACATGCAATTTCTCACTCGAGGTTGCGCTGATGTTTCAGTGATTGACTTGATTTACATTTGACATTGCTATTTGATGAAGAAGCAACACCAAAGTAAGCTATAGCAAGTGTAATACATGAACAATATGATATGACTATTGTCATTTGGCTGCACTAAGCTGTGCATCTATTTAGACCCAATAAGTGCTTGAGAAAATACATATGTGTAACTTAAGTGTAGCTTATGAATATGTTAAGTGTAGATTATGTGTTATGTGTAGCCCATGAAAATTCAGTGTGAAAATAATGAACCATGAACTAGATTTGTCCTGATTGGTAGCATTATCTCTTTAGTTTATGAAAATTAAAACATAGAAATATATTTTATTTTGCTATTTTCTAATTGCCTTGAAAGTACTTTAAAATTGTACACTATCTGGGCATTTTGTACATCCATTTTTGATAGATATATGTGTCAATATGTAAGAGTGTTTGAGAAAATGACCATGCATTTAAGGGTTAATATAACAGATTCATAAATTATTTCTTTCACTCACCATAATCTGTAAGATCCTTCTTCTTGGATCCTTTTCCAAAACTTCTATTTCTGGACCAGGAGAAGAAAATGTTTTTCTTTTTATCGCCCTGTTCATCTCTGCTGTCATCTGTGCTGTTCAGTGACCTTCCCGGCTTGCTCTTCTTGTCGTCCTGCACCTTTATACATGGTAAAATATTTTACGCTCTCAAAAACAAAGTATAACTCATAGATCCTTTTGCCAGACACTAAATAAATCTCTCTACAAGCAGGCTGTCAGTGAAAAACTCTAATGTGACATATGCCAATTATATGCAGAGTTGGGAATAAGGTGTAAAAACTTAGATTAAAAGTATAGCTGGCCAGCAATTGACTGTGTTAAATTAGATCTGACTGGAGCGCAAAGTGGGACGTTGACTGAGCTGACAGTCTCTGCTTCCTTGATTTGAAAGGTTCTGTGATAACTAAACTAACACTCTACTATGTAAACAGCACTAAGTGCTGACAATGACTTGAGTCTCACAACTATTACAAGAAATTTGGGGGTGAAGGAATTGCCACATAATTAATAGTGATTTTTAATGACAATCAAACGGAGATGTTTACCCAAATAACCTGAAGATGTTTATCGAACCTTTGGTAACCATTTCTAATAACTTCTACTAATATCAATTACCATTTTTTACATTATATAATTCTAAACAGATCAATACTTAACATACAAAGGTCAAAATAAAACATTTTCATACATATTAATAAATTACTTAACATATTTTAAATATGTTGGTTAAAGACTTAAAGACTTTTTAATGAGCACAGACCGAAAAGTGGAAACTTTCAACAGAGAGACAATTAAACTAAGGGGTGTCTTCCCTTGATGTGTCTCATATGGGGCTTTTCAACTGCACGGTACAACTCGACTCTGCTTTTATCCACTGTGGATAGTACCTGGTACCTGAAACTTTTTTTAGTACCACCTCGGTCGAGGTTCCAAGCCGATACTAAATGTGACATCAAAATCCTGCAGATCACTGATTGGTCAGAGAGAATCGTCACTAAAAGCAACACTGAATTTCTGACACGCGACATCAACCCGCTAGTTTTAAAGCTAGCAACAGTGATAACAGTATCATTTGTTCTCGCGACTTTTGAATTGTGAAAAAATAAATGGCTGTGCGCAAATTCAAGCCGTGGTCAATAAACGAGGTGCAGACGGTCCACTCGTTAGCGACATTTTTTTTTTTCAGGAATCGTATCAGCTGTTGGCCGCACACAGGTGCCACCGGACCTACCAACAGTGTAGGGAAAAGTAAAAAAAATCTTAAGTGACTTTTGAACTATCAAGGAAAAATGGAAGTGGCTCGACCAAATGGACGCTATCTAGACCGGCGAGCAATGGGAGGGAGAGTGCCCTGGACTGGCGTTGATCCACGATGGAGGATGGATTGTTTTGTTATGTTAACTCTATATTCTGCTTGAAAGCTTCACTTTATTTAGTTGACCAGCTACTGGAAGCTTGCTTGTAAAACAACCAGGCCAATTTAACTATTACACTTGTGTAAAATCACCATGCAACAATTGCTTTATGCAGCACAATGAGCTAGTAGCTAACAGCTAGCGGTCGTGTTATTGTTTTGGTCAGTTTGTGTCGTGTTAAATGATGTCACAGCAGTAGATGTGGCGCAACTATGACGATCATCCTATAAACCCACACACGTTTAGGTGGCACTAAACTGCAGTGGAAATGCAAGCTCAGAAAAGCGAGTAGAGTTGAGGCATGTCGAACCGTAAAGTGCAGTGGAAAAGTGCCAATAGATTTTTTGATTTTGTGATTATGTTTTTAAAACATGACAACTTCTAATGGACAATCATCATGAAGCAGATATGGTAAATGTGCAAACCATCACCTGTATTTATGTTACCTTTTTGGGTGTAGAGAGGTTGGAGCGGTCAGAGCTTGTGCTGTGTTTGGATGTGGGGCTGCTGGGAACCTGGTAGGGGTCTGGAAGAGGATGCCCCTCCACCTCTGCAAGCATACATTCCTGATACAGGTAGGACTTTAGAAAGCGAGTGTAACTGTCAAACTTCATCAGGTTAAAGATCTATTGAAGGAAGGAACAAGGAGGGAGTGACACTGTAAAATCCCTGCTGAAAAGTCAAGGCTAGTTTATACCAATTGGTGCTGGTTGTGGTCAAGATGTTAAATTAGCATAGTCATAGTTACAATTTAGAAAGTTAAAGCTGGTGGTCAACCAGCATTGATTTCTGGTCTTGCTGATTAAGCTGCTTAAGCAACCTAGGGTCGGATTTGTGAAATGTTCTTAAGAAAATTCTTCTTAACTACCTTTTTTTTTCTTCTTAATTTCTATCTTAAGAAAAAAGTTATTCATATTTTGTATTCCTCAAAAATAAATAAAAAAATTCTAAAGTTCTTATCTTTTTCCTTAAAATTCTATCAAGTTGAGTTGGGAGTCAGAAGTCACAAGTCGCATGTGGCTTTTTATGCAGAAATGTGATTTTAGACCAGTTTTTGACTAGTTTATCTTTTATGTTGATTTTATTTTCAGCTTTCAAACTGTGATGTAATGTTATTACGAAATTCTAACAATGAATGTTGTTTTGAAGCTTATAAATGTGGTGTCCAATTATGCTATTCAATTCAAATGGATGCGCTGTATAGCACACTCCCTCCACGATCTTTACAGTCAACAGAAACCTCCAGTATTTACATAAAAAAAGTGACCTGGAGGTGCTTGCTACTTAAAAAAGGTTGATAGTTAAATAAATTTATCGTTATGATTTACCAGTGTTGAAGTATTGAATTTGTTGTATTAGACAAGGTAACCTCATGAGCAGAAAGTATAATCAAACAATGTCAAAGCCTGTCATTATATTCTTAATGAATACGTTCTTAAGAAAACTGCACTTAGGAACATTCTTATGAACTACTTACAATGTATCCTAAACACTTTCTTTTTTTTCTTCTTAAGAACATTTTTGGGGATCCGGCCCCTGGTTGGGACCAACACATCAACATCCCATGCTGGGACCAGCATAGAAAACACAAAATCTGCTGGTGGTTACCGTCAGGGATAACTTACAAAAGGTATGTGGGATCTGAAGTAGCATTTTGGCTATTCCATGAAAATTTGTGTTTCTACAGATTTTGGAATGTATAGATGTATTTCAAATGGAATCACAATCACTTAAAAACTATTTTTCACACACTTAAAGTGTTGAATGTAGATTCTTGTACATAGCTGGCAGAAAATAATATGTGCGCTGATTGAGACTGTCTTGAAACTGAAGTCTGCTGGTTGGCAAATGTAAATGTTTTAAATGAGAATCTCATAGAGACTTAAAAGAAAACATCTTAGTATAGCACAAAAATGCTAAATAACAGTAGGAGAAGGGAAAACTATTGAAGAAAGGACTACATTTTAAAAAATAACTGTCTCCATCAGTGCTGTGATGTTATTGCCCATGGGTGGGGATCTGACAAATGCCACAGAACCGCTATGGTATCTGACATTGTAAATTGTGGCCACCATCATGTTTCTGAAGTTTGTTAATTATAGAGATTGTGAATAAAAAGGTGACAGACAGCATGGAGCCTTAATGCTGCTACTTGGTTTTCTTCCTCAAAGACACTTTATAACAACACATTCTCAGATCCACTGAACTCTCACGACACACGCAAAGGCTGCCTGCATGTCTCCTTCCGGTTATCATGGGGTTGAAAGTAGGCTACATTCATGATTTCATGACAGCACAGCACTGAAATTAGAATAGTTCACTATTTCACATCTCCAGCCCAGAAAACCTTGCATAACTATTGTGATTAATCCTTAATCATTTGTAGTGATGGTTACACAGACATAAGGAATCAAGCAGATTTGATTGCCATGAAAAATACTGATATCACCTGCATGAATTAGGATCAAATTAATCTATATAATGTAATTAATTAGTCTGGGAAATAAATCAAACAGAAAGTTATGAAAAAGAAATTGGATAAGACATGTAGACTTTCAAAATCTTTAGGATTGGCATCACACCTACAGGAGCATTGGGAAATTTTGACGCTTTGTTAACATAGATTTTTATTCCAAAATAGAGTGTTCAACACCCAGGGTTTCAATAAACAGTGTTGCATGCTAGATTGTGCACTCCTTTGTGTTCTATCTCACCTGTAGCTGCTGCTCTTTAAACATGTCTGGCCTTGGAGCGTTGAGGATGTCGTCAGCCAGCTGGGCCTGACTATCAATGTTGACGGGTGTGGTGGCCTTGCTCGACAGGAAGCTGTTGTAGATCTCTCTGGCCCTCTGGGACAGCTGGAGGCAAAAAGTTATGACAATGTGAAAAACACACGGCATATTGAAAACATTGTTTATTCTATCCTATCCACACAAAGGAAGTGTTTATTATGTGGAACTGACTGCTGTGGACATGGGCAGAAGGACTGGTTTGATAAACAGCAGTCAGAATTGATCTACATAATTTGGTGTGACCAAGAACCCAATCAGTTTTAGAGTTGCCGTACCAACATTTAAGATGTAGAATATAATTTCTGTGCCACTAGTGACACCCAACGGATAAATAATTAGTGTTTTCAAACAGGTTTCCCCAAATGTAAAAACGTTTGGTGCTGCTATCAAAATGATTCAGAATGATGGTTGTAAACCTGTTTCTTATCTGTTTCTGGCACATGGCTGAAATATTCACAGGCTTGCCAAAACAAAATGTTCTCCTCGCTAAACTCCTTCTTCAAAAATTCCTAAAGGCAGAAGGAAAACATTTGATTAATTAATCTGCAAAAGCATCCACAGTCAAAAACCTTGTACTCTTTTAATGTCAATAATAAATACAAATGAAATGAGTTTTAAAAACAAATGAATCGCATTTCTTATTACTTAATGACTTAACTTATTTCTTTTTTTGCTCTACTAATAAGTAAAATCCCTTCCAAACACTTTTTTCTGGTTTTGTTTAAAACCTCAGATTCAGAGAGTGCCTCATGATGCTAAGACAGCTTTTACAACTATATCACAAGTCACTCTGATAAGAAAGCATCTTCCAAGCAAATAAATATGAATGTATTAATTTAAGTGAGGTGGAAATAAGTTTGTAAACTCTTTTACAATTAAAATAAATAAATATATCCTTTCAAAAATACATGGTATTTCAATGGTTTTTGGACATGGTGTCATAGTATATCATAGTATACCATGTTTTTTGACCATGTTGGTAATAACAAGATATTTTTTTAATTTCCTTGGAATACCATCAAAATACCATGGTATACAGTATATTCAAGTACTACGACATTACCATCCAATATCATCAATGTACCAACTCTGTAATTTAGTCAGGCAGCTGAGCTTAAACATGAACTTGGACTGATCCAACATACCGAGAAATATCGGATACCAACTGGATCCTGTAGCAGGCGCTCGAAGCAGACGGCCCATGATGCGACACGGCGTTCAGTGTGGCGTCTATGGCATTGCACACTAGGTAGACTGGCATTGCTGTTCAGACTGTTATCACTGCCGCAGCCTTTCAGGTCCACACTGTTCAACTCTACAGCACAAACAATGAGATAACATTACTATCATTCACACCAAACTCAGTGTAAGCTTTTTCTTCATCCCATTTCAGTGACAATATGACATGGCATCACTGATTCGCATATTGCAAATGACAGACTTACACAATGATCGCTAAAACTACAAAAGTTCAACTCAAATAAATCTACTATTTCACATCAGAAAAATGCCCAATGGGACATAAGTTATGCAATCAACATGACTGTCTGGATAAGGG
Organism: Moxostoma hubbsi; assembly: GCA_032164185.1. Taxonomy (NCBI): domain Eukaryota; kingdom Metazoa; phylum Chordata; class Actinopteri; order Cypriniformes; family Catostomidae; genus Moxostoma; species Moxostoma hubbsi. The sequence goes on along the minus strand of JAVLUX010000012.1, from coordinate 15,772,760 downwards.
TCGAGGTACTCTCAATTAAGAATATAAACTTAAATTAGCCCTGCATTTGACAACAACAGAAAAGTCAGAGCTTGAAGAACTGAAGTAGGATGTTAAATCATACAAAAGCAAACTACAGGTGAAAGTCTTGACAGATAGGATCAATGAGTAAGTTATAGTGACAGTGGGGCTTTTCTACCTATGAAACCTCTAAAACAAGACACAGTAAGAAATTGACAAACTAGTTGAGTAATATTATTTAAATATGTTTTTTGACTCATCCAAGCAATGTCCCAAATCAGCTGGTACATAGATGTTTTGCTAAGAGTTGGTGTTCTCATTTTTTTGTTTCTGGGTGATTCTGATGTGGCTGGTGTGCTCTTGTTATCAAACAGTACAAATGTCAGTAACAAAGCAGATTTTTAACAATCCTCAAAAACCACTGAAAGGAACAGCAAGAGTGTTCGTAGCCAAACCCCCCAAAACAAAATGTGTTCTGCAAAGGCCAAGCAATATGATAACAAAACAACTTGTCAGGTCTTAGAACAAAAGCTTTAGTGATGGATTCATTATCTGTAATCATGCTCACCAACTTTAGTATAGCTGTATATACACTTACTTTTAAAGATAAGGACTCTGTAGGAAACCAAAGTTTTGTTGTCCAGAGATTGATGCTCTCTGTCTCTCTGATAAACTCAGGCACTCCTGAAGCCTCTTACCTGGGTAGAGCTGGTAAGAGCCTGTGTGATGCCACTTCACCAGATATTTCATGCCAACTGGATGCCAGGCTTTGACATCCATCACCCCAACATTACACAGACACACACACTGCCACGTGGCAGAGAGTCAACAGCCATGAAACTCTCCATAGAGTTCACACACATCACACTACCTTCAAACATTATGAGAAACGTGGAACTATTTAAATAACGAAGATGATGAAACCCCACGCTAGCATAAAAGTAAATAGTGGCCTGTACACAAAGCTCTGAATGGCAAGGTGATAAATAATAGAAGGAAGAGAGGGGAGGGAAACTTAGACTGCAATAAAGGCAGAAACCTGCAATATTAATGCTAGACCAGCACAGCAACTCGATAGCACCCTAACTGAGGACAAACATGAACACACTACAGCCATGTTAAAAAAGACCAGCATGCCCAGTCACTGGCATATATGTCATGGATGCTGGTGTCCCAACTAGGCTTCTTAAAGTAAATGTACTCGTAAAATCATTTACTCGTTCCAAACCATTTTGACTTTCTTTCTAAAGCCCAAAGTATAATTCATTTAGACGCAAACACAATAGTACAGGACACGTGATGCAAATTTCTCATCAGCAGAGTGCTCGAGCTCTGAACTTGGGGCCCAATTTATAACCGTGTGTACTCTTAACACATAGTATGCGCATGGAATTATTTGTACTATTTAGTGGGTCCACAATGTGGCAATGCTCACAGTTGAGCAGTTACTTTCACAAAGAAGCTCTACAAGATGTAATTGGCACTAAACAACAGAATACAAAGGTGGAAACAACAACTGTGGATGTGCACGTTAAAGGACTATTATGGGATCAATACAAGTTAAGCTCAGTTGACAGCATTTGTGGCATAATGTTAATTAAGTAAGGCACTTACAATGTATGTGAATGGAAAAAAATTTAAGTGAATGTGGCTAATTTTGGGAGGGTTTAAACAGAAAAGTGGAGCTTATAATTCTCTAAAAGCACTGACATTTTTTCTTCTATTAAAACTTGTGAATTATTTGATCTGTAAAGTAGTTTAAATGGTAATTTTTACAGTCATTTCAGGGTTTGTTGACATGTCATCATCATGGTAACGAGGTTGTAAAATTAGGTAAAAATTTACACAGAAATGGTTAGTACAGTAAACAATTTTATCACACTAAAATCATGTTTACATTTATATACTTTGTCATAAGGCTATACTTTTGAGTGTTTTAACATTGAAAAATCGGGCCCCATTCACTTCCATTGAAAGTGCCTTACTGTAACCTCGATTTTTGCTTTTTTTTAAAGACAAGGAGGGGTGGGTCCATATTATTTTTGAGGTAATCAATATTTTGCCAAAGATGCTGCCGATTGAGCTTAACTTGGATTGAACCCAGAATATTCCTTTAAGAACGTGTGTGTATAGCTTGAGACTAAAGGACTATAAAGACATCTTTATGGGTTTAAACTCCTGAAGACAAATAGTCCAGTATTTCATAGCAGTCATAGCACACATGCACCAACCATCTGTGTATGCGTGCACAGTAAATTTAAGTATAATTTAAAAAAGCTAGCATTTGACTGTACACAGACACTAAGCATTTGTGTCAAACCCGAAGTATACTTTGGGCTTTATGCAGAACACACAAGGAAATGTTTTAAATGGATTAGGTTAGGGTGAATATTATTTAGGGTTATGGGTTAGTTATTACAATTATTGTATTAAAAAAACAACACAAGTATGAACTATGTAGTATGAACTGTCCACTGATGCAAACTGACAGATTGCAAACTTTCGCACAAGGAGACGTCCAGACTGTAAATCTTACACCAAGACATCGACTGAGAATACATTTAAGGTCTTGAGACAGCAAAGTAATGAAGAAATTGAAAGGTTACTGAGATTTGCACTTTGATGTCGAGAGATGGGCAGAACTGACAAAACAAGAGGGCCTTGGCTCACTCTCTCCATTTTCACTGGCTGATTTACGACATCCTGTCTTAGCGATAATTGATCCAGTTTTGTAAGGGATAAAACTTACCCGAGCACCTGAACCTGAACACAGATCCAGCCTGTCCTGGTTAACCTCAAGCTGATCTCAGGTCAGATCCTTTCACTGCTGTATGTTGATAAGACCACAAAATAGTGTGTGCCCATTTGCAACACACACACAATAAAAAGAAACTACAGTACCGTAAAGCTAACAGCTCGGGCATGTAAGTTCCTGACAGTTATGCAAGCATACATTTGTCCTCTGTTCCTTTTGTTATGCATAAGGCTGAAAGATCTATGGCTCTGGCTGGCAGCATTAAGCAAACATTCACAGAAACCCTGGCACATTCACACATGCTAATTGGGCCATTGAGGGGAGAGAAGGGAGTAGGGGCAGTTTGGGCTTGTTTGCTCCTGGGATTGAAATACAGAGATTTTAGACATAGCTACCTAATCAAAGATTACACAGAACTTTACAATTAATGTCAATGTTCCATATGAATTGTTTTGTGAGCAAAAAGAGAAAGTTGGTCAGTAAATTTTACAATCATGTAATGAAACAAAGAATTTGCTTTGCCACGATGTACTGTGCTAAAAGTATCACCTCAGAAAACAAATATTCAATTGATCTCCAACATAAAAGTCTTTGCACAAATTAAATTACATTGGTTATGGTCCTTACAGATAAAAACACAGGGCAAAACTGTCCCCAGGTCTTCTAAAACAAAATTATATATTCTTCCAAGAAAATGCTTAAAAAAAAAAACCTCAGGGGGCCTGAGTAGCTCACAGAGTAAAGATGCTGACTACCACCCCTGGGCGTGCTGAGTGACTCCAGTCAGGTCTCCTAAGCAACCAAATTGGCTCAGTTGCACATGGGGTAGCCTCCTCGTGGTCGCTATAATGTGGTTCGCATGGTGAGTGTGCGTGGATGCCTTGGTGGATGGCGTGAAGCCTCCACATGCGGTATGTCTCTGTGGTAACGTGCTCAACAAGCCACATGATAAGATGTGTGGATTGACGGTCTCAGAATCGGAGGTGACTGAGATTCGTCTTTCGCCACCCGGATTGAGACGAGCCACTGCGCCACCACGAGGACTTAGAGTGCATTGGGAATTGGGCATTCCAAATTGGTGAGAATTTTTTTTGAAAACTCTATTAATACAGATAAACTAGTTGGATTTGGGGGATGGATTGTACAGGGAAAAGAAAGCCAAACTTCGGTCAGGCAAACTAAATGAGAGCCAAAGTAGTTTTTACTTTCTTCTTTGTTTGGGCAGAGCTCTATCTATTTCAAATCTACAGATATAAACAACATTAACATTGTAAACAGATAAAGAGGAAAGCATGGAGAAAATGAGAAGTAAAGGCTAAGTAATGAATAGAGGAATGTAGAATTAGAACCCAGTGTGAGATAAACAGAGATTTAGAGAGAATTAACTGTTTTAGTCAGCAGACATAACAATCTGAAGTGAAGAAGTTAAACTAACATGAAATAGTGACAGAACAAAACTATTCATTTAATTAACCTGAACTGAGATATGAGTGGGTGGAAGGAAGTGAGGTAGATAAGGAAAGACAAATTAAGTTTGATACAACATAAAAACAGACAACTGAACAAAGGAGACTGAGATAGAATTTAAGGTTGTATGAAAAATTGATTGATTACTTACCACCATCGGAGACAGCCGCAGACTGCAAGAGAACACAGAGAGACATGTGTGATTGACTTTCTTCACCAACACAAACGCACACTGAAGTCTGCAACATGCTTGAGTATTCTGGTGGCATGATACGCACACACACACCAACACACCAGCTCTTCCAGTTTTAATGGAACAGTTTTTCACACACTCCTCACTCACTCACTTTGAGATAATCAAATGCATCAGGCACATTCCAGCAATACCCTGATCTTCTAGACCCACCCACTGTGACACATTAGACCCACCCAGCCTGATTTGCCTCAACATGAGTCTTATTAGTCAGAGGACAAAATCTCACATTTTTTGATTGTAAAAATATTGAGTCATTCCTTTTTATTGCAATATGAAGAGACAGGTCATGAACATTTTATTTGTTACACAACTTTTATTTAACAATGCATGAAAACAGCAATGGCTAGTTTATTACAGGGTCAAATTATGTATGCTACAGTCGCAACAGTGGCATTCAGGTGAGTGGATGTGTAAAGTGTTTGTATGGGACAAGTGCCAAATGAGTGATTTCCTTTAAATGTGGGCTCAAAGGTCAGTAAGTGACAACATTCCCAGGGAGTGTGGACCTTATAGTGCATTTTCAATACAAATAGCTCTTTTACCTGTTCTTTATAAACTGGGAACACATACTTTGTTTAGAAGTAGAAAACTTTTTTTCTTTGCTAATACAGCATACATGCACACAATAAATATGCATTTTTTCACATTTTTGGCATATATAGTGGAAAATTCTACAGAATTGATTTAGATATAATAAAAAGCGAGTTAAAATGGAGCTGAGAGCATTATACTGTTTTTGCTAGCTAAGAAATAATTTAGCTTTATATTCAAACAACATTTTTCATAACTCCTTCAAAATGCAATTATAATGAGCCAAGGCAAGTTGAGTAAATTGTATTTGTTTACATTGTTTTAAAGCAGCTTTACAAAGAAAAATATATTGTTATAGAAAATGATGCTATGATGTCTTAAAGTCTTTACTGAGCGATTTAAATGAATAACGTGATGAAAATCATGCTTTTAAAAAATTGTCTTGAGGCCCCCAGTGAACAGGCCAAAGGTGACAGTGGCAAGAAACACAAAACTCCACAAGATGTTAGTAAATGGAGAAAAAGCCTTCTCAGCTAGGGCAGACAGTTCCCCTCTGGCTATGAACATGAATATAATGCCAACAATAGTTATCTATGTGTAGTACTAGTCTTGTTTTATGCAATAAACTGAGTAGATGTTGGTGGGCAATGTTTAAAACTTAAGGATTGTGTATGAACTGTAAGATTAATGAGTAAGTGTCTTCAAAGTCTATCCATTTGACTGTTGAAGTTCACATAAGTGAAGTTTCCTTTTTATTCCTTTAGTTAGTCCATCTATTGTCTATGTATGTATTCCATTTAAGAAAAGTGTAGTCCATCCTATGACCAAGATGATGCTGACAGAGGTAAGTGAGGTGTGCCTCGCAATCCATCAAACCAAGCCTTAACCAAACAAAAAAAAACAAAACACGTAATGTATGGGGAATGTGTAGAATTTTGTGAAAGATGGCCACAAGAACGGAGCGGAAATCTGCTGAGGTATTATTTGAGCTTTGATGATGGTGAGACCATTTCAGAGGAACACCTCAGATTCACAAATATATATTGCAACTGAAATCACACATTGTTTACTAACATCTGTTTGGAGATTGATCCAAGATGGCGGTGCGGTAGTTTGCAGCGGCCACTCCGGATCCAAAATGGTGCTCCTTTTGCTATTTTTGTCACTTAGCCCAACTTTTATGGCACATGGACATCGGAGCAACCGGTGTTCATGTCAACCATCGCCAGACACTGTTAAAATATATGATTCATGCAACAACCAAGCTGCACGATGATCTGCAGGAGTTGCTACGCGAACTCGGCTTGCTGCGGAGACCAGGCCTCCAGTCTTCGGCGTCGCCTGATGCCGGTGCCCAGGGGAGGGGACGTCCTTAGTGGTGTGTAAGGAAGCGAAAGCGCAGCAAGAGGGTGGGGGTTCATGCTAGGCTAAAAACAAACCCTAGCTGGCCGGCTCTCAAGTCTATCAGGGAGGCTGCAACATATGGCGACTCTACCAACTTGGAGGAATACACAGCATCAGTGACCAGCTACATCAGCAAGTGCATTGATGATGTCACCTTCTCCAAGACCATCACCACACGCTCCAACCAAAAGCCGTGGATGACTGCGGAGGTGTGTGCGCTGCTGAGGACCCGAGCCTCCGCCTTCAGAGCAGGCGACAAGGCTGCCCTAACAACAGCGAGGGCCAAACTGTCCCGGGCCATCAGAGAGGCAAAGTGCGCACATGCCTAGAGAATCCATAGTCACTTCCAGGACAGCGGTGACACGCGGTGCATGTGAAAGGACATCCAGGCCATCACCAACTACAGCACAACATCAGTTGCCTGTAACAAAAGATGCCTCCCTTCCAGATGCGCTGAACGACTTTTACGGTAGGTTTGAAGCGCAAAACGACGTAGTGGCGAGGAAGACCACCCTTCCTCCCAACGACCAGGTGCTCTGTCTTACCACAGCTGACGTGAGGAAAACTCTACGTAGTCAACCCAAGGAAGGCTGCTGGACCAGACAACATTCCTGGCACAGTGCTCAGAGGATGTGCAGACCAGCTGGCAGATGTTCTTACCGATATCTTCAACATCTCTCTGAGCAGCGCCGTCATTCCAACGTGCTTCAAGGCCACCACCATCGTCCCCATGCCAAAGAATTCTTCAGTGTCCTGCCACAATGACTACCGCCCCGTCGCACTCACACCCATCATCATGAAGTGCTTCGAGAGGCTTGTCATGAGACACATTAAGACCCAGCTGCCCCGCTCACTAGACCCGCCGCAGTTTGCATATCGTCCAAACCGTTCAACAGACGATACCATTGCCACCACCCTCCATCTGGCCCTCACCCACCTAGATAAAAAAGGACTTATATGCTCAAATGCTGTTCATAGACTTCAGCTCAGCATTCAACACAATAATTCCTCAGTACCTGATTGAAAGCTGAACCTGCTGGGCCTGGGCACCTCCCTCTGCAACTGGGTCCTAGACTTCCTGACTGGGAGACCTCAGTCAGTCTGGATCAGGAACAGCATCTCCACCACCACACTGAGCACTGGGGCCCCCCAGGGCTGTGTGCTCAGTCCACTGCTGTTCACTCTTCTGACTCACGACATATTGCTCACAAGCTCGAACCACATCATTAAGTTCGCCGATGACATGACCGTGGTGGGTATCAATAGCAAGAATGACGAGTCAGCATACAGAGAGGAGGTGCAGGGGCTAATGGACTGGTGTAGAGCCAACAACCTGTCTCTGAATATGGACAAAACAAAAGAGATGGTTGTTGACTTTAGGAGAGCACAGAGTGACCGCTCTCTGCTGAACATCGACGGCTCCTATTTGGAGATCGTCAAGAGCACCAAATTCCTTGGAGTTCACCTGGCGGAGAACCTCACCTGGTCCCTCAACATTAGCTCTATTGTCAAGAAAGCCCAGCAGCATCTCTACTTTCTTCGAAGTCTGAGGAAAGCACATCTCCCACCCCCCATCCTCACTACATTCTATAGAGGGACTATTGAGAGCATCCTGAGTAGCTGCATCACTGCCTGGTTTTGGACTTGCACCGTTTCGGACCACAAATCCCTGCAGAGTATAGTGAGGACAGCTGAGAAGATCATCGGGGTCTCTCTTCCCTCCATCAAAGACATTTACCAAAAACACTGCATCCGTAAAGCAACCAGCATTGTGGATGAGCCCACACACCCCTCACACAAACTCTTCACCCTCCTGCCGTCTGACAAGAGGTACCGAAGCATTTGGGCCCTCACGGCCAGACTGTGTAATGGCTTTTTCCCCCAAGCCATCAGACTCCTCACTACTCAGAGACTGGACTGACACACACACACACGTGTCCTGAGTTGCACTTTAATTATTGTCACTTTATACCTGGCTGCTACCTCAATAACTGCTATGTGCATAGAACACTCATAGTATGTTATGTTTACAATTGGCATTTTTAGAAACTGTCATTTTTTTGCACTACTGTGTACTGGTCGGCTCTCACTGTGCCTCTTGTCCAGTTAATTTTAGTAATTTATTGTACTGTCCCATACTTTTTGCACACATTTGTACATGCACTTTATATAGGTATGTTATGTAGTCTGTGTAGTCTCATGTGGTTCTGTGTTTGTCTTATGTTGTTTTATGTAGCACCATGGTCCTGGAGGAATGTTGTCTCGTTTCACTGTGTACTTTACTAACTGTATATGGTTGAATGACAATAAAAACCACTTGACTTGACTTGACACAATGGTTGAGTTCTTTACAAACAAAACCCTGGGCAAAACTGACCCCAGACATTCTTGAACTAAATGCTACAGTATATTCTAACAACAACAATAGATTCTGTTTGGGGACAGATAAAACAAAGCAATTAAAGAACAGTGAAAAGGGGAGTTTGAGCATGCACAATCCAGGACAAAAAAAAGAGAATATGTCAGTTTGCTGGTGCCAAGACAAAAAAAAAGAGAAAATTATTTTGAGTTTCCACTTTACAGTCTCAATTTGTTGACATGCTGAAAGCATAACAATTCTTTTCCCAGCATGTCCTTGCCAAAAACACTGCAGTTTTTTACTACTAAGTGTTATTTAATACTGCATTTAGAAAACCCAGTGGGCTTTGCCAGCTGCACAAGTTGATAAAACTGCCCAGAGAAATGTGGAGAATGAGGAGAAGCCTGTATAATGAAAATATGAAATGATAGTTTGACTGACCACATCTGTCCTCGGTCGATCGAGATGTTTAAAATGACATCATTGCTTTGACCAGTGTCATGAGCAGGTCTGGATTGGTAATCTGGCATACCGGGCATTTTCCTGGTTGGTCAACAAACTTTGGGGCCGATCAGGGGTGGACTGGCCATCAGGAGAACCAGGCCAGCCGCAAAATGGGCCGAATGTGCTGCGATAAGCTGAAATGAGCCACCGCGTTATGCAGAACGGGCCAAAAAACAGCGCCGCAATATGCAGAAAGGGACAGCGACTTTTAGGCCAGTTTCTATGTCAAATCCCAGTCCACCCCTGGCCATGAGGGACACATTCTACACTAAATTGGTGTAAATCATTAACTGCTTAGCCTTGTTGAAAGCTAGATACATTACTTTTAATATATAAACACAAAAGTGTTAAATCTTTGCACAATTTTTTATCACCTAACCTGTTTTTACATCAGCGTCAATCCATGGTCCTTTAGATCCTATAGGCCTCACTGTTACAACATTCCATTATTGTACAATAATATAATGTCTCACATCTACATGACAATGCAAAGCTTTTACTTCTTCACTCTATATACTATACTGTATGTAGTTTTTTCATAGTATTGCTCTGCACTGTCTCACAATTGTCTAATCTGAGCATCATCACATGCATTGGGTGATTCCTTGAACTGCTTTTTAAACATGTTTTAATGAGAAGTATAATTTGAAAATATTGCTTACATTATGTGGATAGACCATTTGACAGCCAGAAAATCATGCTCTTTTCAGTGGCAGATTCTGGCACAGGCAGTCATCTAGAACACTGCACTTCCTAATGCTCTATATAAGCAGCGTCCCACAAATAGTACTCATCACGTGAAGCACACAGGAGACTCGACAACAGTTGATTTCAATAGGCGTTAGCATGTAGTTAAGCTAACGATGCAATATGCTAATTAGTAAGTAAGTAAAATTTATTTATATAGCACATTTCTCAGATAAAAATCACAAAAGTGCTTCACAAGAAAAGAAAAGGGGAATACACAACATTAATAAATACATGACACTATATGATCCAAATAAATAACTAAATCAAAAACAAAAACATAACAAACAGAAATAATTAGCATAAATATAAAGAGCCTTGGGGTCAGGAATACACACATGAGACTTTTAAATGTTGCCTAGGTTTGGAATAGAGTATCCACCTTTTTCCCGAAGTGTTCCACAATTAAAAAAGTATACCCATTTTCATTTTCCAGTCTCCAATGTTTTCAATTGCATTGGCGTAGCTTCTTGAAGAATAATGTGATGTTTAGCGCATTAAATGTTAAAAATTTGCCAAAAACAAGATTGAGGCTTCATTGTACTAACACTTTAGTGTTGTGAGAAGTATCTTTTGACAGTGTCTCACCTGTCAAAGTTTAATGGGAGGGTCAAGCTATGAACCACTGTTAGTTATGTTGATATTATTCGTAACTTTATGTTTCTATGATAGCCAACAACTGCACAACTTAAGCCTAAACTAATTTTTACTCAAACTAACACTTAAAATGGTTGTTCCTTCTGGAACACTCAAATTGGTAGTGTTTTGATGGAGACAGGAACATGAAAATAGCCCAGCAGCAATTAGAACCATCAAAGCATCGTCTAGTTTCCTCAGAAAACCTGTGTATATTACTGACAGAGAAACCGCAGCACTATGCATCTTTTCTACACATACTCTCTCTTTTCTCTCCTTCTTGTCCCCTCTGACCTGTTCTCTTTCCCTCCTCCTCCGATTCCAGAAGTTTCCCTCCATTTTTTGGCAGCAAGGCTACATGTAACCACATATTGAAATATAAGTGGCCTTTTCCAAGCCCCCTTATTCCAGCCTCGCTGCCCTTCACATGCCTAGCTCTTTCTTCCCAAAATCTCTATCTCTTTTTAAAGTTGTTGAAGTTATTGGCTGACAGAAGCTGCTCCAGAGTAGATGACAGGATCGATGGTGCTATTGGTTCACTGTTGATAAAACCTAGCCTCGAGTAGAATCTTTATTTTTATTAGAATCTTATTGCCACTGGACTGGCTGGTGGAGTTTGTTTTCACAACTTTGACATGGTCTCAACATAGAACAGCACTAGGTTAGGTTTCAGGGTTGTGCAAAATTGTGTCATAATTTCAGAATGTACTCCCTTTCTATTCATGAATTGGAATTTGAATTGGCCACGTCCCACAGGAAGTTGAATGATAGGAAGTGAAATTTACTGAATGCAATTCAAAGAAATTCAACACAGTCACATTACACAATTGCATTAGTCCAAGACAAATTTTGTGACAATTATGTTATTGTTTTACCAAGTGTGTCTATGTATTAACTTGAAAATAAAAAAATTCTCTCTAAAATAAATAAATATTAAAATAGCCATAATAATATTTAGTTGTTAGAATTAAAATAGTCATCAAAAGATTTAGTTGTTGAATTAATCTACTACATTTTAACTAAATTAACTGATCTTAAAAGTCCAAAAAGGCCAAATAATGCAACCATATTTTTCGGGAAGAGGTAAAATGTGACTGAACCCCATAAACATTTTGTTTAGGCCAATCTGACCTCAATTAAATGCATTAATCCAGCTTGCTGCTGTGCTAGTTGGTGCGACTTAATCTAAGAATGTTGTAATTTTAGAAAAGCTGCACTGAGAATTCTCTGAAAGTTTCCAAAAACTACAATAAGTAAATGTTTTTTTTCAGCATTGAATATTTGATCAAATACTTTTTTTTTTTTTTACAGCATACTGTTTCTGGAAATACCCCATTTGTTATCCATATGATAATATTATAATATGCTTCATGTAATACTGAAAAATGTAATGTATAATACATTTTTTTAATTAAAAACAGTTATATGAATTTATTTTATTTTCAATCCATTTTAATTGTACTTCCTTAAATTCAAATTACAATTAAAAATTCTACATCCTTTTTGCTACCTCAATTCAAATTCAATTCAAATTCGGGGAAAGACAGATGACAAAGAGTGATGATTCTGCTTAACATCTCCTTTTGTGTTCCATGGAAGAAAGAAAGTCATGCTGTGTTGAAGCAAAATGAGGCAGAGACAATGATGACAACATTTTCATCTTCTGCTGAACTATTCATTTGATGTGTTTCCTTCTCTTCTCCTCTGCTGTGCATTCTCTAACAGAGGACAGACTGTGAAGAGATCCATACATTTCTCAAGGTTTACATACACTCAACTCTATGCAGCTGGATGGCCTATTATCTCACAAACACACGCAGTGAATGTATCAAGATTAATGGGAATGTTGTTTCATCTCTATACGAAGCACATTCCCGATGTTACTGCTGAATCAGCATTCATATCCTCACTGCAAAAACAAATTATGTAAGTTGACTGTGGTATGGTACAGTAACCAGTGAGTAACTGTACCAGTAACCATGACAATGGAGGGCTTCTCAATTGTCTGACCTAATCAACACGGATGGGTAATCACATAATTTCCCGTAACCTGACTTGTTCTTTTAGGGTGCCCTGACAGACAGTGACTGTCACGATTCACTGTTGTATGCCCTGTGTTTTACCTCTGTCATCTGTTCCCCATGGACTACACTTCCCATCATCCCCTGCTCTGATAACCTCCAGCTGTTCCTTATTGTTCCTCACCTGTGTTTAATGTTCTCATTTGTCTTTGTGTATTTTATGCCCTGATTTCTGTTCAGTATTGTCAGTTGTTTGAATGTATGTTCTTGAATGTGTTTGACCTACCGTGTTCTGCCCGTGCCCTTCGTGGATGTTTTCTCTTGTTTATGATTTATTTCCCATCGTGGATGTTTTATTTTAGTTTAATCAGGGCATAAAAATACACAAAGACAAATTAGAACATTAAACACAGGTGAGGAACAATAAGGAACAGCTGGAGGTGATCAGAGCAGGGGATGATGGGAAGTGTAGTCCATGGGGAACAGATGACAGAGGTAAAACACAGGGCAGACAACAGTGAATTGTGACAGTGACGTACCTAGGTGCTTTCCATCAAGCAGGGCTGGACTGGGACTAAAAAAAAACAGCAAAACTATACTGGCCCATCACAACCCACTTCACAAACTATGCCTGCTATACAATCTAGATGATATATATATATATATATATATATATATATATTGATTTTACTGAAAATACCTGAAAGGGAGGCTGTATTTTTAGGATGATATAGTGTACACAATCACGCAAGAATTACAAAAATTGTTCCTGCATATATGCAAGGACAGGTGTGGTCAGGTTTAGGCATTGGAGTCATTTATGGGAGGGATGGGTGGGACATGTCTCAACCACTTTTTGCTTTGAGCTTTGCTTTTTCCAATTTTGTTCCCACTACTTTTTGAAATCACTTTCTTCAGGTACTTGTCTAGTGCAGTGGAAACATCTCCAGTTCTTGAGCAGGAGTTTCCATTTCGTTCGTGTTTCTTATAAGGAGTGGTGATCCAGTGTTGGAATTTGTTATTTTGAAAGTTATAATGAGTGATCGTTGCATCTGTTATCAATGGCATTGGGTGACAACGGCAATGCTCTCTCATGCACACAGATGCGCAATAAACTGGCTCTGCCTTTTTGCAACTCATGCTCCTTTCCAGTGAAATCACAACACATAATGCAAACAAATGTCTCTCTTCTCATGATATACATCCAATGGCATACAGATACAGTTTTAGTATATTAGGACAGATTTGAACCCCAGAACCCCTTTAGACCAAACAGTTATCCTGTCTGAATACATGCAAGTTAATACACAATCCCAGTACTGATAGTGACAGATGTAGGGATGAAGTTATCAAGTTAGCTATGTGAAATACTTATTTGATCACTTTAATTTTTTTTTCCTTTCAAAAAAGTAAAAGATTATTTGAAATGATCTGTGCATAACCTAACTAATATTCAAGAGCTTTGCCGTTTGTAACGTCAACACAAGAAAATCTTATATTTAATGAAAGATTACAAAGACAATTGTTTTCTTTGAAATAATGTGCACAGATGTATCATGCGCAATATGACCAGGAAAGTCTATTAAGAAAGTAAATGCAATCATTTATGACAAATTCTAATGAACGTGCTGTCTTTGTCTTTATATCTCTTGTGCTTGATAGACAATAGTCTATATAATAGGACGCTGATGGCACAATAACCAGAGAGAAATACCTCTGAAATCAATTGTACTTGTCCCAGCCTATTAGTGCTTTAAGCATGCAAAACTGCACTTGCACCTAGACTTAGAAGGCATGCTTGCATGAAAATACCAAAATGAATGGCCATGCCCACTGACTCTATCACAATTGCATAGCGCTGCATTTAGCGTTCTTAAATTAGGGCCCAATATGTTAAAATGTATGTTTTTTAATGTTAGAAATATATTAGTACTTGCAGAAATGAACATTAACCAAGAGTAATAAATACTGTTAAATTATTGTTCATTATTAGTTGCATTCCTAAAGTATTAACTATTTTTAAAAATTGTATAATAAAAATATAGATTTTAATGTTAATTGTTAAAATATATACCCTTTAATGTTACAAATATATTATTTTTGTAGAAATTAACATTAAGTGAGAGTAATATAAGCTGTAAAATGATTGTTCATTGTTCGTTCCTGTGTGGCGGAATGATCCACCCCTCACTCTCGTTATCGTCACCCCGCCTCTTAGGTGCCATTCTTCAGCCAGGCTCACGACAGGAGAGCGAGAAGAGGTGCATAAATAATAATGCTTCATCACCGCTGTCTTTAAAACACAGAGCATACCTATTCTCGGGGAGCTGGCTTCAAATCTCCATGTGTGCACACACTGGCAGCCTCGCACACCCAGGACCAGAGCTGGAAGGATTCAGACGAGTTCGATGCACTGCTGGGCCCGCTCCTTGACCCCCGCCTTGAGTTAAATGTGTCGCCGGGGGAGAACAGCACACATCGCGGCTGATGCGCTAAAGGCCGAGCTGCCTTCCCCTCTCACCTGCCATGGGCCTGGGAAGACAGGCCGCCAAGGACGCCACTGCTCCTCGCACCGTGGACCCAGGAGGGGAGCGTGTGCGGCCGATGGACCCAGCTCATGCCTGGGCCATTCCTTCGACACTTCCCCACCCTTCACAGAGTCCTGTCTCACCGTGAGGATGACAGATTTCCCCTTTATTTTGAACACTATTCCCCCTGGACACTTTATTTGCTAATTTTATGGACATATATTCCAATAAATGCCTCTACGATGCTTGATGCCACACCCACTGTCCGTCTCTTGCTCACCCTGCCACACCTGTTATAATACAACTGTTAAAATGTACAGTCTTAATGTAAAGTGCTACCCAAAATTTTATGAACACAAAAAAGATTTAAGTGTGTGTTCATAAAGACATAGTGAAACATCAGTAATCTTTGTAATGTTGGTCAAAAAAAGCATGTAATGATCTCACATTGCAGTAATGTGTGTGGAAAACAGACCCCCCCCCACAGTCCCCTCCCCCCAGTTAAACACAAACTGGTTTGAGAAGAGGCAGGAAACCATGGGTCTAACAGCTCATGCACAGATTCCAGTGTTTACGTTTGAATTTGTGAATAGTGCCTCACATTGAGGGCTAAATTCCCTGGTATAGAAAAAGGCAGCAAGAGAGAGTGTGTATACAATTGAGCATCATTAAAGAGTGGTGTTTAATTGTTTTGCCTTTACGAATCCTTTAGCGCCCTCTCCTCACATAACGACATGAGCTTAATAGGAACAGACAGAGCTAGCTCAGCAAAGCCCTGAAGAGTCTGACCCAGGTGAGCCCTACCTCTTGCCCATTTCGACAGCGAGACTGGAGGCTGTTTATATAGCCATTGAGTCAGGACAACAAAAGAGACTCCCTATCATCTTCAAACAACTCATGAATACATGTGTCTAGACTAGAGTCTTGACACGAGACACATAAGAGGCAATAGACAGATAAAGATACACCAAATAAACAAGACAAAAAAGTACACAAAACATAACAAAAGGCAATGAAAGCATACAGCAGTGGCACTCGGGAATGTAACTCACCGTATAAAAGTAGCAGACTCTTTTAAAAGACAGCCTCTTTTTCAGACTCATGGTCTTGTCACGATTTGTGCCCGCTCATATAGCGCAGATACAAACATGTAAAGACTCAATGTTTTGAGTGATGGATCCATGCCTCTTTTGAGCCTAGACTCATTTAATTCCTCAAAAAGCAAGAGCTGACATGCTCAATGATTTGAAGTCAGGCACTCTCTCTCTCTTACTGACGAGGACGTTCCAATCTGACAAGGATTCTGCGCTGTTACTAGGACAACCCCAAATCTAGACAGAAAACGCCGGGGTTTTTAGAGAGAAATTCAAGAAAAATGTTGTTATCCTCCTTTTCATCTCTAGCTCTATTTCTCTCTCTCTCTTTCCTTGTCCTGCATGCTAACTACAAGAACAGATGTCAGACTTTTCTCTTGGTGATCTTCAACACAGACTAAAACCTCTTTCTCTCTCTCTCTCCTTTAGGGTATTCAAGAAATGCTTACTCGACCGTTTCACCATCCCTGGCTCTGCCACAACTCAAATAAATCCTCCATTCAAGACAAAAGAAAGCTTTCACTCCCAGCAGCATGGCACAGCACTGCCACTTCAAATAATCATTTGTATTAACTTCCCAACGTCTAGAAAATCATTAGTGGAACTCGGCAGATCCACTGAGTTTCTCTGCCCTGTAAAATATGAGGAATCTGAGAGGATGGAACGTCCTGCTGAAAGCCTTATTATTGGAGGAAAGTGAGTTCCAGGGGAGTTTGAGAAATACTTAAAGTGAATGACCAAACCGTGAGAGTGGACTCTAATGAATATCAGAACACAGAGAGAAAGAGAGAGTTATAAAAATATCCCAGAGTTGGAGGTACAAAGGCAGTGTTTGATACAAACCTCATGAGTACGACTGAAAAATATGAGTGGTATGACTGCCAATTTCCTGAGTAGATGGGTGGAAAATAAAGATCTTTAAAATACTTGGCTGACTTTTTTTAAAAAATTTTTTACTTTAGAAGTAAAAAGGTTGGGGGTCTTTTTTTTACCACAGTAAATGTAGTTGTTATACATCTTGCTCTATATTCCAATTCTTCTGAAGCACAGTCTTCTGATGACTTTAATTTCGTTCTGTTTGTCACAATACAGTATATCGATACACATACAGTACATCGGTTAAGGAAGGAAAAAAAATTTATACAGCATATATATATATATATATATATATATATATATATATATATATATATATATATATATATATACACACTCACCTAAAGGATTATTATGAACACCATACTAATACTGTGTTTGACCCCCTTTCACCTTCAGAACTGCCTTAATTCTACGTGGCATTGATTCAACAAGGTGCTGAAAGCATTCTTTAGAAATGTTGGCCCATATTGATAGGATAGCATCTTGCAGTTGATGGAGTTTTGTGGGATGCGCATCCAGGGCACGAAGCTCCCGTTCCACCACATCCCAAATATGCTCTATTGGGTTGAGATCTGGTGACTGTGGTGGCCATTTTAGTACAGTGAACTCATTGTCATGTTCAAGAAACCAATTTGAAATGATTCAAGCTTTGTGACATGGTGCATTATCCTGCTGGAAGTAGCCATCAGAGGATGGGTACATGGTGGCCATAAAGGGATGGACATGGTCAGAAACAATGCTCAGGTAGGCCGTGGCATTTAAACTATGCCCAATTGGCACTAAGGGGCCTAAAGTGTGCCAAGAAAACATCCCCCACACCATTACACCACCACCACCAGCCTGCACAGTGGTAACAAGGCATGATGGATCCATGTTTTCATTCTGTTTACGCCAAATTCTGACTCTACCATCTGAATGTCTCAACAGAAATCGAGACTCATCAGACCAGGCAACATTTTTCCAGTCTTCAACTGTCCAATTTTGGTGAGCTCTTGCAAATTGTAGCCTCTTTTTCCTATTTGTAGTGGAGATGAGTGGTACCCGGTGGGGTCTTCTGCTGTTGTAGCCCATCTGCCTCAAGGTTGTGCGTGTTGTGGCTTCACAAATGCTTTGCTGCATACCTCGGTTGTAACAAGTGTTTATTTCAGACAAAGTTGCTCTTCTATCAGCTTGAATCAGTCGGCCCATTCTCCTCTGACCTCTAGCATCAACAAGGCATTTTCGCCCACAGGACTGCCGCATTCTGGATGTTTTTCCCTTTTCACACCATTCTTTGTAAACCCTAGAAATGGTTGTGCGTGAAAATCCCAGTAACTGAGCAGAATTGTGAAATACTCAGACCGGCCCGTCTGGCACCAACAACCATGCCACACTCAAAATTGCTTAAATCACCTTTCTTTCCCATTCTGACATTCAGTTTGGAGTTCAGGAGATTGTCTTGACCAGGACCACACCCCTAAATGCATTGAAGCAACTGCCATGTGATTGGTTGATTAGATAATTGCATTAATGAGAAATTGAACAGGTGTTCCTAATAATCCTTTAGGTGAGTGTATATATATATATATATATATATATATATATATATATATATATATATATATTATTGCCCAGGTTAACACTTAAAATATGCATTTGCATGCATTCAGTAATTTGTTGCATTTTTTGCATTTATTTTGCATAATTTGTTGATTTAGTTAAATTCTACAATACCTACTGAAAATATATTATTCATGTGCAGTTTATTTATTGGCATTTTGTCCAATACTGACCATTTCTGCCACAGTTTAACTGTCAATATCTTGCACGCATTTTTTCAATATCAATTTCCTGAACCCCAAAAGCCATGCATTGTGTAAACCCTATTTAGTACTATGTTTTACAAATAAAATATATTATTAGTATTATTAAACACATTGGCCCACTATTGCACTGCACTTTACCCTAACTAGTCATTACAAATCATAGAAAACTACTTTGAATCTGGTGTTTTAATGAAACGGGCTATAATGTATTATCATGTGTACTGTATTTTCATTTACATTCGTCTCTGCAAATTCCGTGGGATGGTGCTCATGGAGATGGTGCTTAAGGTTTGAAGTGTTTCTCGCCTGAGCCGATACTTTTTTGCTGCAAACTTTACAGATTGGTAACCATCGTTGGTAACCAAGATTGATGGTGCCACGTGGGTCTTTTACATAGCCAAGTAATCCCAGACAGCAGACTTAAACTTTTGTGGAGGTGAAAATAAAGGTTCAGGCTCAGACATGTCTGTATGTTGCGCTTGTGCTGCACACATGCTGCGCTCCGCTCGTGCTAGACTTCTGTGCTTGTGATGCGCAGCGTTCACGACAACTGCTTGTCACCTTTAAAAGTGAGTGACAGTCAAATGCAACATGAGGAAGGTGCGATTTAAAGATTTATTTTATCAAGCCAAGTTTATATGATGCTGTGCAAACAGGAATATATATATATATATATATATATATATATATATATATAAAAAATATTTATTTAATAAAAAATTTAAATATCAGGTCGGGAGATGAGACTTTGTCGAGTTCCGATGCCTAACCACCCGCCCGCCCTCCCTCCCTCCCTCTTCATTTCCGCGCAGCAGTGCAGCACACATCGGCACATCAGACACACAAACAGGCAGACAGCCAGGCAGCAGCCCCTCCCAGCTCCTATCCCAGTTGTGTTTATCTTGGCTTGTGTGGAGGTGAGTGGTGATGAACAAAAGACTAAGCTACAAGTGCCTCAACTTCACAGCTAATTTGCCAAAAGACAAATATAGTTAACTTGTGTCTTGCTAACATGCATTACTCATGAGCTACTAGCTAATGTAATAAGTTAGCTAAAGTTTAGCTAAAGCAAAATATCATTGCCATACAGGCTAATGTACTGTACTTAACAGAGACAATACATGTGAATACAGTAAAATTTGTGTCTAATAATGGCATCACAATCACCACATTGTTATGCAAATTAGGCATTAACTAATTAAAATGCGCTAATTTGCATACATTTGACAAGGCACAGCAGGTGAATAGGATAAACAAAATAACTTAAGCATATCACCACAGAACTTCCCCAGTTAATGACTTAAAGACTTTGGGTATTTTATTCCCAGCAAATTTGTCTGATTTATTTAAGAGTTTATTTTGACCCTTTAATAAAAAAGTTTTTGATCGATTTGGGCAGGTGGGCTTCATTACATTTATCTATGACTGGGAAGGTTAATGTTATTAAAATTAATTGTATTCCAAAATTCAACTACCTGCTACAATCTCTCCCTGTAGATGTCCCCCTCTCTTATTTCAAGCAATTTGATAGCATAGCGAAGTCCTTCATTTGGGACGGTAAACATCCCAGATTACACTTCAGTAAGTTCCATAGGCCAATGGACAAAAATGGGCTAGGCCTACCCAAGATTTTGTTTTATTATTATGCATTCGGTATCAGACATTTGGCACATTGGTTGTTTCCACGTGAGAAAGTCCATCTCTGGTTTTGTATTGAACAGGAAGTTCTAGCCCCTATCTCGCCATTGCAAGGCCTTTCTATCAAACTAACCGGAGAAGTTAAATTACACCCCGTTTTATCGCATTTACATATAGTATGGACAAAAGTGTCCAGAATGTTTATTTCAGACATTTATTTAAATGTTGCCTCAAGCATATGACTGTACCTAAAATGATATATTAATAAGTCCCCTTTAAGCTGGTCAGAGTGGATTGTGAGTGATGTTAATACACTCAGTGACCTATATGAGAGTGGAGTGTGGAGATCCTTTGAAAATATGGTTCAACATTTTGGGATTCCCAGGTCAATTCTTTAGGTATTTACAGCTGCGCTACCAGCTCTGTACTATTTTTGGTAGTAGCATATGCCCCCCTAAAGCGGCAGACAAAAAATCTGGGAGTGGTGATTACTGCCTTTTGAAAAGGTTATGAGGCATCAGTGTATTACTCCCTGCTAATTCAGAGTCTGGGGGAAGGAGCTTCAACTTCTCTCAAGAGATTATGGGAGAAAGATTTAAACTTGGTAAGTCTACATCAAAAGATGCAAGGGTGCGCCTTATGCAATTCTAATATTTTACATTGATTCTATTGGACCCCCTCTAGATTGTATAGGCTTGGTCTTAAAGACACACCCACCTGGCGATGTTGGCAATGGGGACACAACCCGTGTTTTTTGGTGGTACTTTAAGATCCATGAATTTTGGTTGAGGGTTCAGAGTTTTATATGTGACGTACTGGGAACTCAAATTTAATTTAGCCGCAGATGATGGGCGGTCATTAATATAGGGGATGAGAACATATAAATTGGGTCCTAGCCAGTGTTATGATCGACAGACAAATTATTCTTAGGGGATGGAGGTCAGCTGGAGTGCCCTTGTTCAGAGAGTGGCACACAGAGATGGGCAGGTGGCAGCATTTGAGGGAAAGTTGTATAGAAGGCAAGGTAGCATGGATGTGTTTAATAAAAAATGGGGAAACTATTTGGCCTTTTTGCTGGGTCCTCGGGAAGGGGTAGTGGAGGGAGATTTGTAGTTTTAAATGTATGATTGTATTTTTATCTATTCTGATTTATTTCAGCTTTTTTCTTTCATCACATTCCCAGTGGGTCAGAAGTTTGCATACACTTTGTTAGTATTAAACTGTTTATCTTGGGTCAAACGTTTGGGTAGCCTTCTACAGGTTTCTAAAAAAAATTGCTGGGATTTTGGCCCATTCCTCCACACAGAACAGGTGTTACCGAGTCAAGTTTGTAGGCCTCGCACACACATTTTCAGCTCTGCCAACAAAATTTTTATCAGATTGAGGTCAGGTCTTTGTGATGGCCACTCCAATACCTTGACATTGTTGTCCTTAAGCCATTTTGCCACAGCTTTGGAGGTTTCTTGGGGTAATTGTCCATTTGGAAAACCCATTTGTGACCGAGCTTTAACTTTCTGGCTGATGTCTTGAGATGTTGCTTCAATATATACACATGATTTTCCTTCCTCATGATGCCATCACTTTTGTGAAGTGCACCAGTCCCTCCTGCAGCAAAGCACCCCACAACATGATTCTGCCACTCCCCATGCTTCACGGTTGGGATGGTGTACTTCGGATTGCAAGCCTCACACTTTTGCTTCCAAAACATAACAATGGTCATAATGGCCAAGAAGTTCAATATTTGTTTCATAAGAGCAGAGGACATTTCTCCAAAAATTAAGATCTTTGTCCCCATGTGCACTTGCAAACTGTAGTCTGGCTTTTTTATGGTGGTTTTGGAACATCAGCTTCTTCCTTGCTGAGCAGTCTTTCAGGTTATGTCGATATAGGACTTGTTTTACTGTGGATGTAGATACTTGTCTACCTGCTTCTTCCAGCATCTTCACAAGGTCATTTGCTGTTGTTCTAAGATTGATTTGCACGTTTCACAGCAAACTATGTAAGTTTCACAGTTAACTTAATGTAAATTTCTGATCCACTGGAATTGTGATATAGTCAATAAAAAGTTAAACAACCTGTCTGTAAACAATTGATGGAAAAATGACTCATGTCATGAACAAAAGTAGATGTCCTAAATGGCTTGTCAAAATTATAGTTCGCTAATATTACATATGTGGATTGGTTAAAAAAATGTTTTAATAAAATGTAAGGTGCATTTATCCCACAGAGACTTTAGCCATGTTGTACTCTAACAGACAAACTTCTAAAGTTGGTAATCAACAGAGGTATAGCACTGCTTTAGATCACAGCTAACAGCACTCCTATAAATATGCTACGGTCACATTCATATCCACTGCTTGTGTCCAGATCTCTGTTCCTCCACTGCTGTGGCAAACATTTCAGATAACAAATCAGGGGAAATCCTAATGTTCTCAGAGAAAAACAACACACAATACTGAGTCAAAACTGAAGTCATCTGAATTCAAATCCACATTACTTCTGGTTCTCATGGTCGTCCTCTTATGCCCACTGGGAAAAGCAAAAAGGTATTAACAGTGGTTCTCTCTTCTTGCTCAAACCAAAGGAAATGTGGCTTATGTGTGGTAGGTGGGCTGGCAGACAGATGTAACTCTGTATAGGAAGACATGACTGGAAACTTTGCTGGCCAATTACAGGACAGCATTTATAGATCATTAAACCAATGAAAAAACTAAAAACAATGGTGAGGTTTGAAGAAAGAGGACTTGTCTAAACTCTGAAAAATGCAGGTCATAACTTGACCAAAGAAATTACAGGGACGGTAAGTGACACTAAACTATGTCATGACGAGATTTCGCATAGGAAGCTGTACAACCAAGAGGTTTGATTTTCTTATAGACGAGGTTTTTAAGATGAATGTTAGATGGAGGTTTTAATGAGTAAAATGTACATTCCTAACCTAAAACTTTAATCAAAACCTAACTGATAATGTTCTAAAACAAATGAGAAGTTAATAAAGTCATAATCAGCCATTGATGTTGTTGTATTGCCTCTAGTGTTCATTTAACAAAGAAACTGTAACAAATTCTAAGTTTCGTCACAGTTTAAAGTCAGTTTGCAAAAATGCATAGTAACTTTCACACTATGAGAATAGGTGGCAAATGTATTAATGCACTGTAGTAAAGGTGTTTAGATGTCATAAGATAGAATTATGTGAGGAACCAGGCAAAAGTGAGTGTTAAAAAGTCCTGATTTGTGTGAAAGAGAATAAAAGTAATTGCTGTTGTAGCGCTTCAAGTGTTCATTTCACCAGGAAACTGCCTAGGCACGTACAATGAGCCACATAAACACAATTTTGTCAAAAATGTAGGTATGTACAGTATATATCAGGGCTCGACATTAACGCTTGTACGCTTGTCTGGGACAAGTGGAATTTTGAATGGGCAAGTTAAAAATAATTTTACTTGCCCTACCAGACAAGTAGCCTAATTAATTAAAATCTCAATAACGAATGTTAGCGCAATAGCACGGGATTGCTGGGATTTAGCACAATTTTAATCATTCCCGATTGTTTCACTTTCAAAATGAGGGAAATTCCATCTAATCGAGTCGCCCTCTCGCCTTCATTGCGAGCAGCGTGGAAGCTCATATTTACTGAACTCTAGATTCTACATATATAAACGGGTACAAACCTGTTGACTGGACATGCGAATCGTGTTGTGCCACGTCTCTATAAGCGAGCGATAAGATAAAACTATTGCTCTTGTATATAATCAGCAAAGCTGTCTTCATCTTCATTGGATAGGTCTCATTTTATCTCGTCACATCATGACGTTCTCTCATAATACAGCAAGAAAGGTAGAAATGGCAAAAACGCATTGTGTAATTATACCATCTGTAGAGTGAAGAGAAACATTTAAAACAGACTTATGCACCCGTTACATCTCGTATCTTTCTAGAGTGCCATCTAATATATGTATATGAGGTATTTTCTCTGTTATGTGAGTCAATTTTAATAAGTATATATCAATATAATAATATTAATACTATAACATTAATAAATTATACACAATGAAAACATATTATCTATCTTTAATATGCATATACCTGTATGTTTTGAATATACAACATAAATGATTTAGCAGCAAGATTATCTGTTAACATTTTCAATGCATTTGTCAATATTAAACAGCCGTTTTTTAATGCAACTGGTGAGAATTGAGACTTGTACTCTCAAGGAGATGAGTTACCCAAAAATAAAACATTTGGTAACACTTTACAAAAAGGTTCCATTTGTTAACATTGGTTAACTACAACAGTTAACATGAACTAACAATAATCGCCACTTTTATATAATTTGTTAATCTTGGTTAATGTTAATTCCAACATAGAGTATATTAATACATGTGTTCATAAATAAAAAATAAATTAAAAAAAAGTTGTAAAAATTTGTTCATGTACTATGGGGGGGGAGATGCAGTGACAGTGAATAGTGACTGAGACTAACATTCTCAGAAGAGAAAAATTCATAGAGGCTTGAGGGTGAGTAATGATTTACAGTCTTTCTGCACTGTGTTCTTAATCCCTATTACATGTAAATGATTACGTCTACAAGTGAACGACCAATTTACTTGTCTAAAGGACAAGCACATGACATTGCTTAATGTCGAGCCCTGTATATGATTCTGTGAGAACAGGTTGAAGTTGAAATAGCCATTTAGCCATCACCCGATTTATTACAATTTGTTTTATTACAACTATGCTATAGGACTATTTACTACTTTTGATTTGAATAACTATTATTTAACACTAAAGTCTACCAGAGCAACATATATTGGATGACAAACCTGAACACTGCAAAACATTACATTGAACATTTACAATGGCTAGAAGAGGGACAGATGTTAATAGTAATGCTGACATCACATCTAAAACACTACAAAAGCAGGAAATATATTTTTGTGTATCAGAAAATAGGGTGCATCTGACTAACTCATCTAATCTGATTTTTTTTTTTCATTACACTTTCAGAATTGCAAGAATGAAGGTGGCACCACTCAACAATACAGTGTAAATAACAAGTATATTTACTGTATATACATAATGTATAACCTACAAAATAAAAGAAGTATATTTTTTACATGTCTGTAACTCTTCCCTCTAAAGCGATTTCTTCTGTAGAAGACACAAACCCTGTCTCAATACTGCCCTCTGCAGTATTTTCCAACACACAATCTAAGTGGTGCACGCTCACAAATATTTAATGTTACTAATAAAAATTAGTAAAAGAAATTCTGCCAAATGTTTAGATATTCATTACCAAGTCTCCAATGTTAGTGTAATTTAGATGTTAAATTCTACTTATTCTACTTAATTGGAGATACAAAGACAGTAGATAGAACATAATTTAAAAGATTTCTTTAATGAGCTTGTGTCCTAGTTTTAACGTGAAATACTTTTCCATAAAAAAAGACACACGCACGCACGCACACACGCACACAACCCCAGACTTAAATGAAACATTTCAATTATTAATTAGCATGAAAAGAAACAACTTAATTACAGAACAAATATGTTCACTAATAAACTATTTGTCACAAGATAATTACCCTAGCTTCCTCGTTGAAATCTGATTAAACTATTTTAAACGTTTCGGTTAGTGTTTCTTCTTTCTTAAAGGAAAGAGCAGCTACACTTCATTTGAAATTATTTTTTTTTTGTCTGATGAAAGCTAGACAATTTCAACAATAAAACACTCTGACACACCCAGCAGAGATGCTTGAGTTTAAAGATAAAACTGCTTTACAACTCATAGATGACAACTGGAAGCCTCAATAACCACATAAACTCTAACAATGCTGAAAGACTGCATATGCATAGTCCAAAGCATAACAAATACAAAATTCTCTCATCAGGAGCACCTAACAATTAAATAACCCCAGATTGGACCAATCAAGTCAAATGATGATGATTTGCAAGATGATTCATGATCAAACCATAAAAGGTAAATTATATGATTACTTTTGAAAATATATTTCCTCTTGACTATTTTAGCATAAAGTTAGCTAATTAAACATATATAAAACTAAAACATCAAACTAATTATGTCAATGAATTCCATCCAACTAGTGTAAAGACACAAGCATACTTGATATCCCATCCCTCAGCACAGTTTTTAAACTAATTTGAGGCTTCGACAGACCTGCATTCCAAAGCAAGATTTCACAAGCACTTGTGCGAGCAATGTTAGAATCCAAAGATAGCCTCCTGATCAATTAAATATCAACAACAGACATCGACTCCTGCATTCAAAAAATTATAAACGGTGCATCCTCAGCCCCCACCTCATCGGAAACAACCTGACACGACTTGACAGATCAACAAAGCAAGTTAGTTTGCACTTATGTGCATCTGTGTATGCACAGGTACTTACTCCATCTGGATTGACGCTTAAAGTTGACTCCATGTATGGCAGTGTAAGAGTCCACAGTCGGGCATTAAATGACTCCACGCCCTGTAAATACATCCATCCACTGGCTGCATCCAATTCAGTGTGTGTGTTTGAGTATGTTTGAGTGTGCGAGTGCACACAAGTGTGCAATGAGATAGAGTCTGCGTTCACAGTCTGTCACTGCCACTGTCTTGTTGTTTTGTGTTGTTTGATTCTGTTCATCTCTCTATCTCTCTTTTTCGCTCTGTCTTTCCACCCACTCTGCTGTAATTCCCAATCCACCCACAGAGCTCAGGGATCACAGACATAGAGGCAGAGACATGCTCGCAAGTGGGAGTGAGAGTGGGTGTTCACACTCATACTTCACAGAGGCGTGAGAAACAGCCACACGCACGCACTGCAATGTAAGTGGCGCACAGTGGGATTCTTTATGTTATTTACGCAATTTGTTGTGTCACCTACTTAGTATGCCTGGAGCACAGCATCTGCTTAAAGAGGGGAGCATGAAAGAATCAGAATGAATGTGTGTGTTGAAACAATTTAGGGGGGCTAGGCTTTCTTGCATGTGTTTATTTCAGGGTATATATAATTGCAGTAAATGTGCACAAAAAAGAATACAAAAATATATATCTGTTTTAGTGGCACATTAATGTGTAATTGTCATTTTGCAGTCTGTTTGTGAGTATGTATTTGGTTTTGTCTTGTTTGACAGGTGGTAATAAAACGAAATGCAGTTATTAAGCACTGCACTCTCCAACAAGTCCCAACCCTGATCTCTCAGAGCTCCATAAGCTGTGTTTAAGAATCTGCATGCACTGTATTATGACCCATGAGCCGAATAGTCACTGTGATAAATCAGTCCCCCAGAACGGCTCGAAATGTGATGCTACGTAATGCTGAACCTATGTAACTCCTGTCACCAGTGGCCTTATGGAAAATTACCAAGTTTAAAAACATGCTGCATGTTGCTCATGCTATTGATTAGGAAATTCCCACATATGACATTATCCATCCAGCAAGACACAAAGTTATTAAAAGAACATATAAGTGGAGGAGTCACGTGGTGCCATGCAATGTGTGTCAGATGTGTGAACGACAAGCTCTGTGTACTTTGCTAGTTTTAACATTATTAATGTCATAAACTGGTGAGAATCAATACACACTGTTCCATAACTGTTCTAGGAAGACAATATGTCAAAGAATTTAAAATCCTCGGGCTCTGGAGACATTAAAAGACACTAACGTGCTCAAGGTGACATCAATAGAAGGTCGCTTTTGCAATAATGTTCCCGGTCAAATTGAGAATAGATGCTAAGGATGGCCACAAAATATTTACATGTCCCCAGTAAGCGATGTCCTTCATAAAGTCAATGGACTGAGTAAGATATTTTGTGGTACTCGCATTGCAGCCGAGTGGACTGACTCAATGAACATTCACTTGACTGTCTGAGGAAACAGAGCGCCTTTTTTGTTTCTTTTGTGCTGGTTCCACCTAGCGGCTAGAGTTTTGTGAAGTAACACTCCTTTGGGACAGTTTGTGGGTAAATCTGCATGTACTTTGCGTTAATGCCTCCTATTGGCTGGATTTGTTTTGTGGAGATTTCTTGCAAGATATTGGAGTGATTAGGTCATTTGTTCCACTCATGTTACAGCCGAATAGGCCGGCTCAACGAACATTCGTTTGACTGTCCGAGGAAAATTATTGCCTTTTTTTTCTTCTTCTTTTGCTGGTTCCACCTAGCTGTTGGAGTTTGCTTTGTGAAGTAAACACTCTTTTGGGACAGTTTGCGGGTGAATCTGCACATTCTTTGTGTTTATGCCTCCTATTGGCTGGAGTTTGTTTAGTGGAGAATTTCTTGCAAGATATTGGCGTGATTAGGTCATTTGTTGCTCTCATGTAGCAGCCGAATAGGCCGGCTCACTGAACATTCTTTTGACTGTCCGAGGAAAATAATAATTTTTTGATTTTTTTTTTAGCTGGTTCTGCCTAACGGAATGTCTTTCCCTGATAAAAGCGGAACGAGATGCTGCGTTGATTTAGCGCTTTGGGAACATCTTTAGGAGTGACCAGCTGTGAATACACTCGCCATTGCGTCCAGACCCAGGGTGGCTGGGTGACTCAGAGAGAAGTAGAGGGGACATTGCGCTATCTGTTGGGAGGTGAAGAGGTCCACTTCTGCTCTGTAAAATCTCAACCAGATTTGTTCCACTACCTCAGGGTGGAGTTTCCACTCTCCCGTTGGTATTTTCTGTCTGGACTGTAAATCTGCTCCCACATTCAGGCATCCAGGGATATAAACAGCCCTGATTGACAGGAGCTTGCCCTGCCCCAAAGGAGAATCTGTCATGCCAGTCTGTTCAGCTGGCGTGAACTTAGACCTCCTTGATAGTTTATGTAAGAGACTACTGCTGTGTTGTCCACCCGCACCAGGACATGGCAGCCTCTAAGATACTGGAGGAAGTATTTCAGAGCCAGAAATACAGCAATCAACTCGAGACAGTTGATGTGCCAATCGAGCTGATGACCCTCCCATTCCCCTTGAGTTGGACAACCACTTAAGACCGCTCCCCAGCCCGACAGGGAGGCGTCTGTCGTAAGCAACTTGCGATGGCAAGACGCACCTAGAGTGGGACCCAAAGTAAGGAACCGGGGTCTGAACCACATAGAAAGGGTATGAAGCGTGTGGCGCGTAACCCTTATCAGCCTTAGGGGACTGGCCCTTGGATGAAACCCCCAGTTTTCAAAACTGAAACGGTCTCATGTGCAGAAGGCCTAAAGGGATCACCGAGGACGCAGATGCCATGACACCTAGTATTCGTTGATACTGATGAACAGTTCAACCTTGGCCAAGCCTGAATTTGCTCAGTGTGTTCTGAATGGACACGATTCGAGCAGGAGACAATTGTGCCCGTATTGTGATTGAATTTCATACGATCCCCAGATAAGTAGTTTTCTGAGTGGGAGAGAGGGTGCTTTTCTTGACGTTGAGCCTCAACCCCAGAGAAACCAGATGAGCTAAGACGATATCCCTGTGCTGTAATGCTAATTCATGTGACTGTGGTAGTATCAGCCAATCATCTATATAATTCACAATGCGGATTCCCCGGAGTTGCAAATGTGCTGCATCCATGCACTTCGTGAATGTTCGGGGTGATAATGCTAGGTCGAATGGAAGAACCCGATATTGGAAGGTTCGCCCCTGAAAGAAAACCTCAGGAACTTCCTGTGTTGAGACAAAATTTCTATATGAAAGTATGCATCCAAGAGATCGATCGTGACCAACCAATCGCGATGTTGGATTTGTGACATGACCGTCTTGACAGTTGAAGCCTTTACTGAGCGATTCGAGCCTCGAAGGTCTAAAATCGGACGCAACCCCCCATCCTTCTTGGGAACCAGGAAGTATCTGCTGTAGTAACCTGACTCTCTCTCTGGAAGGGGAACATGTTCTATGGCCTATATGATTTTGCAGTTCTTTCCATAGTAGACATGCTTGTTTCGGTTTCACGGTAGTGGGAACCATGCCATTGAAACGTGGAGAACAGCGAACAAATTAAATTCTGTAGCCTTTTTCTACTGTTCTTAGGACCCACATAAAAAAACCTGGCAGTAGCTTCCACGCTGCCAGGTTCTCTGAGATGGGTATAAATTTTGACACTTCCTGTCGAGGGGATGTCGAGTGTGGGCTAACCCCACAAGGCTGGGCGCACAACCGTCAGGGCTTTCTCTTCTTGGAGATGACGGTCCTGAGGTCTTGCTTTGGGGGCTGCTGAGGGCGACAAGCCGGTCCCCAGTCTCTACGAGGGGGAACGCGATTTGCCACGCTCTGTTTTTGAGCCTCCCTTCTAGAAGGACCGGGCAGCGCCCCCTCCCCCTGAGTGCGGCGAGGAAGGAATTGCCCGAAGGCTTCCTCATGACTTTTTGCCTCTTGAAACCTGGTGATAACTGTGTTCATAGAGTCACCAAATAAGCCAGAAGGCGAAATTGGGGCATTGAGGAGGAACATTTTGTTCTTGTCTCTGATGCCCAAAAGGTTTAGCCATAAGTATCTCTCCGTGCTGACCAAAGAAGCCATAGATCAGCCAATGACGCGAGCCGTCTGTTTGGTCACCCGGAGACACAGATCTGTGGTACGACGAAGCCCTGCGAAAGCCTCTTCGTAAACGATACTGCACACACTCAGGTCCTTCAACAGGTCAGCCTGGTACACCTGCAACACTGCCATAGTGTGCAGGGCAGCACCTGCCTGACCTGCTGCCTGATAAGCTTTTCCCATAAGCGTGGAGGTGGCCCTGCATGGCTTTGTGGGGAGAGTGGGTCTCTTTAAAGATGATGCCGAGCCATGGAATGCACCCATGATAGTCGAATATGTCGACGTCGAGGACACGAAGACACGGGAAGTATAAGGTGTCCTCCGTGAACGAGAAAGCTCGTCATGGAGGTCATCAAAGAAAGGAAGGGACTGATGTAGTGTTGCCTTGCCTTGGCCACCAGACAAAAATCTGTCTACCAGTTTGGAGCGTTTGGGGGTCTCTTGTTCGTGTCTAACTGTATTATGGCCACAGCAAAGTAACCACCTCAAGTAATTCCTCAGTCGCTTTATTATCATGTGCGGAATGCTCAGAGGTGGGTAGCTCGAAGTCTGCAGACTCAAGAGATTCAGTGTCCCCCTCATGAACCGAAGAGGCGCCGAAGCTTGCTTCAGGATCGCAAGTACCACCAGCTGGATCTTGGGAGAGAGCAAGCGATAGGGGTGAACCAGTCTCTCGCTCCTCAGCCAGATCCATACGATAGCCCCAAGATGGAAGAGTGGGTGCTGGCTCTAGGAAAAGGTTTCTGCGCACTGTCTAACAAATTCTAACTCCTAACAGAGGAAAGCAGAATGTTTTTGACAGGGTTGAGAAGCACAACACACACAGAGTGGTCTGAAGACAAAACAAACACTTGATGAAGCACCTGTGGCGCATCTATTTATAGCCCCTGTACCGGCGCATCCTGATGATGTCACCGGCAGAGGCTATAAATTCTAGTCAATTTCATTGACGTATTGCACACATATTCACAGCTGGTCACTCCTAAAGACGTTCCCAAAGCGCTTAAATAAGCGCAGCATCAATGTGTAGCTTTTGATAGGGAACAGTTCGGGAAAGATATTTGGATGAATCTCCACATTCTTTGTGTTTATTCCACCTATTGGCTGGTGCTGTCTTCCGCGAGGTTAATGCACATGTTTTTCTATTTTCTGTTTGTGTTTTTCAGGAGGGAAGTTTGGGGTTTGATTGTTGCACTAATATTATAATGTGGTCTTTATAATTTTGTCTTTGACACACAATATATTTTTTCTCATATGTCAAAATGTCAAATGTTAATATGAGTGGATTGTCTCTCTCGACGTGGAATGTGAATGGGTTGGAGCACCTCATAAAAAGAACGAAGGTTGTTTCTCTTCTTAAGTGTAAGTAATATGATATAGTGTTTCTTCAATAAATGGATCTTTCCCCCCAGGAAGCTGAAAAATTTGGGAACATATGGGGTGGACATGTTTTCTTTAGATCCGGCTCAAGCAAGAGCAGGGGAGTCATTACACTGATAAGTAAGCATCTGCAATTAAAATGTCTCAAACTTAAAGAGTAAAGAGTCATTATTGTTTTAGCAGAAATGCAGGGGCAAAGTCTTATTTTTGCTAATATTTATGCACCTAACTTTGATGATCAGGGCTTTTTTATAGATCTTGAAAGGATGTTGCAAGCCGCTGGCACACCTCATGATATAATACTGGGAGGAGACTTTAATCTTTTGATGTACTCTGTCCTTGATCATAGTGAAGAAAAAGCGTGGAAGTCCCTGACGATTCACAGCTTGTGTACAATATTAGTCTTACATATTTGGATACTTTTGAACCCATCAGGTAGGGACTATAAAAATGTTTTCCATCAGTCCATAAGATTAATTATAGAAAATATTTTTTTTTATATCCAAGACCCTCATTTAATCTGTTGTTGATTGCTCAATTGGAAACATTTTAGTCTCAGATCACACCCTTGCGAGTTTAGAAGTGTTGCCACATAATGTATCTCTTTTGCGAAATCCTGAATTCCCCAAAATTTTAAAGGCTGAAATCAATGTGTATATTGAGACCAACTGGTCCTCAGTATCCTCTGTGGGCATGGCTTAGGAGGAGCTGGATCATACAGTATGCCTCATTCATCAAAAAATCCAAAGCATAAGAACTCATGGAATTGGATGGGAAAAGTAAAAGTGCCGAGGCAGAGCTGAAGCACCGAATTTCGTCTGATGGCCTCAGAGAATTGACCCGATTGAAATACAGATATAATTCTATTTTGTTGTGGAAGGTGGAGTTTTGGCTATTCAGGGCAAGACAATCATATTTTAGTCAGGGGACAATGCAGGAAAACTTCTGGCTAGATATATAAAACAGAGACAGTTTTTTTCTACCTTTCCCTCAGTGAAATCTGCTGGTGGTGAAATATTTACCTCAGACAATGATATTAATAATGCTTTTAAAGAGTTCTATCTTGTTAGTTCCACATCTTCATCTAGTGATGAGGATATTAGGAACTTTGTGGAACCATTAGAACTTCCTAAACTGACGGCTGAGCAAAGAAATTCTCTTGATTCTGAGATAACCTTAGAGGAGCTTGGTGAGGCGAGTTACCGTCCAATTTCCCTGATCCAGCTAGATGTTAAAATATTGTCAAATATTTTGGCTAACCGATTAAGTAAAGTTATGTCATCTCTTATACATATAGATCAGGTGGGGTTCATTCAGGTCCGTAGCTCTTGTTATAACATTAGGCATTTCAATATCATGTGATCAGAGGAAAATTACCAGACTCCGGTTGCCTGCATCTCACTTGACGCTAAAAAGGCGTTTGATGAGGTAGAATGGGATTATCTTTAAAATTTTGGTAATGTACAAGTTCGGGAATACTATTATTGGTTGGAATAAGTTACTTTATAGACACCTGGTAGCGGCAGTACAAATGAATGGATCAAATCAATATCAAAATCAAATCAAATCACTTTATTGTCACACTACTGTGTACACGAGTGCAACAGTAGGTGAAAGTCTTGTGTGCAGTTCCGAGCAACATAGCAGTCATGACAGTGACGAGACATATACCAATTACAATAGACAACATATTTACACAACACAATTTACATAACAAATGTACACATAATTACACAACAATTTACATATCAAATGTTCACAATTACACAACATAGTACTGATATACAATGTACAGTAAACAATACACACAATATAGAATACACATACACTAGATAAGGGTATATAAAAATATCTATACACTAATTGAAATGGGGAGAATATATTTGACAGAATGAAGATTAATAAAGTGCAGTGCTGATTGTTGATCGTGAGAGATCATGTGTTCAGAAGTCTTATTGCTTGGGGGAAGAAGCTGTCATGTAGTCGGCTGGTGCGGGTCCTGATGCCGCGATACCGCCTGCTTGATGGAAGCAGTGAGAGCAGCCCATGACTCGGGTGGCTGGAGTCTCTGATGATCCTACGAGCTTTTTCACACACCGCCTGTTATATATGTCCTGGAGGGAGTGAAGCTCACCTCCGATGATGTTTCTGGCTGTTCGCACCACCCTTTGCAGTTCTTTGCAGTTGATTGGCGGTGATAGAGCCAGTCAGGATGCTCTCTATAGTGCTGGTGTAGAACCGTGTGAGGATGTGGTGGTTCATTCCAAACTTCCTCAGCCATCTCAGGAAGAAGAGGCACTGGTGAGCCTTCTTCACAACGGCCTCAGTGTGGACGGACCATGTGAGTTTCTCAGTAATGTGGACACCGAGGAATTTGAAGCTGCTGACTCTCTCCACTGGTGCTCCATTAATGGTGATGGGGCTGTGTTCTCTGTCTTTCTTCCTGAAGTCCACTACAAGCTCCTTGGTTTCACTGACGTTGAGGGAGAGGTTGTGCTCCTGACACCAGCGTGTCAGAGTGTGCACCTCCTCTCTGTAGGCTGTTTCATCATTGTCAGTGATCAGACCTACCACCGTCGTATCGTAAGCAAACTTAATGATGGCATTGGAGCTATGTGTCGCCACACAGTCATGTGTGTACAGGGAATACAAGAGTGGGCTGAGAACACAGCCCTGCAGGGCTCCAGTGCTCCTTGTTCTGTCTTGCCCTGGAATCATTAGCAGCCCTGTTAAGAAAGGAGGTTGATTTTCCAAGGGTGGTGGCAAGAGGTGTGGCGAATAAGCTTCAGCTTTACGCATATGATATTTTATTGTTCATCTCTGACCATACTAGATCTATGCCTTGCCTCCACATAACAAATAAATCCTTTTCTAAGTTCTGGAGATACAGAGTTAATTGGTCTAAATCTGTCCGGTAACAGCTTTTCACCAGGGCGCCTTCCAGTGGCCCAAAAAAGGCATTAAGTATTTGGGAATTTTATTCCCAGCAAATATGTGTGATTTATTTAGAGTTAATATTGACCCTTTAATAAAAAGGTATTCGAGCGATGTGGGCAGGTGGCCTTCATGAGATTAATATATGATTTGGAAAGGTTAATGTTATTAAAATGAATTGTATTCCAAAATTCAACTACCTGCTACAGTCTCCCCTCTCTTATTATAGATGTCCCCCCTCTCTTATTTCAAGCAATTTGATAGCATAGCGAAGTCCTTCATTTGGAATGGTAAACATCCCAGATTACATTTCAGTAAATTGAATAGGACGATTGACAAAGGTGGGCTAGGCCTACCCAAGATTTAGCTTTATTATTATTCATTCAGTCTCAGACATTTGACTCATTGGTCGCTTCCACCTCAGAGAGCCCCTTCCTGGTTTTGTATTGAACAGGAAGTTCTTGCCCCTATTTTGCACCTCGTTATCTCACATTTGCACTCGATATGGACAAAAGACACAGTGTTTAATTCCGACATATATATATAAATGTTGCCTCAAGCATATGGCTGAACCCAAAATTATGTATTAATAAGTAACCTTTCTGCTGGTTAGAGTGAAATGTGGATTGTGAGCAGAGTGTTAATACACTCGGTGACCTATATGAGAGTGGATTGTTGAGATCCTTTAAAAATTTGGTACAACATTTTGGGATTCCCAGATCTCAGTTCTTTAGGTATTTACAGCTGCGACACCTGCTGTTCTGTGAGTACCATACACCCCCTAATGTGGCAGATACTCTGGGAGTGGTGATTTTGGTGATTGATGCTTTTGGAAAAGGTCATGAGGCATCAGTGTATTACATCCTGCTAATTTAGAGTCTGGGGATGGAGCTTTAACTTCTATCAAGAGATTATGGGAGAAAGATTTATACTTGGTATTGGAGGAGGGAGTGTTTGCTAGGATTCTAAAAAGGTTTGCATCTAGAGATGCAAGGGTGCGCCTTCTGCAATTCAAGATTTTATATAGATTCTATTGGACCTCCTCTAGATTGTATAGGCTTGGTCTTAAAGACACACCCACCTGCTGGCGATGCCAATCAGAAGTTGTAGACACAACCCCTGTTTTTTGGTGGTGTGGTAAGATCCAAGAATTTTGGTTGAAGGTTCAGAGTATTATGTCTGATGTATTGGGCACTCAAATTTCATGTAGCCCCAAACTCTGTATTTTAGGCGATGGGGTGGTCATCAATATAGGCAATAAACACATAAAAAATTGGGTCCAAACCAGTGTCATGATTGCCTGACAAGTTGTTTTAAGGGGATGGAAGTCGGCTGAAGTGCCCCCATTTCAGGAGTGATGCTTGTAGATGGGGAGGGTTGCGGCTTTTGAAGAAGGGTCATCTAGAAGACTGGGGAATTTGGATTTGTTTGTTGGGAAATGGGGCAAATATTTGGCATTCTTGGAGGGCTCTCGGGGTGGGGCAGTGGAGTTGTAGTTATTGATGTCTGCGATATATATATATCTACGGGAGAGGTGGCGGTAGTGGTTAAATATTGATTCTATATATATATTAGTGCTGCACAATTAATCATATTGCAATCGCGATGTCAGCCTGTGCGATTATATGATGGCAAAATGCTGCGATTTTATTAAACAAATAAGTGCATGTGTGGACGTGATAGCCCATTCACTCTGATAGCTGTTTGCCCATTTTCTACTAAGCTAATTAAAAGATAACCAGTCTATAATGATGACATGTGAGGCGAGCGGAGCACTGAAGCTCGAATTCTCCGTCTGTCGCTCACTTCGACGTTGTGTCGAAGAAGCGACACTAGTGGTCTCTTTTGAGCGCCAACACCTAATACCTTCATGAGATTTTACAATCTCCGGGTTGAGTCAGTATCGTCCCCGTGTTTTCTCAGGTCAGAGCCAGTAGAACTCGGTAACACGCTGACGGTCTGGCCGGGTGGATCACTTGCGCCTAGCGCCCTTTCCCTTGGCGGAGGTAAAACTGTGCGCTTTCTGTCCCAGGAGATCCCACTCATTTGGATCCCTGGATGATTCCTCCCTAGCCCTTTGGGTCCGCAGTACAGCGGAGGAAATCGCCGACCCAATCCACTGCGGTTACTTAGTCTACCCTGTACTGCAATAGGTGCTCCGCAGGACAGGACTCCTACACGGACTCCCCCTGTGTGTATTTTCCTTGGTATGGTCCCCTTACGAAGTGGACCCGCGTCTCCCTTAGGCAGTTCGAGCTTCCCTCCGGTCGTCGTGTTGTAGCAACTCCCCCATCCTAGCAAGGCTGGATCTACCACTGCACCATCTCCACATGCCGCCTAAAAAATCCATGTGATGTATTCACCACTCTTACCTCCCCTTCAGGACAGGGGTGGTCTCCGCAGGGTCTTTCCCCCCTGAAAGAATAGGAAACTGGGTAAGACCCCCTTCCCTTGATGCATGTAAGTGCCCCGGCCATTCTTGCTCTATGCAGAGAAACATAGAGAGAAAAGAGGCCCAGCCAGGCTTGGCCCATTCCCAGGTTGGCAAGCGTCACCTTGTTCCCTGCCTAGAGTAAATAGAAGGATCCCGATGACTTTTTGGGGGCATTGGGGATGGGTACGTGCAGTCTGACACAGCTGGTCACCTTTACATGTCGAATACCTGCCCGCTCCAGTGTCAGCAGAACACGTACACGGCTCAGCGCATAGCGTGATTTAAATTGGACCCCTGGTGTCGCTTCTTCGACACAACGTCAAAGTGAGCGACAGACGGGGAACGTTTAGGTTACGGATGTAACCTCCATTCCCTGATGGAGGGAACGAGACGTTGTGTCTTCCCGGCCACGTCGCTGAGCCGAGCCACTGTAGTGGCCGTACCAATTCCGGCTCATCAGAAAAATCCTGAATGAACTCGACATATTTCCCCGCTTTTATACCCGAATGTTCGGGGGCGGGGTATGCAAATACTGTCTGCCAACTTTTCATTGTTCTTTTGTCATAGATCAGAGGCATATTCGGCGCTCAAGAGAGACCCCTAGTGTCGCTTCTTCGACACAACGTCTCATTCCCTCCATCAGGGAACGGAGGTTACATCCGTAACCTAGACGTTTCTGATAAAAACACAGATCACATCATGGCGATATATCTTTATTTCATCCTTAATTAAGCTTCAAATAATACGGGAGCATGCCATGTAAATAAGCAAACTCCAAAACTGTCATTCTCTGTGTGGTCAGAGCTGCTTCAACCAGTCGCGTAAGAGACCCAATCTGAGCAGGAGTCGAGACCGGGAGAGATTTAAAGTTCCGCCGGCAGATGCGCACTCTAACACGGAGACGCTCGTCTCTCACCCCCGTTGTCTGAGTCATCATCATGAGATCATCAGGATAAGATTAATCTTGTGTGAAAAATAACACTAAAATTACAACAACAAATATATATTGGTTTTGGATAGACAAGATTGACAAATGCTTATCAATAATACTCTTATGGCTAAAATGTTTACAGTGTTCATTGACTAAAATATCAATATGACTAAATGTTACTAAAATGTCAACAATTTTCATTGACTAAAATGACATAAAAAATGCCCAGACTTTGTCAAACAAAACGACTAAAAACAATAAATAGAAATTGGATAAGGTTGACTACATATGATAAAACTAAAAAGGACATTTGACACAGGAATAAGACTAAGATTAAATAAAAAAAACAGCTGACAAAATTAACACTAGTATTAAGTTGCCAGGTCATTAGGAGTGTATTAACACAAAGCCAACGTTTACGTGTTTTTAATGTCACTTTTTTGATCAATATGGTACCTCTTCCGCCTCATTTTGAGCCAGGAAAAACCCTGGTTATATGGCGATATTTTGCCTTTAAGATAACCGACACTGAGCAGAGAGAGGTACTGTGCAAAATTAAAGTTCATTATTTGACAACACGACAAATTTATATCAGCACCTGAAACAGCCGAATTCTCAGGGCCAGCAAAGCCTTCTCTGCTGGCCTAACATGCCAAATAAATAAATATTTTTCATCCTTTTCAATCACCTTTTTGCTTATTTTTAATCACTTTCCACTCTTAATTTATCTACAAACAAATAGAGAAAAACTAAAAGTTTATCCAGTCAGAATTTATTCCTTGATGCTTACAAACAAAGTGTGACAACTGTTTCACAAATCACATGCCCAATCACATGTGATTATGTGCTCCACCCCATCAGGCCTTCAGAATTTCCACAGAATCCCTCAACAGTGCAAATGAATGAGCAACTAAAGTCAGACTGTCAGATTCATCAGCCAATCAGATTGATTTATTTGTTCTTGGTGGGTGTGATCTTTAGGATATGTCCCAGTCGAGACCTAGCTGGCTTTGATTGATGCAATCACGCTTTAAGTGACGTAATTTGAAAGCGAAGCGCGCAAGATCTTGCCGATGGGTCAACTGTCATTACTGCCACATCACCACTGAGAAAGAGATCCTTATGGATTTAAAAACATGAGATGTTCTGCATGACAGTGTGATTGCTTAATTTATTAATCAGGAAAGGAGGACTGATTTTCACATTAAATAAATTGGTAAGTGCTTCTTGCATTGTTCTAGCAACATCAAGAGTTTTCTTAGTGTAAATTAGGCTGCTTGCGCATTCAGTGTCGGATCAAGTTTTGAAAAGTAGTGCTGCGTTCCATTCAACTCGGAAAGTCAGATTTTAAAACTTCCTACTAGGAAATGTGCAATGGAATGCATCTTTAAGTCAGAATTATAACTTGTTGGCTCGTGCAGAAATTCTCAACTCCATGATGTCATACAAACATGTCGACATGCACAGATATACAAAGTAAGTGATAAACGTTCACTTTATTAAGTAATATCGATAAATTAGTTAATTTCCACATTACATGATATTAAAGCTTGTTTAACAAACGCCTGCAGAAACAGGTGTATAAAACATTATAATCTCTTTTGATAATTGTACATCTGAAGCACAAATGCTAGCCCTGCAGCTTTGTTTATCAGTTGGGTTGCTAGGAGATATCTCTAATGAGATTCAAACCCCTGCTAAGATAACAGGAGCATTGCAGTTCTGAATATTGGGGAATGGAATGCATTTATGGTCGGATATATCAAGTAGGAATATCCCACATTCAACTTGAATGAAGATCCAAGATGGCGCGCGGTAGCACGCAGCAGCTACTCCGGATCCAAAATGGTGCTATTTTTGTCACTTAGCCTGACTTTTACGGCACATGGACATCGAAGCAGCTGGTGTTCGAAGCAACCAAGCTGCATGATGATCTGCAGGAGTTGCTACGTGAACTCGGCTTGCTGTGGAGACCAGGCCTCCAGTCTTCAGCGTCGCCTGATGCCGGTGCCCAGGGGAGGGGATGTCGAAAGCGGTGTGCGAGGAAGCAAAAGCGTGGCAAGAGGGCGGGGGTCCATGCTAGGCTAAAAACAAACCCTAGCTGGCCGGCTCTCCCATCTATCCTGCTCTCAAATATTTGCTCCTTGGACAATAAACTGGACTACATCTGACTCCAGCAGACTACACAGCGTGAGCTTAGACAACAGAATGCTCACCCTGACGGACTGTTTATTGTCGCCGGAGATTTCAACCATGCAAATCTCAAAACTGTGCTCCCTAAATTCCATTGTATGTGGACTTTGCAATGAGAGAGGCGAACACGCTTGATCTTGTTCATAGACTTCAGCTCAGCATTCAACACAATAATTCCTCAGCACCTGATTGGAAAGCTGAACCTGCTGGGCCTGGACACCTCCCTCTGCAACTGGATCCTGGACTTCCTGACTGGGAGACCTCAGTCAGTCCGGATCGGGAACAGCATCTCCACCACCACCACCACACTGAGCAATGGGCGCCCCCCCCCCCCCCACCCCGGGGCTGTGTGCTCAGTCCACTGCTGTTCACTCTGCTGACTCATGACTGTGCAGCAATGCACAGGTCGAACCACATCATTAAGTTCGCCGATGACACGACCGTGGTGGGTCTCATCAGCAAGAACGACGAGTCAGCAAACAGAGAGGAGGTGCAGCGGCTAACGAACTGGTGTAGAGCCAACAACCTGTCTCTGAATGTGGACAAAACAAAAGAGATGGTTGTTGACTTTAGGAGAGCACAAAGTAACCGTTTTCTGTTGAACATCAACGGCTCCTCTGTGGAGATCTTCGAGAGCACCAAATTCCTTGGTGTTCACATGGCAGAGAACCTCGCCTGTTCCCTCAACACCAGCTCTATTACCAAGAAAGCCCAGCAGCGTCTCTACTTTCTTCGAAGTCTGAGGAAAGCACATCTCCCACCCCCCATCCTCACTACATTCTATAGCGGGACTATTGAGAGCATCCTGAGCAGCTGCATCACTGCCTGGTTTGGGACTTCCACTGTTTCGGACCGCAAAGCACTGCAGAGGATAGTGAGGACAGCTGAGAAGATTATCGGAGTATCTCTTCCCTCCATCAAAGACATTTACCAAAAACACTGCATCCGCAAAGCAACCAGCATTGTGGATGAGCCCATACAGCCTTCACACAAACTCTTCACCCTCCTGCCGTCTGGCAAGAAGAACCGAAGCATTCGGGCCCTCACGGCCAAACTGTGTAACAGCTTCTTCCCCCAAGCCATCAGACACCTCAATACTCAGAGACAGGACTGACACACACACACACGTGTCCTGAGTTGCACTTTAATTATTGTCACTTTATACCTGGCTGCTACCTTAATAACTGCTATGTGCATAGAACACTCATCTCATAGTATGTTATGTTTACATTTGGCATTTTTAGAAACTGTCATCTTTTTGCACTACTGTGTACTGGTCTCTCACTGTGCCTATTGTCCTGTTAATTTTTAGTAATTTATTGTAATGTCCCATATATTTTGCACATGTTTGCTCGTGCACCTTATATAGGTATGTTATTTAGTCTGTGTAGTCTCATGTGGTTCTGTGTTTGTCCTATGTTGTTTTATGTAGCACCATGGTCCTGGAGGAACGTTGTATCGTTTCACTGTATACTGTATTAACTGTATATGGTTGAACGACAATAAAATCCACTTGACTTGACTTGACTGGAATGCAGCATAACCGTGTACCCTGACTAAACTAAATGTAATGCAATCAACATTTAAATCACAAATATTATTAGATATATTTTTCCAGGTATTATAGACCTCCTTGGTAGATTCATATGAAACATTATGATTTTTGAATGTCTGTCTGGGAGACGTTCATTTCACAAAACAGTCAGGCTGCAGTTAAAATTATACTTGCTTGAGCATTAAGTGTCATTTCAGGTTCTGGCTTTCGTGCGTGGACGTGTTTTTAAAATGTCAATTGGTATTATTAGTTAGCTGTGACATAATGAATGATGCCCAAAGGCATAGGGTGTCTTATTCATTGTGAAACTTTCTTTTCGCACTGAAGGCCTAGACCTAAAATGCAAGGCCCACGGCTGGATTTCAGAAAATTATCCCCACACTGGACAAGAGATACCAGCGATAAGTAGAACTTTTTAGAAAGAGGATTTGGAAATACCAGTTGGTCATTTAAAAAAAAAACAACAACAACAACAATAACAACCGTTTTAGTGGTTTGACTGAGTGAACCACATGTTACATCCTCCTTAAATGTCCCTGTTTGTTTGGACAATCTTATTTTCGTGAAAATGTGTATGTTCTTATTTATTGTTCTATTTTATTTAGGTGTAATATTGAGAAAATAACTAAATAAGTTTGCAGTAATGCAAAGATGTTATTATTTAATTTTGTAAAAATATAATTTGAATTTGAAAACACTGCATTTATAGTGGTTTTTGTTGCTAGTTTGTACGTTTGAGTTGAGAAATGCACATTTCAGCATTATCAGTAATCTATTTGTGCATTTTCCTTGATAACCAAGCAAGTAGACTATTATATCGCAATCGCATATCACAATATTAGCCTAAATAATCGTAATATAACATTTTCCCCAAATTGTGCAGCCCTAATATATATATATATATATATATATATATATATATATATATATATATATATATATATATATATGTATGTATTGCTTTTCTTTGTTTGTTGTGTGAATCAATAAAAATGTTAATCACAAAGAACAAATAAGTGAGAAGATACATGCACATATACCAAGATAACCAGAAACACACATGCACAAACAGAGCAATTCTGATAAACTCTACAAGACCAAGGCACACACCTTCACTCAGAAAGGAGACAAGCTTATCTATCCATCCATCCATCCATACATCCAGTAGTTAAACTGATAGAGCGTGTTGCACTTGCGATGCAAAGAACAGAGGTATGAGTCCTAAAGAGTACACAAGTTGTGTTTTTCATGTCATTTGCGTGTTATGGCACTATTAATCAGGTTAAAGTTTAAGGTAGTTTTTGTATATTTACAACTCGAGAATTAACCTTAAAGAGGCCCTATCATGCTTTGTGGGATTTTACCTTTCCTTTAGTGTCCTTTAGCTGTTTGTGCATGTAAAAGTCTGCAAAGTTACAAAGCACAAAAGCTATGCCAAAGGGATTTACTCTCTCCCACAAAAAACACTGCTCCTGAACTGCCAGTCATTACACACATGACATATCTATGTCACTATGTAACACATTTGTATAATGCCCGCCTCAGGAATGCACTACTCAGGAAGCCTCAGGAGCTGAAACTCCATTATGTAAGGGATGTTACATTTACGACCCACTCTAAGTGGTTGACCAATCACAACAGACTGGGCCAGCTGACCAATCAGAGCAGAGTTGGCTTTTCGGAAAGGGGGGCTTTAAAGAGACAGGAGCTAAAACAGAGCGTTTCAGACAGAGGGTGAAAAGAGGTGCTGCAGCAATGTAAAGTATGAGAAAATTAATGTGTTTTTTTGAACATATAAGCATGTAAACCTATTCTAGTAGACCTCAAAATAAAATTATGAACCTGTAAATGAGCATAATATGGGCTCCTTAAATCTTAGGATGCTTTCACACTAGCAATTTTTGTGTGCACCAGAGTTTGTATGACATCATAGTTCAGTTTCTTTGGGTTGTGTTAACATTGTTTTCCAAACTCAGATGCGCACCCGCGAACCGCACCCGAGTCCGCTTGAAAAGGTGGTCTGGGGTACGTTCATATGAACTCTGGTGCAGTTCGCTGCTAATATGATTGCATGTGAATAAGTTCCAGTTCAGAAGTTCCGCAGACTCCATTCCAAATGGTAACCAGTTAAAACAAAATAAATTAATGGTTAATAACTTTCTTTTTAAAATGACAGTACTGTGGGTGAAATGTTGCTAGTGTTGCCAGGTCTCACAAGAGAAACAAGCAACCTGGTCTG
Organism: Moxostoma hubbsi; assembly: GCA_032164185.1. Classification (NCBI taxonomy): domain Eukaryota; kingdom Metazoa; phylum Chordata; class Actinopteri; order Cypriniformes; family Catostomidae; genus Moxostoma; species Moxostoma hubbsi. The sequence continues at coordinate 15,727,946 of JAVLUX010000012.1, read as the reverse complement.
GAAAAACAAGCCCAAAATAAGCTAAAATATATAATTAAATGTTTTCTTGAATGGTGGATTTATCAGCATGCAAATCATAACAAATTCAGCAGTTTCCTTCAGGATCAAAGCGCATGTTTCATTTTTTCAGGCAACATGAGCTGGTGTAGTTCCTCAAATATACTGTGATGAATCATTTGGCTTCATGAAAAAAATATCTGAAATATATTAACTGGTTATAACCGGTTACCAGCATTTAAAAATAACATTTTCACTCTGGAACAATCGAAAATTACTTTGTTCCCGTTTTCAGTTACCCTTTACAAAAAATTCTGTTAGTTTTCAGTTTCGTTCCTTGAAATGCTTTTAGTCTCTGCTGTCAAGCTTAAAAAAATTATATAAAAGAACCACAAAAGCACCATTAGAGTAGTACATATGACTTGTGCTATATATATTTAAAGTCTCTCAAAGCCATACCGCACTTTTGTTACACGCTCGTAGCAACGCAGGGCTCATAATGTGCTGTTTTCAGCTCTCTCAGAGAGGCTCGCAATATGCGAGTGCTCCACGAGAACTCAATCTCAGAAGTAGATGCTTGATAGTTCGGTTCAGTTATAATATGCATTGAAAATGGCATCGTAGAAACATTTCACCAGATTTTGAATGAGAAGCATATTAAAACTGTGAACTACACACAAACTCAAAGATCTTCCTGGAGCATTATGCCAAAATAAAAGCCAGAGGGTTATAAAGTTAAGAAATTATGACTGAAATAAATAATTATTTTCTAACTATAATATTTATTATTATTCATAATAAACAATAATAATATTATTATTACATTACAAATTACAATAATAAATAAATTCCAGAAAAAGAACTTAATAAAAATGTGGACTGATACCCTGTCACAACTTAAGTGAACACAAAAGAGATCTTAATCCACGTTAGTCCAGATACAATGTGGGAAAAAAAAAAAACAAATGAGCCCACTGAATATTTTCACTGGAATTACAGTTAATTTTTCTTGACAATATGATGAAAATAAAGGTTTTCTTAATAGGCTTTTAATTATAAAATTTCAAAACAATTTCATGCAAAAAGGGTTTTTTTTATAAAGAGATACACATAAAGAGATAGATATACTAATCTGATTTAGAGAAAAAAACAACAACACTGGTTTCGGACGGGGATCGGTAACAGCCAATACTGAGAGTTCAGATCTCGGAATCGGATCGGGAGAGAAAAAAGGTAATGGTGCTTCCTAGTCGATATCCATGGAAATTCCAACTTTGTGAAAATCTTTGAAACTAGACTTAAAGTCAGCATGAAATGGTGTTACAAACCTCTTTTATTTAAACCCATCAATCTCTTAGTGAAACGGTAAATTCAATAAACATCAGGGAGGAACATTTTATCCATCGGAAATTGATTGGATTGTAAATAGATTTCTCTAAAACAGGTGATTAAAGGAGAGGGGTTGAAAAATAAGAGGTTGGTTATGTCAGCCGATAAGGAAAGTCATTTTAGAGACATAACAAGTTATTAGATTTTGATAAAAGATTACAAAGCAAAAACCTTTGTATCTTTTAAATAATGTATACTGATGAATCATTCACAATAATTCCAGTAATATGTAGTAGGAAAACAAACATGGTCAATCATGATTTCATAATGACTTTCAAGATCAGCGTTTATGAAGTCAGTCTCGAGGGTGTCATTCAGTTTTAATTATTCTCCATCGGTGTGTGGTAAAATTATTTTGAATTTAACAATACACTGTATTCGTGACTTCCACTGTTGTCACGATGAGTTTTGAATAGAGGTGGTACTGTATTTGTTGGCTCACTGAGCAAACTGAAGCCTCTCAAGGTTGGCATGATGTCACAACCGTGGGCATGGGAATAATGCCATCTCACCTGGTAAACACTCACTGAGAAGATAACTGCATAGCTCTGTTTCTCTTACATGATAGGCCAGCCAGAGCACGTGTGTGTGTGTGTGTGTCCGTACTGGAAAAGGGAAGACTGGTAATTAGTGCCTTTCCTGTTGTTTGTATATTTCCATCTCTGAGCCTGAGAGTGTAGGTCACAGCATTTAAGGACAGTATTCAATTAGCATGTAATATAAGAGTGTCTATACACATTCATGCCTCAATGCAGAGAGTTTGTGAGTTTGTACTGGAGTCCCTGCTAACGAGAGGAATGCTGATCAATGCTCATTAGCACACACACATAAACACACACTAACACTAATTACTGTGCTGCTTCACAAAGCGGGCTCTGTTCACAAACAACATGTGCTAACCTCCATGTGCAGCTCTGAGAAAAGAGACGAAACAACTGGAAGACAAGGCAAATTGAGAAATAGAAGCAAATAAAGCAGTGTTAAGTCACAATAAAGATTCCTTTCCATCCACAGCATTATCAGTTTCTGTCTTAACTATTAAAGACCCCATGAAATCGCTTGACGAGCAGTTTTCTTTCCTGTGTTGACGTTTTTCCTATTGAAACAGGAAGATTGAGCAGTACAAATTAAAGGACTTGTCCCTTTTATTTAAAAAAGTCAATAGGGTTTAGCTACATCACAGTCAAGAACCATGATTTGCTTGCTACTTGCTTGTCAGTTGCAGGTGGTATTAGGGGGAAGGACATACTCATTCTAGAGAGCATTTGATTGGGCAAAATTCAGTGTAGTCCAAGATGAGTAATACATTATTTGGTCCATTTTCCCAGAAGAGCAAGACTATCCATTTGAAATATGTATATCTGCTAAAGGTTCATATCGTCAACTTTTAGGAGTACACTAGGCTATAGATGGCTTCAAATCTAAACTTAAACTTAAAAATGTCAAATTAAAAAAAATATTAAAATGGGGTTTAAATTGGGTCTTAAAAAGCTGTTAAATGCATGTCTACATTACCTTTAACATCCTAAGCTTTTTTCTGAATTAAAACAGCACAGATTGCTGACAAACTTCCAGCTTTTAAGAGCTAAGACAGTTCTTCTCTCCTCTTCACCCAATACAGTAAACTTTATACAATCAGTCCAGTGTTTGTTCAAGCTACTAACTAGAGGAAGCCTTTCATTCTTTGATTTTATCATGCCAACCATCAGCATGACTGTCTCGTCAGAGTGGCACTGAGACTGATTTACATGCAATGTGACTCCTCTGAAAGGAACTTTTGCTCTTTAAAACAGAGTTATAACCTCAATACAATAAGAATGAGCATGAAGCTAGTCCAAAGAAAGTGCATTACTGACTATTCATAACAGTGGAAAGGGGGTAGGAAAGACTATTTTAATGTGGGAGGAACACATAAAAGCCATTGAAAATCATTGATTATAACCTAAAAACATAGGGCAGAAATCTCTATTAGCATGTGTTATAATGTTTTATACAACAGTTCGTTCCAGTCCTCAAATCTGATTGGACAAGAGACGTTCCATGAGTACTTATTGTCTAACACCATCATCACTCGTTTGTATCACTCCGCTTTTGTTTGTGGCGTTCTAATCTAAAGTGTAATAGCAGCGCAGATGTGTAAAAGAAATAGATGTGTGTCTTTTCATTTATCCCTGACATTAAAGATTTTATCCAGCACGTGGCGACAAATAATTTTTATGCATTACGGGCCAGTAAAGTTTGACGTGCATCAAGTCAGTGCACGCGAGTCAGTGAGCAGTTTCTTTTGAAGTCATCGTCATGGTCTCTCACTCCATGATTGCTCAGATTACTACTACACTACACTTGGGAACAGCTTGGAGTATAAATCGATGGAGTAATCGCACATACTCAGGGCGCTTACCTTATACTGGAGTTTCTGTATTGTAAGGAGACGTAATCAACTTGACGGAGAAGAGAACAGTTTCTTTAGTGCAGGGGTCAGCAACCTATGGCAAGAGTGCGAGCATTAGCACGCTGAGCAGTAATCACTGGCACACCAGCAACGGCGAGAGAGAAGTAGACTATTTTATTTATGTAAATTCCTGCATTCCAATCGATAGTACTGTGCAAAAGTTTTACGCACTTAAGATGCTTCATAAAATCATTTGTCTTAAGATGGTTATTTATATCTTCAGCTTTATGTGTCAATAGGAATAATACATTTTAGACTTTCAAACATTACTTTTACAAAAAGAAAAGATTAGAATAGAAGAATAGGGCACTCCGCAAGAGATGGCATTGCCCCCACTGAACATCGTGTCAGTCTGGGATTACATGAAGAGACAGAAGCAATTGAGACAGCCTAAATAGAAAGAAGAACTGTGGTGAATTATACAAGAAGCTTAATCCTATCTGCCAACAACCAAGAAAAACTGTGTCCAGGTGTATCTAGAAGAATTTGGGCTGTTTTAAAGGCAAAGGTGACCACACCAAATATTGATTTAGCTTTTTTATGTTTAAATGATGCTTTAAATGATGTTGATTGATAAATGAAAACTATTTATGGCATTATTTTTGAAGACATCCTCACTATGAAAAATGTTTCACAAGTGCCTAAAACATTTGCACTGTTCTGTATATCATGATGTAATCCTTCCCCATGTTTTCATGAGCTGAATGGTAGGCTAAACAAAATGTTAAAATGTGACAAGACTGCAGTATACCTAACAGACTCAAGCCATTTGTGCATCACAAGCCAGCAGCGCTTCACTTTCGGTTAATTGCATGAGTAAACGAGCCCGCTTTGCTTCGTAGAGGCTGCGCGGATGTTTCATTTGTTTCTTTTTTGCTTTCAGAACAACATGTGATGTAATAAAAAAAACACCACTATTCATCCTTGAGATTTCCAACCCTGCATACAGGTACACCATACTTGAACCAATCACACTCAAATTTCTATTCAAAACCAACAGTCTAAAATTTGAATAGTCTATGTGTGAATGGCTCGTTACATTTTAATTAGCCTCCCGTTCAGCTGATGAAAACAAGCTGCATGATCATGAGGAAGGATTACTTTGGCGTTATATGTGTGCTACAATTCTGCAAGCACAAAATAATATTTTGAGCGTGCAATATGATATATGTAGAGCACATAAATGTCCTGTATGCAAATTATACTTTGAGTGTGCAAGATTTTATTTTGAGCACACAAAAATGTTCTGCGATAGCAAGAGGGTATTTTGAGAGTCAGTTTTGTAAAGCAATGTATCTTCTTGCAAAGATGAATTCACTTTGAGGAAACAAAAATACATTTTGCACTTGAATTAAGTTTACTTGAATGTGAATTTGCACAGAATTATGAACACAACGTTTTTTTGCGTGTGTAAGATCTCACTCACTCTCTCTCCTCCTACCAACTCTGCATGTGCTCATAGATTTAACTGCTTGTTTGCTCAACAAGGTCACATCATTATAATGTGCCAGAATTTCAGCCAATCTTAGATGAGGTGATACATTTTGATTGGCTGTCTGGACCACAGATCATACTGCTAATAAAAACAAGAGGAAGAGGAGAAGGGGATAGTTTGTTTTCAAGAAAGGAAATGTGTAACATACTATGACCATATGAAAGGAGCACTTTTGTTGATATAACTTTTTTTATTTAACCTTTATTAAATATATTTTTAGTCTATGCACTGCTAATAGGCTATCTGGCTAGCTCTCCTAGTATGATTCTCTTGGCTAGTATTTGGTTATCTAGGTTACACTTACGTAGCAATTACTTTGGCCATGTTAGCTGGAATTGAAATTATATTAATGTAATCTCTCTCATGTGTAAACGAAAGCCTTACATCTTATAAATATTATGAATACTATAAATATTGCCTAAATTAACATTCTATTCTTGATAATAAATGAGAAAAGCTGTTCATGTTCGCATTTCAAAGCTGTGGGGTACCTTGAAATGTTCAGTATGCTGTTTTTATGAAGTTTATGCATTCTACCATAATCCTTCTAGCTAAATTGATTAATGAGAAGAAATGGAAGAAAAGGAAAAATAATTATGTCTCCTGTCATAGATTGTGTAATAGTTTATTTTAAATGTACAGTATACTGAACCTCAATTGTTTGAGACTGCAAAAAGGGAAAAAAAAGAAAAAATAGAAAGAAATCCTTAGCATTGCAGGCTACAATATATTGAAAAACTTACACTACAGTAAGTTAAGCCATGCAGTATTCCTGGTATGTCTATAATCCATGGGGTAAATATCATTGTAATGATAGCTGCATACAGTATTTAAAGTGTGTACTGATATTTGAGCATTGTGCCTGTCGGCCCTTCTGCTACATTTACACTGAGATGTTCATGTTTGCTGTAGCTACCTCAACTGTCCAATCTCAGAGCGCTTGTAAGCAGCTTCTAATAGCCAATCCTGATGAAAGAGGCGGGACTTGTCGGAATACGGTTGGAAAAGCAAACAAGCAGTTTAAAGTTCCAGAGCACACACAGAGGGCATCCGAAGAGAGAGAGCAAGTGAGATCTAATACGCAAAACAATTATAAATCTTTGCAAGAAGATACATTGCTTTACAATACTGAGTTCAAGCATATTCAAAATAACTTTTCTTGAGCTTAAAATAACATCTTGTGTGCGCAAAACATTTTTGTGTTCTCAAAATCTCATCTTGTGCATGCAAAACATTTTTGTGCGCTCAAAATATCTTGCATATGCAAAATTACATTATTGAGCTTAAAATATCAAAATATCTACTTTGCACTCAAAAAATAATTTTACATGCTCAAAATACAATTTTGCACACACAGAATTTTGGCACATATATAAATCCATAGATTATAACAAGATGTAGATTGGAATGCAAGTGCGAAAAATTTCACATTATAAAATAGCCTGATCCTCTCTCGCTGTTGCTTGTGTACAGTAATAGTGATTACTCCTCTGCATGATTTTGAAAAATGTATGACATTATACAACGATCAGCCACAACATTAAAACCACCTGCCTAATTGTGAAGGTCCCCCTCATGCCACCAAAACAGCGCCAACCCGCAGATCATAATATCATCATGAGATGATATCTTTTTATCACAGTTGTACAGAACTGTTATCTGATTTACTGTGGACTGTCATTTCGAACCACTCTTGCCATTCTCTGTTGATCTCACTCATTAACAAAGTGTTCCATCCACAGAACTGCCGCTCACTGGATGCTTTTTGTTTTTGGCACCATTCTGAGTAAATTCTAGAGACTGTTGTGCGTGAAAATCCCAGGAGATCAGCAGTTACAGAAATCATCAAACGAGCCCGTCTGGCACCAACTATCATCCATGTGATTATCTAATCAGCCAATCATGTGGCAGCAGTGCAGTGCATAAAATCATGCAGATACAGGTCAGGAGCTTTAGTTAATGTTCACATCATCCACAAAATGGGGAAAAATTTAATTTGAGATCTATCAGGGCGTAGGGTCAGGTCGCTTAAATTCATGGGACCAGCTATAAATTTTATTTGGGTAGATCCTTGGACTCAATGATTAAGCTATACCATGAAGGACACCACTCCCATAATGATGACCCTGCTTTGAGTAAAGAATAAAAATAAAAAACCTATAAGGGTTTGCGTGCAGAACTATTGATTGCTACACTCCCTGGTAGTGGATACCTAATTAATGGATTTTCACTACACATTGATGCTCTTTAAAAATAAGCTAATGTTCTAAATTAAGCTTCTAACAACACAATTCAAAATGTAGAAAAGCATAATATCCACTAGCACACGGGGTATTAAAGGCCAGACTGAGATGTGACGTGCTGTCAGTCTTTTTGTGCCCCTGAGCTCCTCCATCTGAAAATTACGCTGTCCATGATTTGCTGTCTCCTCCTCTGCCATGGCATTTTGCGGTCACCAGTCTTATGTGCTAATCACATGACACATGGATGCACTCTCTTTGACTTCGTGGTCTAAAATTAAACTTATGTGTGAGTGTGACCAGAGCCGTTAATACACTGGAATACTCTCACTGCAGTTGTAACGTATGCTGCTGATGGCAATGACGAAGACGATGATGAAGGAGCGAAGAACCCAAGTGCAGTTTTACTAAATAAACGTGAAATCCAAAACCCTAAATTTAAATGAAACCTAACTAGATATAAACATGAACATGACTAAAACATGGCTAAACATAAACATGGCTTGAAATAAACTAGACTTGGCATGGCTTAAACAAAAAAACTAATTTACACTTACAAACAATACTTGACAAGAGACAATGGCAAACATGAGGGCTTATATACACAGACATGAGAAACAAGACAACCAATGAACAGACAGAACTATAAACAAGATAACAAGACTATTTACCTAAAATCAGTGACAAACTAGAACTTATAACAAAGTAATAAAACAATGAACCAATGAAACAAGACACATGAACACTGAGGGAAACCTGAAATCACATGACAAGGGAAACATATGACAAGAACCAGGAAGTAGACTTTTCAAAATAAAAGACATGAAAACATGAACCAACAGAATAAACATGAACACACACATTAAACATTACAGCATTGACTCTACAGGCACATGACAGCCGTCATTTTATAAATAAGCCACCAAGAGTATGCGATCTCCAGAGAGTTGATTGTTTTTATACTCTATGTTTGTTTGTTTGTTTAGCATGTCTGCATGTCTTTTCTCTGAAGAATTGCGTAGCTCACTCATTCCTTAAGTAATCATTCCCAATCCTCTAGAGTGACAAGATCAAAATGATGGGACGTTTTATATGTTAGAGAGAGAGAGACTGGACAGATACTGAAGGAATGAAACATTAGGACACATTCCTAACGACAGGAAGGGTAGGAAAATGTGAGATGTTAAGTATTGGGGAAAATTACCTCAAGGTCATCAAGTGAACGAGCCATGCTGAGACGCTTGGAATGCCCGAAAGATCGTCGGCCAGAGGAACATTGAGGAAAGCCCATAGTGATGCCTCTGAATCTTCCTCCCTTGAGAGACAGAGAAAGACATTAATGACTGACATCCTACAACAGAATATTTTTCTCTAGTGGTTAACCGATATAGGTTTTTCATTGGCCAACGCTGATGCCGATATCTATATTGCAACCAAATGTTCTGTCTATTCTGTCTATTTTAAAAAAAAACGGCTGTTCTGTAAAGAGCTTCTGTAAATGAGCGCATGCTAACAAAAGAGAACTCATATGGCTCTACCTCATTCAAGCTTTGCATGTTTCCAATAATTGTTTATTTTTCTGTTTTTGATTAACAACTTATTTTAAAGAACAAAAAGGATATTAGAAGAGACATTAAATGACAGAGACATTATTAAGTGACAAATGGATTGCATAGATCTTGTCTTTGGACACACGGAATGAGTCAAAACAAACTTTTGCTCTCAACATGCAGTGAAAGGTTCTCAGTGCTAATCTTTACCACTATATTACATAATCACTGGTGACGTGGTGAGTGAAATCTGAACATTTACCAGCCAGTGGCTAATCATAGACATTTTTAATTGTACAGCACAAAATTTGCTTGCAAATAAGAGTGATTTCCTCTCATTGTGGTAGAAGGCTGCCGCAAAGAGAAAAAGATTGATCTTGGGATTTAAGAATCAATATAGAGATTGTTCAAATGAACATTAGAAGGCATCAGAAAATCCATTTTTTTACCCAGTCCTAATAGAAAGGTTATGCCATAACCTTTTTCTAGAATATTTTTACATTTACATTTGGCAGACACTTTTATTCAAAGCAACTTGCAGTGCACTTATTACAGGGACAATCCCCCCCGAGCAACCTGGAGTTAACTGACTTGCTCAAGGACACAATGGTGGTGGCTGTGGGGATCGAACCAGCAACCTTCTGATTAACAGTTATGTGCTTTAGCCCACTACACCACCACCTCTATTGTGTTTATACTGAGCCACTGATCCCCTAACCCTGCACATACCCCTAAAACTAACCCTCACATATCCCTTTCTGCATTTTTGGATTTTAATTATATCATTATTTCGTATTTTTATTATGCCATTTTACATGTGGGGAGTGGGGAATTTTGGATGATCCTCAAAATGCAGGGAATTTTTGGTTTTACTGTTCTTGTGGGTACATTTGGTGCCCACAATGTAGTCTAAGCCTGACCCACACTCATACACAAGACAAGAGTCTGGTGGTCAGGCTGAATCTCAGCACAAAATCATATCATGGTGCACATCTACCTGCCTTTTGGGAATCATAAGTGGTAAGCATTTTGTCTCCCTCTCGCTCTTTTCAAAAAGGGCACAAAGTTTTCTCATCCACTCCATGGGTGGTGTACATAGCGGAGCCAGTAAACAACTCTACTCTCACTGTTTGATTTCATTATGAGAGGGGAGTCTAGTGATAGTGCAGGATCACATGAACCTGAGCTTCAGAGTAGACAGAGAGCTTGCATGTTGAGAGCTTACCCTCAGGGGAATATAGTGTGTGTTTGTTTGTGTATTTGTGTGTGTAAAGATTAACTGAGTACAGGATATCATTTATGTTCCTTAAATAACTAAAGTGGTGTTTTGGTAAGCACATTCCAAGACCAATGGGATTGCAATTTAAATATGTGCAAATTTGGGGAGTCGCGTGGAGGGTCGGACTTGTGAATGGCAAGCTCTGCGCACTTTGCTAGTTTTATTATTATTTGTGAGATTCAATACACCATGATTCTTTAATGTTCTGTGACTGTCTGTCAAAATTCTTGGGCTCTGGAGATATTAAAAGACACTTACGTGCTCATACCCCAGATAGGGCCGCAGACCAGGGACTCAGTTTGGACGGTTCGGTGGGAGAGATTCAGAGTCAACTGGTGAGCATGTCGGCAATGCTGGCGAAGGTCATTGCAGACTTGGAGGATCTTGCAGTAATGCGTCGATTGATTACCGCCATGGAGACGAAATTCACTGAGTTGGTAACAAGAAAGGGGGATGTCGAGAAATGGATCGATTATCTGGAGTCTTCGGAGAGGGAATTAGCTGCTAATCCACTAGCGACCAAGACAGACTTGCAATGCATTTGGGAAAAACTGGCAGATTTGGAGAATCGTAATCGACAAAATAACGTCCGAATTGTTGGAATTCCTGAGCATGAAGAAGGCGAGATATGGTAAAATTCCTAGACTGGCTCTTTCAGAGTCTGCTCGACATAACAGGCCATAAACTGGAAATTGAGGGAGACAGGCACCGATCAATTCTGGCCAAATTTCTGAGATCATCCGATAAAGATCTCATGTTACACAAGACGAGAAGTAAAGGAAAGCTTTCCTAGAAGAACCAAAGTATTTTCTTGTTAATTTTCTTGTTCATGGGGGCAATCATAAATTTGGGGGACAAACACGTACAAAATTGGGTCCTGACTAGTATTATGATGGGGCAGATGGGTCTTCTTCATTTCCGGAGTGGTGTGTACCTAGACAGCAGAACTGTAATTATTTCTTATGTTTGTTTAAATGTTTCCAATATCCGTTTAAAAAAAATCCAATCCAAGACTTTTATTTTCAATGTTTTCTCAGACTTTTGGAACCCACTGTATATTATTTATTTATATCAACGACATTGTCCATCAGAAAATCCTCATCTGTTTTTATTTCAAATAAAATTCTAGCATATTAAAAAAAATTATAATAGTTTCTGGTGGCACCACACAGAATTGTAAAAAGAAAAATAGTGGTTGCCCATGCAAACCTTACTGCCACAATGTTGGAGTTGGCTGACAATTTCCCATGATTTTGCATGTCTCTATGCTATTATTGTGCTAAGGGCCTCTGACATATCATATGCCACATCATGTGTTAATGGTCAAAAGAACCCACCCCCAAGTCCCTATGATATTCTGGTCCCTAAAGGCTCCTGCAAATAATCTATGAGATTATTTTGCCAGTTTTATCATCCGTCAGGCAAAAAAACTGATCACATAGAGAAATAATATCACACCTCTCCTCAATATGCTTTGAGGTAACAAACACCATTCATACAAATGCTGCTCCTGACATGAATGGTACACAAAACAGGTTTGAAAAATCCCTAGCCCCAAGTATGAACAATAGTAATAATGATACCTGCATTACCAACCACCATGAGTGGTTTTTCAACAGGTTTCTCAAACACTACCCCATCTTCCAATGTTCAAAATGAGGTAGTTTCAAACATATGCCTTTGGTTGAGCCAGAAACTGACATGTCAGACCACTCAAACAAACATATACATATTTTGAAAGCACCACAGAGTCACAGGAGGGAATTCATTAAGAATAAAATGCCCCCGCAAAAACACCATTTATTTACAGATGTCACTGTATGGGCTGGTTTAGTGCCTGATAACCATACCAGCAAAAACTGTGTTGAACATAATTGCCGATTTTGCGGTTCTTAGCACTATAAAGCCAAAAATGTAGCAGACCACCGCAATCTGGCTCACTTGACTGGAACTGTACAGCATCTTTCCACTACTGTGATCCAGCCATCTGTTAATAAAATTAAATTTACTTCTTGCTTTCCTAGGGTGGTAATAGCACAATTGTAGCAAGCAAACAGCACAGAGGACTGTGAATAAAGCGCATTCTATATTGAGGGTCATTTTCATAGAAAGGAGGAAAGGAATGACAATGACTAAATTTAAATATTAAAGAGGCTGCACTATTTTAGCACTACTTACACTAGGTGATTAATCAGGGGTTAACAAAAAAAGATGGCCTATTGGTCCGGACAAGCGAAATGTAACGATTGGGCCAATACTGCGTTGTCACTAAATCTTACATTTATTGATGCTGTAAAAGTTTATATATCTTGTCACCTTCCTAAAATAATGTCCTAATTCATTTTTTCAGAAACACAAAAACTGAACCAAATATCATGAGGAAAAAAATCCTTACTACATTATTTTAGGAAGGTGACAATATATTATATCTTTACTGGCTAAAATAGAAGAGGTTTTGTCGAAATTGTGAGAATTACTTGAAGCGTCATTAACAATGGGTTGAAAATGACAAACCAATTAGAAATGTTTTGCATCTTATGCCATTTTAGATCCTTTATTTATAATTTTATTTTGTGTAAAGAAAACTAAACATTTAATGGAAAAATATATTTATTACACTTAAATTATTTATGGCTCCTATTCATACAAAAGTACTCTGCTAAAAATACAATTTATCATTTTATTTTATTTTATTTCATTATGATGGGGCCAATGAAAATGTTGGCAGGGCTCATTTGAACTACTGGCCTGACTGGGCCAGCAAAAAAAAATAAAATAAAAAATCTTTACCATTGAGACCTGTTAGTGAATTAAAAAAAAAAAAACTGTTGCACTGAAATTCCATGTGCAAAGGTAGCATGCAACTGTTTAATGTAAATTCACCCCACAGTGTTACCCTCTTTAGTTAGCTATTATGGTTTGCTTATAGTTGTCTCTTCATATAAAACTTTGAAAGGAAAAAGTATTCATTACAAAAATCTTTAAAACAAATAAATTAAATAAACTGACAATAGTTTGATGACATGATGGCATGCTGTTATGTGCTCAGAGAAAGTCCAAGAGTGGTGTTAAACAAAGCACAGTAGGACGAATACACAGTAGTGGAGAGACTGGTTGTCAAACGGCTAGGCAGAGAGACAAAGAGCAAACAGAAGAGAGGGATAATTTTTTATAGGCTAAAGTTTAGAGGCTGATTGAGCAGATGACAAGAGCAGTGTAATCAAATGGTCTTCTGTGTTGCCTAGATACGCAGAGAACCGTGTGTTTAGCCTCATCATTATGACACATCAAGAGCTCACAAACATATGCATGCACACACAAACATGCCAACACAAGTATCTACACTCACATGGGGGCCATGGCAGTACATAATACAGCTATGCATATGTGTTCTGTTTTTATGCTAACAAGAAAGTACATTTACATAATGTCTCTCTATCTCTCTCAATCACACACAATATACTTGAATTTCAGTTCAAGTATACACGACAATGTGATCATATACACACTCACATGATGTGCAAACCATAAAAGGAAGCTTAGAGGATCAGAGGAGAGGACAAATGATCTGTGCTATGGAGACAGATAAACACAGGCCCCTAAAAATGAAAGCCATACAAGTTAAGAATTGTAAAGTAAAAATAATGTAAATCTCTATAAGGATTTAAAAGAATAGCTCATCCCAAAAAATGTAATTCTGTTGTCATTTACTTGCCCCCATGCTGTACAAACATGTATGACTTTTTTTTCTTTCTTCTATTTATTTATTGATTTATTTTCCTTTTTGGGTGAACTTTCCCTTTTAATCTCTTGAGAAAAAAAAAAAAAAATCGCTAAAAACATAAAATCACTAAAAATTCAAGGAAAACATGAGGGTTCAAAGGTTGCAGTGTAGTGAGCGATCTATAATTCTGCATCCAGTCTGGGTGTCACTAGAAACACAATCAACCATGTTACTGAGGAATGGGTGATTTCAAACATGAGTGATCGCCTATTGATCGCCACAGCGGTTTCCATGGCTATAGAGCACCATAGATTTGCAGACTCATTTTAAGGAAATAACATGGACTAAACAGCCTTCAGGTGACGCTTGTAAGCAATCTCTGAAAAGAAGCATGTAGCTACAACATGGGTTTCGGAGGACACATAACACTAAGCATTCCAGATTTTAGACGAATGACTCCATTGCAATACACTCCATTGTGTATTGTACTTGAGTTGACACATAGAGTTGAAAGCTCGGAGATAAAAGTGGATTTTTATTTGATGTTTTAAGGTTTATTTATATCTGAATAATAAAGGAAAAGAAAATAGAAAGAAACATGAGGCTCATATGACTTAGCTTACATGAGCACAGCCTAAAGCTCTGAATCAGTTTTAGATTGCAAAGGAGTCTGTACATAGTTGGTCAAAATTCATCACCCAGGGTGCAAAATTAATATTCATCAAGCAACAAATGAGAGTAAAGAATGGCTTTGTCCAGTAAATTTATTGGGAACTGCAAATTAATACATGGTTAAATAATTTTGTGAGAACAATATTCTAACTCTCACTGATGTAAGTGATGTGCCTGATTCAAATTATAGACATGCAAATCATCTACTGGGAAAACATCTCTCACAAATTGTGCGTCTTTAAACAACTTTTTTCCTCTGAGGAAATATTATGTAATACTGAGTACCTTAGAGAACGGGGAGGGAATTTTATTCTGAAAGTGTTTTGCATTCTCTCACAAAAAGATTTCCATTACATTTTAATAGTTTGTGCTTCCTTGCAATAAGTTTAAAATATTTAATAATATATTGCAATCATTTAAATATGGTTTTTGTTGGAAAATTTGTGGTTACTATAGTTTACTATGTGATTACAATAGGTTACTATAATTTGTAGTTACTATGGTTTCTTACAAATAGGATTGTTCACTTAACTATCATAAATAAGGGATAAATTAAGCTATTGCAAGGAAACCCAAAATAATTGTGAGGAAGCACAAAACTACTGTGAGAGAATGTAAAACTTATTGTGAGGGTACACAAATTATTGTGAGAAAATGCATTACTAATAGCGAGGGAATGCTAAATTTCCTCAAAATGTCCTCTAAAGGGCTCCCGTAACTATCGGTATATCTAGGATACCTTAAGTTTTAGTTTTTCTCCAAAACACATGTATACCACATGACTCTTTGCATTAAGCCATCTAAACGAATAAATGAGGATCAAAATCACGATGTGACTTCACTTTATTTTATTTTTATTGTGAGAGGTGCATTTTCACATGAGTGATAGAGATTGGCTAATCTCAAATATGATAAAGTGCCACAAAGAAAAGTGTTTTTTGTCACACATTAACTAGACAAAACAGCTAAATAATCCCATTATCATAGGGGCAATTTATACATACATACATACATACATACAGTGCCGATTTCTCAGGGCCAGCAAAGCCTTCTCTGCTGGCGTAACATGCCTTAAAAAAACTTATTTTTTTTCATCCTTTCAATGACATTTTGTATTTGTATGCAATATATGTATTTTCAATCGCTTTCCACTCCTAATTAATCTACAAACGAATAACAAAAAAAAATAAAAAATTCCAATCAGAATTTATTCCTTGATGCTTACAAGCAAAGTGTGTCAACTGTTTCACAAATCACATGCCTGAAGCCATGCTCCTTAGCCGAAGCAGAACATGAGTCTGAGCTCCACCCTGACAGGCCTTCAAAATGTCCACAGAATACCCCACCATTGTAAGTGAATGGGCATCTTAAGTCAGACTGTCAGACTCAAACAATCAGATTTATTTATTTGTTCTAGTGGGTGTGGTCTTTAGGATATGTACCAGTCCAAACCGTCAAACTGGCCTTGAGTGATGCAATCCCGCTTTAAGTGATATATGTAATTTGAAAGCAAAGAGCGCAAGATCTTGCTGACGAGTCAGCAGTCATCACTGCTGTTATTGCCGTATAGAAAGAGATCCTTATGGATTTAAAAACCTAAGATGTTCTGCATGATCATGCGATTAATTAAACAGGAAAAGTGAACTGCTTTTCACAAAGTAAATTGGTAAGTGCTTTTTGCATTGTTATAGTAACATCATGAGTTTTATGAGTGTAAGTTAGGATGCTTGAGCATTCAGTGTCGGATCAAGTTTTGAAAAGTAACGTGTACTCTGACAAAAAATTTATTGCAGGCAAAATTTAAATTGCAAATATTATTACAGAGCTTTTGCTTGGTACAACTCCTTGGTTCTGGCTTTTGTGCGTGGACGTGTTTTTAAAATGTCGATTGGTATTATTAGTTGACTGCCACGTAATGTAGGATGGGCACACGCCGTCTTATTCATTGTGAAACTGTTTTCTTAATGGCATGAATCACACTGAAGGCGCATTTAAAATGTGTGTGTGTGTGTGTGTGTATGTATATATATATATATATATATATATATATATATATATATATATATATATATATATATATATATATATATATATATGTATATATATATATATATGTGTATGTGTGTGTGTGTGTGTGTGTGTGTGTGTGTGTGTGTGTGTATGTGTATGTATGTATGTGAATCAGTTGGAGATTAATTATGAGGGCTTGTTTAAGGACCTGACAATTTTTAATTAAGTCAGACAGTTTTTTATTATTATTATTATTATTATTATTAATGCTTACAAAACTTTTACATCTAGAGCCAAGAGGTATATTAAAACAAACAAAAACAGTTTAAATAAAAATATCAAATTGTTTACATATTTCAATACACTTTACAGCTTTCTTGTTACTCAAATTGGAAATTGTTCTATAGTAAATCTAATGGTTTATAACCATCATACTTATATTTATGAATACTAAACTTTGCCAACAAAAGCAGAAAATGTATCAAATAATATTTCTTATGAAGAGACATGTCATAGCTTAAAAAAAAAACGAATAAAACATTTTCAAAACTAAGTTGAAAGCTGGGAATGATATGATCTCTAACAATCTTGCAGAAATCAGACCAAAAACAAGTCGAGTAGGGACAACTCCAAAATAAATAAAAAAATGTCTCCGCCTGCAGACCACAAAATGTACAGAATATATTGACATCACAATTAAATCTCTCTACAAGAAAATAATTAGTGGGGTAGTACTTGTAAATAAGTTTGAAGGAAATTTCTTTGATTTTATTTGTGATTAAATATTTATGGGGTAATTTCCAATTACTTAAATTTTTGGCACCATCTCAATCCAGCCACACCCTGCATCAGACATAATTGTGCATTGCGTCATAAACATAAAATGTTTAGGTCACTGTGTCAAGTTAAATATAGTTTAATACTTAGAACACATCTTGAGATCTCTTAGTTCGCATTTGCGCTCCTTCAAGTGTTTTGAATGCAAGAACGTAACGTATGTTTGTGTTGTTCCGCCTACTGAAGTGTTTTCTTCACTGTATAAACTGCACGTTGCTCCTTTTTATGGTACGGGGGCATTGCGATAAATTGCGTTAATTTTTTTAACACAATATTTTTTGTAAAATTAATCGAAATGTATTAGTGCATTAAATCGACAGACATTATATATATATATATATATATATATATATATATATATATATATACACACACACACACACACACACACACACACATACATACCGATCAGCCACAACATTAAAACCACTTGTCTAATATTGTGTAAGTACCCCTTGTGCCAAAACAGCACCAACCCGCATCTCAGAATAGCATTCTGAGATGATATTCTTCTCACCACAATTATACAAGTCATTTACATCCACAGAACTGCCGCGCACTGGATGTTTTTTTGTGTTTGGCACCATTCTGAGTTAATTGTAAAGACTGTTGTGTGTGAATAATCCCAGGAGATCAGCAGTAACAGAAATACTCAAACCAACCCAACTGGCACCAACAATCATGCCATGGTCGAAATCACTGAGATCACATTTTTGTCCCATTCTGATGGTTGATGTGAACATTAACTGAAGCTCCTGACACGTATATGCATTATTTCATGCACTGCAGCCACACTATTGGCTGATTAGATAATCGCATGGATGATAGTTGGTGCCAGACGGGCTGGTTTGAGGAATTCTATAACTGCTGATCTCCTGGGATTTTCACACACATTCTCTAGAATTTACTGCCAAATAGAATGGTGCCAAAAACAAAAAACATCCAGTGAGTGGCAGTTCTGCTGACAGAAATGCCTTGTTGATGAGCGAGATCAACAGAGAATGGCTAAACTGGTTCAAACTAACAAAGTCTACAATAAATATATATATATATATATATATATATATATATATATATATATATATATATATATATATTAATAATTAAAAATTACAGTTTCATGGCCCTTAAATATTTATGGTTTGTAACTTTTCTCATTAAGCCACTATTGACAGGTGTGGCAAAAAGTTAATTTTGGACCCTGACTTCACCAAAAAAAATGTAATAGTCATGAACCCTGATTAACATGAATTGTGTTAAAACACAGATATTGCAAGGTCTCAAAGTCTCTTTTTGTATGTCAAATGAACAATTGATTTCTTTGTGCTGCGCTGTATGTTCTTTACACTTTCTGTATATCTCTCCTCTTAAGGTGCCCTTGTGTCTTTGGGTTGAGAAAATATCATGGATTCCTGTGGGGAGCAGGGATATACTGTGTGATGCATGGAGCTTTTAGACTTTATCAGGGAGGAGCTATCTTTGAGGAGCTTTCTTTCCTGTTTACTTCATCCAAGAGGAGATGACAAACCATTCCAAGACATGTCACTATAAACATATCATCTACCATGTATCTGTGTTATATCCTCATATTCCATCTGAGTGCAAAACTGTCCCTCTCTGCAGGACTGTAAATGCTTAAATATGCCACATTCTTGAAGTAAAGCTGCTTAGTGTTCTGCAAAAGAAATCTATCACAATATAATAAATCACCAAAAAAATAAATAAATCTTAAATGACATTTTTGTCTTATTCTTCAGTTAAAAAAAGCTTAACGCTCTTAAAACAAAATGTATTTACTTCATATTCGCAGAAGATATTGAAACTCGTTTTCAGAGAATATTTCTTGAATTAAGTCTATGTTTCTGACCCCATTGGCAAATTCTTCTTTTTCTTTCTTGTTTTAAGAAAGCTCATTGGTAAAAACTAATTAACTGCATAAATCTAACAAAATGTATGCCTTAAACAAGAAAAAAAAATATTTGCCATTGCTGCAAGAAAAATAAACTTAATTCAAGATCTGAAAATGAGTTTAATATATTCTGCAATTTTGCTTCTCAACTAAATGTATCTTGTTTAATGATGTTTAGATTTGGGGGGGGGGGGGGGGGGGGCAATGACAAGGCTAAAGTTGACTGATTAAGAGAATCCTTAAGATGATGTCCTACTATATACATGACACTAAGCAGCTTTGATTCAAGCATGTGCTGTCTTTAAGGATTTACAGTCCTAGAGAGAGGGAAGATAACAACCTAGTACAGTCAAACTGTAAACATCTGAATAGTTTATGATGAAACACAACTCTAAAGGATGTTTAGTGCTATAATATACCTATAGTCCTGATTCAGATTAAAGTGTTGTCTGCGCTCCTCAGGTCTCGACATGACTATAGTGGAATTCAACATACACAACACTAACAGCTGCACTTCTGCACATAGTTAGCACACAACGTAGGTGGGTAGTTGGCAAATTAAAAGTTTTGGAAAGATTTTTTGGGCTTTTTTTTGTGAAAGTTTCATCAGCTGAATAGTTCAGCTGATGAAACATTCACAAAAAAAAGCCCATAACACACAAGAAAAATGAGATGGGATCTAAGACCTTCATACAGCTTCATACAGTGCATGCCACTGAATAGACTTTAAGTCTAACCCTCACAACCTAGTTTTCATTCTGTTAAAAAATAAAATATGGCACTGCCTCAATAAGGTCTTTTCTGCCTAAACATTTAATCAATCTGTAAACTGATACTCATACAGTAGAACAGCACCACCTATTGGTGAGCAAGGAAACAAGTTTTATGTTTTGTCTATCTATCCCTTCCATGACCTCACACAACAGAAAGAGTTTAGACTAGAATAATGAAATCATCACTGTTAACAGATCTCTGTCCTTTGGGATTATGTAACTAATGCAAGTTACAGAAGATAAGCATGGATAATGCTAGATGTGCTCAAATCTAAAAGTTCCAGTGATTTAGGCATCAAGGAAAAACACTACTTTATGCTGATTATGCCCAGAGATGCGGATCACACATGAGGATGTAGTGTGTATGCGTCTCAACCCCCATAGATGTAAAAGATGTGGAAAAGATCAAAAGTGTGGCTACATTTCACCAGGCTCGATCCCAACAGCATGCGATGCAATATTTGCGACAAGATAATTGCTGCCAAGAGGTTGAAGTCATTAAAATTAATTTAACCACTCCACAGATTTATTATTGGCAAACTATAGTTTTGGCAAGTTGTTTAGGACATCTACTTTGAGCATGACAGAGTCATTTTTCCAACAATTGTTTACAAGATAGATTGTTTCACTTTTAATTGCCTATATCACAATTCCAGTGGGTCAGAAGTTACATACATTAAGTTACCTGTGCCTTTAAGCAGCATGGAAAATTCCAGAAAATGTCAAGCCTTTAGACAATTAGCTTCTGATAGGAGGTGTACTGAATAGCATGTGTAACTCTGGATGTATTTTAAGGCCTACCTTCAAACTCAGTGCTTCTTTGCTTGACATCATGGGAAAATAAACATTTAAAAATCAGCCAAGACCTTGTGGACATCCACAAGTCTGGTTTATCCTTGGGAGCAATTTCCAAATGCCCAAAGGTACCACATTCATCTGTACAAACAATAGTGCACAAGTATATAAACCATGGGACCACACAGCCACCATATCGCTCAGGAAGGAAAACAAGTCCTATATCGACATAACCTGAAATGCTGCTCAGCAAGGAAGAAGCCGATGCTCAAAAACCACCATAAAAAATTGAGACTACAGTTTGCAAGCGCATATGGGGACAAATATCTTACTTACTGGAGAAATTTCCTCCTGTCTCATTAAACTTTTTGGCCATAATGACCATTGTTATGTTTGGGGGGAAAAGGGTGAGGCTTTCAAGCTAAAGTACACCATCCCAAGCATGAAGCATGGGGAAGCCAGCACCATATTGTGGGGGTGCTTTGCTGCAGGAGGGATTGGTACACTTCACAAAATAGATGGCATCATGAGGAAGGAAAATTATGTGTATATACTGAAACAGCATCTCAAAACATCAGCAACGAAGAAAGCTAGGTCGCAAATGGGTCTTCCAAACGGACAATGACCCAAAGCATACCTCAAAGTTGTGGCAAAATGGCTTAAGGACAACAAAGTCAAGGTACTGGAGTGTCAATCACAAAGCCCTGACCTCAATCTGAAAGAAAATGTGTGGGCAGAACTGAAAAACCGTGTGGGTGTAAGGAGGCCTACAAACCTGACTCATTTCCACCAGTTATGTCTGAAGGAATGGGCAAAACTTTTTGTGAGAAGCTTGTGAAAGTTAAACAATTTAAAGGCAGTGCTAACAAATTGTATGTAAATTTCTGACCCACTGGAAATGTGATGAAAGAAATAAAATCTGAAATAAATAATTCTCTCAACAATTATTCTGACATTTTACATTCTTAAAATAAATAGTGATCCTAACTGACCTAAGACAGGGAATGTTTTCTACGCTTAAATATAAGGAATTGTAAAAACCTGAGTTTAAATAAGGTGTATGTAAACTTCTGACTTCAAATGTGTATATACTGTATATATCTTATTGTGTATTTCTATATCTATATACACTTATATTTCTATATTTATTTTAATTTTTTTATTATCTCTGTCTAGTTGTTGTATTGACACATACATTCATTATTATGAATACATTATCACATATAATAATACACACCCAACAACACACACACACACAAAAGAAAACAGAAAAATAAAATATTACAAACATACATAATTAAACTAAAATTCTCTCTCCCCATCCCTCCCTGAGAGTCCCCCAAAAACGCTAAATAATTACCCTACTTCTTAACAAACCAGTCCCCAAATCCCAGCCTTCTATTTGCCACCTCCTCGACAGCTGCCACCCTCCCCTTCCCTGCACACCACTCCAGAAATGATGGTGCACCATCCGACTTCCATCCCCTTAAAATTATTTGTCTGCCAATCATGATACTGGTCAGAACCCAATTTGTTTAATATGTTTATCCCTTAAATTTATGACTGCCCTATCACCTAAAATACAGAGTCTGGGGTAAAGTAAAATTTGAGTGCCCAAAACATCACACATACAAAACTGACCTTCAACCAAAATTATTGGATCTTAACACACCCCCCCAAAAAACATGGGTTGTGTCTCCATCTTCTGATTGGCATTGCCAGCAGGTGGTTGTGTCTTTAAGACCAAGCCTATACAATCTAGAGGAGGTCCAATAGAATCTATATAAAATCTTGAATTGCAGAAGGTGCACTCTTGCATCTCTAGATGCAAACCTTTTTAGAATCCTAGCAAACACCCCCTCCTCCAATACCAAATTTAAATATAATAATCTCTATAATCTCTTGACCTATAATCTCTGAATTAGCAGGGAGTAATACACTGATGCCTCATGACCTTTTCCAAAAGCAGTAATCTCCCAGAGTTTCTGCCACTTTAGGGGGGGTGTGCTACTCACCAAATCAATACAGAGCAGGTGGCACAGCTGTAAATACCTATAGAACTGATATCTGGTAATCACAAAATGTTGAACCAAATTTTCAAAAGATCAAAACGCCACTCTCATTAATGTCACGAGTGTAGTAACCCCCCTCACAATCCACTCTGACCAGCAGAAATGGGATTTATTAATACACAATTACATAATAAATTGTGTTCAGCCATATGCTCAAGGCAACATTTAAATAAATGTCCAAATTAAACACGCTGGACACTTTTGTCCATACCCCGTGCAAATGCGAGGTAACGGGGTGCAACTTAAATTCTCTGTATAGTTTAATAGAAAGGCTTTGCAATGGCAAAATAGGGGCAATAACTTCCTGTTCAATACAAAACCAGGGAGGGGCTCTTTCAGGTGAAAGCGTCCAATGAGCCAAATGTTTGAGACCGAATGCATAATAATAAATCTAAATCTTGGGTAGGCCTAGCCCACTTATGTCCATCGGCCTATGTAATTTACTGAAGTGTAATCTGGGACATTTACTATTCCAAATGAAGGACTTTGCTATGCTATAATATTGCTTAAAATAAGAGAGGGGGACATCTATAGGGAGAGATTGTAGCAGGTAGTTGAATTTTGGAATACAATTAATTTTAATAACATTAACCTTCCCAGTCATAGATAAATGTTATGAATCCCACCTGCCCACATCGCTTGAAAACCTTTTTATTAAATGGTCAAAATTAACTAACTAAACCACACAAATTTGCTGGGGAAAAAAATGCCCAAATACTTAATTCCCTGTTTGGGCCACTGGAAGATGCCCAGCTGCAAAGTCATTACCGGGCAGTACGCTGTCAGAGCCAAAGCTTAGGATTTAGACCAATTGACTCCTGAGAACTTAGAAAATTAATTAATAATCCTGTAGAGGCAAGGAATAGATCTTGTGGAGAAAAATAATAAAATATCATCTGCTTAAAGCAAAAGCTTATGCACTATACATCATGCCACCACCCCTGGAAAATCAACTTCCTTTCTTATCACGGCTGCTAATGGTTCCAGGGCAAAACAGAACAATAATGGGGAAAGAGGGCAACCCTACCGGGTGCCCATATCCAGAGTAAAATAATCTCAAATTAATCAATTTGTTTGTACCGCCACTACCAGGTGTATATAAAGTAACTTAATCCATCCAATAAAAGTATTCCCGAACCCATATATTTCCAAAATCTTAAAAAGATAATCCCGGGAGAGTCATGTGACACCATGCAAGGAGCGGTCGTGTAAATGACGAGCTCTGAGCACTTTGCTAGTTTTTAAGGATTTTTGTTAGAAATCGGTGAGATTCTATACACCCTGCTACAAATCTGTTCTTTTAAGTCAACATGGCAAAAAATTCAAAATCCTCTGGCTCTGGAGATATTAAAAGACACTTATGTGCTCAAGCTGGTGCCTCGGACAGGCCTGCAGACCAGGGTCTCAATTTGGATGATACGGTGGGAGAAATACAGCACCATTTAGTGAGCACGTCTATGATGCTGACAAAGGTTGTAGCTGACTTGGAGGATTTTGCTGTAATACGTCGATCAATGACTGCGAAGGAAACAAAATTCTCCGAGTTGGTTACAAGAATCGGGGACATTGAGAAATGGATCGATTATCTGGAGTCATCGGAGAGGGAATTAGCTGCTAGCGACCAAAATAGATTTGCAACGAATTTTGGAAAAACTGGAGGATTTGGATTATCGTAGCAAGCGAAATAACATCAGAATTGTTGGAATTCCTGTATGAAGAAGGCTGAGATATGGTGAAATTCCAAGATGAGCTCTAACGGAGTCCGCTCAACATAAGCCATAAGCTGGATATCGAGCAAGCTCACAGGGTCCCGGCTTGCAGATCGGAAGAGGGAGACAGGCCCCGATCAATTCTGGCCAAATTTCTGTGATCATCCAATAAAGATCTCATGTGGAAAAATCACAGCATTTTCTTTTCCCAGATTTTGCTAATTTGACGAGAGAAATGCGATAGATTCAAGGAATTCAAGAAACACTTACATCAACGGAAGATCGCTTTTGCTCTGATGTTTCTGGACAAATTGAAAATAGATACTAAGGATTTCTGCAAAATATTTACATGCCCACAACAAGTATTGTCTTTCATAGAGACAATGGGGTGAGTAAACCATTTGGTGATTTTCAAATGGTCCCCAAGTGATCTGTCTCCGTAGCTGCGTGCCATTTTTGTTTCTTTTTGTGTTGGTTCAGCCTAGCGGCTGGAGTTTGTTCTGTGGAACAGGGTTTCATTCAAGAAACGTTTGCATCGACGAAGGGTCGTTTTTACATTGAAATTCCCAGCCAAATTGAGAATAGATACTAACGATGACCACAACATATTGACATGCCCACATCAAGTGATGTCTTTCATCAAATCAATGGACTGAGGATGTCATGGTGTGTTTCTCATGTGCCTCCAGCTGTCTCGCTGAACATACACTTGACCATTCGAGGATGCGGTGTGGCTTTTTTGTTCCTTTTTGCACTGGTTCCACCTAGCTGCTGGAGTTTGTTTTGTGGAATACACTGCTTCAGGACAGTTGTGGATGAAACTGCATATTCTTTGTGCTTATTCCTATTGACTGGAGTGTTTTTTGTTGAGTATTTTTTGCAGGACATTGGAAGGATTAGGGCATCTGCTGCACTTATGAAACAGCAGGCTCACTGAACATTCCTTTGTCTGTCCGAAGAAACTGACTGGCTTTATTTTTTTGTTATTATAAAAAAAATGTATGATGTAAATTTTGTTTTGTGGAGGAACACACCTTCAAGTTTTGTGAATGAATCTACATGTTTGTTGTGTTTATTCTGCCTATTGGATGGAGTTTGTTTTATAGATTATTTTCTGCTATGTAATTCTGTCTCACAAAATTTGTAAAGATACACCTTGAGCAATCTGATGGCAAAGTTGTTGCGGGAACTCTCGTAGGCGTGCATGGACTGTTTGAGTTTAGAGGGATGGATTCCGGTTGGTGCTATTGTGCGCGGGTTAAATGCACATGTTTTTCTTTTTCTGTTCTTTTTTTTTCTGGGGGAAGTTCTGGGTTTGACTGTTGCACTAATGTTGGAATGTGGTCTTTATAAAAAACATTTTGACACAATCTATTTTTTCTAATATGTCAAAATGTCAAATGTTAATGAGTGGATTATCCCTCTCCACGTGGAATGTGAATGGGCTGGGGCACCCTATAAAAAGAAGGAAAGTTATTTATTTTCTTAAACGTAAGAAATATAATAGTGTTTCTTCAAGAAATACATCTTTACTCACAGGAAGCTGGAAAATTTGGGAAGATATGGGGTGGACATATTTTCTTTAGTGCTGGTTCAAGAAATAGCAGGGGAGTCATTACATTCATAAGTAAGCATCTACAACTAAAAAGTCTCAAACAAATTAAAGACAAATTAGGAAGTCATTATTGTTTTAGCAGAAATTCAGGGAAAAAGGTTGATTTGGCTAATATTTACACACCTAACGCTGATGATCAGGGCTTTTTTATAGATCTTGAAGGGATGTTGCAAGTCGCTGGCACCCCTCACGTTATAATATTGGGAGGAGACTTTAATCTATTGATAGACTTAGTCCTTGATCATAGTGAAGCAAATGTGTGTAAGCCCCCTAGAGCAACAATGGTGCTTCACAGGATGTTTAAAAATGTTGGTCTTACACATTTTTGGAGACTAGTGAACCCAGCTGGTAGGGACTATACATTTTTTTCATCAGTCCAAAAGATTTATTCTAGAATGGATATTTTTTGGATATCTAAGTCCCTCATTTCATCTATTGACTGCTCAATTGGAAACATCTTAGTCTCAGATCACGCCCTGGTGAGTTTAGAGGTGTTGCCACAAATGGAGAAAAATAAATCATATAGTCGGAACCTTAATGTATCGCTTTTGCAAAATCCTGATTTCCAAAAAATGTTAAAGGCTGAAATCAATGGAGACCAACTGGTCCTCAGCATCCTCTGTGGGCGTGGTTTGGGAGGCACTTAATGTGGTTCTTAGGGGTTGGATCATACAGTATGCCTCATTAACCATAAAATCCAAAGCACGAGAACTTTGGAAGTTGGCAGTTGGAAGAGAATATTAAAAGTACAGAGACAGAACTGAAGCGCCAAATGTCATCTGATGGCCTCAGAGAATTGACCCGATTGAAATACAGATATAACACTATTTTGTCGCGGATGGTGGAGTTTTGGATATTCAGGGCAAGACAGTCATATTTTGAGTTGAGGAACAAAGCAGGGAAGCTTTTGGCTAGATATATAATGAAGAGAGAGTATTTTGTACCATTCCCTCAGTGAAATCTGCAAAGGTGAAAATTTTTTACCTCAGCAAAGAATTTTATCTTGATCTTTATAGTTCCACGTCTTCGTCTACTAATGAAGATATAGAAACTTTGTGGAACCATTAGCTCTCCCTAAACTTATGACTGAGCAAAACAATTCTCTTGATTCAGAGATAACCTTGCTGAGGTTATTCAGGCCCTGCCTACAGGCAAGGCTCAGAGGCCAGATGGCTTTGCCACTGAATATTTTAGATCTTGTACTACAGTACTTGTACTAAACTTTTGTTAGAAGTTTATTCAGGAATCATTGAAGAATGGAAAGCTTCCGCCAACCATGACACAAACCCTGATCAGTCTGATTCTTAAAAAGGACAAAGATTCAAGTGAGTGTAAGAGTTCCCATCCAATTTCCCTGATCCAGCTAGACATTTTTGGCTAACCAATTAAGTAAAGTTATGACATCCCTTATACATATAGATCAGGTGGGGATTATTCAGGGTCATAGATCTTCTGATAAAATTGGGCGTTTCATCAATATCATGTGGTCAGTGGCGAATGATCAGACTCCGGACACTGTCATCTCACTTGACACCGAAAAGGCGTTTATATGGTAGAATGGGATTATCTTTTAATATTTTGGAACTGTTCGGGTTTGGGAATGCTTTTATTGAATGGATTAAGTTACTTTATAATCACAAATTTCTATTATTTTTACATTTTTCAAGAAACAAAAAACAAAAATAAACCACAACTAACAACACACAAAAAAAGAACAGATACTGTGTGCACTTCTTAGAAATGCTACATGTATTTACATTACTTTGGCAGGGCGGAGGGCAGAAGGAGGAGGGATACGCCATAGTAGAGTTCTCGCCACTACTGTCCACCCCAACGGAGCAGCCACGGCCATCTACTAGGGGACGAGGAGCCCAGCCACCTGGAAGCGGAGGAACGGCCGCCAACCGTGAGGGGAGAAGGGGCTCCTAGCCGACCGCCTGGTGCGGTCAGGGCCACTAACAGGGGCGGAGGATGCCCCTACCAGCCGCTGAAACGTGACGGGGTCGGAGACCGCCGACCGCGAGCGGGGAGGGGATCGCGACCGAACGCCTGGAGCGGGAGAACCGCTGCCAGGGGCAGGGGAGACCCCGTTAGAGGGTGGAGGAGTGGCCGAGGAACAAGCTACGGCGTATCGGAGAACCGGCGTGTAGGTTTTTTTTTTTTTTTATATATATATATCTCCTCTCTCTCTCTCACTGCCGCTCTGTGTTAGTCTTTTCCCTTTCTTTTAAATTGTAGTGTTTTTTGGGGGGGTACTACACTGTTACAGGAAGTACCCCCCCACATATTAATTATTTCTGTTTCCCTCCTCTTGTCCCCGTCCTCGTCCAGGTAGACGGGGATGACCTGCCGGCAGACGACGCGGAAGGCGCGCCCCTCCCCAGGGAAAGAGGGGGGGTGTCCGTCAGGCCGAGGGCTCCCAAGCCTGAAAGAACGAGGGAGGAATGTGGCAGGGCGGAGGGCGGGGCCGGGTCTTGATGATACACACCTGGTCCCGTATCAGGCTAATCAAGCCTCAGAGAGGGATAAAGGCCGATGGCAGACGGTGGTGCAACGAGAGAGAGATCATTTACAGACATGTCCATCATGTGTGTGTGTTTGTCTTTTTAATTTATCATTAAAATGTTATTTATGTTGACAAGCCGGTTCTCGCCTCCTTCTTTCCATTGAACTGCGTTACAATTACATAATAATACCATATAAAATTACTGAATGAAAAACACTTTACAATGTTAAAAGAAAATGTCTTATCACTCGGTAAGATAATCACAAATAGATTTTGAAACCCTTAACCAGGCCTGCACTGTTGGCTTTGTTAAGCCTGGCTATAGAGCATTCCATATTAATTATGTATTGCATTTTCAGTAACCACAGCCTTGTTGTGCATTAGTATCCCACCAAATTCAAATACCATCTAGATTTTGTTTTATTATTATGCATTCGGTCTCAGACATTTGGCTCATTGGTCACTTCCACTTGAGAGAGCCCCTCCCTGGTTTCGTATTGAAAAGTAAGTTCTTGCCCCTATTTTGCCACTGCAAAGCCTTTCTATCAAAATAACCGGAGAAGTTAAGTCACACCCCCGTTACCTCACATTTGCACGTGGTTTGCACGAGCAACGATTGTTTAATTCGGACATTTATTTAATTGTTTCCTCAAGCATATGGCTGAACCTTAAATTAAATATTAGTAAGTCCACTTTCTGCATGTCAGAGTGGATTGTGAGGGGGGTTACTAGACTAGGTGACCTGTATGAGAGTGAAGTGTTGAGATCTTTTGAGAATTTGGTTCATCATTTTGGGATTCCCAGCTCTCAGTTTTATATGTATTTACAGCTGCGCCACCTGCTCTGCATTGTTTTTGTGAAGTAGCACACACCCCACTAAAGTGGCAAATACTTTGGTATTATACATTAATGCTTTTGGAACAGGTTATGAGGTATCAGTGTATTATTCCCTGCTAATTCAAGAGTTTGGGGGACGGAGCTTTAACTCCTATCATGAGATTATGGCAGAAAAATTTTAACTTGGTATTGGAGGAAGGAGTGCGGACAAGGATTCTAAAAAAATGTCAATTCTGCATCTAGAGATGCAAGGATTCGCCTTGTGCAATTTAAGATTTTACATAGATTTTATCGATAGGATTTCTCTCGTCGAATTCGAAAAATATGGGAACAAGAAAATGCTGTGGTTCTTCCAAGAAAGCCATCCTTTACTCCTCGCCTCACATAACACAAGGTTTCTACCAGATGATCTCAAAAATTTGCCAAGAATTGATCGGGGCCTGTCTCCCTCAGCAGATCTCTGAGCCAGAACTCTGTGAGCTTGCTCGATTTCCAGCTTCTGGCCTGTTATGTCAAGCAGACTCGGGAAGAGCTCATCTATGATCTCCATCAATGGCCTTCGCCAGCATCACCGACATGCTTGACAGTTGACGCTGAATCTCTCCCGACACACCATCCAAACTGAGTCCCCGGTCCGTGGCCCTGTCTGGGGTAAACTCTTGAGCACGTAAGTGTCTTTTAATGTCTCCAGAGTCAGAGGATTTAGAATTCTTTGACATATTGTCTTCATAGAACTGTTATGGAACAGGGTGTGTCGAATATCACTGGTTTATGACACAAAAAGTATTAAAAACTAGCAAAGTGTGCAGAGCTCACTGTTCACAAGTCCAACCCTCGCATGGCGCCACACAACTTCTGCAAAACTGTTTTTTAAGGTTAATGTTTTAGTGATTTTAAAATTAACAAAACATACCTCATCCTAAACAATAAGCCTAAACCTAACCGATAGTGGCATAAAAGTAAATGTGAGGTAAAAAAAGGCAATTGCTGAAGCTACCACATTATTTTGTGGTGCATTTCTGACACTACCGTGTCACATGTCTACGATTATGTTAGAATAAGCTTGTAGTTGTTATAGTAAAAGTGTTTTCATGTGGTAGGATAGCATTGTGTGTGGAACAAAGCAAACGTGAGTGTTTATAAACTGACAAATTACAATCATCATGTTTTATGTGAAAAAGAATAAGTCATTGTTGCTGTCATGTCCCTAGTTTTATTTCACGAGGAAACTGCCACGATGCATAGTATGAGCCACGTAAACCTCATTTTGCAAAACATTTTGCTATAGTAATGTGATTCTATGAGGTCAGTCTGGAAACTGTATATATACTGATCATATCTGTTTTAGTGGTATGACTTGATTACACTCAGGCTGACATGCAGGACCTATAAATATGACTGATCTGGGGTCAGCTGCTAAGGACAAATGCAGAAGTTAAAGCAGAGCAGGGGCTCACATCCATTTGAACTGAAAATGTTCCACCGTGAGGATGATATGAAACATGTTTTGTGTCTCAATCTTCTCATCTCAGGGTCAGTTTTAACATGTTCCCTCCAAGTGAAAAGCCACAGCTAAAGCAGTAGACTGGAACAAGGGTAATTTGAGCCTGGCAATAAATGTCAGCTACCTGACATAATTCTTCTTTTTGAAGGTAAAGTCTCTGTGTAATTTTACTAAGTGAGAATGCAAAAGTGCAAAATCAACAGAAGATATTAAAGAGCAAATATGAGAGAATATGAGTGGGATTTTGAGGTGAATTTGTTTTGCTTAAGCTCAGTGGTGGAGAGGACCCAATTCCTACCGCAATTGAAAACAACAAAGTAGAGGATTATGCTGTGATTGATGCTGGGAAAAAGTGATATCCATTCAAGACACTTCAGTTTATGTCTGCAAGGACTTTTTGCACATAAAACAAATGTTTTAACTTGCTCATGAACCAGTATACTGCATCAGTATTCAATTTCAAATCATTACTTAATAATTACTCATAATCCCTAGGATCAGAAACTGAATTGATTTAAACTATTCTGGAGTAGGTAGTTATTGCCTAACTCATTGTGATTCAGAACAAGTTGTTTACAGTATTAAAAACAGAACTTGCATCAGAGGTTTCTGAAGTTGAAAAATACCTTTACCTTTTTTTCGTCTTTAGTTCTTCCACCATTGATCTGTTCGTGTTGCTGGTGCTCTCGTGGGCTCTTCTCCCCTAATATTTTTTTTGCCCACTCATACTTCTTGGCATGGAGCCGGTGAGGCTGTGATGCAATCTCATCTGCAGCTCGGTACCGGTCGGCTGGAATCTTACTCATGGGTGGTGGCAAAGTGCTACAGTTAGCACTGGACCATCCGTCAGTCGACTCTGCATAAGACTCCTGATCGCTGCTTTGTCCCTGACACCAATCTCTCAGGACATGAACAGGCAGCCAACGCTGGCCTGAAGCCCCTGTCACCTTCTTGCAATGGGTTGAGTAGTGCGAGCGTGAAGGCAGGCCTGATACATCCAGCCGTGAGGAAGAGTTTAGATGCCTGCCAGAAAGTGTCGGTGGATCTACATGGGAATGTGGATGGAGTGGATAATGTTCTATGAACTGGTCAGAACAGTAGCCATTATGATGTGGCATTGGGGGTGGTGTTGGGAGACCTGCTAGTACACTTTGATGATGAGGTCCATGCGGGTTCTCCCATAAACCTGTGGGCACATGGCGACCAGGGTTAGCGCCGAGGTCAACCAAGAGGACTCTGTTGCTCTTCTCCTCTGGCAAGAAGTTGCCAATGCCACTGTCACTGTTGCTGCTTGTGCTGTTATTCTGCTGAGCATCCAGGTCGCCATAAAGGAAAGCCCGGGCCCGCATGCCCTCAATTGATTCACCCATGTCACGGTACAGCACAGACACAAACTGAAGCAGTGGCTGGGAAGTTGGTGGGAATTCCAGACAGCCACCAGTATCTGGGTCGGGAGTGCACTCAAAGCCAAAACGTCGGCACACACTTTGGTGGATCATATGGTGACAAAGTTCTGGGTCTACAATAAAAACATGACAAGATGTTCTTAAGCTTTGCTCTTCCTCACTGTGTATGTTAATGCTGTAGTCATTCGTGGCTTGCATGGTAACAAGACCAAAGAAGCGGCGGTCATCTGGACATACAGCGCTGAATGCTAACTTCTCTGCAGGGTAGGTGGCTAGAACAGTGCCTCGGTCATTGCATAGCTGTACACAATCATGCATGACTTTAAGCAGAACCAATGAGTGCACCTTCTGCTCTGCACGAAGACGTCGCATAGAGCCACGAATTGCCTGGAGGCTGTCACTTTCCAAATTGGCACTAGTTGAGGCTAATTCAATAGATCCCAGGTAACCCACAATCATACCAACATTTAGGATCCCTGCAGAATGAGCTGTTTGCATTAGGGCAAATTCATCTTGATGTTCAAACATATCCACAAACACAGAGTCATCATTGAGCACTTTGGCCATCTCCTCTTCAGTGAGTAAGTTGGGGTCACTCCTACGGGTGACAGCATTTCCATAAGGGAAGTCTGGCTCTGAGAGAGGCCTTGCTTTAGAGGCAGACACACAAGCAACTGCTTTCTCTGAGCTACTAGATGAATGACTGGAATTTTCAAAGATCATGTTAAAGATTCCACCAGACTGCATTTCGGCTACAACACGTTCTGCACGGTTTATCCCGAGAGTCTTTGAGTCCATCTTGGGCCTCAACCGGTGGCTCTTGTGGTTGTAGAAGCCCATTTCCTCATCGCTGGAACATGAATCTAGGTGTGAGTTGTTTTGATTGCATTCAGAAATGATCAAGTGTAGGACACCTGTGCAGCGGCCAATGAGTTTGACCACATCCTCATGAGAGGCTTTGTACACATTAATGTCATTCACACTTAGGATCTGATCTCCAGAACGAAGACCCATGTAATCAGCAGGACTGCCCTTAAGGATGCTGCTCAACACACAGGGAGATTGACCAGAGAGCGTGAAGCCATAGCCCGTTCTCCCCCTAGCGACCTCCACCCCTCTTATGTGTGCAAACGGCAGAGCCTTCACACGCCTCCTGCCTGGTTCTGATTGTCTCAACATCTTTCCTTCTTCTTCTCCTGCTTTCACTTACTCCTGACAAGGGCTATAATGCATAGACGGAGGGCTAAATGTACAAGAAGGGGGATATCATTCTTCCTGCTATGTAGCCCTTGTGTGAGGCACTAACTTGGTGCATGCTTGAATGTTCACAGAACACCTTCAGCAGAGAGAGGAAGGAAAGTTAATTAATGCATTGACAGTTTAAACAACACAAGAGAAATTTATACATAAGTATGGTGAATGGGTGACTTCAGGAGCTCAGATAACAACCTCCTCAGCTTTATCAAGGAGAGAGCATAACGGTCAGCTAGCATGTTACGTCAGTTAAGTCAACGTTAGAGGATACCATACAGCTGAATGGGAAAAGCCGTAAAGTGACAACTACACTGGCAGCCAAAAGTTTGGAATAATGTACAGATTTTGCAGATACCAATTACGGAAGGAAATTGTTATTGAAAAAAAATATGAATGTGATTTGGTACTAAAAAATCACTTGCCATTATATCAAACACTGCTGAAAGCTAATTAGTTCATTAAATGAAGCTTAACATTATCTTTGTGTTTGTTTTTGAGTTGCCACATTATGCAATAGACTGGTATGTCTTAAGGTCAATATTAGGTCAAAAATGGCAAAAAAGAAACACTCTCTAGCAGAATCTTTCTCTATAAACTCGTCAGTCAATTATTGTTTTGAGGAATGAAGGCTATACAATGCTTGAAATTACCAAAAAACTGAAGATTTCATACAAAGGTGTACACTACAGTCTTAAAAAGACAAAAGGACAACTGGGTCTAACAAGGACAGAAAGAGATGTTGAAGGCCCAGATGTACAACTAAACAAGAGGATAAGTACATCGGAGTCTCTAGTTTGAGAAATAGATGCCTCAAATTTCCTCAAATGACAGCTTCATTGAATTCTACCCGCTTAACACCAGTTTCATGTACAACAGTAAAGAGAAGACTCAGGGGTGTGGGCCTAATGGGAAGAATTGCAAAGAAAAAGACACTTTTGAAACAGAAAAACAAAAAGAAAAGGTTAGAGAGGGCAAAGAAACACAAACATTGGAAAAGAGTGGTATGGATCTTAAACCCCATTGAGCTTTTGTGGGATACGCTAGACTGTAAGGTGTGTGAGAAGTGCCCGACAAGACATCTACAGAAAATGCTACAGGAAGCGTGGGGTGAAATGTCATCTGAGTATCTGGACAAACTGGCAGCTAGAATGCCATGGATCTGCAAAGCTGTCATTACTGCATGTGGAGGATTTTTGGATGAGTACACTTTAAAGTTGTTTAAGAAGTTCTGAACATTTTCTTCAAATTTTAATAGCAATTTTTCACATTATTAATGTCCTGACTATACAATGTGATCAGTTGAATGCCAATTTGGTGAATAAAAGTACCAATTCCTTTCCATAAGAGCAAAATCTGTACATTATTCTAAACTTTTGGCTGCTAGTGTACCTGTCGCAAAATGTTCTGTGTCTTCGCTTATAAAACAACAATTGTATTCTAGTAAACTCCATACATATTTCATTCCAAAAGGATTGTTTAGTGTAAAACATGCTGAAGATTATTGGATAGGTGGTCAATTACTTAAATGATGAGCTGTCCTCACAAAAACAGTTTATTCAGCATATTGAAGCATTTCCTCCATAAAAATCCATTCAAAAAGAATGGCCTCTTGTTTCCTCGCAGGTGTACCTCCATATAATGTCTATAGGAACACCATGTTATGCTATTTTACGCTAAGCTTGAAGGCTCCCCTATTAGAAGGGTTCTGATGTTGCAGGTGAGAGGCAAGGAAGCCATTGATAGGAAACAAAAGTAGCACAGGTAGCATAAAGGTGAGGTCACGCTACACTTCGCTCTCCATTAACATTGCTTTCATACAATTGCTTTCGTGCAATTTCGTACAATGCTGTGTATCAAAGTTCAAGCTTGGTGAACTCTGAAATGCAATCCTGGATGATGATAGGACGTGTGACCAATAGGAGATCAAAACCTCACATTCTGACCTGGCTTAATTCAAAGAATACATATTTCAAAGCTGTGTGTTTTTATTGTTGCTGTAAAGTGAGTAGATAGTATTTTATTAAAAACTGTAAAATATACCATGTTATTTTAGAAGTGTTATTTATTAAAACCAGAAGATATCCTGCATGACATCATATCCTTGTCCATTGCATTGTTCAAAAGAAATTTCAAAGCCTAGTGTGACTGCCCCTTAATAGGTCGTTCAGACTGAACATGTTCTCGTGTTACTAAAAAAAAAAAGAAAAAAACTGTAGATTCACACAGTGTGACTCCTCGAGACGTATTGTTATTGAAAAAAAAATAGCAATTTTCCCGTGTGAAGTGAGGAAAAGACTACGCATGTCTACTTTAAAGACGTATGCAGTGAGAGCGT
The DNA here is from genome assembly GCA_032164185.1 of Moxostoma hubbsi. Taxonomy (NCBI): domain Eukaryota; kingdom Metazoa; phylum Chordata; class Actinopteri; order Cypriniformes; family Catostomidae; genus Moxostoma; species Moxostoma hubbsi. The sequence continues at coordinate 15,691,586 of JAVLUX010000012.1, read as the reverse complement.
GAGCCATCCACAAACGCAGCCTCGGTGTGATCGCTGCCCAGACACACGAGACAACGCCTGTGGCCGTCTGAAGCGGAGACAGTGTTGCCAGATTAGAAATGTCGAAGTATCGTACCAAAACCTCAAAATTATCGTTTTTTTTTTTTAATTATCGTACACAAAACAAACGCATAAAATATAGTTATTTTCCAACAATTTTATTTTCCAAATAATTTTACAGCCAATTTGAACAAGCTGTATAATACGCTCACATTAACTGGAGGAAGTCTGAATAACTTTTTTTTTCAAAAGATATGCTGAAAAAAGTGCAAAAGATATGCTGAAAAAAGTGCAAAAGATATGCTGAAAAAAAGTGCACAAAAAAGAAAAAAGTGCACAATTAAAACAAAAAAGATTCAAATTCGATATCTAAGTCGCTGTCATCATCGGATGCCACATCCACTTGTGCTGTGTTGGCAGATGTTGTTGGTTGGGGAATCCTTTTACGGTACAGATTGGATGCCGTCATGGAGCGCAGCATAGTGTTCGTCGGTTTGAAGGCGTGACACCCACCAGCATTCTTCACACACTCCGATGTGTGCAGGAGTCCATTCAGAGTGTCTGTAATGAGTCGGTTTCGTGGTTTTGTTTTGATTAGATTGACTTTTGAAAACACTCGTTCGCATGACGCATTTGAGAGGGGAAACACAAGCACATCCAGAGCAAACTTTCCCAGTTCGCTGAACACGGCTATCCCCAGGAGATCCTCCAGCATAGAAATATGATGCCAAAATTCATCGACATCCATTTCTTTCGTGTCTTCACTTAAGGCCATGAGAGGCAATCGCCTCCACTGGTCATCAATGACTTTGAGACTGTCTGTGTCTGACATGTCAATCAGCCGTGGCACTTGTTCCATGAGGGGGAGCAGAGACGGATGCTCAATTCGTGCGTTTGCATCTGTTGCAGTGGCAGGAGAAAGGCATACAAGGCGGGTCAAGAGAGCATCATCAAAATCAAATCGTTTCTTGATTTCCCCGCAGGCAACCTGTAGAAATTTCTGACAGCGCACATAAAAATCTGTCAGATTTGCTGCCGAAATTTTTGCCTGCTGCTGCTGCATCACCTTTATGCCCAAGTACATTGAGCTCAGTGTGACCTTTGGGCCATTATTGATGTCAATGTCTTTCAGTGGAGTGCGCATGACATGGTCCCTATCCATGAACGTCAGAAGCAGATCTTTGTAAGTCTCGCAGACCTTGCTTCTCAATGAAGTGATCACCACCTTTTCACTCTGAAAATACTGATTAAGATCTGTGAATTTCGGTAGGACCCATTCAAGGAAATAATAGAAGAGGCGTAGAGACTGGTCATTGAGTGAGTGAAAAATAGTCTCCGCAGCAGTAAGTCTGGCCTCAAGCCACTGATCTGTGAAAAAAAGACGGAGAGCATCCCATTGCGCAGACACACGTTTTACAACGTTGTTCAGTGACAGCCATCTAGTCTGTGACGGCTTGAGCATTTTGTGGGGCTCAACATGGCAAAATTCTTGGAATTCTCTAGAGTTGCGGGATACGTTTTGCGCTGTTTTTGAAGAACCCATAAATGTCTCTGGCTAAATCCTCACACCTGCGAGGGAGTTGTCTGCATGCCTCGCTTGCGCAAAGGTGCAGTGAATGGCACACGCAGCGCTGCACTGTGATGCCTGGAAGATCACTCCTGAGGCGGCTGGAGACAGAGTTGTGTTTCCCCATCATTGTGTTGCAGCCATCTGACCCAAACCCCACAATATTTTCGAGTGGTACACCTGCATCAGTGAATGACTTCATCATCTCGGCGTAAAGTCGTTCCGCAGTGGCTCCCTCTCTAGCATGTCTGTGGTCGTCTGTGTTCGAGAAGATTTGTACCAGTTTCCAAAACCTGGTCTGAATCTTCCCTGGTCCCTCATCAAAAAAACGAACAACTACACACAGAGTTTTTACATTGCCTATGTCAGTTGATTTGTCAATCAAAACACTGAATTTCTTTCTTTTAAGAATCTCTGTTAGACTTTCAGAATAACAATCCCCAATGACATGCTTGGTTATAGCAGTCGTCTTTGTGTGCCCAAGGGTCATATTTTGGGCTATTTGTGAATCGTGGAAAATATCTTTTAAGACCAAGACCAAATGGTCTGAGATTCTCAGAGGTGCGTTGTGCTCTGCCATGAACCCTGTTAACTTGATTTCAGCATTCGTCACAGATTCATCTAACTTTTGCTTTTCAGGTGGTTTCTGTAGGCATTGTGCTATGGACCTTTGTGATGGGGCTATATTTTTCTTTTTATCTGTATGTTTCTTGGACTTTTCATGATTTTTTAAAACCGTGATCTCTGCCACCATTTGGACGTTGCAACAACGACAGACTGCTTTAGCATCGTTTCCTGGGACAGGTTTTAGCCATCCTGCAAAAATGGGGTCTTTTTCCCACTCTGTCCTATATGTTTGTGGCCTATGCTTACTTTTCCGCTGCTCTTCAGACTCTGCCTTCCTCTTCGCCCCTCCACTGTCCTCACCTTCCCTTTCTGAAATCATTTTTTTAGCACTTTACTGCTTCGTTTTGTAAACTGACTGATTCTAAACTGAACTGTCTTCTTCGTTAAAACTTGACGTGCGGGCCGGGGGCGACACCATGTGGTGCCTGTGTGTGTGTGTGTGTGTGTGTATATACGTGCTTGCGTGCAGGCAGGCGAGCCTGCGAAATGATTCGGGGTCCGAGAGAGAAGCGGTAGGATGTGTGTTTGGACGAACGACTGAAAACTCTGAAAATTATCGTACATTATGGGATTTTTTTCATTATTGATCGTACATCGTACAGAGGTCAAAATTATCGTACAAATACGATAATTATTGTACATCTGGCAACACTGAGCGGAGAGCACTCTACCGCATCCAGGAACAACACAGGGGCGGAAAGGCATCTTTAAAAAGACGTGTCCTGAAAAGGACGTTCAACGCCACTGTGTTTTGCTCTTTTAGTGAAATATACTCTTTTATAAAAGAAAATCACTCTTTTAATAAACTCAATGAAGAGTTATTTTTTGCACTGTCGAAGCGCCCAGGGGCAAAGCTGCAATACCATGCAGAGAAGGAGAAAGGCGCTGTAATGCGCCGTCAATCCAACAGCATGCAGAGCTTCAGAGGATAAGGAACTGGTGTGTAACTCATGCACTACCACAGCTCGAAGAAAATTTCTGAATGAACTCAGCGTATTTGCCCGCTTAAATACCAGTATGTCCGGGGGCAGGGTATGCAAATACTGGCTGCCAACTTCTCATTGGCCTATTTTCATATTTCAGAGGCATATTCGGCGCTCAAGAGAGACCCCTAGTGTCGCTTCTTCGACACAACGTCGAAGTGAGCGACAGACGGGGAACAAAGTATACCTTGACCATAATAGTTCATGTTTGCATAGCAAAATATGTCGAACCACTGAGCGCTGTCAAGTTTATGAATCTTATCTAGAAAAGTTTAAAGGAAAATATGACGATATTATAACCCGTAGAATATAAAACGACTAAACATAAAACAAAACGGTTAATGAAATGAAAAATACATGTCCTAAAGGACTATTGTGTGCAGTTAAAAAAAAAAAAACAAAGAGATAGAAAAGTGCATTAAAGTTGTCTACATTTCGACACTTTTATCTCCGCGCTGTCATTTAAAAACAATTTGGAAGCACGCAAAAACGTACAACAGGTAGGATACGTTAATTTAAGAGGTCGATATTCTTTCTTCCCTATTGTTCGCTAGACTTTCCTAAAGTTCAAGATGCGAAGTGAACTCATTCACTCTCGCTGAGCGGATCTATCCCGCCCTCACTTCCCCATTGTTGGAATGCCCACGCGTCAACGTGTGTAACCATGACAATCGAAAAATCTCTGTATATTTCAGATCTCTCATTGGTTTCCACAACTGTCAATCATCTTCAGAACAACCCAAACCCAGCAAAGTGACCACAAAAGTTATGCTACAGGTGATCAAAACTACAACGACGAAAAATAACAAAAAGTAAAAACCCCTGTCTGTACATACAAATACTTTTAAATTTCCCAATGAAATATTTATTTATAAGAGATGGAGAGTTTAGCTAGGTCGGCATTTTTTTTCGCGTGGAACAGCTGGCTTGTGAGTGGCAACATCTAACGGTATTGAACTATCGGTATCAATAGTAACTGACAAGACATACACTTACATGTATTTAGACGTAACGCATTTTAAAGAGCTATAAACTTCAAAGATAAATAGAAATACAGTTCAATGACAATTAACTCACCTAAAAAGTCTCAAAAGTTTTATTACCCGCAGAAAGCACAAAAAAATTCCCATGGCTACATTGCTAGCCTACATTAGCCAGCACTTCCAAAACCTTTCCTGTGAGTTAATAAAACTGGTTTCCTAGCAGGAATGTGCAGGGAAGCCATTATATGTTGTAGTTAAAAATAAAGTTATTTAGTGTTCTTACTTGGGATGGATGTGTCATCCGCTGATGCGAAGTTTAATGGCATGGTAACCTTAGTACTGCAGAAGGAGTAAACAAAAGGGGAGGGCAGCTGGTGTGTGCTGGAGGAAGAGGAATCATCTTTTTTTTTCTTTTTTTTTTAGGGACAGCACAGGGCTTTTCCTTCACCACATATGTCATTGGAATTAAACATTTCAATAACTTTATCCTCATAGTGTTGCTTAAATGTCTGAATAGCAGTATAAAGCAATATATTTGCAAAGTACATATTATTACAATAAATCACAGCCTTTTAGTCTAAGGTAATTTCAAGTTCCCTCATTTTTGTGGTTACGTTATAGGCCTTTAACACAAGTAAATATTTAGATATTTGTAAACATTTTCCATAAACCACAAATCAGAGGGTTATGGGTCATTTAAAGTCAATTACTAGTCGTTAATTCCTCAACAGTAAAAACGATTTATTAGCCGATTGAATATGAATACTGGTGCAGGTTCATGTTAAGACAGCTGCAGCTGTTGACCTCAGATAAGAGCTAAATGATGCCAATCTCTTAATTTAATATCTGTTAAAGGAATATTTGAGGTTCAATTCATGTTAAGCTCAATCAACAGCATGTGCGGCATAATGTTGATTACCACAAAACATAATTTCAACCTGTCCTTTTATTAAAAAAAAAAAAAAAAAAAAAAGGTTTACAGTGAGGAACTTGCAATGGAAGTGAATGGGGCCAAAGTTTTGAGAGTTTAAAAGGTGGAAATGTGAAGCTTATACACATTTACATTAATCCTTCCATTAAAATATGTGTATTATTTGTGCTGTTTAAATCGTCGTTTTAATGGTCTTTTAGGGTTTATGGTGTTACGTGGTCAAGGCAACAAAAAGTTATAAAATTGGATATAACTTTACTCAGAAAAGGTTAGTAACTGATTTTGTCACACTTAACATCATGTTAACATGGAATTTGTTTACGTCTTGTGGACTATACTGTACATTTGAAACGGTGAGTATTTACGGACTGGCCCCATTCACTTCCATTGTAAGTGCTTCACTTTAACCTCGATTTTTGATTCTTATTTTTCTTTTTAGAAAAGATAGGACAAGTGAAAATAAATTTTAGTGGTAATCAACATCATGCCACAAATGCTGTTGATTGAGCTCAACTTGTATTAAACCCAGAATATTCCTTTAAGATGACTTTTAAGTTAACGTTGTTACATCCACACTGCCCAGGCTGTGCAATATCCCTTCGATCTACTCAGATTGTAAATGCAGTTTGCGAGGATTAGCAGAATAAATCCTCTTCTAAAATCAAAAGCAAACACAGAGCAAATAATGAAAAAATACAATTTGACAAATGGGAAATTTTTTATCTTATATTTCTACATTATAGTCTTCTCGTGATTTGACATTAAAACAATCCATTCAAATAAATACATAAATATTTTGTCCTCTATAGCTGTCCATAGCCAGCAGAAGTGAGCTGAATAAATAGCATAAAGAGAATAAGTTTCCCTAAAAACAAAAACAAAATTTTAATAAAATAACAAATGCTCCGGTGCTAGACCATCACTGCATCCTATACTGTGAAACTTACACAACACAATACTAATATACAATGTACAGTAAACAATACACACAATATAGAATACACATACAATAAAAAAAAATATATAGGTCTCATCCATCTCAAGTACAATAGGCTTATTTGATCTACTCTAAAAGATCTCTACTTTTGTGAGGAGAGAAGAATGGAGGAAAACAGGGCAAGGTGTCAAAAGGGTAGAACAAAAATTTCCTGAAATAAAAAATAAATAAAAATAATTGAACCTGAGATGCATTTAACCAATCAGGGTTATCCCCTCCTCTTCTAAGCTTCCTAAACACACAAAATAAAGAGCATGGAATTATTTACTTTCAGTTATTTCTTAAATTGTCAGTTTTTGGCACACAAAGGACATGTTACAATTCTGTAGTATTTTCATGTTTGGTCTTTGTTAAAGGCATTCAAGTTATTCTAGCTGGATCTGACCTCAACACTATGTCCTATTTGGCCACTGAAGCAGCCCAACAATCAAACAACAAATTTTACTATGTAAATCCATCATTTTGAATGCGCTATAATCTGTATATATGTTACTTGCAAGAAATCCTATAGGTATGGTGCAATATTGATCCAAAGGTGACTGTGCCAATACATTTCAGAGAAGGTAAAGGCTTTTCGAGGAGCAGTGAAAATTTCAAGTACCAAGTGCTATGTACATATTCTGCTTCACTAAGATGAAGCAAACATCTTATTGCTCCAGAATAAACAAATATATGTTGGGGTTTGTACACTATCAAACATGACCAGCTAATTCTGTCTTCATGGTAGCAAACTAAACAGCATGCTGTGAGTGCCAAACATTTCACTCATTTATAGTCAAATGGTGTCCATGTAGACTTTCATCCCAATAACAATCACAATAGTCACCCCATTTCAACTGTTATTGTGAATCACATAAAACATTCAATATTGCAAGCAGACTACAACATTCTTCAAGTTAATATAAAAAGATATCTTCAGCTTGTCAACTAAGGCTTCTATTTAGAGTAAAGGCTCCTATGCCACCCGAGACAACAATAAAAAATAAAAAAAATCTCCCCAAGTCTCAGAAAAGTGAAAAGAAAGGATGGATTATTGTGCACATTCGTTTACCTTTTGGTTTATGCCATCTGATGTCCAAATATGGCTGTTGTCATGCACCACAGTTTATTCGTTTCATTACAAATATTATTTTTAATGTTTTGTGTGTTTTTTATTTTATTTTAAATGTGTCAACTTAAAAACAACAAATATAGACAGCTAAATTGTAAAAGGTAAACTCAACTTCGTTTCTGGCAACTCAGGTGCCTGGTGACTTTAGATTGGTGGAAACAGGTATTGTATAAAATACCTGGAATTTATACAAACTGATTTTGGAGAAAATAAGCCTGCCTCCATATAGACTTTTCACAGTGCCACAAGGTTAAAGTCCCAGGTGGATAGGGCTGTTATGCTCCATCTACGTCCCGGAAACCCTACCACCTGGCGGGGTCGCCCTGTGCTCCCTTCCAAGGCCTGTAGGATGACATCAACGCTTACTGCTAAAGCCTACAGCGCCGCTGGACAGGCCGGTTCCACCCTGCATGCCATGGCCATCCTGCAAGTCCACCAGGCCAAGGCGCTCAAGGATCTGCATGAGGGTAGCCCTGATCCCAATGTGTTGCAGGAACTGCACTCAGCGACCGACCTCGCCCTCAGGGCCATGAAGGTCACAGCGCAGTCACTCGGGCAGGCGATGGCCACGCTTGTAGTCCAGGAACGTCATATGTGGCTGAACCTGGTTGAGATGCATGAGGCCGACAAGCTTGCTTCCTCAACGCCCCCCTCTCCCAGTTCGGCCTCTTCGGCGACACCATCGAGGACTTCACCCAGCAGTTCTCCACGGTGAAAAAGCATCTCCCTGGCAGACATATGCAGACAAGCGGGTTGGGCAACACCTAACACCCTTGCGAGATTTTACAATCTCAGGGTAGAGTCAGTTTCGTCCCATGTTTTCTCAGTAGAACTCGGTAACATGCTGACGGATTGACCGGGTGGACTGCTTGCGCCTAGCGCCCTTTCCCTCGGCAAAGATAAAATCAATGCGCTTTTTTCTCCAAGAAGATCCCACTAACTCGGCTCCCTGGATGACTCCTCCCTAGCCCTGTGGGTTCGCAATTCAGCAGAGGAATTCGTCGACCAAATCCACTGCGGGTACTCAAATCTACCCTGCACTGGAATAGGTGCTCCACAGGTCAGGAATCCTGCGTGGACTTCCTCCTGTGTGTATTTTCCGTGGTACGGTCCCCTTACGAGTGGACCCGCGTCTCCCTTAGGCAGTTCCAGCTGCCCTCCGGTCGCCGTGTTGTAGCAACTCCCCCCTTCTTGAGGCTGGATCTACCACCGCACCATTTTCCCACATGTGACCTAAGAGGCCCATGTGATGTATTTCGGCACTTTTACCTCCCCCTTCCTGGGCAGGTGTGGTCTCCGCAGGTTCTTTTCCCCCTGAAAGAATAGGAAACTGGGTAAGACCCCCTTCCCACGATGCGTGTTAGGGCCCCAGCCGTTTGGCTCTATGTGAGAAACATAGAGAGAAAAAAGGCCCAGCTAGGTTCGGCCCGTTCCCAGGTTGGCACGCATCGGCTTGTTCCCCTGTTTAGGGTAACCAGAAGTATTTCAACAATTTTTATGGGGCATTGGGGAAGGGTACGTGCAGTCTGACACAGCTGGTTGCCTTTGCACGTAAAATACCTGCCCGCTCCTGTGTCAGCAGTACACGTACATGGCTCAGCGCATGGCATGATTTAAGTTGGACCCCTTGTGTCACTTCTTCGACACAACAGTGAAGTGAGCGACAGACGGGGAACGTCTAGGTTACGTATGTAACCTCCGTTCCCCGATGGAGGGAACGAGACATTGTGTCCTCCTGGCCACATCGCTGAGCCGAGCCACTGTGGCTGGACCATTTCCTCCTCAGAAAAATTCTGATTGAACTAGACGTATTTCCCCGCCTTTATACCCGTATGTCCGGGGGCGGGGTATGTAAATACTGTCTGCCAACTTCTCATTGGCCTTTTTTCATAGAACAGAGGCATATTCAACGCTCGAGAGAGACCCTAAGTGTCGCTTTTCGACACAATGTCTCATTCCCTCCATCAGGGAACGGAGGTTACATACATAACCTAGACGTTTTCTGTAATAGCCATGTGAGCACAGCAGACATCTTTTGGTATTTTTCCTGGTTAAAACTTGTTTTACAGGCGTATTTTTTTTCTCATACAAACAAACAAACAAACAAAAACTTGTTTACTCAAGATAAAAATTGCAGTTTGGTAACATATGTTTAAAATCATAAGTACTCACATGAAATAAAGACTCCAATCATATCATTAACCTAATAAAAGCATTTTTATTCTATATGGAAAGGGCCTCCTCATGGGGGCTGCCATGTTAGAATCCCATGATCAGCCAAATGCTATTCATTTAATTTCAGTAAAAGCCTTGTTATTAGAGAATTTAATCATTGCTGACTGTGAATAGTGAATTTTTACATTGGCATGTGTAACTGAAAACAATTCATTTTCAATGATGTTGCATCCATACAGCTAGGTGTCAGTGTAAGTCCAAGATGACATGAAAAAAAATAAAAAATCTTACCAAGTGCACCTAAATATTAATCAGTCTCAAACAGGTATTAACCCTAAAGGAATAGGTTACCCAACCCATTATAATTTGTTTAATTAAAGTTAAATTTAAAAAAAAAAAAAAGTTTTACAAAAAATATAAGTAAATGAGGACTGGGGCTGTCAGGCTCCAAATTTACTAAATAAATAATATTAATAATAATAATAATAATAAAAAGTATCATAAAAGTAGTGTCATGCAGTATTCTTCTTAAGTCTTCTGATGACATATGAATATGTTTGTGATTCAGTAACAGTTTGAAATGTCTGCAAAGTTTTATGGACCACTTTTATGATATTTTTTTTTCTTGTATTTATTAATTGTCATTTTGAAGCTTTACAAATTTTTAGAGGATGTGCTTGTAAATCTTTTTTTGAGGGGGCACCTGTGGCAGTCCTGGCTCACCTGGTGTCTTCCTAGGACAGATAAAACATGACCAAAGAAACAAAAAGTTACTTTATATTATAAATAACATATTATTTTAGCAGCTGTATTGTTTCATGTGCAAGGGGACCTGGGTTCAAATCTTAAAATCCTGACTTTATATTGATATACTGATTGATTACAATAGTCAAGTCTGGATGAGATGAATGTATGAATACTGTCTCCAAATCCTTAAATGAGAGCAATTGTTTTTATTTAGCAATCAACCCGAGTTGGAAAAAGCTGCCCTTCACCACAGTGCTTATTTGTTTTTCAAAATTTAGAGCCGTGTCACAGATCACATTAAGCTGGTATAGGAGTAAGTATTTTAACACAGAAAATGTTGCATACTTCAGCTTCAAGTGTCGTTTCTGTCGTACAAATTAGTAAGGTGTGAAGAGAGTTCAGTGGGTGTGCCAGCTGCCCCAGTGACAAGCTGCTGTGCCCCTAGGTAAAAAAAAATTCCTAGCAGTATACCTGTAGGGTCAATCCAAATAAATGTGAGTATGTGGATCCCTTCACTAAAGGCTGTTAAGCATCATCTACAGTGCATTCAGAAAGTATTCAGCCCCTTCATTTTTTTTCAATAAAAAAAACAAAACAAATATATATATATATATATATATATATATATATATATATATATATATATTGCAGCCTTATGCTAAAATGCTTTAAATTATATTTTTTTTTCACATCAATCTACACTCACCCCATAATGACAAAGCAAAAAACTGCTTTTGATAACTTTGTAAATTTATTAAAAAGAAAAAACTTAAATAACACGTTGACATAGGTATTCAGACCCTTAATTCGGCACCTTTGGCAGTGGTTACAGCCACTGGGTGTTTTGGGTATGGTGCGACAAGCTTTGCACATCTGAATTTGGGGATTTTCTGCAGATCCTCTCAAGCTCTGTTAGGTTTGATGTGGACCTTCAATGGACAGCCATTTTCAGGTCTCTCCAGAGATGTTCGATTGGGTTCAAGTCCGGGCTTTGGCTGGGCCACTCAAGGATATTCACAGAGTTGTCCGGTAGCGACTCTTGGGTTGTCTTGGCTAGGCTTAAGGTCATTGTCCTGTTTGAAGGTGAACCTTCAGCCTAGTCTGAGGTCCTGAGCACTCTGGACCAGGAATTCATAAGGATATCTGCATTTTGCTGCATTCAGCTTTCCTTCAACCCTGACCAGTTTGGCCAGCTCTGGGAAGAGTCCTAGTTGTTCCAAATGTCTTCCATTTAAGAATTATGAAGGCTACTCTGATCTTGGGAACCTTCAGTGCAGCCAAAATTGTTTCGTAGCCTTCCCCTGATCTGTGCCTTGACACAGTCCTGTCTCTGAGCTCTGCAGGCAGTTCCTTTGACCTCATGGCTTGGATTTTGCTTCAAGTTTTGTGTCCTTTTTTAAGTTTTAAAGTGATTCACTGTCTACTGTCATTTTACTGAAAAGACGGAACGGTATGTTTATTGAATATATTTAAAACATTTCCACATTAGAAAGAAAGTAATAAGGGTTTGAAATGAGGTTGAGTAAATTTGAGCAAATTTGTAATTTTTTCTATTCATTATTCACTCACAAATCAAATAATTGATCAATCCTTAACAGTAGCACCCAAGTTAAAAATGTTTTAATATGCAGTAGATTCAACGTCTTGATGTTTGGTCATGTGACACAAGAACCAATAAGGTTTGATGTTATTGATGTCCAACCTGCGCTTTAGTCACCATAATTTGATTTGTGGTTCCCATTTAAGCTCTCTCTAAAACACACAAATAAATTAAATCTTTTTTTTAATAAGTTTGTTAAATGATTATTATTTTAATGAATGCCATATTCAACAATAATACATTAAAGACAGTTATGTCCAGTTCCATTGGATGCAGGCAATGTATGGAAAACATCCAAAAGATTTGCTTATTGTTTCCACTGATAAGACTATTACACATGACACTTACAAATAATTTTTAATCACTCCATATAAATTAACTTAATAGTGATTTAAACACGGTAATATTCTTAATATCCCAAGACAAGGACAAGTTCTCTTTAAAAAATAGGCGTACATCAAATATAAAAAGTAATGCACAAAATAGCAATAATAAAACTACTATATCATGGCAACATATTAGGTAAAATTTTTTAATGCATTTACTATTTCCCCCTTAACAAGTTATAAATTAATTAAAGAGAAAACATTGCTTTCTAATATTTAATATTCATTCATTCATTCATCTTCAACCGCTTATCCTGTACAGGGTCACGGGGGGCTGGAGCCTATCCCAGCTAACATTGGGCGAAAGGCGGGGTACACCCTGGACAGGTCGCCAGTCCATCACAGGGCCACACATATACAGACACACACTCATACTCACATCCACACCTAGGGCAATTTTTGGAGACACCAATTAACCTAGCCTGCATGTCTTTGGATGGTGGGAGGAAGCCGGAGCACCCGGAGAGAACCCACGCAGACACGGGGAGAACATGCAAACTCCACACAGAAAGGCCGGGGCAACCGGGGTTTGAACCCATGACCTTCTTGCTGTGAGGCGACAGTGCTAACCACTGCACCACCGTGCCGCCCTCTAATATTTAATATACTCACATATATATATACTGTATATTGCATTTTTATTATCTCTAAAAGAGAGCACATATCCAATGTTGAAATTTTACACTTAAATCTGTGCTTGTGTAATGTTTTAATTAATCTAAACTGCAATAACCATTGATTTTTCATTTAGTGTTTTTTTATTGTTTATCTTATTTTCCTTTTATTTGATTTCTAAGATTTGAAAAGCACATTACATGTTTCTGGTGGCCTTCAGTATACATCCTGACTAGCGGTGTAATTAATATAGAAATTATAGTGACACACAGAATCAATGGAATAATTTCACATTGATATAAAAGCTTATGAGTTTCAGGGATCTTTATAAAATAAGCTACTACTAGAGGCATGTAACAAATCAGGATAGACGCTAAAATATGCAAGATGATTCTGAAGGCCTTCCTTTTCTGCTGGTTCACAACATTTCTCCCTCTGTCTGTAGTCCCTTTATGTCTATCCCGTTTATGTCTATCTTTCTCATTTTTCCGGTCCCCTGGTCCTGGACGCTTCAGGGCACAAAGAACAGCGGCACAACAAAATGATGTTATTGTGACTGCCATACAATAACTCAAAAAGAATATATGATCCTGAAAATAGTCTGTCCCCATGAAAACGAGTCTCAAGCTGTTGCCCACTGCAATTAACCAAGCTGTTGCTGCCACTGCAATCCTGTACTGCATACGCTTAAATCTCAGGAATGTTACTGGATGAAGCACTGCCAAATACTGTTCAAGGCACATGCATACATGGATAAGAGGTCTAAAAGTCCAATTAAGACCAATGAAAAACTTAGCTAAATGGTAGCTTACCATAGAGTGATTGTTAAATATTAATAGAGTGATATCAGTGGAGTCTACAATGCATTGGATGCAAAAAAGCAGCTCCAGTATAGTGATGTTCAGTGGAAACACCAGGTTGGGTTTGATTTTACCATGGAGAGTCACCCAGAGGGACCAGCAATGGATCGGCATTCCCACAATGAAGCACAGTACTGAAGAGACAAGAAGGAAAGGAGGTCCAAAATGTCCCTCACAATCGCAGAACCACTTTACAGCCTCTACAGGCATGGTGACAAAATCGGTGATTTGGAAAGATGAATTACACATTGTTGCACAGTGCTGGGGAAATCAAAAACAGGTGAGTATGCATGTGATTTTATCAAATAATATTTTCTTACATTTTATGAACAGCAACAACTGGTAAGCAAAGGCAGTTGAAGAATGATGTGTTGAGGCAGTGCTCTGATATGATTCCTGTGTTCTAAATAAATTCTTGCTGTTTTGCACAAATCTGTGTTATTTAATTTAACCCTTAAATCGAAAGTATATTAACTAAAATTATTAAAATAAATGTTACTTATTAAATACCTTGATTGACGATAACACAAGGAAAACTCAGCAGAATTGTTTAGTTGGATCCCTGTGGCGACAAGCTACCAAAATGCCTTATTCACAATGTTTCATTTGTTCTTAGAGAACTATAAATATACCTGTTACCAAACTTTTTTCTTTTTTTTTTTTTGCATAGGATTGTCCATGTTTTTTAGCTCATGTCAGTAATGTGTGCTTATGAAAATCTTTTGCAGCAACATATTACTGGATGTCAAAACAACTCTCTGCAGTATTTGAATTGAAAATCTTGTGCTAAACGTTTTTATAAATGTGCTTAGCTTACATTGTCTATCAGCAAATGTTGTCCATCACAAACCTCAACTTACTCAACTGAATCAATTAATGTGATAATTAAATTGCCTCTGAATTAGGGAGTAAAAACCAAAGAATATATTGTATATGGAATATACAGTATACAGTCACCATCCATAAAGTCTGAATGGATTTCTTCCATGAGAGGTTTCTGACCTGCCTGTGAAGTGAGCCAAGTCGCTCACCTGTCCTCTACTGTGAAATTGGACTTCAGCTGACAAAGTTATGACTGGAGTGTCACCTACTGAAAATACAAACACAGTAGCATAGCTCAAAATGGTGTTTTGTGTGTGTGTGTGTGTGTGTGTGTGTATGTGTTCAGGTATGGTTTACGAGGACTATTCACTAGCACTATTCTAGATTATAAACATGTAATTATGTAAAAACGTGGTTCATGAGGACACCTCAAGTATATAAATTGATACTGTGGTTTATTTTTTACAACGTAGGCTTATCACACACTATTTGTCATTTATTTTCATTTTTACCTTTTCATTATCAAACTGAAAAGAATTTAACATCCTCTTTTAACTGAAGAATACAAGTGTCTTTGACTTGTGTATATAGCATATTAGAATTAATGTACAGTAATAATAATAATAACATTAACAATAACAATATTATTATTAATAATAATAACAATAATTATAATCATCATCATCATCATAAATGTATGAATATTTCAATCTGGTGCATTTTCTGGGTAGTTTAAGGCTAGATTTAGATTTTAAATATATTACTGTAAAGGAATACCAGTGTTTTCTAGGTCTTAAAAAGGAAACTATTTTTTTTGTTTTGGAAATAATTAAAATATGAAAAATGTAATAAAAATATTTTTGGTGAGTTCATAATGTAATACATTTATCATAATGTCAAAACTGTTATTACATTATGAGCTCAAGATTTTATTTTTGAGAAAATTATTAAAATATGAACATTTTATTAGAGTAATATTGTAACACTTATTACATTCTGTGCCATTATTACATTCTGTGTCATTATTACATGATGAGTTGCTACAAACATTTCCAAGTTTAAAGCTGAAGTGTGGATTTTCTGCATTAGTAGCACCACCAAATAGATTTGAAAAAATAAACATTGAATACACCCTAGATCTGCCCTCGCCTTACATGCACACCATTGGTTTAGTCAATGTTGTTGTGTCGGGCTGGATGGGTTGCTCAAAACAAACAGAGCAAAGCTGAAAGTGTGACAGAGCTGCCATTTTTACACTTTTAGGGAAAATCAACCAAAGAATGATGTACATTTAATTGTTTATGCATATTAAGAATGTATTTAAACATAAAATAAATTACACATATGAGCTTTAAAATAATTTGTCTAAACAATTAACCAAACTAATGAAAATGACCTTTTCAGATAAAGCTGTCTCTCACGCAGTATGTGTGACATATGAGGACATGATATTCTACCTTGCATCTTTGACTTGTATCTGTCTTTATAGCATACAATTTTATTGGTCTTGTAGTGCATAGCATGTCGCCTGCCCCACTACATACAGTACTGGTAATTGTTCTTAATGTAAAACTCAGAAATGCAAATCAATCACTCTCTCAAACACACTGTAACATGTGAAAGGAAGTCACAAGAGCTGGATCTAAGTGCGGTGAAACAGTTCTTTAATAAAATAAACAAAGTAAAAAATAATGGTGAAAACACAGGAACAAAGTAAACAACCACGATGGGAGAGCACAGGAACAAAGGAAACATCCACGATGGGAACAGGTATACACACAGGAGGTCGAAACACATAACAACTGACAAAGAACAAGTAAAAAAACAGGGCATTATATACACACAATGGATCATGACTTAATGGAAGACAGGTGAAAAAAATCAAGGACAAATGGCAGTGATGAGGGCAGGGAATTATGGGAAATGTAGTCTGGGAGGAACAGATGACAGAGGAGAAACACAAGGCAAACAACAGTGAAGCATGAAAGAAGGAGACCAATGAGACCAGAGCAGATCAGGCAGATGGCCAGGAGACCCAGAAGGTCAAAGCAGACCAGGCAGTTGGCCAGGAGACCAGAGCAGATCAGGTAGACGGTCAGGAGACTCAGAAGACCAGAGCCGATTGGGTGGATGGCCAGAAGACCCACGAGACCAGAGTATGTCAAGCGGATGGCCAGGAGACCAAGGATACCAGAACGAATCAGGTGGACGACAAGGAGACCCAGAAGACCACCTCTGGGTAGGGACTGGATCAGGAGGCCTGGTAAGTGGCCACAGGGCAGAAACAGGACCAGGAGGTCTTGGTGGCAACCACAGACTAGATACTGGAGCAGTGGAAGACTCAGAGGGCGGAGACGTGGAAGGCGGAGCTGTAGTAGGCTCGAGGGGTGAAGCCGTGGAAGGCAGAGCTATGGGAGGCTCGAGGGGTGAAGCCGTGGAAGGCGGAGTCGTAGCAGGCTCGAGGGACGAAGCTGCAGATGGCAGAGCCATGGGAAACTCGAGGCTAAGAGTCCAGGATGACTGGGAAATTACCTCAGTGGTTGTGAACATGAGCAGAAACTCGGGAATGACCTCTGTGGTCGTGGACATAGACAGAGACTCGTGAACAACCTCGTTGGTCGTGGGCATGGACTGAGACTCTGGAACAACCTCTGTGGTCGTGGGCATAGACAGAGACTCGAGTACGACCTCTGTTGTCGTGGGCATAGACAGAGACTCGAGTACGACCTCTGTTGTCGTGGGCATGGACTGAGACTAAGGAATGACCTCTGTGGTCGTGATATGTAACAAATGTTACGTATTTACAATTTCTCCTCTTAAACTTGCATGAAAATCAACTCATTGAAGAGAAAGTTTATTTTTTTCTTGGTTTTGGTTTATATTTGCATATATATATATCAGTTACATACAAGTGATAAAACTGTTATAATCTCTAAAAGAGAGCAGATATTTAACAAAGGGATTTTACACTGTGAAATATTATTCCATTCTTATGTCATGTCATCTTGCTAAACTGCTAAATAATCATTGAATAGATGTTTATTTCAGTTTGTCTGAATTTCCTTTTATTTGTTCTCTTAGATTTGAAAAGCACTTTACATGTTTCAGATGGCCTTCAGTAGTCATCCTGACTTAGCGGTGAAATTCATACAACAATCAAAGTGATAGACAGACTCAATGGAAAAGCTACATACATATACATTTGCATATCTATTCCAGTTGTGTGCATAAAATAAGCTACTACTAAAGGGAAATAGCAAATAAGGATATACACGAAAATTTGCAAAATGATTCTGAAGGCCTTCCTTTTCTGCTGGTTTTCAACAGCTCTCTCTCGGTCAGTTTTTTTAGTTTTTTATCTATCATTGTCATCTCTACATTATTTAATTCCCCAGGTCCTGGATGCTTCAGAGCGCAAAGGACAGAGACACAATAAAATGAGATTATTGACAAAGCTATGATCTGGAAAGAACTCTATATTCCATAAAAAAAATGAGTCTCCAGCTGTTGCTCAGTGCAATTAGCTAAGAAGCTGCTGCCAATGCAATCCAATGCATGCTGTTATATCGTAGGAATGTTACTGGATGAAGCACTGCCAGGTAATGTTCAATTCACATGCAGATGGATAAGAGGTCTGCAAGCCCAGCTGAGGTCAGTGAGAAAGATATACAATTGATAGCCTGTCAATGAGGATACATGGTAACAATGAAGTCTATAAAGCATTGGATGTAATACAGCAGCTCGGCTATTGTGATGTTAAGTGAAAACAAAAGGTTAGGTTTGATGTTTCTTTGGAGAGACGTCCAGAGAGTCCAGCAGTGGACTGGCAATTCCCACAACAAAGTACAGTACTGAGTTGATTGAAAACAAAATAATGCCAAAATGTCCCTCACAAATGATGTACCAATTTAGAGTCTCATTGAATATAGATGTTGTTTTGGTAGCAAGAATTGCTTATGGTTATACAGAGCTGGGGAAATGAGAAATAATAAGTCATTCATTTCCGTTAATTAAACAAATTTACATATGTATGTTTAAATGAGCCAGTTAATCAAATATATATCCCCAGGTTACCATAGCCTGCCAGAACCAGCTCCGGTCCAGCCTGATGTCCGACTCCCACTGCGACATGTTGCTGAGTGATGATGACAAACTTCACTTCAGTCTACTACGATGGACTTCACAGAGGATGAATTGATGCCAACTCCAAGACACAGGATACTTCAAATGCCACTGTCTGAACCTTGAATTCAGGATGAAAATCAACAAATTACCTGCCATAAGCTTCAAGCAAGACAGCTGCTTTGAAACGATGTCTGCTATACAAATAAAAATGACTTTACTTGTACTGGCAAGTTCAAAGTTCAAATCATAAGATTCACAGAAGGACTGATTTCTGAATCAACATTTGCAATTTGCCACGATATTTGTAATTTGACCTCTAAATCTACAGTTCATTAATTAAATCTTAAAAGAAAATAAATTTAAAGAAATATCATACCTGGATTAATGGTAAAGCAAGCAAAGTATACTGAGGTATTGTTTCATTTGATCCCAGCAGCGACAAGCTATGCCTCATCCACCGTGTTTAATCTGTTCATAGGGACATTTAAATTTACCTGTGCCCACTCGCATTATGTTTGCATAGGACTGGTCCTGTTTTTTTGGCTCATATTAATAGTGCTTATAAATCAATATTTGCACATTACAGCATATTACAGAGTGGTTTAACCAAATCTTGGTGTGATTCTTGAAATTAAAATATATGATTTCTGATCTTGTTGAGGGTTATTTTAGAGAGACATTTTTTAAAGACTATATTTCAGTGACTTTCGCATGTTTTCGTGAGCACATAAAAGAGCAATTATTCTTGATGATCATCATTATTAATAGTTTATCTGGTTTGTGGCGTCAATATGTGATTATATCTAGTAAGGAAGAGTGAAGCAAGATGGGACAGTGGGTAAGTTGAAGCAAATAAACATAGGAAACATAAGCAATACCAAGAGTACTATATAACATTGACACCATAATGATATGTTGCAGATTTTATTCACTGACTGTTTCACAGATGAAACTGTGCATAAATATCAATTCTTTGAAAGAAAGTTTTGTTTTTAGTCTTGATTTGTCACAAGTGATCAAATTCCACTGTGAGCAGATATTCAATGCAGAGATTTTACACTCTGAATTACTGTAATATCCTAATATCACCTTGTTTTTTGAAATCTTAAAGGGGACCTATTGTGCAAAATTCACTTTTACATGGTGTTTGTACATAAATGTGTGTCAGCAGTGTGTGTACACAACCACCATACAATGTTAAAAGTCTACCCACTCCTCTTATATATTTCTATTAATGAAAAACAGTGTGTCAAAATGAATGGTTTTCATTTCTGCACTAAAGTGACATCACGTTATAGCAGGCCTCGCCCACGACTGGTGACAGACTCCACCCTATTATCATAGATCTTCCCCTGAGTGATCTACACACAGTCCGCACTGGAGCAGATACAGTGAAAAGAATAATGTCTCCTATTCATAAGCGTCATAAGTGTTCTGTTGTTGGCTGTAAAAGTGAACATAAGAGTCTTCATGTACTCCCGGCATCAGAGCCACTGAAGATGCAGTGGACAAGTTTTGTTATTGAAGGAAATGTTCCCCAAAACATACAAAAATCTGTGTATGTTTGTGCAAATAATTTTACACCGGACTGCTTTGTGAATGATTGTCAATATAAAGCAGGGTTTTCAAAACAATTGATCCTCAAGCATGGATCAGTACCAACTGTTCATGTTCCAGCTTTACATCCTGAAGATGTAAGTATTGCACTTTATATTTTGTGAATGTTTGCAAATTGCCCTTCTGAATATGCTTGTTAGCAGATTCCACAGCTAATGCTGCTAAAGTACCCATTGTCTCTGATTGTATTCATGGAGACCAGAGCTATGTCTGAGCAGGGAGCAGCAGCTCATTTGCATTTAAATAGAAACACGAAAACAGCATGTTTTTGATTCCACCCAAATAGAGGCATTTACAACATGGCATAATAAATGATTCATGGGGTATTTTTAGCTGAAAATTCACAGACACATTCTGGGGACACCTGATTCTTATATTAATTCTTGTAAAAAGGGGCATAATAGGTCTCCTCTAAATGTAAAAATACATGAAGCTCCAAAACATATTTATTTCAGTTTGTCTTATTTTCCTTTTATTTGTTCTCTAAGCTTAGAAAAGCACATTACATGTTTCAGATGGCCTTCAGTATAAATCCTTACTATCTGAGAAATTAAAACAGTAATCATAATGGATTAAATTCATTATTTCCCTCAAAGTTCTACAAACAATACCCCATAGTGACAACGTGAAAGAAGTTTGTTTGAAATCTCTGCAAATGTATGTACATAAGTATTCACAGCCTTTGCCATGACATTCAAAATTGAGCTCAGGTGCATCCTGTTTCCACTGATCATCTTTGAGACGTTTCTACAACTTGATTGGAGTCCACCTGTGGTAAATTCAGTTGATTGGACATGAGTTGGAAAAGGCGCACACCTGTCTATATAAGATCCAACCGTTAACAGTGCATGTCAGAGCACAAACCAAGCCATGAAGTCCAAAGAATTGTCTGCAGACCTCAGAGACAGGATTGTATCGAGGTACAGATCTGGGGAAGGGTAAAGAAAAATGTATGCAGCATTGAAGGTCCCAATGAGCACTGTGGCCTCTATCATCCATAAAAGGAAGTTTGGAACCACCAGGACTCTTCCAAGAGCTGGCTGTCTGACCAAACTGAGCGATCGGGGGAGAAGGGCCTTAGTCAGTGATGTGACCAAGAACCCGATGGTCACTCTGACAGAGCTCCAGGATTTCTCTGTGGAGAGAGGAGAACCTTCCAGAAGAACAACCATCTCTAACAATCCTGTACCTGTACGGTAGAGTGGCAGGACTGGAGCCACTCATCAGTAAGAGTCACATGACAGCCTGCCTGGAGTTTGCCAAAAGGCACCTGAAGGACTCTCAGATCATGAGAAACAAAATTATCTGGTCTGATGAAACAAAGATTGAACTCTTTGTCCTGAATGGCAAGCATCATGTCTGGAGGAAACCAGGCACCACTCATCACCTGGCCAATACCATCCCTACAGTGAACATGGTGGTGGCAGCATCATGCTGTGGGGATGTTTTTCACGCAGGAACTGGGAGATTAGTCAGGATTGAGGGAAAGATGAATGAAGCCATGTACAGAGACATCCTTGATGAAAACCTGCTCCAGAGTGCTCTGGACCTCAGACTGGGGCGAAGGTTCATCTCACAACAGGACAACGACCCTAAGAACACAGACAAGATAGCAAAGGAGTGGCTATGGGACAACTCTGTGAATGTCCTTGAGTGGCCCAGCCAGAGCCCAGACTTGAACCTGAATGAACATCTCTGGAGAGATCTGAAAATGGCTGTGCACCGATGCTCCCCATCCACCCTGATGAGGTCCTGCAAAGAAGAATGGGAGAAACTGCCCAAAAATAGGTGTGCCAAGCTTGTAGCATCATACACAAAAAGACTTGAGGCTGTAATTTGTGCCAAAGGTGCTTCAACAAAGTATTGAGCAAAGGCTGTGAATACTTATGTACATGTGATTTTTTTTTATTTATTTTTTTTTATAAGAAATTTGCAAAGATTTCAAACTAACTTTTTTCACGTTGCCATTATGGGGTATTGTTTGTAGAATTTTGAGGAATTTTTTTTTATTTAATCCATTTTAGAATAAGGCTGTAACTGTCAGGATACAGGCTCGGAGACAGAGGTAAGTGAATAAACACAAAGCTTTATTTAAGTGCATCAAGTTCAATGGTGAGTTCTTTCAAAGTTCAAAGGTGAATTCGATGAGGATTACTTTGCAGGAAGGATTCCAGGTGAGCAGATCCTCTTCCGTTTATCCAATGTCAAACTCACACAGTTCAGTGATACTTGTCTTTTCTCTTTCAGATACTTCCACCAGCAAGCGTGACTCAGGAGGAACACAAGGAACCAGGAAACTTGGATTCAGAAGCAGATTCTGGGAACATCAGAACATGGACACAGAGGTTAGTATATTTCAGGTGAGTATACGTTACTTGACTGGTACAGGATGAGTAAGAGACTTCTTGAGACAATGGTAAGCGTCTGTTCCTGTTGGAGACTTGACAAAGACTGATTGTGAACTGGGTGTTTATATGGAGCTGACTGCTGATTTGGAACAGGTGCAAGTGATTAGAACTCCGGAGAGAGTGATCGTTGTGTGGTGTGAGGTGTAGAGCCTAATTGGTTCCTAACACTACCCCTCCCTCCAGAGTCCGCGCCAGCGGACCGTGGACCCCGATGTCGTGGTGGTCTACCTCTGGGTCGTGGTGCAGGTTTCTGTGGATGCTGAGCGTGGAATTCAAGGAGCATAGTGGGATCAAGGATGTCTTTCCGAGGTATCCAACACCTCTCCTCTGGTCCATATCCTAACCCATCAATCAAATACACAAGTTGACCACCTCGACGTCGAGAGTCCAATATTTCTTTTATCGAATAGATGGAGTCTGGTTCCATAGGAGGTATCGTGGGATTATCTTCTGGAGCTGGTTCTGTAGTTGAGCTGGACACAGCTGGATGACGAGGTTTCAGGAGAGAAACATGGAACGTGGAATGGATCCGTTGTTGAGCCGGGAGACGAAGTTTATAGGTTACTTGGTTGATCTGTCTCTCTATGGGGAATGGTCCGATATACTTGGGATTTAATTTCCGGCAAGGCTGACGTAGACGGATGTCTCTTGTAGAAAGCCAGACTAGTTGTCCAGGTTGGTATTCTGGGGTCTGACGTCGACGAGCATCTGCAAAGTTTCGTTGGCGATTTACTGCTTGTCGAAGGTGATGAGTTTGATTCCAAATCCTGTCACTCTCTCTGAACCATTTATCCACCGCTGGTACTTCTGAGGGCTCACCGGACCAAGGAAACAATGGAGGTTGATAACCCAAAACACATTGAAACGGAGTTAATTGTGTAGATGTCTGTCTGAGAGAATTTTGTGCGTACTCTGCCCAAATCAAATACCGACTCCAGATGTTTTGGTTAGAGTGGCAGAACGTACGCAAGAACCGTCCGACATCTTGGATCTTTCATTCGGTTTGGCCGTTAGTTTGCGGATGGTACCCTGATGAGAGACTTACAGTTACATTCATCAGAGAGAAGAATGCGCGCCACACCCGGGAGGTGAATTGAGGTCCCCTGTCGGACACGATGTCTTCTGGTATACCAAAGTTTCGAAAGACATGTTCCATTAATAACTCTGCAGTGACAAAGGCTGTGGGAAGATTCTTCAGAGGAATTAATTTACATGCCTTGGAGAAACGATCGATGGTCACAAGGATACAAGTGTTACCTTCTGAGACAGGAAGGTCAGTTACAAAATCTATCCCAATGTGAGACCAAGGTCTAAGTGGGACAGGAAGGGGCATCAGCTTACCCACTGGCAGATGTCTGGGAACCTTGGACATGGCACAGGGAATACATCCTTGGATAAATGTTGTTATATCTTGCTGCATGTTGGGCCACCAATACTTGAGTTGGAGAGTGGATGCAGTCTTACTTACTCCAGGATGACCTGTGCCTACCGAAGAATGTGCCGATGAAATCAAGGAATTACGGAAATCTTCAGGTACATAAATCTTGTCGGGAGGACATCCTGGGACTCTGGGTTGCTGTCGTGACAATTCAAGCAGCTGTTCATTGATCTCCCAATGGATTGGGTTGACAAATAACTTTTCAGGTAGGATGGATTCAGGTTCTTCAACTGGACTTTCTGGAGCATGGATACGAGAGAGGGCATCTGCTCTAGTATTCTTTGAACCGGGACGATATGAGATTGTGAAATGAAAACGAGTGAAGAACAGGGCCCATCTAGCCTGACGTGGGTTCAATCTCTTGGCATCTCTCAAATACTGGAGGTTTTTGTGATCGGTGAGTACAATAAACGGAAGTTTGGCCCCTTCCAGCCAATGCCTCCATTCTTCTAAGGCAAGTTTCACCGCAAAGAGTTCCCGGTTTCCGATGTCATAATTGCTTTCTGCAGCAGATAGCCTTCTTGAGAAGAATGCACAGGGAATGGTTTCGAAAGAATTATCAGAGTATTGGGACAAGATCGCTCCTACTCCTGTAGTGGAGGCATCTACTTCCACTACGAATACCTTTTCCGGATCTGGGTGATGACGTAATGGTGCAGTGGTGAATGCAGTCTTCAGTGACTTAAAAGCTCCTTCTGCTTCTGGGGTCCAAAGAAGTGTCTTGGGTTTTCCCCTTAGCAGGGAGGTTAGTGGAGCTGTCAACAGGCTGTACCGATGTATAAATCGTCGGTAGAAATTTGCGAAACCCAGGAATCTCTGAAGTTCCTTAACTGAATTGGGGGTAGGCCAGGACAGGATGGTCTCCGTCTTCTGATTATTCATTTCCACTCCTCTCTCACTGAGGTGATATCCCAGAAACTCGACACTGGTTTGATGGAATGAACACTTCTCAGCTTTTAGAAACAAGGTGAATTCTCGGAGTTTTTGGAGTACCTGAGACACCTGATGTTGATGTTCCACTAGATCTTTGGAGAAAATGAGAATGTCGTCGATAT
This sequence comes from Moxostoma hubbsi, assembly GCA_032164185.1. Classification (NCBI taxonomy): domain Eukaryota; kingdom Metazoa; phylum Chordata; class Actinopteri; order Cypriniformes; family Catostomidae; genus Moxostoma; species Moxostoma hubbsi. The sequence continues at coordinate 15,666,500 of JAVLUX010000012.1, read as the reverse complement.
ACACCAACACGAATTTTCCCAAGAACTCCCGAAGTACCTCATCCATGAAGCTCTGGAAAACCGAAGGGGCGTTTACCAATCCATATGGCATAACGAGATATTCATAGTGCCCTGCAGGAGTTATGAAAGCCGTCTTCCACTCATCACCCTTTCTAATTCGGACCAGATTGTAGGCGCTCCTTAGGTCCAATTTGGTGAAAACTTTAGCTCCTCTGAGCTGTTCCAGAGCTGAGGGGATGAGTGGTAGTGGATAACTGAATTTCACAGTGATTTGGTTTAGAGCTCTGTAATCGATACATGGTCTCAGGCCCCCGTCCTTCTTGGGAACAAAAAAGAAGCTAGCCGCGGCAGGGGATGTAGAAGGACGGATGTAACCTTGTTGTGAAGCTTCTTCGATGTACTTCCGCATGGAATCTTGTTCAGGGATTGACAACGAATATATTCGACCCTTGGGAATAGATGCTCCGGGTTTCAAATCAATAGCACAATCCCATGGCCGATGGGGAGGTAACTGGGAGGCAGTAACTGGATTAAAAATGTCAGAGAATGAGGAGTAACAGGAGGGAATACTCGTGGACAGGTTTTCCTTTGGACTTTCTATGGATGTAGAGTTCACTGTCATTTCTTTGGGTGTTTGGGCACAGGAAGAGCTAGGAGGTGGGATTTCACTAAGGGAACAATGACAACCCCATTTCCTGATCTCTCCAGACTGCCAATTGATGGTTGGTTGATGACGAATTAACCATGGACGACCTAGGATTATATCTGTCTGACTATTCTGCAGAACAAAAGGTTCGAACATTTCCTGGTGTATGTTCTCGATCCACAACTGGATGGGTATTATTTGGGAAGTTACATGCCCCTTATTAATCAGCTCACCTGTTACGGCGTAGATGGAGTAGGGCTTAGGGGTGTTGATCTTCCGGAGGTTGAGTTCTTTACAGATTCGTCCTGAAATGAAATTCCCCGCTGACCCAGAGTCGATGATGGCTGTTACAGATACATAGATATTTCGAGATTTCAGGATTACAGGAATCGTGAGGGGTGTTGAGATAATAGAGCTGTCTTGGACGGAGCTTACCATCAGCCGCTCTGGTCGAATGGGACAGTTAAGTCTAAAATGGCCCTTGGAACCACAGTACATGCACAGTTTCAACTCCTTTCGTCGAGTGCGTTCTGTCTGGGAAAGTCGAAAAGTGTCAACCTGCATTCCTTCTGATTGATTCTCTGACGTGGAACCCATGACAACTTGTGGAGATGCAGAATGACAATATAGATTATCTTGGTAACAATTTTGAGATCGTTGCTGCACACGTATAGCCTGCTGGATGAATTTCTCTATTCCTAGGCTGTCATCATAAATCGCCAACTGAAGACGCAAGGCAGGATTCAATCCACGGCGATACACTGAGATGAGCGCCCTTTCGTTCCACCCACTGTTAGAGGCTAGAGTACGAAACTCTAAAGAATACTCAGAAATAGTCTTCTTCCCTTGACGTAACTGCAACAACTGATCACCGAAAGAGGAATCCTCAACTGGACGTCCGAAAACTTCCTTGAAGTGTTTTACAAACTCCTGAACAGATGTCACCACAGCTGACTCCTTCATCCACAGTGCCTCAGCCCATCTCAAAGCCGCTCCGGATAATTGTTGGATAATGAAAGCCACTTTCGACTGCTCAGTAGGATATAGTTGGGCTTGTTGTTCCAAAGCAAGTGAACATTGTAACAGGAATCCATTGCAATCCTCCGCCCGACCAGAGAATGGCGCTGGATGCGACGGTGGACTAGCGAAGCAAGTAATAGAGGAAGCGGCGTTCACGGAAGCGCTGACTGGGGGTAACAATGGATTTGCCGTGGCAGCGGTGACATGTGTGGGACTTGTTGCAGCGACGGTAGGTTGCATGGGATTCGTATCCGGTGCTGGAGCTTGTCTGGAAATCATCTTCTTCACCTCTTTTTGTGCTGGTCAAGTCTTCTGTCAGGATACAGGCTCGGAGACAGAGGTAAGTGAATAAACACAAAGCTTTATTTAAGTGCATCAAGTTCAATGGGGAGTTCTTTCAAAGTTCAAAGGTGAATTCGATGAGGATTACTTTGCAGGAAGGATTCCAGGTGAGCAGATCCTCTTCCGTTTATCCAATGTCAAACTCACACAGTTCAGTGATACTTGTCTTTTCTCTTTCAGATACTTCCACCAGCAAGCGTGACTCAGGAGGAACACAAGGAACCAGGAAACTTGGATTCAGAAGCAGATTCTGGGAACATCAGAACATGGACACAGAGGTTAGTATATTTCAGGTGAGTATACGTTACTTGACTGGTACAGGATGAGTAAGAGACTTCTTGAGACAATGGTAAGCGTCTGTTCCTGTTGGAGACTTGACAAAGACTGATTGTGAACTGGGTGTTTATATGGAGCTGACTGCTGATTTGGAACAGGTGCAAGTGATTAGAACTCCGGAGAGAGTGATCGTTGTGTGGTGTGAGGTGTAGAGCCTAATTGGTTCCTAACAGTAACATAAAACATAACATAATATATATATATATACAGGGTTGGGAGGGTATTCCAATACAGATTACAGAGTGCATGCTGTAAAATGCAATTTGTAACGTATTCCGTTACATTACTCAAGGTCAGTCAGTCGAGGTTTATTTCTATTTCTTGTGCTCCAAACTTACTTCAAACTTACTTCTCTGTCTGCTCGTATGAATGTAACACATCATAAGCAATTGTTTCATTGCTGTTCAAATGCACTTTGGATTGCATCAATTATATGTATACATTTTTCCACCTGAAAGGACTAAATATTAAATGAAACAAATGACAATAAATGCAAAGTAATCTCTTCAGTAATCAAAATACTTTTTGAATGTAACTTTATTCTAAATACCAATTATTTAAATTGTAACTGTAGTGGAAATATATTTTTCATATATCTGTGTGTATAAAATTAATGAAAGTATTTTCAGTATTGTTTGTTTTGATTGATCCTTTCCTGTAATTTATATATAAATGCTTATTAATATCAGCCATGCATATAAAAATAAGCTACAACAAAAGGGAAATAAAAAATCAGGATGGACACAAAAATTTGCAAGATGATTCTGAAGGACTTCCTTTTCTGCTGGTTCTCAACCGTTCTCCCTCTGTCAGATTTTTTGCTTCAGTCTTTTTCTGTCATCTCTATATCTTTCAGTCACGTGGTCTGGACACTTTAGAGCGAAAAGGATAGAGACACAACAAAAAAGTTTATTATCACTGCAGCGCAAAAACGTAAAGAATATATAATCTGGAAAATGGTCTAGTCCGATGAAAATCGCCATTGCTTAACGCCATTGCTTAGTCCAATTTACCAATCTGTTGCTTTATTAAAATTGGAAAGAAATATCATACCTGGATTGAGAGTACAACATGCAAAATAGAGTGAACGATTGTTTCATTTGTTCCCAGCAGCGACGAGTTACCAAAAGTGCTTAATCCGCTTGGTTCCATATGTTCAACTATAATTATACCTATGCCCACTCCCATTTTGTTCCTGTTTTGTGATATTTATGAATATTGCAGTTGCCTATTTCAGAATGATCCAAACAAGTCCTGGTGCAGTATTTGAATAAAAATTACCTGTATTCTGACTTTGTCGATGATTATTGTAATCAGAAAATTCATAATCAGATTTACATGGCCTGCATGTAAAAGGGCAATCATTAATCCTGCAAATTATGATCCACTTGTTTCTTGGGAAATTTGTGCCTTGAGCTTAACTTATGTAATACTAAAAGGGACTGTTCACCCCTAAAACATGTTATTTGCTCACCCTTGTGTTGTTTCAAACATATATAATTTACTTTTCCCCATGTCACACTAAAGGAGATGAGGGGCAAATAAACTTCCGCTCTAATTTATAAACACCTTTGTGAAATTTCCTAAAAAATAGGACAAAAAATTTACATTATGAACTTTTTGTTTTGAATGAAATTCAAAGCAGTGTTCTGTCACGAGTTGACCATTTACACAGTACGTAAATTTGTAAGGAGTCACTGAGTTTAACCAACAATGCTGCCTGACCTTTAATACTTTTTATTACATGGCTCTCTGGAATACTCGATTCTGACTGGTCAATGGCGCCATCTAGCAGTCTAATGTCTCCAAGTAACAAATGCACATCCACATATCAGACCACTCATCCGGGTATTGTGAGCCATTGTTCCTGCTTCTCGGATCACTGTGCGATCAACATAATCACACAGGAAGTCGGCATGATGTTTCCAAAAGTTCTGGTTGCCTAGGATAGACGACAGTATGCTGACTCCAGACATTTCCCAACAGACATTTTTGCATCAGTTTTAGTATGTTTACCTTCCCACGTGGCTTAACCACCAGTACTTTGTGTCTGCAGCATGGGAGAACCACGTTTGTATCCACATTGAAATCAGGAAGTAATCGCTTTCTCTTATTTAGTGTCAAGCATCATTTGGAGGCTGCACTTTTCCCCTTAACATTTCACTTTTACTTCTCTGATAGTTAGGTTTAGGTTTGGTTTGGGTTGGGTGGTACAGTTGATAATATATGCATTCCTCTTTACTGTATTATATCCTGTACAGCTGAAAGAACATAAATGGAGCTCCCATGTGCCTATATGCCATACAACACTTACCGCTTTGGCCACTGGGGACGTTTTTAAATTTCGGTAAGCATATGATGATTTTTAGCTAAAGAAAAGTCAACCTACTCTTTCCGATTTCATTCATTCAGATCAGGCTGGTGTAAGCTATTTAAATAATTTTGAAATCAAATATTTTTTTTTATTTATTTGGTTAGTAGCTGTGTAATAAGCAGGATAATGTGCCCCCTCATGGTGATACAAGACCCTCTGCTTTGTAGGGTCCTAATTACCCTGTCTGGGTTTATTTTGTGATAACAACCAGCAGACTGTACATTATCCCTTACATATAATACACTTGATATCTTCTTCTAGTTTGTAGATTCAATCAATGATTTATATATATAGTAAGGGAGAACATGTTTTTAAAATAAAATCTAGCTAAAGGTGATCATATTATAGGTTTGTATTTTATTTGGATTCCCCAAATATATAGTTTTTTGTCTCCTTGAAACTTTGGATAACATTCTCTTAACTGGAACAAAAAAAGCTTCAGTAACTTCAGTAAACATTTTAGATGACATACCATTTCCTTGTTGATACAAAAGAATAATTGCAGTGAGATAATGCATTATTAAATAATCATTTGTTGCATATAATTGTTGTTACATGAGCATTTTCAGTGTTTAAATTGTGCAGGAGAGTGTGTGTGACAAGTTGAAGAAGAGTGCTGTGCAGTGGTGCTCCCATAGCAGAGAGAAAAACTTTGGGGGGAATTATAGAGGGTGGCGTTGGGAGGGTGAGCACCAGTCTGGGTGAGGGGGATAAGAGCAACCTTAGATGAATGTGTTACAGTGTACGTCTGACCAGAGTGAAGAGTACAAGAAAATTTACAGTGGGAGACAAAAAGGCATTTTGCACTGGGAAACAACAATCAGAATGTGCTTATAGCTGTGTTCTTCCTGTTTCATGTTCTCTATGCAGTTTTATTTTAAATACAAAGAATCAAGACAGACCCTGTTGAAGCTTTTGGAAGTCTGAAGGCCGATACAATAATGAAGACTACTCAGCAAATCATACAGAATACAGGCCAAAGGAAAAGAACCTCAAGCTCAACTTCAATTAAAGCAGGAAACATGTGAGTAATTATGTATGCAGGGATTTGAATGGGTCATGTTGTAAGGAGCCATTAAGGATTACAAAATGGTAAATCTCTGTTAATCTGCTCTTCCAAACACTAAATAATTTTGCTATTTTTTTTCAACTGTTTGACATAAATAAAAATTGTTTATATGGTGCAGACAGCTGGTGTAAAAACTGAGCTTGTGTATGCACTTGTCATCCCTCTTTATGGTGCTTCAGGCCCCACAATATTCTCTGCAGGAGAAACATTAAATCAATAAATCAAATCAAATATTAAGTATTTAATTTTCAACTATGAGAAAACATACTTTAAAGATAAGCAGAAGTAGACATATTTAAGGATGGTTTATTCCTGACCTATTCATTTGGATGAGCAGAACGCACCCTTTTTTGATATAAGTTTACTTTCCTTTCTCACTATGACCTATGTAAATATACACATCATTTTAACATTTAAATGATGGCTTTATACAAACATGCATACTTTACATATAATTGCCAACGAGCATGGTGGCAGTTTATGCAGCCATGTTTTAAAAGATTGTTCATATGACTCTCAACTCCCAGTTGAAAACAAGTTTTAGATGATAACACGTAAATAACAGCTGATATGATCTGCCATCAGCTGTTATTAAGAAACAAATGCTGAAGCCATCAGTCAAGAGTCAAATTTATGATGTTGAACTGTTGTGATGGCAAGAAAACAATCTTGTCACCTGTTGCATTCCATTTTTAACATACCTTGTGACCCCAAACAGCAAAGTATGTCGAGGTCTTGAATTTGTTATTCAGTCAAAGTGCTTTTCATCTCTTGTCGACCACAGGCTGATTGCAGGCTATTAGTATAACAATCCCAAATGACAAAAGAGTACATGCTAGTTGCATTTTAGACCACTCTTTTTTTTTTGCAGAGACAGTGTGTTTAAGTGCTTTGGTCAAGTTTCTATTCAATTTGTGGGTTTTTCCAATTTGGGATTAAACCTGCAACTTTTATATTATTAGCTATTCCAAAGAGTTACTCACGGTTGGGGATTAATGGAATACATGTAATTATGTATATAAAATTAAAAATATTAATAACTCTATCCCACTACAGTTACAATTTAAATTATTGGTCTTCAGAATACAGTTACATTCAAAAAGTATTTTGATTACTGAAGAGATTACTTTGCATTTTATTGTCATTTGTTTAATTTAATGTTTAGACTATTCAGTTGGAAAACATTGATACATATAAATGATGCGATCTGAGGATCTTTCGAACAGCAGTGAAACACTTTCTTGTGATGTGTTACATTAATGCAAGTTCATACTGTTGTGAGTGAAAAGGTGGATATGACATCATTGAAGAATTTTCCCTTGGGAGCTTAGTAGAGGAGCTACATCATGTTTCTACATCTTAGCAATAAAACTGTTAGAAATGCATTGACAGATGAAACATAAATCAAATAAATACACAATTACACGCCTTGTCAATGTTTTTTATGAGGTTGGGTTATTTTTTTTACAAGAAATGCTAACCAAATTAGCCTTTAACATCGTATAGAAAGCTACAACCAATATATCTATGACAAAATGCACGATGGAGCATATCTTTGATATTAGACCAAATATGTACTGCAAAAATCTTAAATATAGAATATAGAAATATAGTTTTTCTGTAAAAATATAAAAGAATCCTTTTATAGGCAAGATCAATTGAAGTGAATTTTCTTACTTTATTTACTTTGCCAGTACTGAAGAAGTAATCCAAATTATTTAATTACATTACTATTTTTGAGTAATCTAATGATATACATTACAAATTACATTTTACAGCATGTATTCTGTAATCTTTAGCAAATACTTTTTAAAAGAAACCTTTTTTGTGTGTGTGATGTTCATAAATTAACACAATATAAACATTTAATTGATTTTGACACTCCCAAATGGTTGAGATGACCCCACTGACATTGTGAATTATCTGATCTAATGACATAATCTATAATGTGATCTAATGATAAAATATTAATGTAAAAAGTCAGATTACAGGGTGTAGACAAATGTGCAACAATCTGCCAGTCCATTACCCAGCCATTGCTCATCAAGCAAAAAACAGATAAGCTATTCATTTTATTTAGTTACATTTTATTTTATTTACCATTAGATTTAATGTTTAGTGATGTCGCATGCTCATTAAGACCTGGGTGCAATAGTTTCTGACCAAATTATATTCATTGCTACAAAAACATTATAAAAGCAGTATTTTTTTCTGTAGCTCATTTGTAGAGCATGATGCTTGTAAAGCCAAGGGTATATATTTAATTCCCAGGAAACACATGGACAGATAAATTGCGTACCTATAATGCATGGTAAAGGTGCTTGCCCAATGTGTAAATGTGAGTGTGTCTCAGATGTTATTTTAAAAGTAGGAATCTACTGTAGCCTTGACCAATATAGTTCCTCTTAAGGTAAGTGGCACAAACCTGCAAGGACAGACAACAAGGTTATACTAGTCTGGTAAATCTCTGTTGAGGATGTCATGTACCAGAGAGACAGGATTCACCCCACATCCATATTTAGCTGTAACAGAGACCTGAAATTTTCAGGCGAGGCCTGTGTAATTCAGTATGTGTGGCCTTTTCAAACCGCTGGGTCATTAACATATCTCTGAGTGAAAAACACAGATACCACTGGACTAGTTCCAGAATGTGCTAAAACATATGCTAAAACCCCCATATCACAATTATATAGAGCCAGGGTAATGTGTTAATTTGTTCTATCATCAGGCTTCCGTTAGATTATATTTAACAGGTTGTCCTTGTCTGACCAGCATGGACTGTTTCTATGAACACTTTTCAGGAATGAAGACAGCATGATGAAAGTCTGTCCAGGAGTTGCAAATCAGAATAGATTATTATCTTAGCACCACCTGCTGATAAACTAATCCTTAATAAACAACATGTCCTGTGCTCTGGTCATCATACTATTTTGCACAAAACATTCAGTAATTATAATAATATGAATTATTATATATGAATGCCTATTTAAGTGCTGTCAGTGGAGACCTCATAAACATGTCTAAGCACTCTTACTCTGCCAAAAACTCAAGGACACATGAATATGTGAATCTGAACATTATTCTGTGAGTGATCCTGCATTGCTGCATCAGATGATCGTGTCCTAAAATAAGTGTGTGTCTGATGATGAGAGATAGAGTAGGCTCAAATGAATTCATTAGGAAACCAAGTTGACTGTCAGTGCATCTCATTACATTTGGAATTTCAGTCACAGGCCAGCTGGGATCAGAGTTCACACTTTAGAACATGATGTACTTGTGTAGTAAAAAATGCACAAGTTGGCATTCTAGGGGCCCCGGTTTAAGGCAAGGCCCTCCTCTAACTGTCACAGTGACAAAAAGTTGCCAAATTTTATTGGATCATGGTGTACCAACTCATAAAAATATCAAGCAGCCAACAGAAAAAGCTGCTCAGACAACTGCCAGACACCTCGTACGGTATAGGAAGGAAGGCTCTGGATCCACCTCCACATTGGAAGGGGCCTCTCAATGGTCCAATGGTGGTTTCTTAGCACCAAAATCCTTTGCCACATCTTGACTCCCATCCTAAGGTTTAAGCTAAGATCTCCATATAAATTCCTTTGGATCTCCAGATGAAGCACATTAATCAAATGCCAATATGGCAGCAGTGGTTGAAAAAAAGTTCAACATTTATTTTATTACAACTGTGTCTTCCTTGTGTTGACTGAAAAACAGTAAGAGGCCCTAGAGGTTAGGTAAAATGTCTTAAAATTTTTCAGATGATCAATTCCCTCCCATTTACATATTTCTAATTTATTGACTTGCCAATTTGAATGATTCTGATACTGTTAAGGTGAAATTGCTTGGCTGGTGCCCTGAGGTAAACCAGCACGATCACACGGGATGTCTGAGTGTTGTTTCAGAGTTCCAGTACCCCAGGATCGGCCTCATATCAGACATTTTTGCATTTGCTCCAGTGTGTTTACCTTTCCTTGAGGCGTGACCGGAAGTGCATGGTGTCAGCAGTGTGGTATGGGTTTGGATCCCACTGGGTTCATTTGACATTCGTAAACACATAAACACATACACCCTAAGTGACACGTTTTCAAAAATCATCACATACTTTGGTGTCTTGTGTGAGATTTATGACATAACTGGATGGCCATGTGATTATGGTGATACTAGTCTTTTAGCTAGTTAATTAGTTATGGTACTTATTTTTCTTTCAGGACAACCCTCTGTATGGGTGTCAAATGTAACATGTACCTTTATACAATGAAATCAAGCACTGACCATCAGTGAATAAGTTACATTTTGTGGCTTTCTGGCCCTGAAATGAGTTTGATCATGTAATTTTCACAATGTGTATTCACTTCCGTAAGTATTAGTGGCCTCTCTAAGCTGATATCAGGCTGTCACACGATAGCCCTTTTCTGTAACCTTGTCTTCACTTGATTCATTTATTGTTCTGTTTAGTTGACCCACATGTGAACTGTGAACATTTACAATACATGTGTGCTCTCCTGGGACGATATTTGAATACTGTGTCATCCAATAAATCATTATGTCCCTTCTTACAGGGTGGACATAAGCAGGGAACAGTGTGGTTGGTTATTGCTGTGGAAATATAGCAGCAGTGTGTTGATTTACACTAGACAAATGTCTTTCACCTCTTTGCTCAAGTTACAAGGCATGCTGTCACAGTGTGTGAAAAACATCCCTTTGGCACATTATTAATTATATATAATTAAGTGAGCACATGTTTGAGTGAAAGCTTCCCAAAGTTGTCCTTCCTTACAAACTAGCTGTCCCTTCATAAATATTTTAAGAATGCATACATGTTTAACATCTGACAAATATTCTACAGTTTGTATTTTAGGATTGCATGTCGCAAACAGCAAGAGATTGTACCAAGGGAAATAAATGTTTAGCCTCCATCAGGATTAATAGTCTAGGAGGTGAAAATACATGCACTGAGCCTCATAACGTATTTCCACATTAGAATAATGTGGCCCGCAAGTTTACGGTTGTAGACAATTTTGAGACGGTTTAAGGAATTGACGTGTTTTTGTTACTTGAACAATTCCTGCTAGTTGTCGAATCACAGACAGCATTCCAAATGGCATAAATCAACCTCCGAAGGGCACTTTGAAGAGAGAACAATCATGATAGTCATGGTGTAAGATCACTTCAGACAGAATTTCCAATAAAAATGACTTATAACGTGAGTTCTGAATGTCCCTTATTTTTTTAGCCCCACACTTTTAGACTTTCAAAGCTCTCAGAGTGGATGCTAAAGTCTTCGAAGGGAATAGGGTATAGGGGTGACTTTAGGTTACTTTGCACCCTAATTCAAAACAACAGCAGGAGGAGTTTCATTCATAGTGACTTTAACACATTTAACGTTACTAGCACTAACACAATTGTCATAAAATGTTATAATTAAAATGTTGGCCATGTTCTTCGGTGGCTGGATGCTTTCTGGATGCCTCGAACTAATGGACATTAAAGTGTTTAGATTTATGATAAAGCAAAGGAAAATGGACGCATGAACTGCTTCAGTGAATTGAGACAGCTGGATACGTGTAGTACTAACAACTGTAACACATGTCTTTTCTCTGGTAGGTGAACAACATTTATGTAAAATAATAATAAGTTTGAGAGGTAGAACTATAAAATTGACTATAGATAGCTCCCATTATAATGAATGAAACTGCGCAAGTTATTTACTATTACATTAAGTCATTTATCAGATGCTTTTATCCAAAATGGAGTTTCATAACAAAGTTATTGTGAGGAGATTTTTAATTTAATCTAATCTCCAAAGCATATATAAACAGCTGCTTACCTCGATGGCGGCGACGAGTCTTCCGGCATTCGGCCCTGTCCATTGCCCCTGAACAGACCCATACAAGTGGCTTGGATCATCGGATTGCAACTCCGCTGCAAAGCATTCGCCTTCATCAGAAATCATTTAGTTTTCAACGTGATGCTGCAGCATCTCATTCATTTTAAAGCATTGACTGCTACCACTTAAGTGCTACTTCTACACTGTTTTATTCCTAATTTCCATTCACCAAAGCAGATCATTGCGCAAAGCTGCTTCAGCAACTGGCTGCTCCAGCATCGTTTACACGTGAAATAACTCCCTTCGACTGTTCATACGTTCTTATCTAAAACCTACCTCCAGGAGCGGTCAATCACATGAGCCTTCCTCCGTGAGTGGGTGCTGATCTGGCTTCATGCTACCCGAGCTCTTCTTTAGCTTTATTCGAACTCGGGGGTAATAAAATGAATGTTTATTTTGATCATTCCAACACTCCCCGTGTTTCAACCTGGTTTCCCCGCACAGGGGATTCCTGGCAGTCCCATTACCTTGTCACGCAGCTCGTTTAGGGTGTGATCCATTCATCGATTCTTCCAACATGACTATTATGATTGTTTCTCCCCTTCAAAGCACCCTTTGTAGTGTGCTTTATTCAAGTCGGAACTCAAGGGCAATCATGCAACAAACAAACTCTTTCCAAACGCTACTCTAAATTACAACATCTTCTCAAATCAATGTAGAAATTTTACCGTGAGCTTGATGACAAAGCAGCACCTGCTCCAACTATGTTACAGTTCACCACAGCAATACACAGCTCCTGTCTGAACAGACAGATAGAAATTCATAAATTCATTTGTAACTGTAATAATATTGTCTTTTTGATCAGACTGACAAAGAGCTACCTCTAGTCAACGGTTATAAAGAAACACAAAAGCAATTCCTGTTCAATATTATGATAAAGAATTTCTTTCTCTCTCTCTCTCTCTGTCTGTTGCATTTTCATATTCAAATAGATTTACTGGCATGGTAAAAAAGAGGCTTTACGTGGCTGTGGCACGGTGGAGGGCGGGACCGGCGCGTGATTGCGCACGCCCGGTCCCGTATCAGGCTAAATTGAGCCGTCAAGAGGGATAAAGGCCACTCGCAGACGGCGATCGAGAGAGAGAGCTTAATCAGCAGACATGTCTGCTGTCCTATGTGTTTGTTTTAAGTTTTTTATTAAAATATTATTTATGTTGACAAGCCGGTTTCTCGCCTCTTCCTTGCCCATGAATATGATCTGTCTTTACATTGGTGCCGAAAGCCCGGGAAGGAAGAGGGATACGCTGTAGCGGAGTTCTCGCCACTTCTCAATGGAGCAGCCGCGGCCATCTGCCGGGAGACGGAGGAGCCCAGCCACCTGGACGCGGAGGAACGGCCGCCGACCGCGAGGGGAGGAGGGGCTCCTGGCCGACCGCCTGGAGCGGTTAGGGCCGCTGCCAGAGGCGGGGGAGTCCCCTAGTAGCCGCTGGAACGCGGCGGGGTTGGAGACTGCCGACCGCGTGCGGGGAGGGGCTTGCCGCCGAACGCCTGGAGCGGGAGAACCGCTGCCAGGGGCGGGGGGAGGCCCCTTCGACACCCCGGGAACGCGGCGGGGCGTTCCGTCCGCCAGGGGCTGAGGACTGCCTCCGATCTGCCCGGAGAGGCGCGGCTGTTGTCCTGTAGAGGGTGGAGAAGTGGCTGAGGAACGAGCTACGGCGTATCAGAGAACCGGCGAGTACGTTTTTTTTTCTTTCTTTCCTTTAATCTCTCTCTCTCTCTCTCGATACCGCTCTGCGTTGGCCTTTTCCCTCTTTTTTAAATTATGGTGTTTGTGGGAGGGGAGGTACTGCCCAGTGCAGGAACCCCCCCCCCCCCCCTATTTTTTTAATTGTTGTTTTCCTCCCCTTGCCCCCTCCCTTGTCCAGGCTGATGGGGATGACCCGCCGGCAGACTGCGCGGGAGGCGCTATTAGTCCTATTGTCATGACAGGTCTTTACATACTAGGTTTGAACTTGCTGGGATTTTTCCAAGTAGGTATGAGAGTTTGTCCTTTTGTTGTATCTAATTAAAGTCTTTGTGATGGGTTGTGAAGGGGAAATTTTTTTTCCCCTAATTTGTGTATAATTAGGGCATCTTGTTAAAAAAAATGCAGTTGTGTTTCTACATCATTTAGTGTGCAGTGTGGGCACAGCCTGTCCTAATTTGGTAGCCAGGTCTGTCTGTGTCTGCCTGTCTCTATTGCGAGATTATGTTCACCGAGTCTGAACTTTTCTTAGTTTAGGATCGGTCACTGTGCTCAAGTTATTTATATATATATATATATATATATATATATATATATTACATACATATACACAAGGTTGGGGAGTAACAGAATACATGTAACAGGATTACGTATTTAAAATACACAAAATATGTAACTGCATTCCACTACAGTTACAATTTAAATAATTGATAATTAGAATACAGTTACATTAAAAAAATATTTTGATTACTGAAGAGATTACTTTGCATTTTATTGTAATTTGTTTCATTTAATATTTAGTCCTTTCAGATGGAAAACATTTAATCATAAATGATGTGATCCAAAGTGCATTTGAACACTTTCTTATGATGTGTTACATTCATATGAGAAGACAGAGAAGTTTGAAGTAAGTTTGGAGCAGAAGAAATATAAATAAACCTTGTGTAAATTGTCAGCTTTATGCTAAGTTAAAATGCTATTTCTAGCCATTTTACATGCACATGTTACCAGGCATGATCCTATTTTTGTATCAAGAAAATTCACGTTGGATCGTAATTTCTTTTTTTCTAGAAAGACCTTTGATATTAGGGCAAAAATCATATTCTTGATAATAATTTTTGTATTGTTTTCCTGAGAAAATATCTAAAGATCCTTCAAACAAGATCAATATGATTTATATTGTTTTAGAAACAACACTGCATAAGATATTTATGTTTCCCCTTCTGTCACTTTCTCGACGTTGTGTCAATTGTATTGACACAAGGGTTCTCTTCTGAGAGCCTCGTGTACCTCTGAACTTGAGAAAAGGCCAATGTCAAGTTGGCAGACAGAATTTGCATGCCCTGCCTCCCGGACATACGGGTATAAAGGTGAGCGAATGACAGATTTTTTCTTTCGGAGCCGAACAGTTGTGTGATCAGCAAGTTGTGTGTCACGACTGCTTCACCCACCTCTGCAAGAGAGCTTCTGTTGGATCTGACAGCACATTCCAGTGGCTTTCACCTCTCAAAACACTGTGCAGATTCTGCCCCTGGGCGCTTCGACAGAGCTTCTCTCATAAAAGAGTTGACTTCTCTGAAAGAGTTTTATTTTCCTCTAAACAAGTTTGTTTTCTGGTAAAAGAGCAACATACACAAGTGTCTGCACTCGGGGCGGTGACGGCTCGCTTCACGGCCAGTTTGCCTCATCCCTGGAGCCAGGTCTGGATGATGACATCGCCGCTACATCGGAGAGCGTTCAGGTATCTGACGCTGAAGACCTGCCCGGAATTCAGTTCTCGGGCCAGCCTGCTCAGTCAAAGTCTGATGCGCAGATGACCAACATGCTTTCCCGGGCCGCTGTGAGCGTTGGGATGGACTGGAACCCTCCGTCCTCCACCCAACCCTCGCGGCTTGATGATTGGTACCTCGGCTCCGGGCACCGCTCTCAGCCACGTCCCCCAAGTACCTTTCTTCCCGGAAGTGCATGACGAGCTGACAAGTTCGTGGAGGGCACCTTTTACTGACTGGAACCGACCCCCTCGCTCATCCGCTCTCACTACCATGGACGACGGGGCAGTCCATGGGTGCACGGAGGTCCCTCAGGTGGACAGGGCGGTTGCAATCCACCTGTGTCCCTAGAACACCGCCACCTGGCAAGACAGCCGGTACTCCCCTCCAAGACCTGTAGGACAACGTTGTCACTGACTGCAAAAGCCTACAGCACCACTGGACAGGCCGCCTCTGCCTGGCATGCCATGACTCTCCTGCAGGTACACCAAGCCAGGGTACTCAAAGAAATGCATCAGGGTAGTCCCGATCCCAATGTACCTCGCTCGCTTCAAGCCAGGCACAGCAATTCCTGTCAAACAGTTCCAGAGGCTCCTGGGCATATGGCATCCTCGGCCGCGGTCACGCCACTCGGGTTAATGCATATGAGACCGCCTCAGCACTGGCTTCAGACTCGAGTCTCAAGATGGGCATGGCGCCACGGCACATACCGTGTGTTTATCAACCCTTCCTGCCGTCAGACTCAACCCTTGGACAGACCTCTGTGTCCCCTTACAGCAGGTGACCAGATGTGTCGTGGTCACCACAGACGCCTCTCAACTGGGTTGGGACGCCGTGTGGTACGGGCACGCAGCCGCTGGCTCCTGGACGGGGCCTCACCTGCATTGGCACATTAACTGCCTCGAGTTGTTGGCTGTACTCCTTGTCCTGCTGAGGTTTCTCCCCCTGATTCGGGGCAAGCACATCTTGATCTGTTCAGACAGCACCGCCACGGTAGCATACATAAATCACAAAGGTGGCATATGCTCCCGTCACATGTCACAACTCGCCCGCAATCTCCTCCTTTGCAGTCAGCCAAGACTCAGAGAGTGGAGGCTCCACCCCCCAGGTGGTCCAGCTGATTTGGGGCCATTTAAGCGTGGAAGACTTAAGCGGTCTGCCACCTGCTGTCGTAGACACGATCAACCAAGACAGAGCTCCCTCTACCAGGCAGCTTTACACCCTCAAGTGGCATCTGTTCGCAAATTGGTTTTCTTCCAGGTCTGAAGACCTGCAGAGATGCACAGATTGGTCAGTGCTTTCATTCTTGCAGGAGGGGCTGGAGGGGAGACTGTCCCCCTCCACCTTGAAGGTGGATGTCGCTGCTATCGCAGCCCACCACAACGCAGTAGACGGTAAGTCCCTTGGTAAGCACAACTTGATTATCAGTTTCCTTAGAGACGCCCAGAGGTTGAACCCTTCCCGGCCAAGCCTGTTCACCTCCTGGGATCTCTATTTGGTCCTCTCAGGCCTTCATATTTTGAGCCGCTTGATTCAGTCGAGCTTAAAGCCCTCTCCTTGAAGACGGCCCTTCTGATTCTCTGTCAGCGACACTTGCCTGGAGTTCAGTTCGGCAGATGCTCACGCCATCCTAAGACCGCGACCAGGCTACGTGCCCAAGGTTCCTACGACCCCCTTCAGGGACCAGGTCGTGAACCTGCAACCTCGCAAACAATTATGCCCAGGTGTAATCCGCTGATGCCACCTTTATCATGTTATCATGTTTACAAATGGATCAATTCATCCCTGAGCAGCACAATGTACTATCCATGTGCCGCAACTGCGGTAACTTTCGGGCCTTGTGACTAAACCTCACAATACATGGCAAACATTGCAGTATGCTGTCCATGCGCCAGAACTGTGATGTCTTTCGGGCAGGCGCATACAGTTTAAAATAAGCCTGTGGGCCCATAGAATCAATACAACATTTCATCCTGCACACTAGCGCTCTTTGAATGAAACAACTACACACTTCAAATACTGCAATGCTCCTGATGTATGCATGCATCACCCCGTTTTTATTAAATATATGTTTTAATCTTTATTTTGTGTCACTATTTCATTGATAAGTACTGTATATCAATGTGTTTTTAAATGTAAATACATAAGTAGAAGAGGCGCCAAAGATAATGAGTTATAACATTTGAAACAGATTAAATAAATGAAATGTCATTACATTTGTTTTATTGCATTTATTTATTTAATTTGATAAAACTGCTTCATTCTGATCTAAGTGATTTTTAAAGCCTGGTCGAAGTAAGAGAATGGCTAATGTATTTATAAGTCAATCCATCTGGGACATTTAACCAAAAAAAAAAGTAATTTGCAGTTATTGTTTGGTGGAATTTATTGCTGAAGCTCAACAGGAATAATTAATGAATGAAACGTGTTTTAATGAGACAGTCAGACTGCTGCAGGTTATATATTTTTTATATATTATTACAGGAGCTGGGAGTGTAGCTACATTTGGAAAGGAAAAAATATATCTCAGCAAATTATAAATGTTATAAATGTCATGTTACCTCCAAAACATGATTTATTGTTTTAATCAACTGACAGCCCTAAAAATCTGCCTTCCTATGAATAAATCTCTGCATGAAGGCGAGCTGAATGCTGTAACCAGAGACGCCTGAGCAACACTTCATGGAATGCAGAAGCAATTGTGCCAGAAGTCCATTGCTTATTAACAAATTATTTTATAATATATTATTATAAGAACAAGCATACAGTGTGTCAAGAGAGTGGCTTAAGTACTTGTCTAGTAAACAGGAAATGTATTTTTCCTTGTAAACATTGAATCTTGTCAATATGTCTATAAACCTACTAATTATACTATATATCTGAATCGATTGCATCGGTAAGATTACATTTGTGATGAGTTCAACACACTCCAGTTTGAATGATTTAGCAACTCATATTTCTGTTCTTGTGCTTTGTTCACAGCCTTGCACATGCCCCTGAAATCAATATCAGGCCGATGCCTTCGTCTCGGATGAGCAGTGCTTTCACCACTGCACCAAAACTATTTGGAACAACACAAGTTGCTCTGCTGAAACTCGCCCAACTTGAGGCTCAATTGGCTTTGAACCTGATTTCCAACTTTCCAGCTGGAAATCATGGTGGTTATGGGAACCCCTTTGTTTCTCTATTGCTCTTACAAGCTGTTGCCACTCAAAGAACCCCATTTCTGACTATGTATCAACCCCAAGGGCTTACTACACTTTCCCATCTTTTACTAAGTAAAAACGTTAATTGTGTACCAAACCTTCCTGGTACTATGCTGTCATCAGGTAGTCCTCAAAAATGTAGTTCAATCATTGCTAATAAGGCGAGTGGGATCACATTGCAAGGTGACTTTCTATCAAAAGAGGTAATTCAGGAGAAAATTCTAGGTCTCAGCTTGAGTAGTAGTAAAACAACATTGCCACAGCCAACATGTGGGGAGCCTCTTGTTGGATCCAATAACAACCATCATGGCAAAAACGGCTCCTTTAAACCAGGGTCTACGAATATGACAATGCCTCCTAATAGCCACCCTCCAAATGTTTCAAAGACTTGGGATTCTACGCAACAAAAAATGTTACCTTTTCTACCAGAAAACCTGATCAAAGCTCTAGCCAGACTTGGCTTTTCCCTTGAGGACCTAGAATTACTCTGTCATAGCTCAGACAACCACCTAACATCAGAGATGTTCCCCCATTTTATACAAGACATGCAACAGCACAAAGGAGCAAATTATATCAAACAAACTTCATCTGAAAGCATCCTACCTGGGAAGGTCATTGAATATGGACATTTAAGCAGGGACTCCTCTGGTCAAATGGAGTCATCCAGAGCGTCATCATATTCTTATGGGAAGCATCATGCTCATGGGAATCAGAAGATTAGACACAGCAAATGGAAGAAAAGCTATCCTCTACCACAATCCGTTTCTCCATCTTCCCAAAGTCCAGCTTTGTTTAGTTCAAATGGACACTCCCGTTGCTCACATACCCATAGCTCCAATAGCTCTGCAAGATACAATCCATCTGATCTTAGTCATGAGCACTTCTTTCCCAAGTCTAGAGCTTTGAGACAAATAAGAGAATCAACAGGTGAGTTATTTAATTTACAGCTGATGTAATAAATAAATAAATAAATAAATAAAAATCTAGATTGAACCATGGCTATCGGGACATCCCACCAGCAAGACCTGCATTAAATCAGAATTATCTTTCATAAAATATATGCCAGTTTTTCCACAGATTAGCTATTAAAGTTAGCTTGTCAGTGAATACAAATATTTTATACTTGAGAACGTAAGGTGTCTACATGTAGGTGTTCATTTGAAAGGATGATATTGACTATCTTTCATTATTTAATTTAAATCTTATCAGGTTAATATGCTTTTACCACTTAAAGGGATAGTTCACCAAAAACTTAACTCTCTCATCATTTAGGCCTGCTCATGCCATCCCAGATGTGTATGACTTTCTTTTTCTGCAGAACACAAATTAAGATTTTTAGAAGAATATCTCAGATCTGTTGGTCCATACAATGCAAGTGAATGTTGGCCAGACCTTTGAAGCTCCAAAATGGAGATAGTCAGCATAAAGGCAACCCATAGGACTGCAGTGGTTTAATCAATGTCTTCTGAAGCGCTCCAGTTGGGTTTGGTGAGAACAGACCAAAATATAACTTCTTTTTCACTGTATTTCTTCACTGACTTGCCATTGTATTCTCTCGACCTGATCACGATTTCAAGCTTGATTACACTTCCTAGTGCTTGACATATGCACAGAGCACTGTGGCACTATAGGAAGTGTAATTGGGCTTGAAATCATGATCGCCAAGGAGACTGCTGTCAAGATGTACAGTACAAAAGGAGTAAAATTTTGGTCTGTTCTCAACTAAAAACAACTGGATCACTTTAAAAGACAATGATTCAACCACTGGAGTTTGATGGATTATGTTCATGCTTACTTGGTCTACTTTTTTGAGCTGCAAGGGCCTGGCCACCATTTACTTACATTGAATGGACCTACAGAGCTGAGATATTTGTCTAAAAATCTACGTTTGTGTTATGCAGAAGAAAGCATGCTCATCTTAGATGGCATGAGGATGAGTAAACAGGAGAATTTTAATTTTGGGGGAGAACTAACCATTTAATGGAAATGCATTTTCTGTAGAGTAATACCAAACCACCATCTTTCTCTTGCAGGAAGAGGATCAAATTGCTTCCTTAAGAGGCTGCAACATGGGCATGCAAAGGTTACCAAATGGAGACCTTGTTCCATCTTTTTCCCCTCCCAATCAAAATGTAGCATAAGGCACAACTTTGTCACACCGGATCATAATAAAACTAGAAACTATACAACACAAAACTGCTTGTCCTCTTCACATAGCAGATCCAACATGTCCAATGCCATGAGAAAAGGTCATTGTTACCCCTCATTTTCATCTTTGAAGTCTGGAGAGTCTGGATCCGAGTCAAAAACAGAAACAACCACTGAATCCATGAACATTCAGACACCAGTATCTAAGGTGACTGCTTTATTCTCTGATGTGTAATCATTTTTCATCTGCCACCATTTAAACATTAATGTACACCATTAAAATCTAATGTTTAGTCTCACATCACAGATTGAAATTTACATGGGAGTGACATACAATATTTCACACATGCCAAAGCAAGAGAGAATTGTGGTGACAGGGACTTGTGGTGTTTGACCTGTGTATTATGACTGGTGAACTCCACTCTTTTAATGAAACTGTGAACTTTTTTTCTCCTTGATTGTCCTTGTTGTCTAACAGAAAGGTGTGATTCGTATGTCTGGGATCCCTCTTGATTACCCTGAGAGTGAATTGATCAAAATGACAGCTCCTTTTGGTCAGCCTGTTGAGGTTTTAATGGCAACTGAGGTTGACATGGCAACTCATCTAGAATGGAAGAAGGTATGTCATAATAAAAACATGTTTTTATTATCTTTCTGTGTTATTTCAGGGTTTATTTACATATTAAACTCGTTCATAAAGTTGAATCGAAACTAAACCGACAATAAAACCCTTAATTCAATAAATAATTAAATCTCAAGCCTTATGACAGTTTTCAAGTTTAAGAATTTTATCAGTGTCAGGTCGGTTCAAGTTTTGAATAGTCTCCAAGTCTAACGAGTCCAAGTCTTTCAAAAAGAATAAAATCACATTTTACTCGTTATTATTTCAAGTGAAAAAAATTATTCACCCACAATACTGTTGTCTGTGAATGGCAAGCAATATTCAGCATAAGTCAGTGACATAAGAAATACAAATTGTCAAAACAAAGTCAAATAGATGTTGTCTTTGCAATACTTCGGACAGAGGGACATTCATAGTTTCCTGCAGGGTTTATATAATTACTATTTGCATGTATGTGCGTGTTTTCCAGGCTTTAGTGATTCTTCCAAATGAATTCTCAGCCAAGGAAATGGTGAAGGTTTACTCTGCTATCCCACTTCACATGAGACAGCAAAGTGTGGAGCTAGTGTCCCAAATTGTAGACCTCAGTTCACCTGTGAGTTGATACACTTAAATATTCTGAATATGTCATCTTGGACTTACACTAACACTTAGGCGCCTGGATGCAGCCTCATTATACATTTCAGTTACCGATGACTTTGTAGAAATTCAATATTCACAGTCAGCCATGATTAGTTTAATCCAGGAGTGAAAGTGTTTAATAACAGAATGGTTACTGAGATTAAGCGAGAAGTATGGTTGGTCATGTGATCCTAACATGGCATGAGTGGACCCTCTCCATGTAGAATAAAACAGCTTTTATAAGGTCATTGATATGACTGCAGTCTTCATTTCATGTCAGTGGTCATGATTTTATAAAAATGTTTAAAATTACTTTATATTTCTTTGGGAGTAAAACTATTTTATGAGGAAAGAATTACTGAATGCACCTTTAAATTGCTCCAAGTAGAAGTTTAAATTGATTTACTTATTGCCTGCTTTTTTTTTTTTTTTTTTTTTTTTTTTGTCCCAGGTGTCAATGTTTCAAGCTTTTGTGGGGCCATCAACATCAAATGCAAGTATATCTCCTTCTGTAGAGGTTTCAAATGGTAAAGCATTCAAAACGTTTTTAACACATTACCCTTTCAATAATTTTTTTTAAAGACTCCATCCTAATTGGAAGTCTGATTTTATAGAAATTATAATGATTTTAAAAAAAATCCTTACAACTCCCACTATCCTTTAGGGGTTGCTCACACCTTTGGACAATTTGCTGGTGGTATGCAATGTCCCTAACCAGCCAAGTGCTACTACAGGTGTGCTACGAATGCTAAAACCTTTTGGAAAGGTTTTCAGAACTCTGGTGTTTCGTGGGAACAAGGTGGGCTACACTGTAAAAATTGCACTACAGGGAATATTTTTTTTTTATAACAAGAAATGGAAAGACAATTAAAATGCATATTGTTATTTGCTAATCTTAAAAAATGTAAGTCTAAAAGAACAGTGAAATGTTGATATTCTTTTTTTTTTTTTTTTTTTTTTCCGTAACTAGGTGGATTTTGACCAGTGCCTTTGGAACAATAACTGTATCCAGATTGTTTTAGAGATGGAATCTGCTGCTGTAGCTTTATCTGTGTATGAGTGGTCTCAAAAAGTTCCATGTCTTTATCACAACCACCATCTTGTTTTCCTAAGAGGACCTTATATACAGAAAAATATATCTGAGGTCAATTCTGCTTAATATTGTGCCTACAAAGATGATCACCCACCCCCAGCATGCTATAGTGTATTACCTTTGTATTAAAATTGATGAATGTATTATTTGTATATCAAGGTAAATAAAGTCAGAAGTTTTATAAACCACTTAATAATGTCACATGGTCTGGCCATTGTGGGCAGTATTTCACATTTATGTAAGCACACAACGATTTTAGCTAAAGAAAAGTCAACCTACTGTTTTCAATTTCACAATGAAATTCATGTTGCAACAGGCCAGTATCAACATTCGCAGTTGGGTGTGTGTGTATGTATATGTATATGTGTAATATATATATATATATATATACACACACACAGTATATATCAATATCTACACAGGGGGCCAAAAGTTTGGAATAATTTACAGATTTTGATCTTATGGAAAGAAATTGGTACTTTTATTCGCCTAAGTGGCATTCAACTGATCACAATGTATAGTATTTAGTAACAGATCTTTGCAGATCTTTGGCATTCCAGTTGTCAGTTTGTCCAGATACTCAGATGATATTTCACCCCACGCTTCCTGTAGCACTTGTCATAGATGTGGCCATCGTGTCGGGCACTTCTCACACACCTTACAGTCTAGCTGATCCCACAAAAGTTCAATGGGGTTAAGATCCGTAACACTGTATTCCAATTATCTGTTGTACGATATCTGTGTTTCTCTGCCCACTCTGACCTTTTCTCTATTTTTCTGTTTCAAAAGTGTCTCTTTACTGTTGTACATGAAAATGGTGTTGAGCGGGTAGAATTCAATAAAGCTGTCAGCTGAGGACATGTGAGATGTCTATTTCTCAAACTGAGACTCTGATGTACTAATCCACTTGTTTAGTTGTACTTCTGGCCTTCCACATCTCTTTGTGTCATTGTTAGAGCCAGTTGTCCTTTGTCTTTGAATACTATAGTGTACATCTTTGTATGAAATCTTCAGTTTTTTGGGGGCTATTTCAAGCATTGTATAGCCTTCATTCCTCAAAACAATGATTGACTGACAAGTTTCTAGAGAAAGCAGTTTCTTTTTTGCCATTTTTGACCTAATCTTGAACTTAAGACATGCCAGTCTCTTGCATACTGTAGCAACTCAAAAACAAACACACAGACAACGCTAATCTTCATGTAAGTGGACGTCACTTTGCTTGTGTCGTTATTATGAGTTAGTCATGTCCGGGTAAAAGACGTGCCCCGGAACTGATATAAACAAGCTCAGTGGCTCCGCACGCTAGAGATACATCCACACCTGAGCAGGAAGCGTTTGTCGCATGCAGTCTGTTTGTCTAAAAGAATGGCAAGGATTAGATGAAGTTTTCCCAAACCTCTGTTGAATGTTTGTACCCTTGGTAAGCGGAGCGAGGTATGTGTGTATTTTGATTTGTTGTTAATGTTGTGAAAAATTGATTGTGTAATGCGAATTTAAGTAGTGTGGAAGATGTGTTGTTGTTAATGTGTGTATTTTAAGGTTTATTGTGGCTTTGTTTGTTTTAGTTTCACGGTGCGTGATGGAATAATAAAGATATTGCACCGGTCGAACTCTACACAGGTTTATTGATGCCAAGGGCTGCTACAGTGAAACTTGTCACTACGTAAGCCATCTGTTGCGTGTTAAGGCATTAAGGTACACTGAAGTTCAGCACACACACACGCTGGGATGCAGCGGCAGAAAGAGACTTTGGCTCGCTGGAGGGTGAAATTACCCACAGCTATATGAACTGTCTAATAAGTTGACCTGGTGTGACGACTTAAAAGCTACCTGTTCATAATGGATAGTTGATTCAGGATATTTAAAGGTTTTAATACTATTAAATGTATAATGCTGGACTGTAATAATATGAGATTTGAAAATAGTTAAGAGTTTTTATAAGGCAGTTAAAGCAATTGTTATTGGATATTTTCAATTCTGACCTAGAAATGTTTAATGGGGAATTAGTATCTCTGTTTATGAAATACTTTTAGTATTTGTTAATATTTGTACTGTTTTGGTTTACTAACCTTGATGTGTATTGTCTAAATGTCCTATATGATGAGTAATATTGTTTAATTGTTAAGGCATTAAGTTCAATATCAGTTGTTATTTGGACATACAATTTCTGAAGGTTTAGTGTAAAACTAGGATGTCAGTACAAACAATGTTAGCAGTAAATGAAGAGACAGATAGCTTCCCCAAGGAACAACAAGTGAAGTCTAGCTCTCGTGAGTGAACCTTACAGAAAAAGGCCAAGAGTTGCATAAACCAAGTAAAATGAGAAGGCCTTTTACAAAGAATATGAATCCTGGAAGGAGACAGTAAAGGAGACTAGAGCCAAGTTAAAGACTTTCTGTTCACCTGATGACCTAGAGGAAACTGAAAAGGAAGTTAATTTCAAACATGCCAAGGTGTGTCAACACTATGAGCCTATTCGCCGCAATCAAACTACCATTCCAGAGACTGTTAAGAAGATGGATGCCTGCAACACATTAACAACTGAGGTGGTCGATCTTGTTCGAAAGAGAATGAAAGATATGGAACAGCCATTCAATGACCAACTTGAGAAGGAAAGAGTGAGGATGGTACTAAATAAGGATAATTATGGATCTGTCTTTGGAAATACAAACACAGAAACAGTGACCTCACGATTGTCACAAGGACATGATGATCAGTCAAGAACTATCTCCAGGTCCTCCAGCAAACGCGCGGATGCGGAAGCAGAACTTGCAGCCAAGATGGAACAGGCCAAAGCTATTCATAGGATACACGCTCAACAAGCAAGGCTTGACAGACTGGAGAGCGAATGGAAATTTAAGGAAATGCAAATGCTAGCAGACATCAAGCAAAGGGAGGCTGAAATTAAGTTAAAGCTAGAGGAGGAAAAAATAAAGCTAGAACAGCTTCAAGTGGACAATGAAGTAAAGGTGGCTGCAGCTCGTGTAAGAGCGTACAATAATTTTGATGGTTCAGAAAGTTGTGTCGAAGAGACTGACCCTAAAATTCTTCTTGACAGCCTACACACGGAGTACAAACCTCTTCTGAATCCACAAGCCGCACCCTTTGAACCTTCTTATAACCCACCTGAAAGGCAAAGGACGCAAGAGGAAATCACTTTGACTCAGGCAATTGCCAGCTCATTTACCCTAAGCTGCCTACCTGTCCCAGAGTCGATAATATTCACTGGAGACCCTTTAAAGTTTGTAGACTGGAAGGTATCCTTTATGGTCCTCATTGGCCAGAGGCCCCTCCCAGTTAGTGAGAAAATACTGTATTTGAAAAGCTATCTTACAGATGAGGCGCGTAAGGCTGTGGAAGGATTTTTCTACCGCATCTCAGAGGATGCATACCAGGGTGCCTGGACAGTCTTACAAGACAGGTATGGTAGTCCATTCATTGTCCAAAGGGCTTTCAGAGAGCGACTCATGAAATGGCCTAAAATAGCAGCAAATGATCCCAAAGCTGTTAGAGAGTTTGCAGATTTTCTCAAAAGCTGTTTGGAAGCCATTCCTCATGTTAAGGGCTTGTCAATTCTCAATGATTGTGAGGAAAATCATAAGCTTCTTAAAAAACTGCCTGAGTGGATGGTATGTAGATGTAGTCGTATTTTTGTTGAAGAACTCGATAGATCTGGTGATTATCCAAGCTTTATGCATTTTACAGGGATTATGCAAAGAGAAGCTAGAATAGCTTGTAATCCTATTGCCTCCCCCCTTTTGATGAATTTGAAGCCCTTGGAGGAGAGGTTTCCAAGGAGGGCTATAGTGTTGAACACAAGCACCCAAATGAAATCCTCCAGCTCCAGGACTGGGGAAAGTTTAAAGCCAAAGCCACCTTGCTTGGTTTGTAAAAAGGAAACACATGGTGTTGCTAAGTGTCCAACCTTTACTACGAAGACTATGGAAGAGAAGAAGGCCATTATATATGAAAATCACCTGTGCTTTGGGTGCCTTGGAAAAGGACACATTACCAAAGACTGTAAAAGGCTGTGGTACATGTAGCCGACGGCATCCAACCTACATGCACATCGAAAGAAATGCGGAACCAGCATTAAGGGCAAGTAAACATTCAGCTGAAGGAGAACATTCAAGTATGGGGATCCAAAAGATTATGTCCCATGCATTGATATTCCATGTCTCTCTTGAAAGTCGCAACTATCTTAGGTTCCTCTGGTGGGAGGGCAGGAAATTAGCAACAGAACCAAAGTAGTACAGAATGACAGTCCATCTCTTTGGTGCTGCTTCCTCTCCTGGAAGCGCCAACTTTGGGTTAAAGTATCTGGCATGGCAACATCAAGTGGATTATCACGCAGCATTGGATTTTGTGGAGAACAATTTCTATGTGGACGATGGATTGATCAGTGTTTCTCCAGTTGAAGATCCCATCCTATTATTCTCCCTAAAGACAGCCACATTACCAAACTGATTTTGTCATACTATCATGGTCAGGTCTGCCACCAAGTCCGAAGTCAAACCTTGATGGAAATTCGGGCCAATGGATTTTGGGTCATTGGTGGAAGCAAGTCAGTTGCTAAGTTGATACACAGATGTGTGCAGTGCCATAGACAGAGAAGACCAGCTGAGGAGCAACAAATGTCTGTACTACCTGAAGAACGGTGTGAAGTTTCACACCCCTTTTCATTTTGTGGGATGGATTGTTTCGGCCCATTTTTTGTTAAACGGGGTCGTAAAGAATGTAAGCGATACGGTCTTCTCTTCACATGCCTGTCTTCTCGAGCAGTTCATATAGAAATGCTGGAAGAGTTATCCACAGATGCTTTCATTAATGCTTTAAGGTGTTTTATCAGCCTTAGAGGCACAGTTAGTCAACTTAGCTGTGATCAGGGAACAAACTTTGTGGGAGCTGCCAATGTGTTTAAAGAAGCCCTCAAGCAATGTGATATAAATGCACCTGAAGCCTTTCTAGTTGAGAAACAGTGTGAGTTCATTTTCAATGCCCCTTCAGCTAGTCATACCGGTGGTATCTGGGAGCAGCAGATACGCACCATTCATAATGTCTTGAATGTTACTATTGGTCAGTATCATGGAAGGCTTGACGATGCCTCTTTGAGAACTCTTCTTTATGAAGCAATGGCTATTGTGAACAGTCGCCCTTTAAACGTTGATGGCATCAATGATCCAAAATCACTGGATCCCTTGACTCTGAATCATCTCATCTTAATTAAGTCTAAGATTGCTCTACCACCTCCTGGAAAGTTTGTTAAAGCAGATATATATGCTGCAAAAAGGTGGCATAGAGTGCAGTATTTAACTGAGCAGTTCTGGAGTCGTTGGAAGAAGCAATATTTGTTGAATATTTCCTTGAGACAAAAGTGGCATGTTTCTCGTCGCAACTTCAAAGTGAATGACATTGTCATAATCAAGGAGGATACAGTTCCAAGAAACGAGTGGCATTTGGGATGAGTTGTGGAAACTACAGAAGGGTCCGATGGGTTAGTTCGTCGGGTCAAGGTTCAAGTAGGAGAACGGAGGTCCACAATGAAAAGAGACCATCCTTCTAAACCCTCGATTATTGAATGGCCTATTCAAAAACTAGTACTTTTGGTAGAAAGGGATTAAAGGGAAAGTTCATTTCAATTAAATATACTCGCCTAACTGTTTACCAAGGAGTCTTAGAGGGTTGTAGCCGTAGCCTATTTATTGTAAATTAGAAATCATGTATGATTCACTATTGAATATCCTTCAAAGTTTGTTAATCATAAACACGATTTGGAGGGAATGTAAGTGGACGTCACTTTGCTTGTGTCGTTATTATGAGTTAGTCATGTCCGGGTAAAAGACGTGCCCCGGAACTGATATAAACAAGCTCAGTGGCTCCACACGCTAGAGATACATCCACACCTGAGCAGGAAGCGTTTGTTGCATGCAGTCTGTTTGTCTAAAAGAATGGCAAGGATTAGATGAAGTTTTCCCAACCCTCTGTTGAATGTTTGTACCCTTGGTAAGCGGAGCGAGGTATGTGTGTATTTTGATTTGTTGTTGATGTGAAAAATTGTGTAATGCGAATTTAAGTAGTGTGGAAGATATGTTGTTGTTAATGCATGTATTTTAAGGTTTATTGTGGCTTTGTTTGTTTTAGTTTCATGGTGCGTGATGGAATAATAAAGATATTGCACCGGTCGAACTCTACACAGGTTTATTGATGCCAAGGGCTGCTACACTTCATTTAACAAACCAAATAGCTTTCAGCTGTGTTTGATATACTGGCAAGTGATTTTCTAGTATCAAATTAGCAATTTAACATGATTACTCAAGGATAAGTGGAGTGATGTCTAGATTTGATCAAAATTTACTTTTTCAAATAGTAATGGTGCTGTTTTTTTACATCATTAATCTCCTGATTATACATTGTGATCAGTTGAATGACACTTTGGTGAATTAAAGTACCAATTTCTTTCTGAAACAGCTAAATCTGTACAATATTGTATGTATGTATGTGTATATATATATATATATATATATATATATATATATATATATAGAGAGAGTGAGTGAGTGAGTGAGTGAGTGAGTGAGTGAGTGAGTGAGTGTTCTCTCACTAAAGAACATGGGACCTGGTGCCACTTATTACTGGTTAGTATGAGTTTGAAGTTCCCAAAGACATCACAGATCTTATCACTGTATTAGTAGGAGATGTCAGTGATGTTTTCTGATTAACACTAAATGTCACCCAAGAGCAGTGTTGGGGAGTAACGGAATACATGTAACAGGATTACATATTTAAAATGTAAAATATAAGTAAATGTTTTCCACTGCAGTTACAATTTAAATCATTGGTAATTAGAATACAGTTACATTCAAAAAGTATTTTGATTACTGAAGAGATTACTTTTCTTTTTATTGTCATTTGTTTCATTTAATATTGAATCCATTCAGATGGAAAACATTTATACATATAAATGATGCGATCCAAAGTGCATTTGAACTGCTGTGAAACATTTTCTAATGATGTGTTACATTCAAACGAGCAGACAGAGAAGAAGTTTGAAGTTTGTAGTAGAAGAAACAGAAATAAACCTTGTGTAAATTGTCAGCTTTATGCTGAGCTAAAATGCTATTTCTAGCCATTTTACATGCACGTGTTACCAGGCACGATCCTATTTTTGTATCAAGAAAATTAATGTTGGATCATAATTTCTTTGATGTAAGGGCAAAAATCATATTCTTGATAATAGTTTTTGTATTGTTTTCCTGTACAAATATTTAAAAATCCTTAAAACTCGATCAATTTTATTTATCTTGTTTTAGAAACAACACTGCATAAGATAATTATGTTTTTCAGAGAATGTATTCATGAGTCAAAACAAGTGAAAAAAATCTACCAGTCTTTAAGTAATCCAAAGAATTTAAAATACGTTAATGACCTTGAGTAATCTAATGGAATACATTACAAATAAAATTTTACAGGATGTATTCTGTAATCTCTGTAATCCCCCAGTCAGAGCTGGTTAATGTGGCTCGGGATAGGGAAGTTTGGGGCCCCCTGCTGGAGCTGCTGCCCCCGCGACCCGACTTCGGATAAGCGGTTGAAGATGGATGGATGGATGGTATTCTGTAATCTCTAGTGGAATACATTTCAAAGTAACCATCCCAACCCTGCCCAATAGATCCAATGACACTCATGTGTGGATCGGCATGCAATAGCCTATGTGTATACTGTGTTTATTATACTACACGTTTTTCTGTATTTTTATTAAATGCAGATAGTATAAGGAGACAGAGACCAAAATACTTTATTTAGGTTATAAAAATATGCCGTTCCCTGACCGGGAATCGAACCCGGGCCGCGGCGGTGAGAGCGCCGAATCCTAACCACTAGACCACCAGGGAAGCTTCTATACACTGATATTTTTAATATAATAGAACTTACAAATGTAATGTAAAATGCACCATATTTTCGAGATACTGTTTATGTAAATAGTAACATAGCCCCGGAAATAAGCGTAATCCCTATAAAATGCTGTCAAAACCGTCATATTCTGTTAATCCCGTGTGCGCATATAGTGTAATTTGTATTCCTCCAATTTTTTAACCCATATTCAACAACCTGAATACCGGAGACGTGATTTTCGACCTGAAATCCACCACTTGAGTAATTAAAACCTGAATTTTTTTTAGGTGAATTCACACAAAATATTTTAAAATATTGAAAATTAACAACAAACATATTATGATAACGTCAAATTACTCGCTGTTGTTAAGATCATGAATTGAGGCTTTTTCTAATTTAAATTCTGGTGCTATAAATATGACAACATAAATGATGCCATACGTTAACGAAAGTAATGACGAAAATATTATTTTATTTTTTCCCCAGCGCAAAATATGTAGTTTTCATCCATATTCCAGAACCAAAAAGAATTAATAAAAATGTGGGGAAGAAAATAGCATGAATTTGGGTTAAACTACAAGAGTTTGTAAGAACTATCAAGCTCACAATGGCCTTACCCAGTACGAATTATTCTGTCCCATGCTTTTATTAATTTAAATTCACCATATGTGTTTATTACTTCATAAAAATATTGTGAATTTTTGTAAGAGGTTATAGTGATCTCATGATACTTCTTTAAAAGTGATGTCTCACCACAAAATTTCTGTCTCATTTCACTAAAGGGTGCACTCAGTATTTTTTCCTCGTTAAAAAGTGTTACCCCTGAAGAAATTTATTGTCATTTTGAAACGTATGTATAAAATCATGACCACTCATGTGAGATTAAGAATCCAGTCATATCAGTAACCATATAAAAAACGGACGTAATCTACATGTCACAATCCCCTCATGGTGGCGCCATGTTTGGATCACATGACCAGTCCAATGCTACTCGCTTAATCTAACCGCCATGTTATTTGACACTTTCACTCAAGCATTGAGTTGATCCTTTTAACTGTTTAATGTAAATGTATTCAATTACATTAGTAAATGAAAACTATTGTTTTTGAATGATGCTGCATCCACACCTATAGATGCCAATGTAAGTCCAAGAAGACAAAACAAAACAAGAAATTACCGAGGACACCTTTCAATTATTTTAAATGTAATAATTAACCATAATTATTTGCTGATATTTGGACATTCGGCTCATAAGAACTTTCAAATTTGAAACTACTCTAATTGTTTCATTGTAATGATTTAATTACAAACATCAAAACGTCTGGCCTAATTATCCATTGGATACCTGCATAAATATCTATAGATTGTAATATATATATATATATATATATATATATATATATATATATATATATATATATATATATATATATATATATATAAGCATAGGCAAATAAGTGATTGAGAATGAAAGATGAAAAATATGTATTTATTTATTTGTCATGTTAGGCCAGCATAGAAGGCTTTACTGTTCCTGAGAATTCACCATAGATATTTATATATTATTATTATTATTATCATTATTATTACGATTTGTCAATGGGTTTTTAAAATGTTATATGAAAGAGTGAATACTTGATTTGTAGCTATCTGGTACAAAATGCTACTTTTACTGGAAACAGCAGGCTCATATTACTGCTGTTTATTTTATTACATTAAAAAATATATATTTATTTTGAAATTGATAAGGGAGTTATTCTGTGTGGTATTTTCTAAGTATGTGCAAATATTTACATTTTTGTTTTATGTTAGTTTTCCTTTGCAGCCTGTGAGCATCACCATTTCAGCGCTAGTTGTGAGTGTGACTTATTTTCAAGTAACATTTCCCATAGAACAACGTGTCTGACAATCAAGCAGAATGCTTTTGTATTTTCAAATTAAAACAAATAAAATCCCTAAAAAGGTTAAAAACTCTCAACTTCATATTCAAAGAGCGCACGTGCGCTGCACACGACCGACAGGGGGCGGCAGCGATATGTTTGTTTGAAAGGCCCACATGAGCACTCTGTCTGACGTAGTGTTGAAATTTGACCAGGTAACGGTGTCGCTGCAAATAGGAAAATTACCACTTTCAGTCGACTTATTTGGCGATAGATTAAAGAGACAGAAACTTTAGAATGCCTGGTAAGTCTTCTTAAACTGTCTTTGAAAGTCTCCGTGTTTAAACTCTTGACTTTGTAAATACGGTGTGCTTCTCTCTCTTTGTTTTGTGTAATGGTAGACATCGGTGCATCCGTAGAGTAACTAAATATTATTGTATGAACACTTTTAACGCGCAGTATAAAGCTGATCAAGCTAATATAAGCTCGTTTGGCAAGGTTTGTTTAAAGCGCAGCGTGTATGAGGCCTATTAGTCATGTATGTGATCCAGTAGTGATGCTAACTCGTGCATCCACCATGCTCCCTCATTTACAACACTAAAACCTCCTAAATCATACAAATGCAACAAAGCGATAAATCGTTTTTGCTTCATTATCAAGCAGACTTTATAAGGTTAGATAAAGCCTTTTATTTGGAAACACGGGTTTTTATTTCTCGATCGTGTCTCGGGCTAACAGGCATAGCTTTACAATGTACGCTGTCTAAACGCAAAGATGCAGCTTGTACTGAACTTTATTATATGAAGGCACTAGGCAATATATTAAGTAAAAAGTGGACTTTTTTTATTTGATACGTGTAGTGATCTTTAATATAGAAAGTTTGGCCTCGAGCTTTATCCAGGCCTCAGCTCACATTTCAGTGAAGCAAATCCATGTGGAGAAAGATGGTGTCGACTGACCTCCTCTTTGTCTCGTTTATGCAACACACTCATAGTTAGTAACATATAGTTGCATAATCCTCTTTAAACCACTTTGCGTGAGGCAGTAGAAGAAGTGGTTCAATTTAGTTGTTGTGATTTATATGTTGTAATATTCCAAATCGGCGTCCAATTCTCGCGCATGTTGTGTGTTTGTGCGCGAGAGAACCCTCTCCGACCTGAAATGGAACTGGTCATATTCTTGATTCGATCACAACCACTTGCATATGTATTTTGAATTAATCCCTTTTGCACTTGCTTCAATTAAGTGAAGTTTCACTGTTGCTTGTCTCCTATACCAACTCTGTCCATTCCCCCAAAGTCTCCTTTATTGTAATACTCACTGGCAGTTATTTGTGTTGTTGTGTGTCTAATGTATACTGTGAGGAATAATATTAATACATTTTACACACCCAGAACCTGCTGATATTAACAGTCCAGAGGTAGCGAAGACACCAGGAGGAGGCAGCGGACCAGGGAAAGACGAGAATGTTGTGAATGGTCCCAAGGAGGGTGATGCCAACCCTTTTGCAGAGTACATGTGGATGGAGAACGAAGAGGAGTACAATAGGCAGGTGAGTCTTAACACCCAATGTGTTGTAACTTTTGGGGGAAAGAAAAGTTCAGCTTAAGCAATTTGTGTACTTGCATGATCAACAAATCTGACGTTCAGTGGCGCATTTTCCGCTTAAAGGTGGCAGTAAATGTTTAGTGAAGCCACGTTATGGAAATGTCTGGTCTAAAATAAGATTTAGACTAACTAAATCGGTCTTTGAATGTGTTCCTATGGTTCAAAATGGCTTGCCAGACGTAAAGGTAGATTACACCTAAAATGATAATTCTCATCATTTACTCACCCTCAGACCATCCGAGATGTGTATATCTTTCCTCCTCCTGAAGAACACAAATGAATATTTTTAGAAGAATAACTTATGTTTTACTGATAAGCATTGTTAAGGCCATGTTGAACGTGTGCCCATGCCTGTATAAGTAAGAGTCTGTGATAAATGATTTATTTTAAGATTGTGTGGGTTTGTTTTGATTTGGGGATCAGGTATTCATTTTATTTGTTCATGTCTTGGAAAAAAAGACTTCAATTTGATTTTAAATACTCTGCAGCAACCCTGTATATGTATCTAACATAATCCCGTATTTTCAGTTAGCAGAATTATGAGCTAATATTTCCATTTGGTGTCACCATTGCCCTGTTCTGGTCTGATTTTAGTCATACATCTCTCATGGATCATTCACTCTTAAGAACATTACTTTGTTTAATTTTAAAGGAATGGATTAGGATATTGCATATGGCTTTTGAAGTTTTTCTTATTATACTATAGTCTTAACTATTAATTTGGGTTTAGTTTAAAAAATTGTGAACTGCACCGTGAGTGAATCGCTACACTCCTACCATTCAGCCCTCCAACAGAAGATAAGACTCTGAGGGGAACAGGGCATAGGGATGATCACTTCTGAATAAGGCTGCAACTGACAATTAATTTGATAATCGATTAATCTAACGATGAATGGTTTCAATGATTATTGTTGAACTTAAGTGATTATTCAGCTTGTTCCCTGACTTAAAATGTTGTATTAAAGGTGCTTACTAACAATAAAGAGGACAAAATCATCTTTTAAAAATAACTCTAAATGACAATCATTGAATGAAAGGGGGAAAAAAAACTTAAGTTTAATTCAGTAAAGAAATTCACTGCAAAATCCTATTGTTATCAAAAGTTTTTGTCTTTTCCATGTAAAATTGTCTAAAAATCCTTAATACAAGATATGTTTACTTGAGAAGCAACATATAAAATATTAAGACTTACACTTATATTTAAGATATATTCTATTTTGTATGTACGTGTTATTTTTGCACTTGGTTATACTACTGTGAGTGCAGTACATACACTATACACTATATACTTGTATTCAAGATCTATTTTCTAAAAGCAAGTATAAATATATTTTTATGCTGCTTCTCAGGTGAATGCATCTTTTTTTTTTTAAAGGATTTTAAGATATTTTTAAAATTTGTATTTTTAATATTGTATTCAACATTCTAAGATGAAATGTTTTTCTTCTGCAGTATAGCTACTAAAGAAAATGTACATTGTTTTAAAGGAGTTTTAGATATTTGTATTGGAAAACAAATCAAAACGTATTTTGTTGCCGTGTATAGTGGGGCGAGGACTACCCTCTCTCACCTTTTTGTTCACTTCAATAAAAAAAATGTAGATCCGCTTTTCTCCCAATTTGGCATGTCCAATTCCCACTACTTACTAGGTCCTCGTGGTGGCACGGTTACTGACCTCAATCTGGGTGGTGGAGGACAAGTCTCTGTTGCTTCTGAGACAGTCAATATGTGCATATTATCACGTGTCTTGTTGTGCATGAATGTGAAGACTGCATGTGGAGGCTCATGCTATTTTCTGCGATCCTCGCACAGATTACCACGTGCCCCGTTGAGCGAGAACTACTTAATCACGACTACGAGGTGGTTACTCTATCCTCCCTAGCAACTGGGCCAATTTGGCTGCATAGAAGACCTGGCTAGAGTCACTCAGCAGAGCTACCCAGGTCCCCCCACTGCAATCCATCTTTAATTCACAAACAACAAACTCTCTTATTAATAAAGCTGTGTATTGCCAGTTTTCTTCACGATAAGAAATGCACAGTGACATATACTATGATTCAATAAATCGCAAGCCATCACATTATAACCTAGCTACAGCAAGCATGCGTGCTCTATGGATGAGTGTCCCTGCGACAGAGTGTGCCTCAGCCGGGTGCAGTTTCAGTCTCTCCCTTAGATCGGGACACT
The DNA here is from genome assembly GCA_032164185.1 of Moxostoma hubbsi. NCBI lineage: Eukaryota > Metazoa > Chordata > Actinopteri > Cypriniformes > Catostomidae > Moxostoma > Moxostoma hubbsi. The sequence continues at coordinate 15,630,115 of JAVLUX010000012.1, read as the reverse complement.
TTGTGTGACTCATAGAATAGGCACTGACCACACAGAGAAATGTCAGTTTCGGAGTTTGAAGTTATTTACATGATTTGCTTCTGTATTGTTTGAGCTTTAATAAAGCTATAATGCATTAAACATAACTGCATTTAAGATGTAATGCCAGAGTGTTTACTTTAACAACGCTCAACACATGTTTTGCTTCAGCGGATCGGCAGCTCCAATTATTCCACAACAAGTGCTTCTGTATTTACTTATTTTGTATTTTTGCATTATTATTCCCTCATACTTTGCGATCTACATCAACTGAAGCTGTTTGGAAAGTTTACAGTGCATTTGGACTCTGAGCTGTTTTCTCCCTCTCTTCAATCAGGCACAAATTGGAGTGCTCCTCTCGCTCATGTTATGTTAAATGAGATCAAATGACAATTCGTCAAAGATCATTTTTCATGTGTTCATATGTTACAGGGCAGCCAAAGCAGTGCAAATCTCTTTAAGATAATACAGACATTGAATTTCCCCACCCAAAGCGATGCGCTACCATGTGGTTTGACATACCGGCTGCGAGCCACCACAAAGCGATAAGGTATAGAATGTCTCATGTGAATTTGGGACGCTTGAACAATTTGAGCGCTGCAATACTAAACGTGGGTCTCCAAGAGACTTGCTGTCCAAAATTTTATTCTTCCATACGGGACATCGCAATGTCTTCCAAAATACGGGACATCCTTGCTAAAATGGGACCGTTGTAAGCCCTAGCAGGAACAAACGCTGCATATGCCGCCATCTGTTTTTTAATACATTGTCTGTGATTGTTAATATTTGGATATTGCCCTAATGGACATAAACAATGGCACAACATCCATTGCTAAACTGTCACGTACTGTCAATATACGCAAGATTGCATCATCACTGTGACAACTAATATGGATGTGCAAGCAAAAACCAAGCGTGCTAAAAAACTGTTACAGAACCAGCTGAAATTCATAGAGTTAAGTGTTAATCTGAGATCAATCAGAATGAGCTTTATTTCCAAGTATGCTTACGCATACAAGGAATTTGTCTTGGTGAAAATAAGAAGCGAATAGAAAATGTAAGTTTATAGAAATGCACAATAAGACAATGAATACATGTATGTACAAATACAAATCTGTTATACAGATAGTGCAAAGTAATATAATGACTGAAGAGGTAGGGTATGGTGGATAAACATACAGTTGTATTCAGTTTACATACACTTTGTTCAAATACATTTAAACTCAGTTTTTCACAATTTACACATTTTTCACATATAATCGTAGAAAACATTCCCTGTCTTAGGTCAGTTAGGATCACTATTTTATTTTAGTGTTAATGTCAGAATAATAGTAGAGAATTATTTATTTTCATTTTTTATTTTATTTATTTTCATCTTTTATTTCATCACATTCCCAGTTGGTCAGCGGTTTACATTCAATTTGTTAGTATTTGGTAGCATTGCTTTTAGATTTATTAACTTGGGTCAGATGTTTTGAGTAGACTTCTACAATTTTCTCACAATAAGTTGCTGGAATTTTGGCCCATTCCTCCAGACAGAACTGGTGTACTGAGTCTAGATTGTAGGCTTCCTTGCTCGCACATGCTTTTTTAGTTCTGCCCACAAATTCATGGCTTTGTGATGACCACTCCGATACCTTGGATTTGTTGTCATTAAGCCATTTTGTCACAACTTTGGAGGTATGATTGGGGTCATTGTGACCCATTTGTGACCAAGCTTTAACTTCATTGCTGATGTCTTGAGATGTTGCTTCAATATATCCACAATTTTCCTTCATCATGCCATCTATTTTGTGAAGTGCACCAGTCCCTGCTGCAGCAAAGCACCCCCACAAAATAATTCTGCCACATCCAAGCTTCATGGTTGGGGCTTTTTCCTCCATAATGACCATTGTTATGTTTGGCCAAAAGTTTAATTTTTGTTTCATCTGACCAGAGGAAATTTCTCCAAAAAGTAATATCTTTGTCCCCATGTGCACATGCAAAATGTAGTCTGGCTTTTTTCTTTTTTTATGGCGGTTTTGAAGCATTGGCTTCCTTGCTGAGCAGCCTTTCAAGTTACTGTATGTCAATATTGGACTCATTTTCCTGTGGATATAGATACTTGTCTACCTGCTTCATGCAGCATCGTCACAAGGTCCTTTACTGTTGATCTGGGATTGATTTTCACTTTTCGCACAACTACATTCATCTCGGACACAGAATGCATCTCCTTCGTTAGTGGTATGATGGCTGCGTGATACCATGGAGGTTGTACTTTTGTGTACTATTGTTTTTATAGATGAATGTGGTACCTTCAGATGTTTAGAAATTGCTCCTAAGGATAAACCAGACTTGTGGAGGTCCACCAATGTTTTTATCTGAGGTATTGGCTAATTATATTTGATTTTACCATTATGTCAAAGAGGCACTGAGTTTGAAGGTAGGCCTTAAAATACATCCACCGGTTCCTCCAATTCAGTACACCTCCTATCAGATGCTAATTGTTTAAAGGCTTGACATAATTTTCTGGAATTTTCCAAGCTACTAAGGCACAGTTAACTTTCTGTCCCACTTGATTTGAGATCTAGTCAATTAAAAGTGAAACAGTCTGTCTGTAAACAATTGTTGGAAAAATTACTCATGTCATGCATTAAGTAGGTGTTCTAAATGACTTGCCAAAACTAAAGTTTGCTAATATAAAAATCTGTGGAGTGGTTACTTTTTTTTAATGACAACCTAACTGTAGTTAAACTTCTGACTTCAACTGTAAATAGACAATATGAATTGCACATAATTATTGCTCAATGGAGCAGTTTTAACTGTTCATAAGATGGAGAGCCTGAGCCAAGCTGTTCTTGTTCCTGATGGTTCTGGTGCTCTGTGCATCTCAGATTATCTTGTTTTAGCCACTCTAATCCCTTTTGTCAGTGTGTTTTCTGGCCTAAGTGTACAAGATGGTGCAATGGCACAATTGTGTGAAATGATCAGAACTGTAACATGTCTGAACTCTTGCTGCAGGTGGAGGAGGAACTCTTGGAGCAGGAGTTTCTTGAGCGCTGTTTCCAAGAGATGTTGGAGGAGGAGGATCAAGATTGGTTTATTCCTTCCAGAGACCTTCCCCCTGGAGTGGGGCAGATCCAACAACAGCTCAGCGGCCTGTCAGTCAATGATGGAAATGCAGAAGACATTGCAGTGAGTATTACGACATAATTTTGAAGCTTGATTTACAGGTATTATGACTGATGCTAATCTCACTCCCTCAGTAGAAACTACTTTGACGTCAATAAAAAATGAAATCCTTAATTGCAGATACATTGCCACAACATACATTTGTCAGGTGTGTTACAGCCAGTTTCAGATTTAGTTGTGAATCTAGCTCTACTGAACCGATCATACCACACTCATTGTATGCTACATAATAATCACCGCATTTATCACAAATTGTATACATTCTGTTTGTCATATTCCCCCACCTCATAACGTTCTCTTTTCTTTCCCAGCGCAAGAGCAGCTTGAACCCAGAGGCCAAGGAGTTTGTTCCAGGCATGAAATATTAGAGACCCTTCTGTTAGGGGCTCCTTTATAGAGACTTTATGTGACCTCTGGTTGCCAGAGGTCACCCTCACACATACTTCAATCTTACTGGGGGTGTGTGGGGCTTGATGGGGTGGGGCTTGTGGGTGGGGGGTACTGGATGCTCTTCTAAAAGCTTTTTATTTCCGTCTGTCTCCATGTATAATGTGGGCGGGTTAATCATTGTAATGTTCCTATTGGACCGCTGCAGATTGTGGCTAGTTCTCTTGGAAGATCGTTGTTAATCTCAGAGGAACAGTTATGTGATTTCCACTATTGTGATAGAGACTAGCAGTTTGTCCCTGTGTCATTGCCATTTTTCCAGTCTTTTATTTTCTTTAGAAGGCCGTTTGGTGGGGAGGCGTGTGTCATTAGAGTGGGAGGGAGGGAATAGGGCTGGGTCAGAGGAAACCTGACAGATTAAAGGACTGTTGGCAGGTGGACCATTCGATGGACAGAAATGGTGGCAGCTGACAACATTTGAGGGATTTTCACAGAAACACTTTTCCTGTTTCTTTTCTCCTTCCTCCATTGAAGTTCTGTCACAGTGTGCAACATGCATTAACAAAAATGGAAAAAAACAAATAAAAGAAGCAGGTTCCCTCCTGGACATTTTTTTTCTGTCCCTTGATGTCTTCATATTTGTGTATTTAAAATTATCTAAACCTCAAATGTCAAAGTTGGGGTTTTTGTTTTCTTTCTCACCCACGTAACAAATGCATATTTAACTTGGCTAGTACGACAACTTCATATTTCCTGTACATTTATAGAAGCATTACTTAATTGAACCTACATGCTGTCCATTTCCCTGAAAACACCTCCATCATGACTTGCCGTGCAGTACTTTAGAGAAAAGGACACTAAAGGGGTCCTAAACTTATTTTTGTGTTGCAAAATTTGACAAAGGTTTTTTTTTTTTTTGTGTTTTATTTATTTTTCATGTGATATTTAGTCGATGTCTTGAAAGTTGGGTAACCCTGCAGTAATTCAACTACATCAGTAAGTGTTTTTAAGTGAGTTGCTAATGTATAATCGATAAACTGCACAATTGGGCAATTTGAAATATAACACCTGTACATACCTGTTTATGTTCAGACAGATTATTTCATAAATTAGAGTTTTACAGTCACACCTTATGAGTGCAATGTGTCTGATGCAGGTGTTCACATCAGTGGTCAGAGCTATTAAAGGGATAGTGTGAAATTTGTCATGAATTACTCGCCCTCATGTTGTTCCAAAAAAAAAAACTTTGACTTTTAACTGTAGAATACAAAATATATTAAGCATAATTGACAGTCTCAGTCACCGTCCAATTTCATTGCATAATTTTACCATATGATGAAAGTGAATGGTGACTCCGGAAGAAAAACAAACTCTTTAATATGTTAGTTAGTGAAGGGAAAATTTGTATGATGTTTAGTTTTTGGTTGGGGGGCCTTAGGAGAAACCAGTCTCAGCTGTGGGAGCTAGTTTCCTACTGGCTAAACAGCATAAACCTAATGCCAATATTAGTAAGTCATGTATTATACAACTTTTGCTTACCAAATAACCAATGTTTAAAGCAGAAGGGGAACGAAGATTAAAAGTGAAAAAGGAAGAAAAAGAACTTGGAGAAACCAGTCTCAGCTGTGGGAGTTCCATTTTGTCTAAAAAGCATGATCCTAATATAGAATTGGTCATGTATTAATCAAGTAGATTAAATGATGCAACTTTTTGGTAGGCATTGTTTAAAACTAAAGGGTATCAGTTGAACTGTAAGATTAATGATTTTGTGCCTTTGAATTCCATCCCAAAGTGGGTGCAGGTAGATTCAGCGTCCCCAGGTTTTTGGCTGGCAAAGGCTTTAGATGGCAGCAACCTAATGTCTATGTATTCTATTTTAAGAGAACAAAGTTATACAAACTGGTCAGTGAAGTGTTTACTGCCTGACATCTTTTGTGCTCATTAAAGGAAAGAAAATAATATTGGCTTGGAATGTTATGAGGGCGATATATTTATTTATTTTAGTTAATTATCTCTAAGAAGCGTAAGGTTCTACAGTTTGTCTCCTTGGACATTTGAAGGCTGGCTCATACTGCTGTAAGTCGTCTTAGCTATTGAAATACCCTGGCACTCAAGGGACAGTAGTAACTGCAAAACTTATAAGAAATAAATTATTTAGATCTATCCAGTTCAAACCATTTGCCAGTTCACCTAATTTTCTTACACCAGTATTTTCAAGTATGTGGTATTGTATGTTACATAATAGTTTTTAATTAACACATTATATTATAGTATAAATTGTCAGAAATATCAATCAGTGGAAGTTCCAGGCAGAATACTTTGTTGGCTGCATTGAATTTGTTGATTTTCTCAGTGTGTGTCTGATTGTAAATTGTTACTACTTCATTGAATGGAATGTCCAAAGCCACAAACACTCAGAGAGGATTGTTATGTAGAGTTGGAGTTGGACAAACTGGCAAATTTTCATGGTAGGATGATTTTCATGCCAAGAATTGTATTTGCTAAGCACTATATTTGGATTACCCAGGTCAGTATTATAAGGATAGAGAGGCTAGGCAGTGGGCCATCAGTATCTCCAGCCTGATTGTCCTAGTGATACTGCTATACCTTTTTGAAACAAGGAATTTGCCTTTTACCCTCATAAAGTAAATATATTTTTTCTTTGTGGATCATTTGTCATTAAAGTGCTGCGTCACATTGTCCTCCCCAGTTTTTATACAATTTTTTTTTTTTTCAGTTTAAGCCTTTTATTTTCTGTTGACATTGATATAGCTATTTTTGATTGCATGACTCTTTAACAATGTAATCAACCATGATTTGTCCATGATCAAGATGGACAATTTGTAGATCTCTCACATTCAAAATATTAATTGTCTCTCTGCATTATTTCCATCACATTCTCTGTCCAGGCGTAGCCTAAAAGTTTTGCCGGAAGTCTGCTGATTCAACAATTGAGTGATGCAAAGGACGATGACAGGGTTTATATAGGCCTTCTTGATCCTTCATTAAGTAATAGTAAGTTGTATTTATACAAATGGTTGTTTATGCAATCGCTCAGTTTAACACACATTTGTGCATTCGGTAACACTAATGAATGTGTCTGTCTGTGAGGGTGCATGAGTTTATGTCTGCCTGCCAGTCTGTGCATGTGCATACAGTGCGTTACGAAATGTGGATTGGAGACTGCAGTCGGTTTTCCGAAGGTCTGCCCCAAACGTGCTTGGCATGCCTGATCTGAAGGATGCTAGAGATGCAAGTACATTAATTACTATAATTTACGTATATTACACAATGAAAGCTATATAAGTTACTAAAAGTCATTATTTTAGTCTGTTTAACCCTCTATTTACCACATTAGACAGATGTTTTTAACTAATTTTTTATGTGTGATGTTGCATCTAAACCACCAAGAGTGATTACCTTTGACCCTTACTCATAGTTGTGCATGACTATCCTCTTTATGTCATTGCTGTTTCTTTTTAAAAATAAGAACAGTAATTCGAAGTGGGCGACAAAAGTGGGGAAGCACCAAGTGGTCTATCTCTAAAATATCTACCTTCATCTTTAATTCCAGGACATTCAGGCAGGTAACAATTTTTTTTAAACTGTTATTAAGTTATGTAATGTTAGTAAGTTCATTTGTTGTAAATTAATTGTTTAAAAAGGACATACTCTCTGCTTTTTTTATTGACTTACATTGATTTTCAATCCTAAAGGCATAGTTTCCAGAGGGTTCATTTATATGTCCATCATGCTATTTATATAAGATTTTATATAAAATATTTTATATTATGAAACAGTGGTGTAACTGGCTCTTTATTTCTGGTGGAACATAATCAGTTGTTAAACCCTCTAGTAGGGCGCATACAAACTTCCTTAGTCATTTCAAATCAAGCAAATATGCATTAAAACATCCATATTGATTGGCCTAAGGCAGTGGATATCATCTCACGCAACTCAAATGAATGATAGTATTATAAAACTAATCACAAACACAGACAGGCCAGCCTCAAGCTGACCACATGAGAACAAAAGTATAGATTCAACATAACAGATCTTGTTATATTGCAAAATCATTGCAGGTGCCATTTGTAGGGAAGGTGTAACAAGTTCAATTTGCGGAAAAATATTCATTAAATTAAATCCTTATCATGCAATACAGTAATATGAATTTACATTCTCTTTACATAACATACATTTGTGGGCATGTGATTCGAGTTCATAGTGGTATACAAGTGGTAATAAGTTTAGCTGTTAATTAGTTTCATACATTTCAAATAATAATTATTCTAAACTGAGAGATTATCCACGTTTCAACACAAGCATCCGTATAAATTCCAAACTCTAGCTGTCATTTTTTCTGGTGGTGGAGGTGGAGTCTAGGTTTGCACTTACTCTACCTGGTGTAAAAGGCTTGATAACATCATGAATTAACAGTTTAGGGAGGTAACACATTGTCCTGTGAATGGATAAACTTTTCTAAAAGTTATTTAAAATAAAATAAAAATTATATTTATAAAGCACTTTTCTGACCTGCCAGAGATTTTTGCCATGAAGTCTTAAACACACATGGACACTCACGGGAAACAAGGTGACGTTTACCTACAGCACCAGAGATATGGTGAGGTAAGGCTTCAAAGGAACGTTGTCATCTATTTTTATTTTTTTGTTATTGAAAACCGTTATTTTAGAATACGTTTGCCCATTTGAGTCATTAACCTTCTCTTGCGAATCACTTGCAATCTCAAATGTTATGAATAAATTAGTCCGGATTATTCTTTTTGATGTCAGATCAGCAAAGGTTTGGGAGAACAAGAGTGTTTAGCTGTCAAAACCTTTTGCCATGAGTTAAGTCTTAGTGTGGTAGTTTTGCTGGTTTCTGGCATTCACAAAAAGGGGAAACCAAATGCACTAAAAAGCGGTACCTTGAATTGTTACCCAAAGGAACTATTTCTTCCCGATCTAACTCTTAAAAATGTTTTTGTGTACAGTTTTTTGAATACTTAAAGTATTCAGGTTGATTCGGTGATGTAAAAATCTTATTTTTTACTTAAATCACACATCTTAATCTAGATGTTAGCACATGAAGCACATTTTAAAGTTAACTTTTTCAGTGGAGAACTGTAATATAGGACAAATATGATTTTAAACCTTATTGCATATGCTTGGATCTTTTTAACTGAACTTAGCACTTAAATGTTCAGCATGCTCTCCTCTTTTACCATTACAAGTGTTATGGTCGAACTTCCTCTTGTAAGGTTGTGTTCTGGTATGAGATTGCCTCTACATGTTGAAACTTGATGTGCACATTTCAGTTCTCACTTTGCATAAGATGGCACATTCCATTGACGAAAGACACGCCATCATGAGAGCACCTACGGTCAGGTCCTACCTTAAACAAAAACACAGCACATGCGAGGTACTGTAATTGAGGGATGGGCTGAATGTGTCATTTGCTTACAACCGCACCTCCAATGTGAGGTCCCTAGTGTCTAACAAATCTTTTTTTTTTAAAATACAACAATGAGGAATCCAGAGATTTGTCTGTCAGTTTCACACTGATGTAAGCCTGTATCCTGTCAAAAAATTAGATAATTCTATCTGATCAGTTCAGAAAAACAGGTCATAAAAACATAAGGGTACTGTCTATAATGTTTCATTATTCAAATAAATAGAATTGTATAGTAGAGAAACTGCTTTCTTTGATTCGTTGCATTTTCCCTTTGATTTCTATTTGTGATCACCAGAAGTGGAAACGGTATTGGCTGGCCCTTCATCCAGCTAGTCGGCATGGCGTTGCACGGTTAGAATTGTCAGAGGCTGCTAAGGAACGTTCAGCTGTGGTCGTCAGGCGGCATCCAGAAAGAAAAGTTGTCCGCCTGGACGACTGTTTGACTGTCTTCAAGCTGCCTCCTCATGCAGAGGCTTGTCCAAGGGAAAACATGGCTGCCTTTTGTGTGGAGACAAAAGACAAGAGGCTGGTGTTTGCAGCAGAGAAGGAAAGCTGTGGAGAATGGGTGAAGATAATATGTAACATTGCCTTTCAGGTGAGGACTGTGAATTTGTGGATAAAAAGATAAAAAATGGAGAGTTAAGTTTATATATAATCTATATATCCTTTATCCTGTCTGTGTTCTTTCTGTATGTCACAGAAACACAGTAAAAGTGGCACACACTTGGCCCCTCGCATGGAGGACAATCAGATCTACATGTCCAGAGAACAACGTGAGTCCAAACAGAAGTCAAAAGTATCCGACCAATATGCTTTCATCCAAAGACTAAATCTACCCATTTTTTTCCATACTTGATGCAGATCTGGTTAGAACCTTCATTATTAAATGGAAGACAAAACCACTAATTTAGTGTTATGTTAAATCAGCTAGTTTGCAATTTTTCCTTTTTAATTCTTAATGTATTTTACAGCATAAATCAGTCAAATCAATGCCCTTTTCATTGCAGTGTGCGAGTTCAAAGTGGTTGTGTCGCAGACTGAGGCATCAGTTTGTTGTGGCCTGAAAGGACAGTACTGGCTGCAAGCTGGTGAGGACATATTGGTACTTCAAGATCTGGAGACCAGGAAGACAGTTTTGGAGTGGCCATATAAGCTGCTACGTCGCTATGGACGAGATAAGGTCAGCAGTAACCATGGCCTTGATAAAGTGTGGGACCACTAGATAAGTTTTGAGTATTTATACAGCTGTATTACTAGCCTGTTCTCATGCGAAGTCTTGATAATAGTTACAGATGGGGGAAAAAAAAAAAAAAAGAGTACAACTTTACTTCCATAGCAAAAAATAAACAAACCAACAAGCAATGTTATTAAAATTTTACCTAAGTTTAACCTCAAACATAAACCTAACCATAAAGTGTAACGCCTTACATAAACCCAATCCTAACCATGATTTAAATAGGAAAATACATTTTGTGTACCATGGAAAAAATAAAGCACTGGGGTTTGGAACGAGACCAGGGAAGCGTGTTACAGATTATTGCCTACATTAGTCATTACTTTTGCATAAATAAATATGGAAAGAGGAAAAAAAATTGTTCACGGACGTTTCCTTTCTTAAAAAAGGGGATGGATAGGAAGCTAGCGAAAAATGTGATGCCTGTATTGTATCGATTTAAAGTTCTGTTTGTTTATTGGTTGGTGTGAATGGGAATCAGTTGTACATTCTCCTATGAGCCAAGTCGTCTGGTATCTTATGATTTCACCATCTAATTCAAATTATTCAGAGTTGTTGGTATTACTAATATTTGGTTTACAGTATTACTAAGGGACTAAAAATAGAATTGCTTATAGTTTATTTATTATATATAAGTACTGAACAAAGTCATAGGCAGGAGTTTGCAATGTAGTAAACAGTAGTTAGGCCTATTTCACACATATTGCATCAGCAGGGCGTGAGTGACACATCTGCGTGACTTCAACAGTAATTGTGTGTAGAACTTTCACACTTGCAGCATGTCTGCCTCATAACAGCACTCAGAATATGAAGTTTGAGTATGAAATATGAATTTTTGCAAGCAATTTAATTTTGTTCATTCAGATTAAGTCAGTTCCATTGAGCCAACATAATTTAGTTAAATTTGTTCAAATCAATATACTACAGTAGTAACATAATCAAATAGATTAAGTAAACTTAATCAAATTATGACAAAATGTTATAGAATTATGTTGCTTTAGTTTGCATTTTAATTAAGTAAACTGAACAACCAGCAAAAATCCTTTTTTTGAGTGAGATCTGAAGCTCTATACATAATAAAGTGATTTCTTGGGACACAGTTTTTCCTTTAATATTGGCATAAATTGGTTATCAGAACTGAGTTGGCTATTAAAGGGATAGTTCACCCAAAAATGACAATAATCTGATTATTTACTCACCCTCATGATATCCCAGGTGTGTATGACTTTCTTTCGTCATCAGAACACATTTGAAGAACAACAGCTTGGCTCAGTAGGTCCATAAAATGCAAGTGAATGGAGATTGACCTACTCAGCTAATATTATTTTCTATTTTTCTTCAAATGTATTCTGGTGAACAAAGAAAGTTATACACACCTGGGATATCATGAGGGTGAGTAAATAATCAGAGAATTATAATTTTAGGGTGAACTATCCCTTTAAGAAATATTACAAATATTGAATCCTTCTTATCTAAATTATATTTCATGATGTTCAAATTTTTTATATGAAATTACATCTAAATGGTAATTAATTTAAACAGAACCCAAACCTCAAATTAAAGCATATAACTGTTTAATTGTTTGAATTCGGTCAAATTTACCAAGTAGAAACTGCCTGTCACTACTTATTTAACTTGCATCAAGCCTAAAACTGATGTCTGTATTTCATGTTGCTTCTTAAATGCCTATATTGCAAAAATTCATGTTAACCGTTTTACATGTTTGCTATGCCTTTTCGATGTTTTGTGCATACAAATGCATAAATGTAAAGACATGCATATAATTTTTGGTTGTTTTTCTGACTGTTCTTCTGTAGATGCTGTTTTCAATAGAAGCTGGAAGACGTTGCGAGTCAGGCCCTGGAACCTTTATTTTTGAGACCAGGCAGAGTGAAGAGATACTCCGCCTTACTGAGTCAGCCATTCGACAACAGAAGAGCCTCACTGTTACTGGAGGCAGGAACTCGCCACATTCTCCACGTTCTCGTTTTCCTCGCTCACCCTTGCCCAAATGCCCTGAAACCTTCCCTCTGCTAGATGCTGAGAGCAACAACAGCCCAGATCGCAGGGGAGTCAGCGAGAGTGCGTACTCTAATCAAGCTGGTGCTCTTGTTACAAACATTCATGCTTTGTCAAATCCTGTAAATATGGAACCTACAAGTCCAATTGGCTTAACTGAATCTTTGTATGTAAAATCTGCAGATTCTGTCAGCTCCTCTAAAAGCACACACTCAGATCCTGTTGGCGGCGCTAATTTGATTGAGCCTGTGTATTCAACTCCAGCTGATATAATTGCCGGACATGAATCTGTGTATACGCAGCCAGCAGATGCCATCATATCCCATCATACTGTAAAGACAGACCAATCTGGGCTACATTCTGGCATTCCGTCTTATCATGATTCAGAACCAGTGTATTCTGACCCTGCTGATGTTATCCACGTCTGCCCAAAACCTAACAGTTGTGTCCATTTCAGCAAACCTCCAACCTTCAACAAGCAGCAAGAACCTGTGTACTCTGAGGTGCATAATGTCACACAAAACTCAAGTACAAAACTAGCCCAGAACATCGAGGAGCCGGTTTATAGTGTACCGGAGTTTGTTACATCCCGAAAAGCTGTTCAGGAAAACCAAGACAATAACTCTGAACAAAACAAAATGCCTGAGGATATCACAGCCATCTACAGCAAAGTTATGAAACCACCAAAAACTACTCAGCCTCAGCAAGAAAAAAAACAAAGCCAAACATCAGAGATTGTCTGTGAGGACCTTGGAATGATTTAGACTTCATCTTCACAAATGTATAGCTCTTAAATGTCCCACGTTTTTCATATTTGAAATATTATTATTATCACTGATTTTATTAATTTATTCATCCAATCTTCCAGATGCAGTGGAAAACTACTGAAAATAATAAACTTTGTTGTTTTCCATTAACTGATGCACACCATCATGTTTGATGTATTATGGGTGTTTAAAATTTTTGTTTGGTATTTTTGATTTTATGCAAAACATTAAAATCTTTTATTTTTCAAACTTTAAGTTTAATAAGCCCAACGATGTATTTTATTACTGTTCTGGTGTACCACAGCAAAATTAACGCTTAAAGGAATAGTTCGCCCAAATATGAAAATTCTCTCATCATTTACTCACCCTCGTGCCATCCCAGATGTGTATGACTTTCTTTTTTCTGTAGAACAAAAATTATGATTTATAGAAGAATATTTCAGCTCTGTTGGTCCATACAATGCAAATGACTTGTGGCCAGAATTTTAAATCTCCAAAGAGCACAGAAAGGCAGCATAAAAGCAATCCATACAACTTAAGTGGTTAAATCCATGTCTTCTAAATTGATATGATAGGTGTGGGTGATAAATAGATAAATATTTGTTAATTTTTACTATATATTTCCACCTTTGACCAGCCCCAACCAGTAGATGGCGATATGCATGAATAATAATACAAAAAAAACAAAAAACATGTAGTACATGAAACGAGAAAGTGGAGATTTATAATAATAAAAAAAGGGACCTAAATCTAGATCTTTTCTCACCCACACCTATCATATAACTTCAGAAGACTAGGATTAATGCACGGGAGTCGTATGGATTACTTTTATGCTGCCTTTATGTAATTTTGTATTCAAGATTCAAAGTTCTGTCCACCATTCACTTGCATTGTGAGGACCTGCAGAACTTTGATCAAAATCTTAATTTGTGTTCAGCAGAAAAAATTAATTTATACACATATGGGGATGGTATGAGGGTGAGTAAATGATGAGAGCATTTTCATTTTGGGGTGAACTATTCCTTTAATTGTTAAATCACAAATAAAAATAAAAATGTTTTTTACTTGTTTAAAAAAGTTGTATGTTTTATGGTTAGGCTGACAGAAAAGTCAAACTGAAACTGCATTACTAATTGGTTGCAAGAGTGTTCTGGCTGGTCTCTAGGCATTGTCAGGCTGTACTGGTTGATTTCTTGGCATTCTAGCTGGTTGCCAGGGTGTTCTGGCTAGTTAGGCATTGCTGTGACATTTGCTGTGACATTGCTGTGACATTTGTTGATAAGAAAACCCAATGTCCTTCTGGTGATCGGAGGGCTCACTGTAGGTTGGGTATTGCAGAGAAGTGTTTGGTTTAGGTTGGGAGAGGGGTGGTGGCCGTACGTGCCTTTTCTGGTCAATCGCATGGGTGTTGGTGTTGTATCAAATTGGGCTCCCTATTGGAATCTGTTTCCCCCTAGCCCTGATAGGGTATGGGGTTATGGTTAGTGTAGGTAGGGTAGTGTAGGTTAGGGTAAGTAGGGCAGTGTAGGTTAGGATTAGGGTAGGTAGGGTAATGTAGGTTAGGATTAGGATAGGTATGTAGTGTAGGGTAGGTAGGGTAGGGAAGGGTTAGGCTTAGGTTTGTGCATGGGGGAATGCATTCTGACAGCGGAGAATGGTACCGTCAGATACTGTTCACCCCATAGACATCTGTTGGGGGGAAACAGATCCCGACGGGGAAACAGAGTTTGACACAACAGGTTTTCTTCAGCGGCTCGGCATCTCATGGGCCGGTGGAGAGCGAATGCCATGAAGCGTGCATGGGGATGGGCCACCATATCTAGAGCCATACTCTGCATTTAAAGACAGGAGTGACAAGACACCATAACGTGACAAATCAGGTGCGTTTTGTCCTGCTGCCAGCAATGTATTTAAATTCGGTCACAATACATGCTTATCAATTGTCAATTACGGGTAACCTGTAAGTCTGATCAGTAATAAAAGATAAAGCATCCTAGAACAGTCTAAGGTCTGTGCCAAGTGTGGTGAATGTAGCTTTAAAGCTCTTAGAGAAGTTACAATTGATAATTTTGGTCTTGGTTTTTAATGATTTTTGAAAACCCTAAACCAGTCTGTAATAAAACAATATGTTTCTTTGATAGAAAATTTACATATGGCTTCATATGAGCAAACATTTGGCACAAATCTCAGCACAATTTAGTCTAATTTAAAGATAAACAAGGTAGGCATATAAAGGCTGTTTTATTATAGTTCAGATCTGAACTAGTTTACACTAGTTCAGATCCAGTCAGAGCAAAAACATTTTCAGTGAAACTCTGTCAATAAGTTCTTGTTGATCCCTTCCCTTTTGAGTAATTCAGGATTGGATTCTTGAAAATGCCTTTCGGTTCCTACAAAGTCAAAGTAAGAAACAGTTTAGTCTAAATTAACCAACAAAGCCCTCATGAATTACTTCATTTTGTAAATTTATTGAACTAGACTACAGGCACCGTCGACAGTAGATTTGCGTGCGCTGTAAAACAGTCATTTATGGCTTCTGACGTCATTACTATTGACCGGAAGCGCTGAACCATGTTAATCCCGGACAAACGATTCCTATTCACACAATGTTTTAATTGTCTTTTTTAATAACAGAAATTGCATATCATTTTAGTGCAGCCACCCAAAACATCGATCGTTTATTGAAACGAGGTGCAGGAAGCTGAAACGTTAACCATGTCAAATCGTATCGCTTTCCAGACGCAGTTAGCTTCCATTATGGAGGTGCTGGCCAATGCAGCGGTGGCTGAGATATGTAAACTCGTAGACGACGACTATGCGGTTATTAGCTTACAAATGACTCAATGTCAGCGTGAAAACAAAGCCCTGAAGAGAAAACTACACATACTGGAGCTGAAGATGGCCCGGGGGTTTGCGGAGAGGAGGATCAGTTCACTAAATCGCGCTAACAGGGTTCAAGTGAGCGCCGCTTTGTCAGACAAATACAGGAACCAAACAAACGGTGTGTGATGATAAACGGTTATACCAAGACGAGGTCCTACTGTGAACTGTCTCTGTCACATCAATAAACTGTTTACTGTGGTTAATGTTTTCTGTGTTGTGTTGTTTTTCTGCTTTTCTCACATTCAGACGCCTTGTATGGAACTAATTATAACAGAGGGATATGGAGGGGTGGAGGGACAGACTCGACTGCAGAGCAGCAGATTGTAAAAGAGAAGAACAGTATGGTAGGACAACCTTTTTATCTTTATGATAACTGCAATAATTAGTTCAGCCAATTCATTGATTGTTACACAGATAATATCTTACATAATTGCATTTTTTTTAAACCTATACACACACACACACACACACCGATATTCTTGTGTAATTATTATATACAAACTTGTTTATGACCTTATAAAAATGAATTCATCACACTAAGTATTAATGCAGTGATTAATATTAACACATATAAAGTCGTTTGAAATTGATGTAAAGTAAACCAATACAATTATTAATTATGAAATGCAGGAGTAATTTATGTGAACTACAAAAAAGTTAAAAAGGTGATTCAAATGGCAATAAAATAAATAAATAAAAGAAACATGAACATTAACTTAAACTCTTGACCCGTATCCACATCATTTTATGCACTGCACTACTGCCACACAATTGGCTGATAAGATAATCGCATGGATGATTGTTGGTGCCAGATGGGCTGGTTTGAGTATTTCTGTAACTGCTGATCTCCTGTGATTTTCACACACATTCTCTAGAATTTACTCAGAATGGTGCCAGAAACAAAAAACATCCAGTGGGCAGCATTTCTGTGGACGGAAATGCCTTGTTGATGAGAGAGGTCAGACCGGTTAGAACTGACTAAGTCTACAGTTACTCAGATAACTGCACTGTACAATTGTGGTGAGAAGAATATTTGGTGCTGTTTTGGTGGCACAAGGGGGACCTACACAATATTAGCCGGGTGGTTTTAATGTTGTGGCTGACCGTTGTATGTTGAAATTAACATTAACCAAGTTTAATAAATGCTGTCAATGTATTGTTCATTAGTACTTTTCAACTAATGTTAACAAATGTAAGCTTATTTTAAGATGTTACCTAGAATAAAGGATATTTTTGACATTTTCTTCCATGATAGGAAGGAGGGGATGCAGAAATATCTGAAGTTGACACAGTACTGATAAAGGATGAGATGTTTGAGGAGGACCAAACAGAGCAGAGACTATTTGTCAGAGATGATGGTGAGTGGAATGAAGAACACACGCTGAGATCAGACATACACCAATAATGCAATAGTTTCCATCCTCCACACTATGTCACAGCTAAAGAAGCCACATCTTAATACTTGTCTTAACACCATTTCTCTTTCAGAGTTAACAGAAACTTCATTACAGACTGAAGTGGCAGATTTTGGTGATGTTCAGATGCTGAAAGATGATGATCAGGTCTCCAGGATGCAGCAACAGACTTTGGAGGTCAGTGGATCTGACACTGCCCTTAAATCTGAGGCAGAGTTTGAGAGTGTTAAGGGAATATCACAAGAGCCCATAGAGTTACATTCTGAAGCAAAGTTTGATTTGAACAGAAAATCCAGTCCTATGAAGGAGTACTTAATGCAAGAGAATAACGATCCAAACTCGATCCAGCAATCTTTTGCGTTTTTGAACAATGCAAGATCGGCTGAGAGCCAGTCTACTGGTCCTTTACAGCACTCAGAGGTAATAGAAGTTGACTCTGCAGAGGAAGGAGAAGAGATGCCTGTATGGGCACGAGGGGAAAGCCAGGGTCCCTCTGTTTTTCCACATTATAGGATGGAGGAGCATCAGGGTAGCAGGGCTTTCTTGTCTTCCTCTGACTTTGCAGCAGTGGCATCAACATCTTCAAAAACACTGGTCACGGATGGCCGTCAGAATGTCAGAGATGTCTGTTTCAACCAACAAAGAGTTGGCTGTACCGGAAATGACAAAGTTCGTCGGGAAAAACTCTTTGCCTGCACATATTGTGGTAAAGTTTTTAACCGTCCCAAAAAGGTGGTGATCCACCAACGGATTCACACCGGCGAGAAGCCCTTCAAGTGTAACACCTGTGGGAAGTTTTTTTCAGAGGCAGGAAACCTGAGAAAGCACCAGAAAATCCACTCAGGAGAAAAGCCATATAGTTGTACACAGTGTGGGTTGACGTTTTCCTGGATGCGGAACCTGAAAACCCACCAGTGGAAGTACCATCCTGATATGTTTATAGCAGAGTAACTGCTCTCTCTAGGAGGAGTCAGTCATGGATTGTTAACATTAGCAGATTACTGATAAGGATAAGATAAAATTGTGTATTGTACCACAACTACAATAAAATCTCTCCAGAATGAAGAGTTTCATTTGGATTCAGTTACATGATTTGCATTGTGTTTAGAGATATTGATATTCTTTGAGGCCATTTTTTTTTTAATTATTATACTGCCCTACAACTGCAAAACGCAGTAACTACGCCGCCACTGAAACAGAAAAATGGCCTCAAAGTTCCTTGGTTTTGCTGTGGATTGTGTAGTTACTGCAATTTTCCACACTCCATTGTTTCTGAATCTTGTTGAGGCAAACCCATCAGTCACAAGCCAGATTGTAGGCCCCCTTTACACCTGGAATCAATGTACATTTTCAGGTGATCGGAATGCAATTGGATAGCACTTGATCACATTAAATGGCAGGTGTAAATACACCCATTATGCATTGTGTATTGTGATCGGATCACTGAAACAACATTCGTAGGTGGTCAGGAATGGATTGGTTAGCCGGATACAACACATAAGTAATTCATTATGTAATGAGGTTGTGATACAGTAATCCATGGTTAAAGTGCTGTGTCGCGGCCTCTTGGCTCTTAATATTTATTCTACCATCACAATGTAAACAGCACAACAGACATGGCGGTCACCCAATTTAAAGGAATGCTCCGGGTTCAATACAAGTTAAGCTCAATCGACAGCATTTGTGTCATAATGTTGATTGCTATAAAAATTTATTTTGACATGTTCCTCCTTTTCTTTAAGAGATGCAAAAATCGAGGTTGCGATGAGGCACTTACAATAGAAGTGAATTTGACCAATTTTTGGCAGGTTTAAACAGAAAGTTGAAGCTTAGAATTTTATAAAGCACTTACATAAATTCTTCTGTTAAAACTCAAACATTATTTGAGCTGTAAATTTGTTTAAATTGTCCGTTTAGGGTTTGTTGATATTACATCATCATGGTAAGTTGTATAATTAACAATAACTTTACACAGAAACGGTTAGTAAGTAATTTTATCACACACAAATAATTTTTACACTCATATCCTTAATGTCTTGTGATTATACTTTTGAAAAAGGGAGTATTTTAATGTTAAAAACTGGCCACATTCATTTCCATTGTAAGTGCCTCACTGGAACCAAGATTTGTGCTTTTTTTTTTTTTTTAAGAAAAGTAGGGATGAGTCTAAATAAATTTTTGTGGTAATCAACATTATGCCACAAATGTTGTCTATTGAGCTTACTTTGGATTGAACTCGGAACATTCCTTTAACGAACAATATCCCCACTTGCATCTCTCATCTGGTCCGTTTTCTGATCACGATTAGCGTCCTTTAGTGTAGAAAGGTCTGTTAAGTAGACAGAGATACCTTTTTATTTAATGGTCAAAGCAATGGAAAGCATTTTAAATATTCATCAACGTCTTTTAAAATATTATTTCCCCAGCCTTAGATGTAAATGTAAGTAGCATTGTGTAATGTGATTGGATCTCTATCCAATCATAGTGGAGGCACACTTAACTGCAAGATGTAAAAGCAATACAGCCAGAGATTATCCAGATACTATCCAGATATGAAACGCATGTCAGTGCCAGGAGTAAAGGGGGTCATAGTCTAAGAAATCCAATTTAGTTTATAACTCAGTTTTGAAACAATTTGATGTTGCTGCGTTTTTTCCTTTGCACGGCAGAAAAGCTCTGTGGTGATCTGTAGACACGTGAAGTGACGTGAAAATGTTCTAAACCAGTTTTTAGCACAAATGAATGTGTTTAACATGTTTCAATAAACATATCTGCACTTATTCTGTGTTTGATTTTTTTTTTTTTTGAGGAAAAAATACTACATAGCAAGCAGATGTTATGATGACAAGGTAAAGTCTCTGAATAATGAAGTAAGCCCTTTTCTGGGTACATAAGTTTATAATTATAGCATATTTTAAGATATTTTCCAAGGATTTCCATACTTGAAATTATTGAAAGATCAGACCCCACTTAACAGACTGTTACCAAACTATTATTAAACACTTGTAAATCATGCTCTGTTTGCTCAACAGTGCTGTAAGTACAAACCCACTTTACTTTTTCAAAGAATGAAAAGTGCACAGTGCACAGCTTTGTGTTTTCAAAGTAAATTCACATTTTAGGTAGAAAGACTGTTATAACATTGCACACCCTCTTTTACATCTACCTTTATCCTGATATACAATATATTCCTTGTTAATTTACATGGAAAAGCTTTCTACATTTCAATAAATGACCTCTATGATTCATGTTTCAGCCAGGGTCATGTTGTAACACAAAGCCTTGTTTTATGTGTTCAGCAGCAAAGAGAGGTGGAAAATGGAGAACCAGAAACAATAGTGATAAAGGATGATCTGAACAACCCATGGGAAGAAAGCAAGTCACAAAGAGCCATAATTGTGCAAGATGGTAAGTAGAGGACCAAAAAGCAACCCTCTGATTGCTGCTGATCCTCATACAAGCCTGATAGTAATTAATGTATAAATTCACTTTAGCCGGTATTATATGAAAATTAGTAGAATAAAAATTCCTTCTTTTTTTTCCCCCTGGTTCAGAAGAGTCAAATTCAGGCATTTGTAATGGCAGACATTCTACCTCACCAGCCAAAAGGACAGTTGCATTTGGAACAGAAAAGGTTTGTGGCTTTACTGTTCTGTTAAAAACATAGTTCAAAACAAAGCCAAAGAGTGCTAATAGGAATGCAGTATTTCTAGGAAATGATCATGCCGCCTACACAGAAGAGAGGGATCTCCCTTGTATAGGGAAGTACATTAAAGAAATCTGTTTATTCTGGATTGGAAAAATCAATGCAGGTTTATCTTTTCAGAAACATTTTTGGTGTTACACATTGTCATGTTCCTCAAAATACAGTATTACATTTTTGAACATCATAGCTCAGTGGGCCATTAATAATACTTGATTTGTAATCTTTTGGTACCTGCTGCAGAGTAAGTTTAAAGCTAGGACTGCACTAATCATACAAGATTTCTTGTCTGTCTTAAATCGCTTAGTGTGACATGTTCACTAGAGGACGGCTGACAGTGGATTTTGCAGATACGGATAACTAAGGAAGTGGAAAAGGCAGATAACTGTTTAATCAGCCGATAGATTTTTTTAATTGTTTTTTTGAATGCTATAAAAATATCTTCCTAACTATGATGATGAAATGAAGATTTGGTGCATAACGTGGGACTTCTAACTATAAATGAGCCCAAAACATACCTTGGGCGCTCATTTTGAAATGACGGAGACTTGGCTCCATTATAATGCCCTTTTTTTAATTATTAACCAAATAAAGCTTTTTATAGCCTATGTATTCACCAGATGAATGGTTTTGTGTGTGTGTGTATACATGCAGTATATGAGGTTTATTATTATTATTGTATGGTATATGAACTTGGAGGCAAATGTATGTGCTGACCTGGGACATTTCCATATAGTTGCATTTTTCTTTGCATGCCCTTGCTTCAATTGAAAACACTTGATTATCTAATCAAAATATGCATTGAAGGGTTATTGATGAAAGATGTAGATACAACAAATCCCCCTAAGGTGCCAGTTTTTATTTCACTTCAAGAAGCAACTATTATACTGGAGAAAAAAGATGTTCTTACTGTAGACTTCTTCAGTGCTGACCACAGAGATATTATCGGCACCGATTAATTTGTAAAACTGACATATTGATTTACCTAAAAATACACCAAATCCTGGCTTCAACATTGTTCTAGAAGTGTCAGAAATTTTGCATCACAATCGTGCTGTGTGACTGTTCCTTATGATGACCAGATGAGATAAAACACCCAGTCAGCGCTGTCAATCGGGACAATTGTGACCAATGTCTTGGCTACATTGTGTATCATACAGTCTGACAAAATGTCGCACAGTGTGCCATGGCTTTATCCCAAGATCTCACAGAGATCATATCGTACACTCTGATATGCAACAATTGTAAAGGACTGTAAAAAAATGTTGTGTGCACCCAAATTAAGTCACTTGTAAATGTATTTTTATTTTTTTCCCAGCCAGTAGAGTTGGATTTTTCCCATTTGAGGGAAAATGGGCTGGATAGGAGCCAGAAGACAGACATCTCTCCATCCATTGGACTACAGATGAACATTCAGGGTGAGTAATTGGATAGTATTAAATAGAAAAAAATATATGTTTTAATCCATCAAAGCACATGTCCTCTTTTTCACTATTAAGAGGTAGTTTCATTTATAATAAAATGGAAAAAAAAAAAAAAAAAACCCCACCTTGAATATTATCTTTAATTCGTACACGGTCAATGGCGCCATAACAACCGCATATGCAGGATTGTGAATTTGCAAGTCATTTTTCCTGCTTCTTGGATCACTGTGCGATCTCTAAGTAAGCTAATAAAATTATTTCAACTCAAATTAATTTTCATGTACATTTTATTTATTTATTTGGCAAGTAGCCTTTTAGTAAGCTGGATAATGAGGAGTGAGACAAATAAAAACCAACAGAACTCTGGAAATTAGCTGTTCTGCAATTTCTTTGTTCTCACATGATTACATAATTTATTTCATGTCCATGTATTTATTTATGTGGTTAGTAGCTGTGTAATAAGTGGGATAATGCACAATCAGCCAGTTAATAAACCCCGACAGGGTGATCAAGACCCAGACGTGAAGCAGAGTGGTCTTGTATCAGTCTGAAGGCGTTTAATTCCCGATAACAACTGGCTGGTTAATTGAGTGTGAGTACCACAGTATTTGAATATTATAATTGCTCCTATAAGTATCTGAATTTATCCACATCCAGGTGCTGTGGAATCCAGTCCAAATAGTTTGCAACAGTACCAGTACCACAAGTCTGCTGTTCGACCTAGTAAGGGCCTAACAACAGGAGAAACAGCAGCTCACACAATCTCGGGGAACAAGGGAGCAGTGAAAAGCAGTACCTATCTCACAAACCAGCTTGTAATTAGCAAAGCAAGGACAGCCACTGATACATCAGAAACAGACTGCTCGTTGTATGAGAGACCCACAGAGCATAAAAGTCGCTTTACATGTTGGACCTCCTCTGTGCAACCATCCTGCTCATTTACCACAGAGTCCTACCAGGATCAAGACTGTTTGCTGGTGGAATCAGAGTCTGTATCATCAGTCAGAGGCTCAAAAAGTGGACTTAATGCTCCAACAACCACCCGAACACATACTGTTAGAAGCTCAAATCCAGCAGAGGGGCCCATCAGGGAAGAGGAAGGGTGGAATCAAGCCGTCATTTTGAGACAAGGACAAACTGAATTATCAGGCCACATTAGTAGGCCAGATGGAATTCAGACAGAAAATGCAAGTGGGACAAATGCCTCACATTTCACTGTGATTCCTCAAATGATTACCAGCTTAACTCAGCCTGGGGCTTCTCTTGCCGGGCTCCAGCTCCCAGATCACATGGAGAAATGTAAAAAGAAAAGCTACGTTTGTAGGTACTGTGGAAAGGCCTTCCCCGGGATGTCCAATCTTGTGGCCCACCAGCGAGTGCACACTGGGGAGAGGCCTTTTAAGTGTAATACTTGTGGAAAGTTGTTCACAGAAGCAGGTAACCTGAAGAAACATCAAAGAGTTCACACAGGAGAAAAGCCCTACATATGTAGCCGCTGTGGGAAACGATTTGCCTGGATCTGCAACCTCAAGACGCATCAGCAGTCAGCCTCCTGCGGAGGAGTCTGAAGACACATTTAATTGAACATATAGACAGTGGATGGCTTCCAACTTATGCCTTCTTACAAACACAGTGGTCTTCAAAGCTGATTTTGAAATACTGTGGTATAAGTGGCCAATTTGATTCAGCTGAATTTGATTCAGCTGATTGAGTTGATTAAGCTGGAAATGATACAAATAATTATAATAGCAAATTTTACACTAGAGAGCAAATATTAGATAGAAAATATAAAAGAAAAATGTAACAGCACAGTTGTCCATGAATTGTAATATTAACAATGAACAGCAGGTGCTGCACAAGCACAAATAAACGGAACGTGAGTCGGTGTTGTTTTTCCTCCACATTCCTTCTAATACAACGTTAGTTGAATTGCCTCTCGAAGGAGATATTTGCCTAAGTCGACGCTTTTTACTCTAATAATGTTATTGTAGTTATATATTTATTTAGTGTAATAAGAAGAGGAACCAATTTTTTAGTTCAAATATTTTTGGTTCATGCGTTCGCTCTACCTGCTGTCCAATAATGGTTTCGAGCCCCAAGAGATATCTTTCATAATGGGAAGTAATTCTAAGGCATTAATTATACTTTCAATACCGTCGTAAAAAGGTCTTAGCAGAGGATGGTTTCGATCCATCGACCTCTGGGTTATGGGCCCAGCACGCTTCCGCTGCGCCACTCTGCTGTTGTGATGGCGGTCTGATTAAATTACGTTTTTTTGTTCACTACATTTATATGTTAGCGTGTTACTTAAAGGGTTTTGAATTTTACTAGCCTCTGAAGCTACTCTGGTATCCAAAAATTCTGTATTGATGGGATCAAATAATAAAAAAAAAGTAATATATTATTTCCTGCAATGTTATGTAGTATAGACGAAAATGGAAATTAAAAAGTCAATTCCCTGACCGGGAATCGAACCCGGGCCGCGGCGGTGAGAGCGCCGAATCCTAACCACTAGACCACCAGGGAACTAGACCACCAGGGAAGTCTGTATCATTTATATTGAGAGTTAATAAAGGTAAGTATTGATGGTCAGGTTGATGTTCTGTCTGGCTAAACCTTAGCTAACCACGTGTAGGCTTAGCATGACAGAACATAAACATCAGGTTGATGTTGTCATGCTAACCTTAGCTTGTAGTTGTGATTAGTTAAGGTTAACAACATTAACCTGACCGTCGATAAGTAGTTTATGAACTCGACATTACATAATAGACATACTATCTACACCCCCCCCCCTTGTCCCACTCCCTTTCATACAGTGCATCCGGAAAGTATTCTCAGCACTTCACTTTTTCCACATTTTGTTATGTTACAGCCTTATTCCAAAATTGATTAAATTCATTATTTTTCTCAAAATTCTACAAACAATACCCCATAATGACAACGTGAAAGAAGTTTGTTTGAAATTTGTGAAAATTTATTAAAAAGAAAAAAGAAAGACAGAAAAAAATCACATCAAGTATTCACAGCCTTTGCTCAATACTTTGTTGAAGCACTTTTGGCACCAATTACAGCCTCAAGTCTTTTTGTGTATGATCCTACAAGCTTGGCACACCTATTTTTGGGCAGTTTCTCCCATTCTTCTTTACAGGAACTCTGGGGATGGGGAGCACAGCCATTTCAGATCTCTCCAGATTTGTTCAATTGGGTTCAAGTCTGGGCTCTGGCTGGGCCACTCAAGGACATTCACAGAGTTGTCCCACTCCTTTGTTATCTTGGCTGTGTTCTTAGGGTCATTGTCCTGTTGGAAGATGAACCTTTGCCCCAGTCTGAGGTCCAGAGCGCTCTGGAGCAGGTTTTCATCAAGGATGTCTCTGTACATTGCTGCATTCATCTTTCCCTCGATCCTGACTAGTCTCCCAGTTCCTGCCGCTAAAAACATCCCCACAGCATAATGCTGCCACCACCATGCTTCACTTAGGGATGGTATTGGCCAGGTGATGAGGTGCCTGGTTTCCTCCAGACATGATGCTTGCCATTCAGGCCAAAGAGTTCAATATTTGTTTCATCAGACCAGAGAATTTTGTTTCTCATGATCTGAGAGTCCTTCAGGTGCCTTTTGGCAAACTCCAGGTGGGCTGTCATGTGCCTTTTACTGAGGAGTGGCTTCCGTCTGGCCACTCTAACATACAGGCCTGATTGGTGGAGTGCTGCAGAGATGGTTGTTCTTCTGGAAGGTTCTCCTCTCACAACAGAGAAATGCTGGAGCTCTGTCGGAGTGACCATCGGGTTCTTGGTCACCTCCCTGACTAAGGCCCTTCTCCCTGATCGCTCAGTCTGGCTGGGCGGCCAGCTCTAGGAAGAGTCCTGGTAGTTCCAAACTTCTTCCTTTTATTGATGATGGAGGCCACTGTGCTTATTAGGACCTTCAATGCTGCAGACATTGTTCTGTACCCTTCCCCAGATCTGTGCCTCGATACAATCCTGTCTCGGAGGTCTACAGACAATTCCTTGGACTTCATGGCTTGGTTTGTGTACTGTTAACTGTGGGATCTTATATAGACAGGTGTGTGCCTTTCCAAATCATGTCCATTTAACTGAATTTACCACTGGTGGACTCCAATCAAGTTGTAGAAACATCTCAAAGATGATCAGTGGAAACAGGATGCACGTGAGCTCAGTTTTGAGTGTCATTGCAAAGGCTGTGAATACTTATGTACATGTGATTTGTTTTGTTTTTTATTTTTAAAAAATTTGCAAAGATTTCAAACAAACTTCTTTCACTTTGTCATTATGGGGTATTGTTTGTAGAATTTTGAGGAAAATAATGAATTGAATCCATTTTGTAATAAGGCTGTAACATAAAAATTTTGGAAAAAGTGAAGCGCTGTGAATACTTTCCGGATGCACTGTATGTAATTTTCTTGTCTGTCTCTAGCTTGCGTGTGATGGCCTCTTCTGGTAAGATATTGTTCTGACTGTTTACACCTTGCATTAAAACACACTCCGCATTGATTCTGGAGCAACATTAGAGTAGATATTGGATATGTGTGAACAGGGGTTAAATTGGGATTTCGGAGGTGGGGGAACCCTAAAATTGGTTGATGTCACAACCATGTATTAAAAAATTCAGATGACAGCAGGGACAAGTTACCTTCTTGTCCTTGGTGGGGGGAAGGGGGGCGTTATCTTATAGATTAGAACAGTGGTTCTCAAACTGGGGGCCAGGAACCACTAGGGGGCCTCAGCACACTTCCAAGGGGGCCTCAAGTTGACTTAAAATTTATTTAAAATAGGAAATATTAAAATAATTCAACTTAATTAAAATGCTAAAAAAAACATGTTAAGATGTATGCCTACAAATTATAAACAGACTCTTTCTGAAACTTCTAGAATCAAAAATTATCCATGATCAATTATTTTAATCAGACATGTCTAGTTTCGGGTTAGGGGGCCTTCAAAGATTGTCTTGGACAGTGGGGGGCCTTGGAGTCAAAAAGTCTGAGAACCACTGGATTAGAACATGCTACAGTTAAATCTAATTATGTTACAATTTAAAATAAGACAACTCCCTTTTACTCAAATTGTTTTCTGATAATATAATGTGCAATGAAATAATTTCCATTCAGTTATAAAAGAGTTTATAATTCTTCACTGTGGCATGAACATGCATTTTCACTAGTTAATCCTACTGTATATTTGCTAGAAATCTTATTTATTTATATATTTAGAAAAAAAGAGAAATAAAATAAATGCTGAATCAACCAAAATCGAGGACACACATAAATATGCAAATAACAGTGAAATCTTTTACAGTGTTTTGATCTGTGCTGATGTCACTTTGAATGCGACAGATTCCAGATTCAAACCCCCTTTGTGTATATAGCTTATTAGTAAAACTAAGCGAAATCGCTACTGCATATCAGTGGACCTAAGAAGATTGTATATTACGTGATTTCTTTGGAACGGAGAGCGGAATGCGCGTCAGAATGTGGGGACATGGCCTAGAACAGGCCTATGTAAGTATGAAATCTCTCTCTCTCTCTCAAAACTTTTAAACTATTTGGGCTTTTCCATTGCACGGTACAACTTGACACTTTTGCTCGGTTTTTTGGGGTTTTCCACTGTGGATAGTACTTGGTACCTCATACTTTTTTTAGTACCACCTTGGTCGAGGTTCCAAGCGAGCCGAGCCGATACTAAATGTGAGGTCAAAATCCTGAAGATCACTAATTGGTCATGGAGAATCATCACTACCAGCATCACTGGATTTGCGACATGCGACATCAACCCGCTAGATTTAAAGTTAGCAACAGTGATAACAGTATCATTTTTTCACGCGACTTTTGAATTGTGAAAAAAGGAATGGCTGTGCGCAAAACCACGCCGTGGTCAATAAACGAGGTGCAGACGGTCCACTCGTTAGCGATGAGCCAAACGAAAAAGTCTCTCAGGAAGTGTATCAGCTGTTGGCCACACACAGGTACCACCGAACCTACCAACAGTGTAGGGAAAAGTAAAAAAAAAAACTTAAAAGTGACCAGAACCATGAAGGAAAAATGGAAGTGGCTCGACCAAATGGACGTTATCTAAACTGGCAAGCAATGGGAGGAAGAGTGCCCTGGACTGGTGTTGATCCACGATGGAGGATTGTATGTTTTGTTATGTTAACTCTATATTCTGCTTGAAAGCTTAACTTTATTTTGTTGACCAGCTACTGGAAGCTTGCTTCTAAAACAACCAGGCCAATGTAACTGTTACACTTGTGTAAAATCACCATGCAACAATTGCTTTATGCAGCACAATGAGCTAGTAGCACAAGCAACATTGTGCTGCATAAAGCAGTTGTTGCATGGTTGTTGTAATCACCTTTTTGCCTACGTATTTTAATCGGTTTCCACTCTTAATTAATCTACAAACAAACAGAGAAAAACAAAAAAAAATGTTTATCCAGTCAAAATTTATTCCTTGATGCTTACAAGCAAAGTGTGACAACTGTTTCACAAATCATATGCCAAAAGCAGCACATGAGTCTGAGCTCCACCCCCTCAGGCCAATTTCTACAGAATCCCTCAACAGTGGAAATGAATGAGCAACTAAAGTCAGACTGTCAGATTCATCAGCCAATCATATTGATTTATTTGTTCTTGGTGGGTGCGATCTTTAGGATATGTCCCGGTGGAGGCCTTCAAGCTGGCCTTGAGTGACGCAATCACGCTTTAAGTGACATAAATTGAAAGCGAAGTGCGCAAGATCTTGCTGACGAGTAGACTGTCATCACTGTTGCTATCGCCATTGAGAAAAATATCCTTATGGATTTAAAAACACGAGATGTTCTGCATGACCATGTGATTGTTTCATTTATTAATCAGGAAAGGAGGATGGATTTTCACTTTAAGTAAATTGGTAAGTGCTTTTTGCATTGTTATAGCAACATCAGGAGGCTGCTGGAGCATTCCGTGTCGGATCAAGTTTTGAAAAGTAGTGCTGCGTTCCATTCAACTCGGAAAGTCAGATTTTACAACTTCCTACTAGGAAAAGTGCAATGGAATGCATTTGTCAGAATTGCAACTCGTCGGCTCATCCAGAAATTCTCAACTCCTATTTCGCCGACATGCAGGTGCCTGATGTCACACAAACATGTCGACACTCAGGGAGATATACAAAGTGATAAACAATCACTTTATTAAGTAATATCGATAAATTATTTTGTTTCCACATTACATGATATTAAAGCTTGTTTAACAAACACCTGCAGAAACAGGTGTATAAAACATTTTAATCTCTTTTGATATTCGTACCCTGTAGCACAAATGCTAACGCTGCAGCAATGTTTATCAGTGGGGTTGCTAGGAGACGTCTCTAATGAGAGACAAACCCCTGCTAAACTAATGGGAGCATTGCAGTTTTGTTTCCTTAAACGTTATCTTCCGAATATCGGGGAATGGAATGCATTTATGGTTGGAGATATCAACTAGGAATATCCCACATCCAACTTGAATGGAACGCAGCAGAACCGTGTACACTGACAAAAACAAAATATATTGTAAGCAACATTTAAATCGCAAATATTATTAGATAGATATTTTCCAGGTATTATAAACGTCCTTGTTAGATTCAAATGAAAAAAATATGATTTTTGAATGTCTGTTTGGGAGAAAAAAAATAACGCCATTAATCGCAATGCCCCCCGGAACGTAATATGGAAGATTCCTGAGAAATGCAAGCTTGTAGTACCACCTGTTTACTCCAGAGGGCAGTAAGTGAAACTTCAGCTATGTGGCAATGCGCAGTTTATATAGTGAAGAAAAACACCCTTGAGCAGCAGAACAATACAAACATGCGTTATGTTCTTGCATTCAAAACACTTGATGGAGCGTAAATCCAAACTAAGGGATCTCAATATGTGTTCTAAGTATTTAACTTGACACAGTGACCTAAACATTTTATGTTTATGACGGAATGCATCCAAGATGATACACAAGCATGTCTGACGCAGGTGTAGATTGACGGGTCCTTAAACAAACCCTCATAATAAATCTCGAACTGATTGACAGATTCACTTGTGAAATGGATTGCTGTGAACTGTATGCCAATGATTGACTTATGATCAATAATATGGTAGTAAATAAGACATTGTGGTCTAAAGCCGCTTTTTGTATTGTCTTATCAATGATTAACTCTTCTACTACAAGAATGTAATGCATTTTAATTATCTGAATATTTTTTATTATATATATATATATATATATATATATATATATATATATATATATATATATATATTTCATATATATATATATATATATATATATATATATATATATATATATTTCTTATATATATATTTCTTATATATATATATATATATATAAGAAATATATCATTTTTAAATATTTAAAGATAACTATGTATCATTATTTCATCAATATATATTGAATTATTGTTATATTAGGGGCTTTCTCACCAAATATTTGTATATGCGATTAATTAATTGGGACACCATGTTATTAATTCGATAAAAAATTTTAATTGATTGACAGCCCTACTTTTTATACAGATCTGGCTCCATTTTTGCTAGAAGTTTATACAGAATCATTGAAGAATGGAAAGCTTCCTCCAACCATGACACAAGCCTGGATCAGTCTGATCCTTAAAAAGGACAAAGATCCAAGTGAGTGTAAGAGTTACCATACAATTTCTCTGATCCAGCTAGATGTTAAAATATTGCCCAAAATTTTGGCAAACCAGCAAAACTCTTATATATATAAAGCAGGTGGTGTTTATTCAGGGCCGATTAACATTGTCCTACACTAACTCCAGAAACTCATGAAATCCATTTTTTTTAAATACAAAGTATTGCTGTTCAATACAAATATGAATTCCTTTTCTAAGTTCTCAGGATACAGAGTTAATTGGTCTAAATCCGAAGCTTTGGCTCTGACAGCATACTGCCCGGTAACGGCTTTTCAGCTGGGTGACTTCCAGTGGCCCAAACAGGGCATTAAGAATTTGGGTATTTTATTCCCAGCAAATTTGTTTGAATTTTTAGTTAATTTAGTTTTTAGGATTTGAGTTAATTTTGACCCCTTAATAAAAAGGTTTTCGAGCGATGTGGACAGGTGGGCTTCATTACATTTATCTATGATTGGGAAGGTTAATTTTATTAAAATTAACTGTATTCCAAAATTCATCTATCTGATAATATCTCTCCCTGTAGATGTCCCCCTCTCTTATTTCAAGCAATTTGATAGCATAGCGAAGTCCTTCATTTGGAATGGTAAACATCCCAGATTACATTTCAGTAAGATGCATAAGCTGATTGGCAAACGTGGGCCAGGCCTACACAAAATTTTGTTTTATTATTATGCATTCGGTCTCAGACAAGATCCTTTGAAAATATGGTTCAACATTTTGGGATTCCCAGGTGTCAATTCTTCAGGTATTAACAGCTGCGCCATCTGCTTTGTACTATTTTTGAGGGTAGCATACACCCCCCTAAAGCTGCAAAAATTCTGGAAGTGGTGATTACTGCTTTTCGAAAAGGCCATGAGGCATCGGTGTATTACTTCCTGCTAATTCAGAGTCTGGGGGATGGATCTTCAACTTCTCTCAAGAGGTTATGGGAGAAAGATTTAAACTTGCTATTGGAGGAGGGAGTGTGGGCTAGGATTCTAAAAACATGAAGTCTACATCTAGAGATGCAAGGGTGCGCCTTATGGAATTTAAGATTTTATATTGATTCTATTGGCCCACCTCTAGATTGTATAGGCTTGGTCTTAAAGACACACCAACCTGTTGGTGATGCCATTCAGAAGATGGGGACATAACCCATGTTTTTTTGTGGTGTGATAAGATCCATATATTGATAATACTGATTCTGTGTTTTCATGTACCGTTTGTGTTCATTTTAGTATGGAATCAATAAAAATGGTTAATGACAAAATAAAGGCACAGTAGACAGTAAAGCACTTATAATGTAATTGAATGGGGCAGGTCCATAAATATTAAAATGGACACTGTTTAAAAAATATATAATTAGGATGAACTGGGGTGTTCATTGACTCTATGGTCAAGGTAGATGCACATGGCTTGAGGTGTTGAGGCCTGCCGGCCTTGGACCGATGGTCACGGTCCCACACGAACAGCAGCAGAGGGTCAGGGGAAAGAGCCAGGGGAAAGAGACAGAGTAAGAGGCGGGACGTTTCTTTTAAATTCTGCTGGAGGTCCCTCCTCTCGAGTCTGGCTTGACCAATGAGATAGGTGCAATTTCCAAGCTGGAAATGTTCCTTTGTTTGGAAGCTGACTCATTTGCATGAGTGGGGTTAGTTTTTAATGTGTGCCCCTTTATGCTCTGAGTAATATAGCAAGCATACAATGCATGCTATCAGAATAATATATATATACCACTTTGCAGTGTGTCACACAAGGATTCATTTGATAGGAAACATGGAAGAACTAATTGTACATTATCTGTTAGTTCTGTCATAAGGCATGCTTAAAAACAGTATAGAGTAAAATAAAAAAGACACTATACAAAACAGTAATGATCCTATACACAATGTCCAGGGGATATACATGTCCATTTATAGTTTGTTTAGAAATTAAGGAAGGAAGGTCTGTGTTCTGGACTTTATGTCCATTTTCTATGGGGGAAAGGAGTGAATCGATCTTTCTGCATTCTTTGCTCTAGCATGCAGCCAAACTACCACCGCTTGGAATGTCACTGGGGGTCCACTCCTTGCTGGTCCAGTGTCAGCAAAGACAGTGTAAAGGCTTGATAATGATCAGTGGGGCCTTTGGACCTTTGCTTGTTATAGTCTTGAGACATCTGTTGGCTTATTTATTAAAAAATGAATAATTGTGTCTGATTGGTCTAGACGCTACAATGTACACACAATAGATGAATATCATATCAGTTATATAAGAAACCTAAAAAATACTGTTTGATTTTAAATGTCCCATGTTGACAGCACATGACAACCTGTCTCATGCAATTGACCAAATTACTGCCACTAATAATAACTTGTTTACCTTATATAGCACTTTCGGCCAAGGCTCAAACATAAAAGTAAAAGAAAACAAAACAAGCAAACCAAAAAATGAAACATTTACTTTCACTGTTAAATCTATTAGTTATCCTTACTTTAAAAAAAAACATTTTGCTGATTGCCTTCTTAGTAAATTGGAGGTAAATGTACTTATTTGGCTCAAGTAAAGTGAACTAGGAATAGTCCACTTTACTTGAGCCAAATAAGTATATTTACTTGATTTTTTTTAAGACAATTGGTTTCCTCACTTTTTTAAGTATCTCTTATATGGATTTAACCACTGGAGTTTCATGGATTACTTCTAAACTGTCTTTATGTGATGTGCTGGTCACCATTCACTTGCATTGTGAGGACCTACAGAGCTGAGATATTCTTTTAAAAATATTTGTGTTCTGCAGAAGAAAGAAAGCCATACACATCTGGTATGACATGAGGGTGAGTAAATGAGGAGGGAATTTTAATTTTTGGGGTGAACTATTCCTCTAACATTCATTGGTTTTAAATGTATGACTTTTTTCAGTGTTTTCTAGATTCAGTTTAGTTTTTCAATATATTGACTTCATACTTCAGTTTAAGGATTTTAGGGCTGCCAAAGTTAATGTGTTAACCGATCTAATTTAATGCTGTTAAATCTATCAAAGCCATCCAGCGTTACTGTGATCTAGTGGCATTTTCTTGTTTATTGAAGGCGGGTTGTGAAGGTTTAAAATTTTATATCATGCAGAGTATCAAAAACTAAAACTGAAATTGATTTGTGGTCATTTTTATTTAATGTTGTTTTGGAGTCATGAAAATGTAGTTTAATTTCAGTTTTTCCAATTATGTTTTCATGTTTATTTCAGATAACAAAAATTTTTGACATTTAGTTTTCATTTTTGTTAACTATAATAACACTGGTGCATGCATAAACACACACATATAGACTGATTTAGTCAAACAAAAACAAAAAAACTTCAAGGTTCACTTAGCAACCCTTGGTCAAAAGAGGCATATGATTTTAAGCAGCCAGAGCTGTTGTGTTCTACAAGCAGTATTAGAGAGAGAGAGAGAGAACTAAAGAAAGACAAAGAAATTGAAGAAACTAAAAAGACTGTAATGAGCACAGTGAGTTTACAGTATATTTAGAGCATGAAAGACAGAAATAACACAGGAACAGGAAGTTAATAGATTTATGACAGGAAACCACATTGCTGCAAGATTGTGCATTCACACCACATTCCCTCTTCCAATATCACCTTTAAATCGCTCCCATCTTTGCCAACTCAGTTAATCAGTAGAAATCTTTCAAAACACAAAAATAATCAAGTTAATGTGTTTAGAGTATACTGTAGTGTTCAACTTACTTCTGTATAATTCTATACAGAATCTTAACTTGCTCATAAAGACATGAAACAATAACAAAGCAAATTTAGAAATGTGGAAACTCTTTTAAGAATCTGAAAATCATGGTTTATTTTAAAATGTTCACAAACCAACTCCAAAATCACCAACTTGTATAAATAAACAAAATGCCACATTTTCCACCAGTTCATCAGATTTTTGTTCAAGTCTATCATTACATATCTTACAAGAGCAAAATACCATTTGGTGTCTGGCTATTTACAAAACGACAACAAAAATACACAGTACATTTTTTTATGACCTAAAAATTGTGCTTCATGTGGTAACATCTTTTCAAATATTATTTATGATGGAATAAGCCTGATTACACTAGCTCACACCAATGCAAGTCATTTATAAAAGTCAGATCAGGTAAAAATCAGGTAACAACTGCCTGTATCACTTTTTACAGTGTACAAAGCAAAATAAGCCATTTGAAAAAAAAATGTAATGAACCCTGCTATGCATAACAAAACAACTGCTTTTGTGGATGTGACCAGTTTGATTTTCTCAAACTAATTCCATAACTGTACTTCTCAAACATATTTACAAATCCCAAGACTTGCCAAATGGCAGCTCAAAACCAACTGAAGCCTTATAGCATAAGACGGTTGCTTGTAGATGAGACTGATGTCTAGGCGTGGACACAGAGCTCAGCATTCAAATCAGTTAGGTATTTTGTGTTACAGGCCTTCAATTGAAGCCATATGAGTCATAGTCACTGTTTCTGTTAGACGAGGGCTCTCTGCTAGGGTTTACAGTCAGCCTTTCCAAACCTGTCAATACAGAACAAATGAGAATGGGTACTAGTACGTTCGCATGAGTAGGCTGAACGAAAGGACCAATACATCATAACACTATGTCCATCATTATATAATTGATTGCAAAGTGAATGAATGTGAGCGCATGAGGGATTAATGGAGAGAGCCTAGAACAGCTGGGAGAGAGAGAGAGAGAGCAAGATTGAACTCACCTGGAAAGGACTGCCCCTTTAATGTGTTGTTTTTTGGGTTACTGCCAGCTTGACCTCTGTGATAGGACACTAAAGAAGAAAAAGAAGAAAGACAAAAGACTGAACAAAGAAAGATAAAAGACTGACCCCTTTCTTACAAGCCAGTCATGATTGTATCAACGTGCGTGAAATTACTCACCACTCTGACTCTGAGTTGGTCCAATCCATCGATTCTGCTGTTTTTGTGAAACTGCATCAAACCAGGTAAAAATTTTCAAATTAGAATTTTTTTTTAACTTTAAAAAAAAAAACATTTAAGTTTAAGGACAGGAAAGTTGAGCATTACACACACACATATACATATATATAACACACAGACACAAAAAGTAAATCTTAATATAGGATATAAAGGACCTTTTGGAAAGTTGACATACGGTATATACATAATGCGGTGTGATGTGCTATACTCCAATTGCATTAGCTCATTCTTTTATAATTATTATGCATGCAGCTTTTAATCTCTTATTAAAAGAGACTACATGGAATGTTTGTGCTTTTACAAATTAATTTGACACACCACAAAACCATTTAAAATGAACTAATTAAGGGACAAAGACATTTATACATTGACCCCTTCTAAACTGATTCAATTTTAACCTAAAGTATTGATTTTGATTATAAAAAGTCCATAGATGATACATTACGCATCACCCACCAGTGTAATGTGAGGTTTCAAACTTGCTTGTTTGCATCACTGACTCACATCTTTTGCGGATGGCTTTGTACATCGGCCGGCCAAACTGAAGCAGAATAACACTCAGGATCAAGAAAAGTAATATGCCAGTTACTGCCTTATAAGCAGCCAACTCTCTTCTAAGAGTATCTGAGAGAGCATGAGAGAAAATGACCCATTATTTAAAACACACATGTCAAGTTAGCATTATTATATTGCCTGAAGCTTGATAAGAAAACATAAACACAACAGGCCAAACAGGAGCCTAGCTCAGCGAGTATTGACGCTGGCTACCACCCCTGGAGTCACGAGTTCGAATCCAGGGTGTGCTGAGTGACTCCAGCCAGGTCTCCTAAGCAACCAAATTGGCCTCTTTGCTAGGGAGGGTAGAGTCACATGGGGTAACCTGCTCGTGGTCACAATTAAGTGGTTCTCACTCTCAATGGGGCGTGTGGTAAGTTGTGCGTGAATCGTGGAGAGTAGCATGAGCCTCCACATGCTGTGAGTCCCCGCAGTGTCAGGCACAGCGAGCCACGTGATAAGATGCATGGATTGATGGTCTCAGAAGTGGAGGCAACTGAGATTTGTCCTCTGCCACCCGAATTGAGGTGAGTAACCGCACCACCATGAGTACCTACTGGGAATTGGGCATTCCAAAATTGGGGGTAAAAGGGGATAAAAAAAACTAAACAAAAAAACATAACAGGCCAAACACACAGAGTCATGTAATTTTGTTTGCTAAGTTACTTGGCTATCTAAATGGAGACATAACATACCATAAACCTCTGTTGTTTTAATTTAAAGCTAATTACAATTACTACAGACTAACCCAAACCCTACCGCTATAAGAAAGCATCCTCATTTTTTTATTTTAAAGACTATTTGCTTTATTTATGAATCAAGTTTACAATTGAGGACATTCCAAATGTCCCTAAAGGAATATTTTGTCAAATTTAGCTCTCATTTGATGACAATTTCGTCCCCAAACTATACTGCACAAAGGCAAAACACCAAAACTACACATTTTGTCAAAACTCATTTATGACCAAAATCAGGTCTCTTGGACTGCAATCTGTTCTGTGACAAAAACAGAGTGAGACTATATTATAGTCTACATTCGGCTGGATAATTAAACAAATTTGAAACCATTTAGAAACACACACCTTGGCAAGTGATAAGCACACCAGAACAGGAAGTGTTGCTCACTGTCATATTGCTCGAGAGAAGATAACCTTTAATTCTTTTAGTGGACTTAAAGCCTTCAAAGGCTCCACATCTTCTGTCCTTACACATGTCATTCAGCCACTTGCTTTCCAAGTGACTTCTGGAACACAAAGGGACATCACGCTGTTGGTAGGTTGAGAGATACAGCTGACCCTCACAGGGACTCTCCTGATTCCAGTATATCTTATCCCGTGCAACAACAGGAGGCAGAGTGATATATTGGGTAATATTCTTGCATGGGGTTTGTGTGGAACAGGGTGAAGGTGCAGTAGGAGGATTATGGTTTGATGGGATTGAAGGGGATAGGGAGTTGTTTACTGATGAGTTGGAGGTGATTCCTTTTCCTATAAGGAGAAAAAAACCCAGACATACTTTTAATGTTACTTAAATGACATTGCTAGATTATCAGACTCCTCTACATACCTCAATACATTATAAAGTTTGCAAAAAATACAATTCAGTTTTTAAGCACCTTTAAAAGAGCAGACAAAATGAGAGTTGCACCTGAAAATGATGGCCAATTTGGAGTTTATGTAGATCTGGATAGGCTACATTATAATGATTGCTGTTATCAATACCCTCACAATCAATTATCAATACCCTCATCTCAACAACTCGTTTTACAAACCAAACTGCAGTAATATTCGACAACACTGAAACTGATATTGATATTGCTCATTTAAATGTAAAATAGTCACAGTCAATTTTCTCAGAATCTGAGCTCAGTTCTGCCAAACGTCTCTGTCACAGGACATAAGAGACCCGATTTTGGTTAAACTCATTTTGGCAATATTTGTAGTATTTACTGTGGTTTTTTTTTTTTTTTTGCCTTCGCTTTGTTGCAACTGGGCACTGGTCTCCAAAGGTGAAACGCTTTGTCATTTCACTATG
Organism: Moxostoma hubbsi; assembly: GCA_032164185.1. Taxonomy (NCBI): domain Eukaryota; kingdom Metazoa; phylum Chordata; class Actinopteri; order Cypriniformes; family Catostomidae; genus Moxostoma; species Moxostoma hubbsi. Next base: position 15,591,414 of record JAVLUX010000012.1, on the reverse strand, counting down.
GTCACAGAGCAGAAGACTGGATCATCTGCACTCATTACACTCGTGCAATTTTTGCAAAACTCTTTAAGGCAGTCACGCACATTTTGCACATTTGATTGCATGGTTGCATTATGCCCATTTCACGGCACTGCAGTTGCACTGCAAGCATAGATGGATGTTCATATCCGCAACAGATCTGTCATTTGGATTAACAGAATTATCACAGATTGAAAAGAAATCACAGAAATTATATAATGATGGAAAACATAGCACTTATTAAAGCCTATTCAAAATACTTTATAATTTCAAAATGTTATGTTTATTATACAGTGGGGTCCAAATGTCTGATATCATATTGAAAATTTGGGATTTGTAAAATTGACATTTGTTTTCCTTTGTACTAAAGATCAGATTTCCTTTCTTTAATTGAAGCACACAAGAGGATCTTAGGAACATTCTCAAATCATGCTGGGATAACATGGATCAATCCAAGCCAGGGGACACACACCAAATACAAAGAAATTCCAAAATTAATTTTTAGTGAAATTGTCATGCTGATTATACATTTTGCAATGAAAAACATTAATATTACATATAAAATAGAAACGTTTTCATTAGTGATCTCGGACTTGTGGACCCAGTATATAAAATAAATGATAAATGTATAAATTCACAACAAGCTATTTTGTTTAAAATTACGGGTTAAATTTGAGAAACAAGAAGTGAATACTTTTTTCAAATTAATATTTGTAAAAAAATAAATAAATAATAAAAAAAGACTTCATAGGTTTTCATATAGATCCATGTTTCTTGGTCCCTAATGAGAAAACATTTCTAATGTATTTTTGACAGAGAACAAAAATATTAAAGCTCATCCATTGTTGCTGGGGTTAAATACTGTTTTTAAATAATAATTTAAAACAATACATAATTAAGCAGTGCTCACTTATTTACGTATTTTTGTTTACTTTTTTATTTTGCAAAGCAAAATTGGCACTTTAATTAGATAACTGAGGATGAGTAATTTTGCAGATCATGAGCTGAAACCATGAGCTACTTCTTAAAATATTTAATGTAATTTCTCAGATTCCTGCACGAGATTGTGTTGATTTATGAAGCAAGATATACAGTATGCACAATGAACCCAACGTAGAGATGAAAGTATGATATTCTAGCATAATTTCAGTTAAAAAAGCACCATTGGACATATTAATTATATAAAAATGAACAACGTTCTTCTCTTAGTGATGTTATATAATGAGATCACATGCTGTTTGTCTATAAAACAAGACGTTTTTATTAATCCAGTCATGAAAAATAAAAAAATGTGTTAAGAAAAGTTATTGTGACAGTCTTAAGGGGAAAAGTTTCACCCAGTCTAAACCAATAAACATTCCATTGCAGCAATTAAAGCAAATATTTTAGTGAACACTGGATTCATGTAAATGTTAATGAGCATGCTAATGAGTGTGTGAATTTGATTCTAAAATATTAAAACAAATACATTATATATTTTATCTGTATGATTTTGACAAATGCAACCATTTTGTTATGCATCCTTAAAGGCCCCAATTTGTATTTTTTTTTAATATGGTGCTGATCATAACTGATTCTGTTTTTATCAAACACAGTTTTTGGCATTATAAAGCCATATAGTGACAAAATGCATCTGATTTCCCAACTCAATATATTTGCTATTAAGTGTTGTTTCTAGATCTGTTTTGCTTTTAAAGAGAAATATTCAATCCGAAAATCTTACCCTACTTCCGCATTCTACCATGGAAAATGTTAAATGTTAAAAAGTGACTTGTGATATTTCATGCTAAGTGGTATGTGTTCAGGGACAAAACATTCATATTACCAGCGTAGGACCTGAATTGATCATGTAAAAGTGGCACTTAATGAAACTTGTCAAGAATGAACACTTCACTTACGAACACCAAGGAGCAGGAGCGCCGTTAGAGTCACCAGCAGAGAGCTATCCATCTGGCAGAGAGTTGTACTACACAGTTAGAGATTCATTCATCTCGCTTGAGTAAACAAGGTGACTCTATTTACTCAAATCAATAATAGGCCTTGAGGTCAATGAAATGACCTTCGGTACACAACAAGCCAATGCTTTCTGTCAAATTAAGCGGCCATGGCCCAATGATAATGTTTGCTTTTTTTATTTCTTTTCAGTTCTCAGTAACATATGACCATAACTATCTAACATCATACCATGACTGACACAACTGACACATTACTCACTATGACAACACACAGTAGTGCATTTATTTGATACAAATTGGACTCCTTATTGAGACTTGACTGTTATTTCAGGCATGTTAAACTATCAACAATTCTAATCTTAATTTCTGATCAGAAGTCATTCACTCTCAAAGAACGTAAAACGTTACATCAAAAGTCTATGAGACAACTTTCATTTTACTGGAAACAACATGCCTTCTAATCAGCTTTTTAACAATATTTTATCAGATCTTACCTTGGTGGTGGCTGACAAGCACAAAATGTAGAGCAATGTGACAAGAAAAATTAAGTGAAAGGAAATAAGCAGAGGTGTGTGGAGCTACTATCTTCTTTTCCCCTCCCCCATCATCTTTCTCTATCCTTATACAGGGCGTCTTTTAATCTCAAGTGTGTTGTATTTGATTGCACACTGCACTGCTTCCTCACATCAAAGAAAGCATCACAGACACATCAAAAAAAAGATGCCTGTGTATGGTTAGGTGGGTGGAGGAAAAGGTGCAATTAATAAGTAAGATATTCAGTTAAAAGTGTTTTCCCAATATTTCTGTTGTTATTGATGCTTTCCCAAAATGTTTCTTGACATCAAATAATATTTTTTTTTTTTTTTTTTTCACAAAATTAAATTATTATATGAATGGCTTGGGGATGGGGTGAATAATAAAGCAGCAACAATTGGCATATTCTTTACAAAAACTGAGAAAAAGAAAAAAAGAAACAGAGAAAGTATTTTTGGGTGAATGGCACACTGAAAACGCTCAAGAGATGATTCATCGAGCTCGTCAGAATCATCTGCATTGCACTGGGGCCAAACATGGTATAGAACTCAGAAAACCACCAATATCCAGATATATTCCTTTCATATCACGATTACTCATATCTTTTCATTCACAATCTTTCCCAGCCGCCTCCCTACCTCCCTCACTCTCTCAGTCTTTCTCAAGTGTCGCCGGGTTTGGTTTACCAAATCGTACAGTTCAAGAAAGACCCGTAAGGGCGGGTTTTTGCATCTGTGAAAACACTCGTCTATGACACTCGACACTCTCGTCTATGATTCAATATGAACGGAATTTAAACAGCTTTCAAAAGTGAGTCAATAAGTTACCTACCATTTCGCTTCTTGTAAATTTGTGAAGAGCATTATGTTATCCTTATATTCAGGTGGAAAAAACATGTCAAGATCCAGTAACAATTGCAATACTAATAAACTTTACTGATAGATCAAGATTATCTGCCGATAATCGTACCAGCTTGGCTGATTGTCAGTTGTATTAGCACTATACAGGACATCTGGAAAGTATTCACAACGCTTCACTTTTTCCACATTTTGTTATGTTACAGCCTTATTCCAAAATGGATTAAATTCATTATTTTCCTCAAAATTCTACAAACAATACCCCATAATTACAACGTGAAAGAAGTTTATTTGAAATCTTAGCAATTTTATAAAAAAAAAAAAAAAAAAAAAAAAAAAAAACACAACACCAACACACACACAAAAGTATTCACAGCCTTTGCTCAATACTTTGTTGAAGCATCTTTGGCACCAATTACAGCCTCAAGTCTTTGTGTATGAAGCTACAAGCTTGGCACACCTATTTTTGGGCAGTTTCTCCCATTCTTCTTTGCAGGACCTCTCAAGCTCCATCAGGTTGGATGGGGAGCATCGATGCAGAGCCATTTTCAGATCTCTCCAGAGATGTTCACTTGGGTTCAAGTCTGGGCTACTCAAGGACATTCACAGAGTTGTCCTGTAGCCACTCCTTTGTTATCTTGGCTGTGTGCTTAGGGTCGTTGTCCTGTTGGAAGAAGAACCGTCGCACCAGTCTGAGGTCCAGAGCGCTCTGAAGCAGGTTTTCATCAAGGATGTCTCTGTACATTGATGCATTCATCTTTCCCTCGATCCTGACTAGTCTCCCAGTTCCTGCCGCTAAAAACATCCCCCCACAGCATGATGCTGCCACCACCATGCTTCACTTAGGGATGGTATTGGCCAGGTGATGAGGTGCCTGGTTTCCTCCAGACATGACGCTTGCCATTCAGGCCAAAGAGTTCAATCTTTGGTTCATCAGACCAGAGAAATTAGTTTCTCATGGTCAGAGAATTCTTCAGGTGCCTTTTGGCAAACTCCAGGTGGGCTGTCATGTGCCTTTTACTGAGGAGTGGCTTCCGTCTGGCCACTCTACCATACAGGCCTGATTGGTGGAGTGCTGCAGAGATGGTTGTTCTTTTGGAAGGTTCTCCTCTCACAACAGAGAAATGCTGGAGCTCTGTCGGAGTGACCATCGGGTTCTTGGTCACATCCCTGACTAAGGCCCTTCTCCCTGATCGCTCAGTTTGGCCGAGCGGACAGCTTTAGCAAGAGTCCTGGTAGTTCCAAACTTCTTCCTTTTATTGATGATGGAGGCCACTGTGCTTATTGGGACCTTCAATGCGGCAGACATTGTTCTGTACCCTTTCCCAGATCTGTGCCTCGATACAATCCTGTCTCGGAGGTCTACAGACAATTCCTTGGACTTCATGGCTTGGCTTGTGCTCTGACATACAATGTTAACTGTGGGACCTTATATAGAAAGGTGTGCGCCTTTCCAAATCATGTCCAATCAACTGAATTTACCACAAGTGGACTCCATTCAAGTTGTAGAAACATCTCAAGGATGTGGAAACAGGATGCACCTGAGCTCAATTTAAAAAAAGAGTGTCATGGCAAAGGCTGCGTACATGTGATTTTTTTTTTTATCATTTTTTATTTTAAAAGAATTGGTAAAGATTTCAAACAAACTTATTTCACGTTGTCATTATGGGGTTTTGTTTGTAGAATTTTAAGAAACATAATGAATTGAATACATTTTGCAATAAGGCTTTAAAATGTGTAAAAAGTCAAGCGCTGTGAATACTTCCCGTATGCACTTTATACAAATAGACTCTTATTTTTTTTTAAATATATAGAGCCACCATAATATTTAGATATTGCTATTGAACTTATTGTTAAAAACATACTGGTAAACCACTAATAAAGGTCTCTACTCAGGAAATACCAAGATAAAAAATAGAGCCCAACAGTGCTTTTCCCATTCATTTGTTACATAGGTATTTCAAACAGTAATTCATAAGATTATATGAACCACACACCAGTCAGTAAACTTTAATTTGAGGAAAAACAAAAGTACTTAAAATCCCACAATAAGATAAAGGTACAAGATGGTATACGTAGCATCTTTCATGAGGGAATGCACCATAAAGCATTTCGAATGATGTAATCAAAATAATAACAATGGAAAAATACACTGATGACCCAAAACATTATGACCACATGCTGTTGGTCCTCCGTGTGCAGCCAAAACAGCGCCAACCTGTCCAGGCAAGGACTCTACAAGACCCCTAAAGGTGTCCTGTGGTATCTGGCACCAAGACATTAGGAGCAGGTCATTCAAGTCCTGTAAGTTGTGAGGTGGAGCTGCTGTGCATTGGACTTGTTGGTTCATTACATCACACAGATGCTCATGTTCCTCAAACTATTCTGAACAATGTGTGCAGTGTGAAAGCACATCATCCTTCTGAAAAAGGCCACTGCCATCAGGGTATACCGTTGCCATGAAGGGGTGTACCTGGTCTGCGACAATGTTTAGGTAGGTGGCACATGTCAAATTGATGTCCACATAAATAGGTTTCCCAGCAGAACTTTGTCCAGAGCATCACACTTCCTCCACCGGCTTGTCATCTTCCCACAATGAATCCTGGTGCCATAATCCATCCATGTGATGTAAAAGAAAACGGGACTCATCGGACCAGGCAACCTTCTTCCACTGCTCCAAGGCCCAGTTCTGATACTCACGTGCCCATTGTAGGTGCTTTCGATGGTGTACAGGGGTCATCATGGGCACTCTGCGGCTATGTAACCCCATACGCAGCAGGGTATGATGCACTGTGTGTTGTGGCAAATTCCACCCGTAACCATCATTAAAATGTTCTGTGACTAGTGCCACAGTAGACCTTCAGTCTGTTCGGACCACATGGTATAGCCTTCGTTGCCCTCGAGCATCGATGAGCCTTGGGCGCTCAACACCCTGTCGTCGGTTTGCAGTTTATCCCTCCTCGGACCAATGTTGGTAGGAACTCAACGCTGCTGACTGGGAGCACCCCACAAGCCTTACCGTTTTAAAGATGCTCTGACCCAGTCGTTTGGCAATTACAATTTAACCTTTGTCGAAGCCGCTTGGGTCTTTACTCCTGCCCATTTCTCCTGCATTCAACATGTTGACTATGAGAACTGATTGTTTGCTTAACATTCAATCTACCCAGGCCTTGACATGTGGCCTTGTTAAGAGATTATCAACGTTATTCATTTCACCTGTGAGTGGTTATAATTTTTTGGCTCCTCAATATTTATTTAAAGTTGGTCGATCTCTCTCCGCTGGATCATAGACAGTTTTGATCTTCACCATTCTGCTATTAAACTTTTGAGAATTTTTTTTAAAGAAAGTTCAAATAACATGGACCAGCGATTTCAGCCGAAGCGTATACCATTGATCAACAACCTCGGAGCTCACAGTAGGTCTGCTTAAAGGTTTGCAAGTTACCATTAATAATCAGTTCCCCTATGCAAGAAAGGAAATAGATTTTTACTCCTTGAACCAGACTGTTGCTCTCCATAGAGCCCAAATCCACTGGGCAAAAATGTTAAAAAATCAACACAGAGACTGTAGATCAACTTCAGTGTTTTATATTCACACCCGAGAAAAAAGGACAGCAAAAATAAAAATACACTTTTAACAGGCTACAGTCATCACAACCAATGCAATCCTCTAATGCTGCAAATCAATGTGCGGATAAAACTTCTTCCCATTTTTCTCATCGTCGTGTCATCCTATCAGCCCTCTCCTTCGCTCCAGTTGCTGGGGAGGGAACCTAAACGTGGGGGATTTGCTACAAACCTGAGTCTTAATTACTGAGTTTATGAATTAGATAAAGCGACCTGAGGCTTGTTTGAGGATGCCCCTGGTTTTGAATTGCTTTAAAGTACAAAAATAAAGAGAGACCCCACACGCCTAATCTAAAGCTGACTGTTCAAAGGTCCCGTTCCCAGCTCCTGTTGCCAAAGAGTTTGGGGCTATTAGTGCGAAGTGCTAGTGTGATTCACATGTTCCTCTAGTTGGCCAACAAGGAGCCAGTAAACACTTTACATATGAGTGGCATTTTAGGGGTCTACATAACACCTTGATAAATGACACAATAGGATTTTTTGTAGGGGAGGCCCAGGCAATAACATTGGACCCTTTGTGTTTAGAGACTTTAGTGGTCTTCAAAACCATCATGTGGCAGAATCAAGTGGATCTGAGGGTGGGCTTAAATCATACCACAAAATAAGATGTTCTGTTGCGAAGGAGTGGCAAAATGAATCTGTGGAGCCAGATCCAAACAGATACACTCTCACCCACTTTTTGATTCTAAGGGGAGTGTGTCTTTGAAATAGACGTTTTCATAATTCTGGCTGGCTTTAGAAGATCATCAAATGCCTTGTTGCGTCTAAATTCAAGTGTAAAATATGCAGCTAATGTCCAGGCATTTGACTGCATAGTTTTAATGTGAAAGGTTTTTCTCTACCTTAATGCATGCTAAAAGCATGTCACGTAGTGCCTGTTGTCTTGCATATGCTGGGTTATGTTTTGCCTCACCTGCCAAACCAAATCCTGTGCTATATCAGATAAAGATATGTCTACATTAATATCCCTTGTTATACAATTTCCCTTTAATATTAATATGTTCATACAAATTACATTCTCTCAATTAGAGAAGGTAAGGTAATAATCTAGTCCTTCTGATAATTGTTAATTGGTATTAAAAGTAAATGGAGTGCAAGGAAGAAAAAAAAGAGGGACGTAAGCATAAGAGGTATTGGGAGTGACCAAATGGTGCATTGGTATACTATGAATTCATAACAGGACTTATTGCACCCAGTAACGTGTTACAACACTGTGATTTGGATCTCAAATCTGCACACATGGAAGTTGTCTTTAATTTAATCATGATTATAAAAAGAGCTTGATTTAAGTAAGGAATTTGCATCTGTTCTAAAATGGAAAGATAGTGCTGTGCTTTCTGTATTTATACTGTTAACAAGGGTTTTTATAGACAAGAGATTTGGGAATCATCAATGTAGTGTAACATGTTTTTCTCAGTATAAGATGAATCATCAAAATGATTGGAATCACAGCCGAACAAGGCTGAGCTGTAACACAATTTTATCAAAGAACAAAGAAAAGCAACTCGTCGTCAAATGTAATCAACAAATATGTGACACTTTTGCTTTTTGCAAACTGATTTGAAAACATGCTTTAAAATGGACACGAACTAAGCCATTGGTGTGCCAAGGCTGTGAAGCCCATATTGAGTCTCTGACCAAGTCTTTCATTGAAGTTTCAAGGGGGAACAAGCACACGTTTACCCAATCTCAAGTGCTCTTTAAAAGCCTCAGACAAGAATGTGATGTGATATGGGTACGCGAACCACAAATCTGAGGGTAAGGAAATGGTAGAGCAAGAGGAGGAGGGAGTGAGACAAGGGAGAATAATGAGAAAAAGACAAAGACAGAGACACACATTGAGTGGCTCAGGAGTATGGTTGTGGTACCCCGAAACCAGGCCTATAAAGTGGTCTAGCTGTTGGTGACTGGTTTGATGGCCCATTGGGGCCTGTGGGGTAGGCAAAACCTCCATACTGGTATGGATTTGGGTATGGAGCAGGCGTGTGACCAAAATGCCCAAATGGTGGCCCAGGAAAAGAAGGTTGGGTGGGATATGGGCAAGCTGGGGGGCCAAACGCTGGTCTGGGAGTGGAGTAGCCTGTTGATGGAGGGAAGGGGGAACCCTGGCTGGGGTAGGGCTGAAACGCTGTGCTAGGATTGGTGGGAACTGTTGAAGAGGCTGAGGGGAGGTGGCTGGGGGGAGGAACAGGATAGGGGGAGTAGGGGAGAGCAGAGCTGGTGGCATTGGAGGGTGTACTGATTTTGGAGCTCTGTTGGTTCTGCGGCTGCTGCTGTTGCCACGGCGATGATGATCCAGCATCCTGATTGGCACAGGGTTGTGATGTAATTTTAGCATCTCCTATTCCTTTGCTTTTTTGGCAGAGAATTTCTTGCAGCTTTTCAATGCGCACTCGTCTCATGTGAGCAAGGGAGCGGAAAGAAAGGAAGCGTTCGAAGAAGGAGTCCAGCGATATTGAACCTTCAAGAAACTCATCTGCTAGAGCCTGAAAGAGAGAGATTGAGTGTTTTTCAATTTCTCACATTGAGGATATATATAATACACTAGATATTGACTTTCATGGACTTTATTCAGAGTAGCCACATATTTGATTTTTGATGGTAATGAGAGCAAGGCTGTGAGAGGTTGGGTTGTATTGTTTTTCAAAGTGGTGTTGATTGTTCAGCAGCCAAAAAAAATTATCTTTCAAAAAAAAGTTTCAGTAGTCAAAAAATGTCCAGAAAACATGAGTTGTGAGAATAGGACCAAGATGTGATCCCGGATCTGTTATACAGTGCATGCAGTCACACAGAGAGCATGTCTATATCTCAGAGCCTTGATTTCATTCCTTTCAAAATGAAAATGGTGCTACTCTAAATAAGATCTATTATTAAGTCAATAACAAATATTATACAGTGCATAACAGGCCAGCAGTTCCTAACCATTTAAATATGAATACATATGAAGGCATTGACATTTCTATTTAAATGTACATTATCTAATATCTAAAGTAATAATAACATTAAAGTAACTACCTACAATGATATACAATACATAATGTAATAATATTTGTTAATGTTAATAGTGAAAGTCATTATAAAGTTTTACAGAGGGTTGTGGACGTTTCTTAATTAATTTTTTTATTTTATTTTTTTGCAAAACAGCAAAAGGAGGGCTTATAGTTTAGTTCCTCCCTACTTTCTCACTAATCACTTTTACATTACAAACAGCCTTCCACTTTTTTTTTTTTACCAATAAGATAAACAAACTTGAGTATAAACTTAACAGTAACAGAGTATCAGTAAAATACGAAATTTTTCATCCAAGCATGAGCTTCGTATTTTGTAATATTCAGCGTTAAGGCTATTGGCACGTCAGCTAACAACAATTTTTAAAAATTTATAATTTTTCACATTGAAATTTTCATTTAATTTTCCCATTTAATTAATCAAATTGAAATGTATTTGTAGCCTCTTGAAAAAAAAAATTATGTATACAAATTTAGTACATGCGTCCTTTTTTTCTCTGAAATTTTCCACAGACACCTTAGCACCCCTTACATCTCCGTGGGGGTCCCCTGGAAAATGTAAAAGAAAAAACATGGCAAAAAAGGGAAAACAAGGACGGATTTACCAAATTTGAATACATCATTTTGCTTTCAAGAGGCTACAAAGGCTTTCTAAATTATTTGTATAAAATCATTAATTACATGTATAAATGGAAAAAAAAAAAAAAAAAAAACACTACAAATTATAACATTTTTAAATTGTTGTTAGTTGACATGCCAATAGCCTTAAACACTGAATATGACAAAACAAGAAGCTCATGCTTAGATTATAAATCAACCCAATACTAATGCTAAAAAGAAAATGAAATACAAGGGACATGCATTGATCTATTTAATGATTTAAAGATAACTATTTAATTATGCATGTAAATATTTACTTAATGTTATATTTTTGAGTAATTTGGCCCTCCACAATAACAAAAATACTCTAATAATGGGTAAAATACAGAAAATACACTGTAAACTAAATACAAAGTAAATGTTTTCCAGAATTTTCAAAATGTATTTTGGATTAAGTACAACGACAATATAAAAGCCAATCATTTAATTTAGCAAACATCATATTGTCTTCCCTTAACCCTTAATCTTTTCTCACACACCATAACTGGATCTTTAAACATGAAAATATATAGCGGACTTCATGTATTTGAGGGTCCTTAGTATAAAAAAATGTATACCCCTTATGTGGAAGACTGTGGCTTACCTCTGATTCTTCCTCTGTGTTGGCGCCCTCTATCTGCAGACGAGACAACAGCCCCTCTGGGGACACTTGCCCCATTATACTGTCTGGAGAAAGGGTGGGCGAGAGAAATCGAAATGAGGAGGAATATACTGTGTTGAATGGCAACAAAGAAAGAAACTAAAAGAGAAACTTTTATGCAAAAAAATGAAAAAGCTATGATGGTGTAACCATTTTTAAAATAAAAGAACAAGATATTAATTAATTGAATGACACATTTGAGAATGGGCCAAGGAGAAGAAGAGTTCTCTTTATACGGAGACACATAGCTATAGTGTGATGTAATGTCATGGATCCAAAAACAGGGAAAGGGGAATGAGTGCCAGAACAAAATGGACACAGAATGGACACAAGTGCAAAAAGAAAATTTTCTGGCTGAACAAGTTGTTCTTGTAATAAACACAGCAAAGCTCCCTGTCTGTTCAAAAGTCTCTAAAACCATTAACACTGCAGATCAGAGGTTCATGGTTCCAGGGTAATAAAGCATTCACTAAGCAACCACAAGAGTCAGTGACTGCTAAAGCAGCTCATCTGTATTGTGCATAAAAGATGAAAGAACACTGTAATTTGGCTTACACTTAATCACTGATTTAAAAGCAGTGCCAACAATAGAATCTTTTAAGAAGCCCAAAATGAAGAACCCATTTTATTTTCCATACTGGCTATAAGCTTTCTCTTTCAGTTACAGTAAAGATACTAAGAAAATAAATTCCTTCTATAAGATGTGATATATTACATTTAGTTTCCATGGGTAACACAGAATAAAGGTTTTTAAAAATCTGAAGACGACTATTGGAGGGATGGTTTACCCTAAAAATAAAATTCTGTCATTATTTACTCATGTCACTCCAAACCCGTATGACTTTCTTTCTTCCGTGGAAAAACAAAAGCAGATGTTAAAAAAGGAAACTGTTGAAGCAGAAGTGTGCAACTTTTTCAGTGTTAAAATACTTTCTCCTTTCCCATCTTAAATTGCAGACAACTGTATGTAAGCCATTCGTAGGTACATTTTCTTGAAAACTTTAAACATTGTTTTTACAATTTTAAAGTTTGTTTTCGGGAGCCTGTCCAGCCTGACACAACTACATTGACTCAACCAATGCTTTGAGTTGGGGCGGAACTATCTGTTTGATCAACCACTGGAAGGCATGGAGGGTGAACTCGTAAGCTGTTTGAAAACAAAGTTTATTTTTGTGGTTTTGTTCGGTGGCGCAAACATTACAGACTTCAGTTTTAAGGACTGACAGCACTTGTCCCCCATTTACTTTCATTGTATGTGAAAGAGAGCAGCATTAATATCCTTGTTCATTTTTCCTCATGATCCACAGAAGAAAGCCATATGGTTTTGGAATTAAATAAGTGAAGTAAATGATGACAGAATGTAAATGTTTAAGCGAAATATCCCTTTAAGTGTTATGCCTAGCTTACCTTTATGAGAAATGTTTGACAAAAAAACTCCCAGTTTTAATTAGGAAAATACAATCAAATGCAAATTACCAAAGTCAACTGCTTCTCTTTCGTTTTGGAGATCTTTCATTTTATAGATCTCCCAAAAATGAAAATTCTCTCACCATTTACTCACCCTCATGATATTCCAGCTGTGTATGGCATTCTTTTTAGAAGAATATTTCAACTCTGTATGTCCATTCAATGCAAGTGAAAGGTGACCGGAACTTTGAAGCTCCAAAAAACAAATAAAGGCATCATAAAAGTCATCAATACCACTCCATTGGTTAAATCCATATCTTCTAAAACAGTATGATAGTTGTGTGGGAAAAACAGATCAACATTCAAGTCCTTTTTCATAAATCTCCAGCTTTGACAAGCCCCAATAAGCAAGTATTTAAACACTGGAGTCTTATGGATTACTTTTATGGTGCCTTTATGTCCTTTTTGGACTTTCTGAGTTCTTGTCACTATTCACTTGCATTGTGAGGACCTTCAGAGCAGAAATATTCTTCTAAAAATCTTTGTTTGTGTTCAGCAGAAGAAAGAAAGTCATACACACCTGGGATAGCATGAGGGTGAGTAAATGATGAGAACATTTTCATTTTTGGGTTAACAATTTCTTTAATTTATTCCTTTAATCTTGCATTCTCTATGAAATATATTCATTATTAAGCCACATTATTTCTCCCTTATTTGTCTTCCTTTTCCATCCCTCCTTCACTTACCTCTCAGGGCACAGTGCTGTTTGTATTTCTCCCTCACTTGCTCCAGTTCAGTGTATTTCTCCACCAGCCGTGCTCTCTCTTTCTCAAGACGGGGCTTCATGTCAAGGTTTTGTTCTGCCAGACTGCGGTTGGCAGCCAGGGCCATCTCCCTCTCCAGTTGAATATTCTGAATCTGACACATAACAAAAGCAACATAAGTCTATGAGGACAATCAATCCTCAGCAGGACTGTGAAGACATGATCAAGATGTAACAGTATATCAATTTCAAGAAAAATCTGTTCAGCCAGAGATATCATTATCGAGGCCACACATACATTTGAGCATCTTCAGTCAAAGACTAGCCAACAAATTTATATTATATAACTATGGATTTTATTTTAAATCAGCTACTGTATGGGACTTAAGTGATAAAGCTGGTATGATTTATGTTTTAATTCCGCTGTGGCACATAAAAGGGTATATGTTTTTGCAACAAGCGCAGATTATACTTAAATTATTCAGACCCCTTAAATACCACATTGACATAAGTATTCAGACCCTTTGCAATGACACTTGAAATTTAGCTCAGATGCATCCCATTTCTCTGGATCATCTTTGAAAAGTTTCTACACTTTGATTGGAGTCTACCTGTGGCAAATTAAATTGATTGAGCATGATTTGGAAAGGCACACACCTGTCTACTGTATATAAGGTCTCACAGCTGAAAATGCATATCAGAGCAAAAACCAGCCAAAGTAACAGCCTGCAGAGCTCAGAGACAGGATTGTGTCAGGGCACAGATCTGAGGAAGGCAAAAAACTTCAGTGGCAGGGACTGGGGGACTGGTCACGGTTGAAAGCTGAATGCAGAAAAAACAGATATATCCTCAACGAAAACCTGGTCCAGAGTGCTCAGGACCTCAGACTGGGCCAAAGGTTCACCTTCCAACAGGACAATGACCCTCAGCACACAGCCAAAACAACACAAGAGTGGCTTAGGGACAACTCTGTGACTGTCCTTGAGAGGCCCAGCCAGAGTCCGGACTTGAACCCAATCGAACATCTCTGGAGAGATCTGAAAATGGCTGTCCACCGACAGTCCCCATCCAACCTGACAGAGCCTGAAAGAATCTGCAGAGAAGAATGGCAGAAAATCCCCAAAATCCAGGTGTGCTAAGCTTTTTGCATCATACCCAAAAAGAATTGAGGCTGTAATCGCTGCCAAATGTGCTTCAAATAAGTACTGAGTTAAAGGTCTGAATACTTAGAAATTTGCCAAGTTATCAAAAATCTGTTTTTGCTTTGTCATTATGGGGTATGGATTGTAGATTGATGTGGAAAAAAAATATTGAAAGCATTTTAGCATAAGGCTGCAACATAATCAAGTGTGGGAAAAAATGAAGGGGTCTGAATACTTGCTCTGTATAGCTTTAGTAATAAGCAAGCTAATCACAGCACAGAGTAACGGCCAGCCACAATAACTACAGAACTGCTGTTATTATTAAAATGATTTTCACTGATGTGGGGCTGGCATAAACAGTGAATACAGTCATAGTGCATATATAAAAAGTTGCATGTCATTCTGGTAAATTTGGTTTTTTTTTTAGATAAAACACAAAAACATAATTCCAATGCAGTGCTTTACGGCCTATTCAAAGACATGATACTATAACTGGGTTTGCAGGCCAGTTGGAGGCTGTGATTGACATAAGATTGAGATGTGATTGAGATTAATAAAAAACAAGGCTTGAGTACCTCAGAAGACTTTTACTCACCCTCATGTCATCCCAGATGTGTATGACTTCATAAAATAATTTGTATTTTTGGGTGAACTATCCCTTTAAAAAATTAAAATGCACCTACTCATTGCCACTAAATAACTGCAATAAATCATTACAGAACAGCTAAACTAAACTGTAAACTGATAAACTAAAATCTGCTAATATGCTGTTTACAATGCATTCATAGCATAGTGGTTAGTCACACTCACACACTTCTGATATCATTTTGGTCAATGATGACAAGTAAACTTTTTCCAAGAGGCTCAAAACAACGATCATCTCACCTCATCAGATTCCAGTGCCATAGACTCCACCCGCTCCGAGTTGTCAAGCAAATCCTGCAACTCGGATTGGCTGAGGTCTTGAAGCTTCTCCATTGATCTGCTAGGACAGCTGATGGATCAACAGAAATGTTTAAATAATTTGCCCAATATTTTAAGTTGAACATTAAAACACATTTTAATAATAAGGCTGACGTGCAATTAACTGATGATCACTTCAGATGATCAACTCTATGGGTGTAAAGAACATATTTTCAGTGATTTTCATGTATGCCTATTTGTACATCAAACTACTTGACCCATGTGTGTCAATTTAAAAGTTACTCAGAGGTCCTTACAGGACAAAAATGTCCATGTCAAAAATCTGCCATAAAATATATATTAATATTATTTTCCACTTTCACTTACTGATTTTTTTTAACCAACATTAGTCCTGATCATAACTGCCAAATATTCATTCATTTTCAGAATTTTAACCCTTTAAGTGCCAGTTTGTTTACATAATGCTACTGTTGTTTTTTTACACATGCACATGCAAATTTCTTAAAACATACATGCAAAACACACTCTGACATTCATACCAACACACCCACACAATTTTAGCTGCATCATTTATTCAATGGTCCTGCAGTGCTCTATACTACAGCAAAAAGAAAATAGGAAAAAAGCATGTATTTGCTCCATAGGCTAAACATAAGAAAAATGGCTCATCTCAAAAAATGCCGTTTTAATGGGAACATTTCTGGCCTTAAGATCCTGAGTGTAACGTATAATAGTAACTGAGGTTGAAATCTAAAAATGTCCCCAAAAATACACTCATACACAAATTTATGACGTTGGCATTAACACAGCCAAAAGTATCTAAAAAATGAAAAAGACAAAAATGTCCCGAAGGTCGCACAAGGGTTAAGAGAGACTGGTGGGTAATTTGGACCACCAAAGCCACTCATCTGCCAAACAGATTTATAAGTGAGCTATTGATATTTTGGTGCCAACCCAAGCTGTAAATCTAAGCTCAACTCTTTACTGCTTGTCATATGTCAACGAATTCCCAAATACTTACAAGGTACAAGCAAATCAAAGTCCTCTCCTCAGGATGCTCATGGAAAAACATCAAACTTAATTGGAAGCGAGTGACGAAAATATGTAGACGGAAGCGCTGAGCCTGGCATACACCTCCCGAGCGTGTTAAGCGTTAAAACCAGCTTGCTGTGAGAACAACTCAAGAGACAGTATCAGTGCGAGGTCTGGCGCGTTATCTAGCGCGACACACTGGGAATAAATGTGCGAGATTATTCCCGGAAAGTGAAATCTCCTCGCGATTAGCTGGCTAGCCCACTTACAGGACAGCAGTTGAGCAAGGCGGGTTGCTATTCAATACCATACGACTTCGGACGAAAGAACAAGTTAGAATACCGTAATAATATATGTCCGGTAAAACAGCATCGATGTCAAATTGAGAAAAAAAACCCCGTCCCAGTAACGGTAATTTGACGGGATATAGTCCTATTCTTAAGGGAAAGTTTCACTTCTCGTTGACAGATATTGCGGCCATTTTTGGATGAGTCGATTTTATCTAAGGAAGTGTGGTGTTTAAAATGGGACGATTTATATTTCTGTACAAGAAGAACAAAAACACATTGTAATTATTATGATGCGGCTTAAATAGCCACAATACATTTTCATAATGCAAATATGTAAAAGATGTTTTAATTCTTTAGTGAAATAAATAAATGCGTACCCCATTTTGATTGTACATGGTATCGTCCAATGTTCAGCTGACGAAAGGGAAACACCGATGTGACGGGAATATTCCATATGTGACATGGCAGTAGGGTTGACCTAATATTTCACTACACAAACAGCAGGTTTTATACCATCAAGTTTAATAATTTAGCAACACGTAGCTACTTAGCTCAATTTTATTGGTACTAAGTCTAAAAAAATAATTCACACATGTACAGAAAAGACCACTGAAGAGACATCTAAAGTATACAGATTTTTAGTGATCGGAATTGCACATAGGCTTTAATATCCGCATTTCATACATGATAATATCGTAAATGTACATTTCTTAATGAACAAATCAAAAAGAAGGAAATGAAGGACAAGAGCATTGTTAGTTTTAGTTCCAAAAAATAAACTGAATTATAAAGGTTTACGTACACATTAAATGTCTGTCCCCTAAAAAAAACTAAAGCAAACAACATTGGTTTACATATATATATATACATATATATATATATAAAAAAAGTGATCTCTCAATGTGTTTTCAGTCCCTTAAAAGCAGAAAATGACAGGAAACAATGAAGAGCCAGAGCTGCAAAATCATAAAACAACAGCTGCCAATAGATTGAACTGTACAAACCCTGTAAAAATAAAAAGAGATTTTGAGCAAAAATAGAAAATTGTAAAAAGCATAAAAGTGCTTGATATATGCATTCTTAGGCCTAAATTACCAATTGACAATGAGAAATAATGGATACTTTTCATAGACTGTGATGACGTGTTTCTACCTTATATTTGCCATTTTTAAACAATTTAGTGTAAATTTATAGCATTATTCTTTGTATAATATAATATAGTTAGTTTTTAAAAAATTAGTTACCACAGATGTGCTGAGGTTTCTAACACAACTGCTGAGTAAATTTGCCATATTCTCTATTCTGACAGTCATAATCCATCACTCCCAATTTCTTTCTTCATTTAAAAAGTTGTGGAAATGTAATAGAGGCGATGTTGGAGCAAATGGGTAAGCAAAACGTATATATTTGGCATTGTCTCCCATTCAATACTATATTGAAGTTTACATTTACTTCCACATTCCAAAAAACAGAAGTGTGAAAAGGGTCCATATTGAGAGGAATTTCATAGATAAGATTCCTCAAAAGCATCAGGATTTCTAAAACTAACATTTCTAAAAGCAAAATTTTTCAGTTGCATAACTTATTAACTATGGGACCAATCAATAATTCTCATGGGCACTTACTTGAAAGATCTGATCTGGACATATGTGAAAGAGAACTGTATTGCAAGGACGTAACTGTGGTAAGTTCATAGCAGCATAGCCATACAGAAAAATAGATATCAGTGTCCCTCCTAAGCTAGCAAGTCCAGCAAACAGACATATTTTCAACTGAAAGAGAAAACGCATATAATTGTTTCTCATTATTTATGTATTTCAGAATAATGCAGCGGCCCCCAAAAGCATTTGGATTCACTTAATTCACAATTTAAAACAAATTAATGTAACTGCATTGGGTAACAAAATACCGCACCAAGTGACATAAGAGCTACAAACAAATGACGCTATAGGCATTTTCTTGTAACTTCCCTTGTTACTTTCACGTTTTAGTTAATGTATGAATTTAGTTTCCCTATAGTTTACATAGGTGCCCTAGCACCGTAACCACAGATTGCACGGTTCATCAAATATGGACATTTTTCCAACAATCATGGACAATTTCATGGACGTGTCAAAGAGAAAGTATCCAAATAGTTTGTCTTAATTTTAAACAATATACGCATATTTAATCATTTAAAATCCATCACTGAAAATTGTGCTTGTGCTTTCTTTTATTTTTCAGTTTAAAATTGATTGCTCTTGGTTTGGTATTTTGCTATCTAATAATTGTCCATTTAATTGCTCTCTAATTAAGAGTCCTAACACTTTAATGGCCACTGTGTTACAATACATATCCAATAGCATGCTTTAATGTAAACTATATTTGTTGAAGAGTATATACCAGTTGTCTGCTAGGGTTTCTTTCAGATGCCATACCCAATGATCCAGCAAACACAGACTATTTATGGGAGAGAGAGAGAGAGAGAGAGAGAGAGAGAGAGAGAGAGAGAGAGAGAGAGAGAGAGAGAGAAAACAAATTAAAAGAATAATTGCACAATTCTAGAAGGCCCTACCATTATCTCAGTGCTTATATTATAAATTAAGCATATTACTGATGTTATCTATATTACTAACACTTAATTACTAATTTTATAGACTGTTGTGTAGTAGTGAAATAAACATACCACAGAACCAACACAAAGAGGACAGACAAACATATATCTCATATCAGTGTTGTAAGTTGGTACAGTCAGGAACAATTGGAACAGACCAAGCAAAATTGCCATTACCTAGAAAGGAGAAAACACATTGTTATGTAGTAAAAAAAAAAAAAAACAATTACAACAATCTGCAAAACCTCTAAATGGAAAGTATTTGGGAAGAATATGCAAGATTCTACACTACTGTTACCCACCCTCAAAAATGACAAACAATTGAACAAGTTGCCACTTACAGCCACCGCTTCAGGATCGTAAAACTTGAACAGGCGATGTAACTTGGGAGGATCTGTGCCAGAGGACTCCGTTTGTGGGGTTGACATCTTCAAAAGCGAGCTAAGAGTGCTGGAAAGGCAACTGATGTACTGGAAAATAGCAACATTTAAATAATTGAATCAACCGTTAAAATGGTCCCTACAAGTCTGAGAAATCCTGCATTAGTGAGTCAGTGTGAAATATGATCTGATCCCTATGGATTAATGGAATGTTTAGCAGGAATGATGATGGTTGTATGGAGAAAAACATCTTTGTGAGAGGAAGTGGGTGGATTTAACACAAAACATGTGGCTGGCGATCACAGCTTGATGCAATTCAGATTGCTCAACAGCACTGCAGAGGAAGTACACAAAAGATCATTAGTACTTCATTGCCTCCCCCGAGTGGGCTAAACAGTCCAGATGTCCAAAGCAGCCCTTTTGTAGATATTTGCATCGCATAAAACCCCCCAATACTCCCGACGAATACTGCAAACCACTGCACGCTTGAGCTACATACTGTAGTTTAACTCAACCAGTTGTGGTTATACATGTACGAGTTTAAAAAAATATGTCAGGTCAGATGTAATTTTATTAAAATAAAGCTCGTCTCACTCACCTTTAATGCAGTTTCAGAGAATCCTTGAAAAATCTTTGCTAAAGATGGGAACTGAACTCTTTATGAACTATGAGGTGACCACAAAGACTCATCCAAAGCTCATCTATGTATGAAAGGGGGGCTGGATAGACTAGTTAGGTTGGCTTGAGAAAGCCAACTTACTGAAATCCTATTTAAACTTATTATTATTATTATTATTAGGTTGGCTTGAGAAAGCCAACTTACTGAAATCCTGTTTAAACTTATTATTATTATTATTAGGTTGGCTTGAGAAAGTTAACTTACTGAAATTCTATTTAAACTTATTATTATTATTATTATTATTATTATTATTATTATTATTCTGAGACTAAATTATCAAGACTAACTCCTCCTAGAGCTTTTAAGCTACATGTGCTAACACATAATAGCATCGCCTAACTAAGTGCTAAAACATGCTATAAACATGTTAGCATCATGTTAACACATGCTGGCATCGCCTAGCGAAATGCTAAAACATGCTAAAAACGTGCTAGCAACATGCTAACACATAATAGTATCGCATAGCAAAGTACTAAAACATGCTAAAAATGTGCTAGCATCATGCTAACACATGTTGGCATCGCCTAGCGAAGTGTTAAAACATGCTAAAAACATGCTAACAACATGCTAACACATGCTAGTATTACCTAGCGAAGTGTTAAAACATGTTAAAACGTGCTAGTATTATGCTAATGCATGTTAGCATTGCCTAGGGAATTGCTAAAACATGTTAAAAACGTGCTAGCATCATGCTAACACACGTTAGCATCGCCAAACGAAGTGCTAAAACATGCTTAAAACGTGCTAGTATCATGCTAACACATGCTATCTTCACCTAGTGAAGTGCTAAAACATTCTAAAAACGTGCTACCATCATGAAAAGCACGTGTTAGCAACATTCTATGACCTTTATTTTAGTGCTTAGAAACACTAAATGCTATTTGACGAGTTTTGCCACGGCAAACACCACTCACATTTTCTTCACGAAATGTACCTATCTAGTTAGTGGTGCTTGCCAAAGGCAAGGCATCACTATTGTTCTCTTGCATACTTATTAGTGGTGCTTGCCAAAGGCAAGGCATCACTATTGTTCTCTTGCATACTTATTAGTGGTGCTTGCCAAAGGCAAGGCATCACTATTGTTCTCTTGCATACTTATTAGTGGTGCTTGCAAAGCAACACTATTGTAATCTCACATACTTATTTTATATTATATAAACTTCGGCACCTAACTCGTCCCGCACCGTTTGGCGTAGACAAATCGAACGGCCTATTGAGGACACCTGTGCTATGACTTTTCTAAGGTATGGGGGGGTACGATGTTCACACAGCGGAACGAAAAAGCGGCCAAAAACGTCCCATTGACTTAACATTGCGGAATGTTCAGAAATTTAAATCCCAACCGACGTTTTCACACACACACACACACACAAAAGGGCCTGTCAGCCCTGCGTCTCTCTCTCTCTCTCTCTCTCTCTCTCTCTCCCTAAGAGGATTTATATTATCAAGCAGCCAATAAGTAATGACATGTGGGTGGACTCATTTAATGTGGCCTAGCAAGCAGTTGTGGAGCATGACATGAGTTTGGGAGTAAAATTTAACCTTGAAGGGTAAAACGGGCCCAAATATGCCCCATAGGCATACTATGGCAAGGGTCTCGCCCATTAAAGCAATTGTTTTTTCCTTAATATGACAAGACACAGTATTTTGTTGGATCATATCTCCCAATCGAAATGTCGTAGAAACATGGGGGCAGGCTCATTTCACTCAGGCTACCAATCAGTCTTTAACTATCAGCTTGAAAAATGATGTAGCCACGCCCTAGCAACCATTTACAACACCCTAGCAACAGCCCCCATACACTTTCATTCAAAATGGCTCAGATGGATATCTTCAGAACATAATATTATAGAAACTTGTGGAATGGCTCTTGAGTCAGGATAGTAAGCAGCCAATAAGAATCACTCTGTTCATTGGCTATCCCTAGCAACAATTTAGAGCACCCTAGCAACCAGATTTCTTGATTTCAAGTACAGTAAGATATCTTCGGATCAGAATGTCCTAGAGACATGATAGTTGCTTTGTTTTAATTGGGTGAGTAATCAGTCTTCAGCTTTCATCATGGAAACTACTTAGCCATGACCTAGCAACCATTTAAAGCACCCTAGCAACAAAACACCATTGACATCCATTCAAAATCACTAAGATGTGTATCTTAGGATCAGAATGTCGTAGAGACTTCCGGGTTGACTTATTTCACTCAGGATGGAAAATAGACTTGATAAGTATCACCCTGGTAACTGCCTAGCAACCAGATGGGTTTACCATAGTAACCAAGTAACAAATCTCATATCTTTGCACTACAAAATCGTAGAGACTTCCGAGTTGACTTATTTCACTCAAGATGGCAAGGAACATTGTTGGATGTTACTTTGGTAACTGCCTAGCAACCAGATGGGGTTAGCCTAGCAACCAAGTAACAAATCACATATCTCTGCACAAGAAAATCACAGAGACGTCTGGGTTGACTTATTTCACTCAGGATGGCAAGGAGCATTGTTGGTTGTCACCTTGGTAACTGCCTAGCAACCAGATGGGGTTACCCTAGCAACAAAGTAACAAATCACATTTCTCTGCACCAGAAAATCGTAGAGACTTCCTGTTTCACTTATTTCACTCAGGATAGCAAGGAGTCTTGAAAAGTATCACTCTGGTAACTGCCTAGCAACGACATGGGCTTACCCTAGCAACCAAGTAACAAAACACATAACTCTGCACCAGAACATTGTAGAGACTTCTGGGATGACTTATTTCATTCAGGACATCAAACTAAAAACCTTCAATCTTCAAACTTTTACAACTACAAACTTCATTGCTAGGCTTTCTCAAGCCAACCTAAAGTTTGTACTCAAACTTTTTAATCTAGTATTATTTGTAATGCACGCATAAAAAGGGTGGGTCTAACCCTTACTGTATTCCAGAAAGTAAGTTTAAGTTCTTTACTTCTCCTGCACGAGACTCATCCCATTTGCCATCCCAGAGGTTCATTACTAACTTCCCACTCTAGCAAAAACGAAGGATGAGTTTGATGGTGTCAGCGGACCTTTCAGTGACCACTGCCCCAGGTCCGGTAGAGGAAAAACTAGACGACAATCAGAAAGCAATGCGCAGGAGAATCGAGAAAGGGGAGCCCAAAATATTCGGTTTGAGTGAACGTCGTCCTTACATAAAAGTTTACAAAATACCTTAGCCATGTGCAGTATTTCATTCTCTCTCTCTCTCTCTCTCTCTCTCTCTCTCACACACACACACACACACACACACACACAATTCAATTAAATTCAATGGGCTTTATTGGCATGAAAGTTTAAAAAAAAAATTTGCCAAAGCATCATATAGAATAAATAAAATAAAAGCAAAATACATTTTGTCCAATAACTTACATAAGTATATACAGTATGTAATATAATCATTAGTAATATATAAATAACAGCAATATATAAATTTGCATTATTTATTTGACCATATCACATCACATTGTGTGTGTTTGTGTGTGTGTCTCCTTGCAATACATCTCTCTCTCTCTCTCTCTCTCTCTCTCTCTCTCTCATAGGTCTCTCAGATAGGATTACTGATCATTACTTTCTACCTCTGCTCTCAGCCAAGAACACGATAATCATCAAGTTTTGTGTGCCATGGTGGTGGCCTGTGTAATATGTATGGTAATGTTATTGTATGGTAATATTACAACAATAGGCTGAAGATATAATTGTTTCATATCTGTTCTTCAAAGGCATATTCCCATCGATATAGTTAAGATCAATTGACTGTCTTTGTGGCATAAAGTTAATTACCCCAAAACATTTTCTCATCCCTCCTTTTCTTAAAAAAAAAGAAAAAATTCGACATTACAGTGTGGCACTTAAGGTTGGAGGGTTTAAAGCAGTGGCATAGCCGTGCAACTGCCAAACAAATCTAAGCTTGCACCCATAAATGAATTTTTTTTTACGCTATACTGTTTGCATCATGTCAGACATGGTTTAATATTTTATTTGTACTGTCTTAATAATTAAGGTTACAACAGTATCTTTTTTCTTTTTCTTTTTTTTATGAATCAAACCTCCATGTACTCAACGAATGGTACAGAAAAGGTTTTGAAACTTCTTACAGTTGTGCGTTCTTCTGTTCAACACAATGCATTATTGATATATTTATTTTCCACAATTAAGTTTTTAAACCAATTAATGTAAATAAAACCTGATATATTTTTTTTCTGTGTTGTGCAAGTTGTACCATTTTTATATTTGTGTCTTAAGCATAATTAGCAAAAATAGCATTTAGGATAATAATGATGAATCACACAAATATTTTTTTCTAAATTCAAATTACACTTCAAACGAAATATAAATAATATATAAATAATAATAGTTTAGTACAAATTAACTTTGAATTCAGGGTCATAGGAATGTACAATATATTGTGAATGTCAATAGACCATCAACTATGAAATTGATTTACCTACTATTAAACTTTATTATTTGTGTCCCTTTTCCCAAACAATTTGTCATTTCAGGTGCAGTCGCAATAGTAATGGACAAACAGATCAGAATTAAGACAGTGAGTTGATTTACAAATATTATTAGATAGTACTCCAGATTATGCAGTTCTTGTAATCTAATGTAATTTAGTCTTGACAAATAACTCACTGATTTTCACATGCTAATAATTCCACACAACAGGCACATTCTTTAAAATGGTTTCAATTATCAACAAAATAAAATCCAAACACGGCTAACCACACATCTTCACTAATCGGATAGTGTAATTAAAAACTGATGAAAGTTTTTCTTGTCTTTAGCTCTCTGTTTGCTTGGCTGTCTCTTTTGTGGCCATGATCATCTCAATTATTGCACTTGTCTTATACTATATCAACATTACTTACAACCTGACAATCGAATGTACTGATGATGAACCATTGAAATTGTGCGACCAGTATTATGCCACTGTATGTATCTTACACCCTCATATGAGAAAGTTCTAGCATCTTTATGGTCCAGACAGGAATGTTCTCTGCTTTCACAGTTGTGCTGTATAACCAAAAGGAGTACTTTAATTCGGTAACAGAAACAGTGGTTTGTTTTAACTTTTTAAAAATATTTTGTTTTAGGCCAGGTAATTTTTTCCATCATTGACATTGTCTATCATTCATTTCTGTTTCTTTACCTCTGTGATTCCTCTCACTGGCTGACAAAAAAAAAAAGCAAAGCTTAACTCATGAATTGATTTGTTTAAATGCTTGCTACAATAATTGAATTTAGCCCTCCATTCTTTTCCAGACATTTTTTACTCTCTCTCTCTCTCTCTCTCTCTCTCTCTCTCTCTCTCTCTCTCAAAGACAGTGAATGAATTACATCCCGCTTAATCTCCAAGTTATAACATCAGAGATATTTCATTTATGACCACTTCTTTTTTGTAAGATTGCTTGTAAGCTGTACTTAGTTAGCAATGTTTGCCTGTATATGCTCAAATGTCTTACTAATGAAGTCCTTTACAACAAGTAGTAATTAAAATGATCATTTAAGAGATATTGAATGCCTCGTAAAAAGTATTTTTATTAATTTACATTTATTTTTGTTCATTTTGAATGCTTTTTTTAATCAACCTTTTGCTTAAACCAGATGGTTGTTTGCAATACCTGTAAATTGTCGAAATTTTTATGTCTCGTCACTTCATATAAAAAAGTTAGATATTTTATAAGTTTAATATTTGCACAGGAAAACGGCAAATTGGTTGTTGTCCAACATGAAATTAGATTTTAACCTGGCTGTCGCCATGGTGCATCGGTACAAAACAGGAAGTTTGCCAAGCAACACACTCATGACCTAATTAATATTCATGAGCTTAGCCGTAGTAGCACTAGTAGGATTCGTAACGTTACTACAGGATGACAACACAGACAACATTCCTCCTTAAAACTAGAAATATATCCCCCGATGACTGATCATACATTTTAGATGGGTTTTCTACTGGACCTGAGGTTTGTTTTGGGACGGCAAGGGATCAAGCTTTGTTTTGATGCATATATAGCCAACCGCGGTCGAATGATAAAAAACAACGTTACAACGGAATATTTCGGGTTCAATATAAGTTAAGCTCAATGGACATATGTGACAATGTTAATTACTACAAAAAAATATTTCTACTTTCCCCTCCTTTTCTTTAAAAAATAAGGGGACAATCTGTACGTTAAATACTCACAGTTTCAAAAGCATTACCACAAGATGTAAATTATATGCATTTATTCCATATTAGTTTGATTAAATCACTTAAAAACCTTTTTGGTGTTAAGTTATAGTCGATTTTACAACTGTGTTGCCATGATGACGTAATGCGTAAACCGTAAAACGACTGTATAAACGATCATTTAAACAACTTTACAACTCAAATAATACACACGTTTTAACAGATCAATGAATGTAAGTGGCTATTAAAATGATAAGCTTAACATATCTGTCTTTAAAACCTCCAAAAATTGGCCACAAATCACTTCTATTGCAAGTGCCTCACAGTGACCTCATACATTTTTATTTTATTTTATAGAAATGCAGGAACTAGTTTAAATTATTATTATTATTATTGTGGTAATCAACATTAAGGTTTTTTTTAATTAAGCTTAACTTGTATTTAACCTAGAATATTCCCTTAACCCTATTGTGAAAGTTGTGCTGTTAGATGTGAATCATGCTCACTACCATTACTACATGATTTTTTTCCCATCAAACCTCATATCAATAATAATAGTCTATTAAAAATAAAAAAGAGTAGTTGATGCCATATGCTTACTTTACTTTTTACTTGTGGATTTAAAACACAATATACTATTTCTGGTTTTGATAATTTGGTCGTATGGTCTGCTGGGAGTGTGGTGGAGCTGAGCTTAAAATAATGTAAAAATAAAATGCTGTTTGTACTAAGAATTTTTTTTATATATCTGTTAATACAGTCAGGGGTTCAGATTGATCAAACACAACCTCTTTGGATGGTATTATGGTGCTGACTGTATGTTGTTCGGTCCATAACTTTGGAGTTTTGGCCTGTGTGCATATGAGTGTTCCTGAAACTCTTCGATTTCCTCTTAATAACAACAAATTACCTTCCTTTTTGTTTCTGTCAGATTTCTGTGATGCAGAGACCAACTGAGACCAACATGAGCTTTAAGCCCATCATCATCAGTGGAGTGGTGGTCCGAGACAAAGAGTTCCTGTGCAGGCTGGGTAAAGTGCTGGAACTCAACTGGCTTCATGGCAAAGACCACAAGGCATGCTTGTGCTGACACATTAATGACTTTGATGGACTTTCTGTGTGTATGTTTATGGGAAGTATAGATCTGTAATTCAAAAGGATATAATTTACCATTTCTCATCCTTGTAGATTTGATTCTGGCCCGACTTGATATTTTAAACAAATTCATAACCATTTCACCTGTCCATAAAGGCAAAAGTGACCTGCAATACTATTTGTAGGCTGTTTGAGTTTAACTTTAAATGGTTCAAATTCTGAGTTTGGCAAAGCATTTACTGTGAGCAGTCTTGAGTTTTTGTTTACCATGACACCTTTTTGCTATCTCTCAGGCAAAGAGAGCATTGATTGAAAATACCCTTGCCTCCTTTGCTTGCGATGCTGTGGAAAACAACGATTTCATCTCTCTACGAGCCCTACTAGAGAAGGTAACTAAATTTCACATTTCCTAAAAGGCAGCCTGTAATCAACACAGCAAATTACACTAAAATGTAGTCTTTAAAGCAATTTTTATACACAGTGCTTTTTGTAATTTTTACAACCTTTTAAGGTGGATGTCAATTGTGGAAACTATGATGGTATCAGGCCTCTTCATACGGCCTGTGAGTTGGGGAACTTAGACATGGTTAAGTTCTTACTGGCAAAGGGGGCTTCCCGTGAGCTTGTGAACCGCTTTGGAAAGTGCCCATTATACATGGCCATAAAGAACAGGTACTTCACCTCTGTGGGATTTGAAATGGGCAGTAGACTCTAGAGCTGCAATTAGTTAGTTTAGCTGACATTTTTGACAAGTAAAATCTGTCAGCTTCTGTTTCAGCTATCAAAGATATTATTATAATGATTCCAGAAGTTTCAGGAACTACTTAAGATGTTGTAATCTTGAATTGTTTTGTGGTTTTTAGCCTTTTAAATAAGATTATTTTAAAATAATTTCAATAATAATAATTTCAATTTCAATAATTTCAGTAAGTCATCTTGCGGCCCCTTTATAAGTTTGTAGAGCACCACTTATAGGCCTCTTGGTTGAGAACCACTGATCTACACCACGTGTTGCCTCTGTCTGGTCTTCCCTTGACATCTCATGCTTCAAATTCCAGAAGAACGGTTTAACTGCATATAATTAGTCTATATGTCTAAAAAAAATATATATATATATATATATATATATATATATATATATATATATATATATTTTTTTTTTTATTATTATTATTTACAACAGAACCAGAATTACATGCTTACAAAGTTAGGACAAAAAACACATACTTCATTGTTTATGAACAATTGGATTCTTTATTTATTTTTGTCTAAAAATTTTCAATTTTTTTAATTTATTTTCTTGCATTTAGTCCACAGTTTTAATGGTGAGCTTTTAAATTTGAGTGTGAAAAATTGTGGGTGGCAGTCCAAAAATGTAACAGAGTTTATGTCTGTAAACTAGAATTATCTGGAAAATATGTTCGCCACAAACTCAAATCATTTACACTTCTGCAATAATTTATTTGTATTGTCAAATAGTTAATAGCTAGTCAATAGCTAGTGCTTGCCAGTTTAATTATTTACACTTTCACAAATCTTACTCTGCACTTGCAAATCTTCTTAGTATTACATTATCTTCATAGGTGTAGCAGCAAGCTTAGTGTGTGAGAGTATTTTAAAGAAAGAAGGAATTGTTTCTGTCTAGTGCTTAATGGACAACTATGTGGTCTATATATATATATATATATATATATATATATATATACAGGTGCTGGTCATATAATTAGAATATCATCAAAAAGTTGATTTATTTCAGTAATTCCATTCAAAAAGTTAAACTTGTGTAATGTATACATTCATTCCACACAGACTGATATATTTCAAGTGTTCATTCCTTTTAATTTTGATGATTATGACAACTAAGGAAAACCCCAAAATCAGTATCTCAGAAAATTTGAATATTGTGAAAAGGTTCAATATTGAAGACACCTGGTGCCACACTCTAATCAGCTAATTAACTCAAAACACCTGCAAAGGCCTTTAAATGGTCTCTCAGTCTAGTTCTGTAGGCTACACAATCATGGGGAAAACTGCTGACTTGACAGCTGTCCAAAAGACAACCATTGACATCTTGCACAAGGAGGGCGAGACACAAAAGGTCATTGCTAAAGAGGCTGGCTGTTCACAGAGCTCTGTGTCCAAGCACATTAATAGAGAGGTGAAGGGAAGAAAAAGATGTGGTAGAAAAAAGTGTACAAGCAATAGGGATAACCGCACCCTGGAGAGGATTGTGAAACAAAACCCATTCAAAAATGTGGGGGAGATTCACAAAGAGTGGACTGCAGCTGGAGTCAGTGCTTAAAGAACCACCACGCACAGATGTATGCAAGACATGGGTTTCAGCTGTCGCATTCCTTGTGTCAAGCCACTCTTGAACAAGACACAGCGTCAGAAGCGTCTCACCTGGGCTAAAGACAAAAAGGACTGGACTGCTGCTGAGTGGTCCAAAGTTATGTTCTCTGATGAAAGTAAATTTTGCATTTCCTTTGGAAATCAAGGTCCCAGAGTCTGGAGGAAGAGAGGAGAGGCACAGAATCCACATTGCTTGAAGTCCAGTGTAAAGTTTCCACAGTCAGTGATGGTTTGGGGTGCCATGTCATCTGCTGGTGTTGGTCCACTGTGTTTTCTGAGGTCCAAGGTCAACGCAGCCGTCTACCAGGAAGTTTTAGAGCACTTCATGCTTCCTGCTGCTGACCAATTTTATGGAGATGCAGATTTCATTTTCCAACAGGACTTGGCACCTGCACACAGTGCCAAAGCTACCAGTACCTGGTTTAAGGACCATGGTATCCCTGTTCTTAATTGGCCAGCAAACTCGCCTGACCTTAACCCTATAGAAAATCTATGGGGTATTGTGAAGAGGAAGATGCGATACGGCAGACCCAACAATGCAGAAGAGCTGAAGGCCACTATCAGAGCAACCTGGGCTCACATAACACCTGAGCAGTGCCACAGACTGATCGACTCCATGCCACGCCGCATTGCTGCAGTAATTCAGGCAAAAGGAGCCCCAACTAAGTACTGAGTGCTGTACATGCTCATACTTTTCATGTTCATACTTTTCAGTTGGCCAACATTTCTAAAAATCCTTTTTTTTGTTTTGGTCTTAAGTAATATTCTAATTTTCAGAGATACTGAATTTGGGATTTTCATTAGTTGTCAGTTTTAATCATCAGAATTAAATGAAATAAACATTTGAAATATATCAGTCTGTGTTTAATGAATGAATATAATATCCAAGTTTCACTTTTTGAATGGAATTACTGAAATAAATCAACTTTTTGATGATATTCTAATTATATGACCAGCACCTGTATATAATAAAAGTACATCTGTCATGTCTGAGACAGCTGTCTCCAGGACCCCTGAAAATATGCAATATAAATAAAAAAAATGCCATCAATAACTGTTGAATTGTTACAAATTCCAATTATTTTAGGCATTACGATGTTGTCAAGCTCCTGCACATGAAAGGAGTCCCTGTTAATCTACACCCTGTGAGAATTGCCATGGAAATGATCCAGTAAGCAGCATTCCTGTACATCCCCCCCCCCCCCCCCCCCCCCCCCCCCCACACACACACACACACACAACACAACACAATACACACACAAATTACGGTTTCTACTAAGTTTAGTCTTGTTTTTCTTTCACCTGTCACTACAGAGCAGTACGAAACAGAGATTACCCCCTACTGCATGCCTGGTCTCTATCAGGGGTTGACATGGACACTAAAGACTATGATGGGCACACAGTAATGCACGAGGCCGTCAGTCTACGAGACAAAGTCATGATTGCCAAGCTACTGGAATATGGTGCAACACCACTAGTAAGTACGGATGGGGGGGTGGGGGGTAGTATTAAGATAGACTGGCTTCAAATGTGGTAATGCCTTAACTAAAACTGTAAACATCATTTAATATTAAAAAACATTGATTATATATGATGTACAGGCCTCATAACCAAAAGCATTTTTAAAGGTAGCATAATAGATGTGTCTGAAATATGTGTGTAAACCATTTTGTTTTTTCTCTTTTTCTCTCCAATTTTTATCCTGTCTGCTCTCAGGAGAGAGATGTGTGGGGAGAGACAGCCATGGATAATGCTCAAAATGAGACCGCTATCTTGTCACTGTTTGACCCTTATTTCACTGTGCAATCTGCTGCATAAGGAAAAACATTCACACAGATAGAAATAATCTCTTTTTCAGCGTCCTCTTTTAATCATTCTCTATTTTCCTGTTTTTCTCCCCAATTGTACTTGAACACACTGAAAGAAAAAATTCAATAAATTTATGCATACAGTGTGCGTGATAAAGTGTGTACAATACTTTGTGTCATGTTGTTGATTTATAGAGTGCACAGCAGACTTTTTAACATTATGGTGATATATAACCCTTATATGGGATCAATTTGTGAAGTTCGATTACCTAAAGACAGGTCTGATTAGAAGATGTCCCTGGGAAATAATATGATATTCAGATTAAGCAATTACATTTCAGATAGGTGTTTTTTTTTCTCCCTCTCTTCATCTTTTTATTTCCTTCATCAATACCTTACACTCATCCCAGTAGGTGGCGGAAATGCACTTAAGCTGGTTTGCCAACCGCCAATAAATCGAAAGAAGAAGAAAAATCATTCGTGACGGGTTTTTCTGGAAAATGCAAAGCTCCATTTCGTCAGTAGGTGGCATGAGTGTTCCTTCCAAGGAAGAGGAAGCAGACATTTAAGGGAAAGAAACTTGTATGGATTCGTCTAGTAAAGTGCGAGTTTGGTAGTGAACGATAGAAATGATGTCCTTTTGAGAGACATTTTGTTTGACACTGATGTAATAATGCCTATTTAAAACTCCGAGTGAATTTAACGCTTAAAACATCGTTCAAATTGATGTCAAAATATTTTAATCACCTATAGTTTGTCGGAGAACGCATTTAAATTCCGTCTGGACGGAGCCTGTTTGGTGTCCACGTGGCGTTCAGTTCAAAGATGGGTCGGTTTTTATATCTTTACTCACTTATACTTTCAGTTTCGTACCTGCTGATACCGTCTGGTCACACCCTGGAATGGAATAATCAGTCTAGTCCCCTGCAAAATGTGCGGTCCTTTGTCAAAAGTTTGTCCGAGGAGGCCCACAGTTATCTGGTCTCTGTTGTCGGTGAACAAGTAGTCGACTCGTCGCTCAAGGTGAGCTCATATTTGTGACAAGTATGAGCCGTTAATACGGAATATTCATTGTATGTATTAACATATTGATGCTTTTTTAAATTGTATGTAATTTGATGTACTTTTGTTTATAAACGCATTGATAACATTGCATGCCCAGGTATAAAAGGGGGGCCAGGGGAGCCATTGCCACCTAGATTATCCTTGTGACCCCTTCCCACAAATGTATGACACCCCTCTTCCGATCCGATGAAGAGACAGCCACTTGCCCACAAGATCAAAATTACATTTTAGTTATATACATATATATATATAAAAACACATCTTTACACCGGCGTTGTAACATTGTGTATTTATTGGTATCAGTGTGTGCGCAGTGGTGCGAATTGGCTGTCGGACGCAGTGGCATCTGCCCTTAACGTGGTCATCCGGTACCTTACTGAAATCCTGGAAGCAGCGGGAATTGATGGTACTCTCTATTTACTCATCTACTGTAACTTATAGGCACATGCTCACATGTAACATTTACATTCAAAGAGCTTGATTGGGATGAATATTTTTATTAAGGTGAACATGAGTTAAAATATATATATTTTTGCCTATTTGTAAGATTTATGCATTTCAATTTCATAAAATTCCATAATATTGAATATTGAATATTTTCACAAATTAAATTAATAAAACTTTAAAATATTTAGTTTGTTTTATTTAATTTTGAGATATATATATATATATATATATATATATATAATATTATTTTTATTTTTTTTTGAGTGTACACAGAAATAACTATAAGTACGATATTAATTGAACTGTCAGTAGTGAAACTCAAATTAAACTGGTATCAGGTAAGAATGAAAATAAATACATTTTCAGGTTGTGGCAGAAAGTCACATAGTTGGTTGCCACCCTGCATACATCTCCAATAGGATAGAGAGTATTTGTTTTAGAATTATTATTGTAGTTCTAAAATCAGGAAATATTTCCTATTTTTTAAGTATTCTTGCCGAATTGTGTTTGTGCATTCTAGGGATGTGCACGAGTAATTGATTAATCGATATTTAAATATTCAACCAGTAAAACACTACTCTAATATCGCAATTTGATTTTCCTTTGTGAATTTGCCTGCTGTGGGCAACAGTGAAACTGCTGCTCTCACCGTGCTGTTACAACTTGGTGCATTGGTTGGAGCTGTGAATGCATGACATTGTTAAAGTAATAAACTTAGAATTTATTTTTCTATAAGTGCAGGCGCAAAAGTTTTTTTTTTTTTTGGTCACTTTTAAATCTACATGTTAGTGCTCATTTTTATAATAAACTAGAGCTGTGTCCATACAATCATATATGGATGTATTGCGATACTCTTATAGTCACAATATTTGTAATCATCTATTTGTGTATTAATATCATGTCCAACAGTTCAATAATAAGATATCAGGCCATCTATATGAGTGCAAAATTTGACAGCGGCATTTATCAGTATGGCCTATGAGGTGCGAGAACGATTTAAACTGAACCTGCAGATTCAATCTTTCTCGTGGACATGCTGATCCTATATCATGCATTTGTGGCAGTTTAGATAGTGATCCAATTATTATATGGTGATGTATTTTGAATCATGACATATGTTTTGCGATACATATATCATGAGGTGTTTAATGAAGCTCGGCTCTTTAATAAACAAAGTTAGAACTTAAATTCTAATTTAAAATAATAGATTATTTGATTTCCATATTTATTTATTTATTTTTTTGTGACTACAAATTTACTCAATGCCATCCCTAGTGCGTCCAGTCACGAATTGCAGATTTACCGCTACTGCTTCTTGATCATAGTGGCAGCACAGCCTGTCCTCTCTTTGAAGCCAGGTTAGCCTCTGTCGGCTGACCTCTATAGCCAGGGCTTTGTGACGAATGGAGAACTGGTGTTTGTTTTGTGTTTTTAAATGCATTTCTATATCTTTGTCTGTCTAGCCAAGCTACCCTTCCAACAAGTTACACCAGAGGGAGTCATTTTCATTACTCAGTGGACTCTATTGGCTATTACTACGTATTGGATAATCTCTCTCGTCCTGAGGTTGGTCGTCGGGGCTGTGTGGCAGGCTTTGTGGCTGCTGAAGTTAATCTTTGCAGTTGCCATGTTTGGATTGATTCTCAGTGATACTGGAGCCACTACAGAGACCACAGCGTTGAGGTTAGTGGGTCTAGTGTGTGTCTGTGTCCTGTTAAGGATCGGTTCATCATCTGAAAAGAGAGATACACACCTTGAGGTCAAAATCAAGATGCTGGAGAGACGTCTGAGAGAGATGGAAAAAAGCAAAGTGGAATGACTGAGAGACCCTCATACAGCCCATAAATAACCCTATTTCTTTTCCTCCATGATAGTGTGTTGTAAATCCGAGGATAATCTAGCATATTATGGTGGCATCTAAGCAACAGAACCATGGTTTCATTTTGTGTAATCAGGAGTTGCTTGATCCTAAATAAATATGGAAGATGCGTCAATATTTTCTAGTTGTTACAACATCTTTTATTTACAGTGAAACTGTATGATTTTGCAAAAGTGTGCAATAGCAAAACTGC
Organism: Moxostoma hubbsi; assembly: GCA_032164185.1. Classification (NCBI taxonomy): domain Eukaryota; kingdom Metazoa; phylum Chordata; class Actinopteri; order Cypriniformes; family Catostomidae; genus Moxostoma; species Moxostoma hubbsi. The sequence goes on along the minus strand of JAVLUX010000012.1, from coordinate 15,555,886 downwards.
AATTGGTTTTTGAAGGTTTTCATTATTAGCAGATGATTATTTAGTTTGCAGGTACTGGGGCTATAGGATGTGGATATTGAAAAAGACCAAATGTGTTTACACTGCATTCAAGTAACCATGTTTTTGTTGCTTATTTCATTATTCAGGGATAGGGTGCACAGAGCAACACAAAATGCATTTAAAGGTTTATTTCAATGACAACATTTAAAAAAAAAAAAAAATATATATATATATATATATATATATATATATATATATATATATATATATATATATATATATATATATATATATATATATTAATTCATGTCACTTACAAATGCAGATATTTTTCCCTCTACCATGGTCTTCATTTACAAAATTGAACAATGAAGATGAAGAACCAACACAGGTTTTAAAATCCTGTCCTGCATTCAAGCAGTTCTTGATCTGACCCTTTAAATGACTTTAATTGGTGTAACCTGATGTACTTGGAATATTTCAGTCTTATTAAATCATTTTCTTTTTACTTGAATAAAACCATTTGTTACCACATGAAGTAAAAAGGTTACCTGACAAAATATATATTTTTTACAGCATTGACAATTTCTAAGTGAAATTTAGGGATAGACTGCAGTTTAAAATGTTTTTGGATCGTTCTGTGGACAATACATTGAAAAAATATCTGTCCAAGAACATTCAGTTGGCAAAGAACCAGACAACATGAGTCGTGGAAAATCAGATGTGATCAAGGAACTTTATACAGCTTTATACTGTGTGCCATTGAAGAGATGTTAAGTGTATCCACACAGCCTCATTCCCATTAAAAATCAAATATGGCACTAGCGCGAATAAGGTCTATTAAAGGGATAGTTGAACCAAAAATTTAAATTCTCTCATTATTTACTCACCCTCATGATATCCCAGCTTTGTGTGACTTACTTTCTTCACCAGAACACATAAAAAAAAGACAAATATTTTATCTTAGTAGGTCTTTAAAATGTAAGTGAATGGAGATTTCTCTTTTGAAACTCCAAAAATCTAAGTTTAAAAAAAGTACTTAAATATTTATCTTTTTCGCACCAAAAGCGATCAAATGTGTTGCTTTAAAAGACATTAAGTTAACAGCTGGTTTATGGATAAAGTTTATGCTAACGCCGTAATCTCCATTCACTTGCATTTTAAGGATCTACTAAGCAAAGATATTTTTCCATTTTTCAAATGTGTTCTGGTGAATAAAGAAAGTCTTAAACACTTGTGATTGATATAATGAGGGTGACTAAATCATGAGAGAATTAGGGTGAACTAGCCCTTTTAAGCTTCATATGCAGCTTATTCCTCTGGTTTGCATGGTGCTGTATAAGCAATAGAAATAAAGACAGTATATATACATTTTAATGAGCAATACAAGATTTGAAATTATCTATTTACAAGCTCCTTAAAAGGTTGAAGTAAATGGATGTAAAAAGAGTTCAAATAGATACTGTTAACTATAAGAAAATATTTGGCAATGAATCTAGAAGCAGCTGTGTCACAGTTACATGCCATGTTAGCTGCAGTTCCCTGGTGAAATTAACTACAGGCACTACAACAACTGCGTTTTATTCACTTACACAAATCAGGACAGCAATGTCTGATTATGACTTTATATTATCACTATTAATCACAGACTGCTGTGTTGACATTGAAACAGTGTAACACAGGGTTGGCAACCTTTTTGACATGGAGTGCCATTTTTATTTTCATGGTCAATGGCACAAAAAAAAATCTAAGTGATATTCTGAAGTGTGAGTCTAATTGTTCAAATGTTTATATTTTGCATTTTTAATTGTTTATTTTTCATTACAAATTATATTCTCAGCATAACAGTTTGAGTGCAAAATTTGTGCAAAACCTGCATGTGAAAAATCTTGCCTGTTTATTTTCAGAGCATCTTATGAAAGCTTTAATGAAAGAAATCCAGTCCATTTGTATAAAATGAGTTAATATTACAAATTGTGTGGAATCTTTAATATTATATTATGTCATTTTTCAAAATCATGCAGAGGTTAATTACTATCACGTAAGCAACGGTGAGAGAGGAGCTGTCTGTTTTATTTATATTAAGTTTTTCACACCTGACCTGCATTCCAATCTACATCTTGCTGCAATCCTTCCTTGTGATCACGCATTGTGTTTGCATCAGAAGAATGGGAGGCTAAACACCATTAAAGTGAGATGAGACTCACGCTGCGCATGCAAGCCATTCGTGCATCACAAGCCAATCAACTATTTAGCCCTTTTCAGTAGGCCATCGCACCTGCAAAATCCTAAAACTTTATTTCCAAGTTTAATTTATATTTTTAATAGACTCAGATTTTTTTAACCCCACAATGTGGGTTTATGTTTTGCCTTTTAATCGTATAATGTAATTTTGAGTATGACTACGGTTTAAGGATGGTGTACCTGTATGCTGGGTTGGAAATCTCAAGGATTAATAGTGGTGTTTTCCTTATTACATCACGTGTTGTTCTGAAAGCAAAAAAACTAACAAATGTAACACAATGTTAGTCATCCACGCAGCCTGGCCGAAGCGAAGTTGGCATGTTTACTCGTGCAGTTAACCAAGAGTGAAGCGTTGCCAGCTCATGATGCTGGTTTGCAGGTGCTGCACGAGTCTGTTGGGTTTACTGCAGTATCGTCACATTTTTACTTTTCCTTTAGCCTCCCATTCAGCTCATGAAAACACGTGTGATCAAGAGGAAGGATTACATCAAGATGTAGATTGGAATGCAGATGCAGATTTTCAGTTGAATAAAATAGTCTATTCCTCTCTCGCTGTAGCTGGCATGCCAGTGATTAGCCCTCTGTGTGTGTGTAGCTCACTGTGGTTTGAGTCCAGCCAAAAAGGAAAGCTGACACGAGAGAAAAAAAGTGTCATAGAAGCAACAATAAATGACATGGTTACTTCTGAAAATATGCTTTTTATGTCACATTTGCTTTTTCCACATCACATTTGCTTTTTCCACACTATCGGTTATGTTTAGATATTGGTTTAGGACCAGTTCAGGATGTCTGTTTTGTTCACCTCTCATTTTATTTTAGGAGACTCTTTGTTACATTTAGGTTAAAGTTTTAGGTTAAGGAGGTATATTGTTCTCATTTTAACCTCCAATATTCAGATTCACAAAATCTAATATTCACCTTGGAAACCTTATCTGATTATGACATAATTTCACTCACATTTGGCACCCCTCACCGGATAATTCATTAGGAAACTGCAGCGAAACCTGTAATGAATCATGTAATTTTGTTTTGCAAAAATGTTGCCACGGTCACAATGTCCTAACCAGAAGCGATAATGCAGCATGCTATAAAATGTATCTAGAATCACATCACATCTTGTTGGGCCCCAAAATCCTCCTTTTAGAGAATACCTGACTCACATCATGAAACATTGAACAATATGATACATCCCCAAACCAAACTACATCTGCATGCATTTTTTTGCTTTGTGGGAGAAGTGTAAAAAGTATCTGAAAGATACTTTGTCTTAGTCTCTGACAGTACTTGAGTCACTGTTTTACCAATAAAGATGTAAATTCTTATTTTGTATGTACAAATTTCTTATCTTGGGTAAATTCACACTAACGCGTTTTCATTTGAAAACGTTTATTTTGCAATGTTTATGCCTCATTCACATTGAATGGTGCTTTTCCTCCATTGAAATGGAGACTTTTTAAAATGCTTTCTAGTACCGCATAGTTTGGAAGATGAATGGCATTAGGAAATCAGAAACATTACAAACTGGTTAGTGTGGACTTAAAGAAAAAAGTGGTTCTAAAGAAAAGGACAGGACAGGTCTAAATTCATTTTTGTGGTTATCAACATTATGCAACAAATACTTTCAATTGAGCTTGGCTTGTATTGAACCCAGAATATTCCTTTAACACAATATGCTGTTAAATATTTTAATAAACTTGGACATGTCTGAGATATATATATATACACACACACACACAACAGTTAGTTCCAGTCCTCAAATCTGATTGGACAAGAGACGTTCCATGAGCACTGATGGTCTGACAGGATCAGCACTCAGACGCTTCACTGTGTATCACTCCGCTTGCGTTCGTGCCATTCTAAACTATGGCGTAAGAGCAGTGCATATCTGTTAGGGGTTAGTCTTTATTTTTGAAATTACTTATGTTATTTTTGTGTGTAATATGAGCCAGTTGCTGACGTAAAGTGAATCCGTTAGTCACTGTTTACATAGAACAGCGCTACATTACTTAAGCTAGGATATTGTTTTAAACGGCTTTAAATGAACAATTTCAGGATTAAGGCGCATTGCAGCTGAGAGACACAAAGGACTGTTTGATCACAGAACTTGAGGTGCTTACTGAGTTTCCACATTGGATACACTGTTTAAAAATGGTGGAGGACATCACTTTCTATAGTGAATGCCTCTTGCGTGCCTACCACGAAAAGGAGAAATACCCCCCACTTGAACGCTATTTTTCCACTGAGAAAGCTGACCTTTAGAACACTGACAGCATCTCTGCTTGGGAGTGGCAACAGGTGATCACACATGCTCTGTGTCTCTCTCTCTCTCTAATACACTAATCTTTTTAACCAATAACTTGTTAGAAACAGCACAAGCCGTGATACTATTTTCTGAAGTGAACTTTTTGAATTACTAATGAAGGCTTGGACACATAATTTGTTTTGAACCCAGCAACAGCAGATTCTGGTCCATAGTGTAATAAAGTAGTTCTATGCACAAATGCATTTTTATGACCTTACTCCTTTTAAAATGTAATTGTTCATTGAACTGTTGTATATAAGCAATATCACTCTCGCAATCATGCTATGTGGCCCTACATCAGCACTGCTGTGATTCGGCCGAGTGCTGTAGGTAATTACAGCAGTGCTGATGTAGGGCCATATCGCCACTCTTGCTCATGCGATATTACTTATATATTTAGAGAGACAGAATGAAAAAGAATGATCGTACCTGAACAAACAAAAAACTAAATAAGCAGTGAAAGTACAATTTTGTAAATAAAAAACTATTAAAAACTATTAACATTGTGAACGTTAGAGATGTGTTTCTGTTGAATTGGCCTAATTGAGAACCCTAAATTCTAAAATGGTTCATAGGTAATGAATAGTAGTAACCTGAGTTACTGTAGACTTAGTTCTAACCAGTCAGACCTCTCTCATCAACAAGGCATTTTTATTCACTGGATGTTTTTTGGCACCATTCAGAGGGCATTTTCAGACCTGTAGACCTTTTTCTTTGTTCCAAAACGGGGACAAAATGGTCACAGTGTTGCATTTTCTCTTTGGTTTGGTTCCCTTTAGACCAAAATGTAAGTCACATATGAGTAAACTGTCCCCACATTGGTCAAAGTGCATTGTTTATGTTCTGGGGTTCAGCTTATAGTGGTGGTCTGTTATCCATCAAGATGGATGGACAACGGGATTATTGTGGCTATATTCTATTCACCTTTTATATTAATTTATCAGTTTGAGCGGGAATCAAGGCTTCGTCGGAACAACAATATTGCAATGCACTTATTTCGAAGGGCAATCACAAGACATTTTCAGAAAAGACAGCATGCATAGATTGTGAGGTGCCATGACGTGCTCACCCACAGAATGTCACCAAAGATCTTTCAGGTATGTTCATGCCCAGGTAACACACAACGTACCAGTTATGTAATTTTTTCATACATTTTGATAATTTCATGACTTACTGGCAATGTAACTACAATGTCACAGGCCAGTAAATTCATTACCATTAAATTACCAACTCACAACGTCGTCATTACGGGCTCCTAAAGTTGCAAGATAACCAAGAACGTTCCAGTTACATACTATATTTGTAATATTTTGGTAATTTAATTACTTATTGGCAACATAACTACAATGTCCCAGAACCATAATTTCTTTACCATTAGATTACCAATTCACAACATCGTCTTTACGTCCTCCTAATGTCACAAGCTACCCAGAATTGCCCAGTGACGTAATGTATACATAATTTTGTGTGCAATTGTATGAATTACTGGCAACTTTACTGTAATGTGGTCCCGTAATTTCACCAGCTTTCATGTATAACTCAAGACAAAATGCAAATTCCTCACTTTCAACTGCTTTTATTTTCAGCAAACTTAACGTGTAAAAATTTGCATGAACATAAAAAGATTCAACAACTAAGACATAAACCGAACAAGTTTCGGGGGGGGGGGGCGGATGCAGTCAGTTTCTGGTGTGGTCACCAGTTGCATTAAGTACTGCAGTGCATCTCCTCCTCATGGACTTCACCAGATTTGCCCCACTCTTCCACCAAGGCACTTGCAAGTTCCTGGACATTTCTGTGGGGAATGGCCCTAGCCCTCACCCTCCGATGCAACAGGTTTTAGCCTGTTGTGGACAGTCTGAGCACTGATTGAGGGATTGCGCATTCCTGGTGTAACTCGGGCAGTTGTTGTTGCCATCCTGTACCTGTCCTGCTGTTGTAATATTCAGATGTACGATCCTGTGTGGGTGTTACACACAGTCTGCCACTGCGAGGATGATCGGCTGTCCTTCCTGTCTCCCTGTAGCACTGTCTTAGGCGTCTCACTGTACGGGCATTGTAATTTATTGGCTGGCCACATCTGCAGTCCTCATGCCTCCATGCAGCATGCCTAAGGCATATTCACGCAGATGAGCAGGGACCCTGGGCATCTTTCTTTGGTGTTTTTCAGAGTCTGTAGAAAGGTCTCTTTAGTGTCCTAAATTTTTATAACTGTCACCTTAATTGCCTACCATCTGTAAGCTGTTAGTGTCTTAATAACTGTTCCACAGGAGCATGTTTATTAATTGTTTATGGTTCATTGAACAAGCATGAAAAACAATGTTTTAACCCTTTACAATAAAGATCTGTAAAGTTATTTGGATTTTTACAAAGTTATCTTTAAAATACAGTGTACTGAAAAGGGTTTATATCAAAAAGGCTTCTTAAAGGTTGCAATATATTCAATACTTAATGTGATCCACATAATAGTTTTCTAGAGTTGTGTAATGCTTTGTAGTAACTTGTAAAAAGCTCAGCTCACAAAAATGGCCTACTTGACCCCCTATTATCTGGCCTATCTATATGATCTTCACTTGTAAGAGTGCCCACTGACATTGCATTCCCCCACACATTAATGGTTAAAGAATATAAAAATTTGACTCGCATCTGGAAGACACAGGGACCATCACACCAACAAATAGTAAATTAATAACTTGGACAAAACAAGTGTACAGCTATCAAAGTCCTTATTATTATATCCATAGGTGATTCACAATAATAAATTATTCTATTTTTGGTAAACTAATGGGTAAATAGGTATTTGCACATCACCTGTGAGTGAAATTCAAAAAGGTTAAATAAATAGTTCAACCTAAACTAAAAAAATTGCAGTTTACTTAACCTCATTTCAAACAGACCCCATTCGTTTTTTCTTCCATAAAGCACAATGAGATGTTAGATGTTCCAAGACTATATTTAACTTACTAAGAGAGTTGGTAGTGCTTTATACCACCAAGCTCAAAAAAGGGGGGAGGGGGGGCATGAAAGTATAAGCTAGTCATACAACTTGGATGGTAAATGCCACTTCTACTGAAGCCATTTCTTAATGAGAGAATCAAATCAAAATGTAATTCTTGTTCTCAGAATATGATCTCCTCTCCCAAAATGACTGAAAGCTACAGCAGTGGAAGAGATTATCAGATAATAATGACTTGGCTTTGGTCCATTCCTTAAACAGTGCAATCATGTGGCTTGGAATACAAAGCACAACACATATGCTGAAATGGAACCGCAGATATTCTCTGAATTCTGCAATGATATTTGCAATTAATGCGACGATGGAACAACAAATGGGTGAGTAAATAACAATTTTCATTTTTTGTAAACTATCCCTTGAAGTGGTACAACCATGTGATGGAGCATTTAGTACCATTATCTCCCAGCACAATGGGGAAAAACACAAAATAAATCAGTATAATAGGCTACAAGGTCAATAATTGTAATGTCAGCATTGGTGCATGTATGGATATGATACAACAAAAGTCTGGACGTCATTATAGAGGTCAAACGACAATAACGTAATAATCTCCTGTAAAAAGAAGATAGGAGGCAGGTAAGTATGTTTTGCTTGACTGGTCAACTGTTAATAATTAATTATCTTGCTATGATGTACATACAAAACTGATTTGAGTTCAAATTCTATTTGCTTATTTGTGGATGCAAAATGATACAAGTGAGCAAGAGCACTAAAGTAGTAAATATTACAGTACCCCAATGACCATTGAAATTATGTTTGCCTCGATGTGGTGAGTGTGTGTGAATGCTGATTCCACTGAGCTTTTAAAGAGACACTTTAGTCCATTAAATCATTTTTTAAATATTAAGAAATGAAATTATTTTCTTCAAAACTCCTTGCTATGTAAATCAAAACTGGTAAATATTAAAATATTATGATTATAAAAATAACATTACATTTTAGAAAGCCATAACGAGGCACTGCTCAATCTTTTGGTAGCATTCACACTCCAAGGCTTCATTTAAAGAACAGGGCCCAGTTGCAAGAAACACCTTAAGACAAGAAAACCCTTCGTGACAATACACTTACAATTGAAACTAAGGGGTTTCTTAACTTTTGGCCATATACATTTTTTTTTGGCCCACTCGTTTACTTAAAACTAAGGTGGTCAAATTATTAAAATAATTGCATGTTTTTTGTAATTAATTTCATTGAATATATATATATATATATATATATATATATATATATATATATATATATATATATATATATATAAATAAATACAAAAGAGTGAAAAATCCTATAGAATAATAATAACAATATCAAATAATATGTGTTATTACACGGCTTTAACTAATACTCGATTCTGATTGGTCAATCGATCCAAGCTGGCTGTGGTGCGAAATTTGAACTGCACAAGCCTGATGTCTCAAGACTTTACTAACGCCATCCTCTGCCTGAGAGAGAATACAATTCTGCTTTTCCAACTATTATATTTGTTGTTTTGGTCAGATATTTGGTCATAAATTAAGTGTTCTAACAATTAGATGATTGAAGAAAATGACAATTATCAACTTATAACATATTTATATAAAAAAGCTGTTCAACATTAAATTAAATACAACATAACAGCTAATGTGTTCATTTATAGTTCACAAACAGCAAACTTGATTAACCAGTTAAACTGATAATAAAATCATCTCTGATCTCGGGTATGTGGTTGGGTATGGTGGGAAGGGACGATGTGTAGAAACCAATCTGTTTTACAGCTTGGGTTGGACTGATCACTTAGACATGTCTTGATTTACCATGCGTGCAACTGAAACAGTGCTGGATCTTATTACTTGTTCTATGTAATTATGTTTCTGGTTTATTGTGGCATTTACAAATGTAAGTAGTTCTTAGGTTCAGTAAAAACAGATCACTTGTTTGGAGAGTTTTTTGGACTTTTGATAAAAAAAGGCTAACTTGGTTCCAAATGCCATAACTTGCTTTGAGATAACAATACTACATTTTGCCTTGATACAGTTGACATTATTGTAGTCAATCTTGAATAATTAACAAAATGAATAAACTGCATCACTTTCTCAGCAGTGTTGTAACAGAAGAGCCTCCAAACATGAGATGTACATGTTTGCATTTTTGAGAAAATCGAGAAGTCACTGAAATAAGTTCATGAAACTTATAATAGATTTTGTAGACTCCAGTTTTCACTCACAAAATTTATTTTTGTGAGACTTTTTGTGTTAGATTGGCCATATCGGATCACGCTCTTCTTCTGAGGTAAATTCACATCGTGTCTTCTTCCAAAAACGATAATGAGCTCAAACGGGAAAGACTGCAACTTTCATTGGTTTCATACGTATTACACAATCAGAGAATATTTGTTTGCGATTTAAATTAGTTCATTTAAAAGCACACAATTCAAGCTTTCTATAGACATATTTTCTCACGTCTGTGAGGCAAGTATACGCTGAGTTTCTGTTCCTTTTCATGACGCGCTCCAGACAGAAGTTCACAGAGGCAGAAAGCGCATCCTTTATGATTTCTTTATTTTACAAAACCACAACGTTTTGCTGTTATTGTGAGTGTACACAAATAAAAGTAAATCTATTATAGTTTTGAATGATGTAGTTCATCCAGCAGAGTGTGCTCCAACTCCACTGCTTACAGAGCTGAGCTGATGGTGGCTCTGCAGACAGGGTGGAGTTAAACGGTGCAGAGTTAAGCAGTGTCTTCTCTGTAAGTTGCTAACTAGTTTGTGAAATACATACTGGAAAGTTAATAAACAATGACCCCATCATTTTCCCTTTTCAATATATCTAATATAATGTTAACCATGTCACTCATGTATATCATAACTGTTTGCTGTTAGCCAGCTATAGTTTGTCAGTGCAGTAAGTAATGTAGCAGATTGAAAGGTAAACATCAGAGCATCATTTTGCAGTTCAGCAGACAACGGTGCTGTGGTGGATTGTGTCTGCTGAGTGTTGATTTCACACAATAATGTTACCTAGTTGGTGAGATGCAATGCCGGTCCAACTTTTACTCTCCATGACATGTGCTTATAGCTAACTAACTAACCACGTAGCTACTTACTAGAGCTAGTGAAAGTTAATGTGTAAACATGTATTCACCAAACTGTTTTGTTCAGGATTAAGTTTGGTATCCCCTTTAACCGAACAATTCCAGTCATTGCATTTATAAAATGTGATATTTAAAAGTCTGGTTTTCCCCTATTGAAAGTTTCCCCTGAACTTGTTTAGCAGAATACGATGCAACACCGCTGCCGCAGTTTATCTCTTAACTCGGCAGGTGTAAATGCTTCTTCTTTTACAACCTGACCCTTATTGATTGGCAGCAATAAAATAGTCAGCATTTGACTGATACTAAACAGTACTGATGTTTATTTAGCTATTTATTGTATTTTCATTTATTCTTTATATTCTTAGTGTTCATTAAATTCGGTAAAATATTCTTTGATAAAAATATTTAAGAAAGCAGCCTTCTGAGTACCTTTTCATAGTCATATCGATGCAAAATCCACATAGAAAAGGTCTGTTTTCATTCCAGCAAAAAAATGTATTATATCGGCCACTATATGTAATCGGCGAATTTCCCCCCTGTAAATGTACTGTTACTATGGCCAACTCTGGCTCAATGATGATAGGCCGTCTGAGGTGTTGTGAAGTGTCGACGTCGGCCACTGACTATAGATTTTTTATTTATCCAGGTCATTAAAAAAGATATTAAAGATGTGACGTAATAAACCAACAATGATTCACTTAAAGTCGATTCACGTTGACCCTCCTCTCCTAACAAATCGTAAATACTCTTTAATATACAATTCAATAAAAACTCACACTTACCTGCTTTGGTCTCATCAGCAGTCAAAACACCAAGCACGTATACAACATCTGCAACCTTTAAGAATGACACAAGACTGTACAATCAAGAGTTCTCATTTATTTTACCACTACTGTCAAAAGCATATGCGTGTTTCTGTTTGTTAGCTCCCTTTGGTCCATTCCAACGACTTCTTGTGCATGGGCCGTGATGTCATTAACTGGATACTGGAGTAAAAGTTTAAAAATTACGCTTTTAGGAGCCCTCCTAAAAAAATCTCTCACTGGAAAAAAATGTGTATTATAAAGTAAATACTTCCGATTTAAATGTTTCTTTTAAAGAAAGAAACATTTCACAGCTGCAAACTTTATTTGTATTTGCATCAGTAACAATGTGTAGAGAGAAAGCAAGTATATAATACAGAAGTCTATAGAAAATTAAAAAATAAATAAAGGAATCTGTATAAATTTTAAATTATAAAAAAGCATATGTCAGTAAATGTCATTGTAAAACTCTTAATTCATTGACTAACAGTTTAGGTCTAAACTGATCTGTTTATGTTGATATTTATTTTTTTCTGATTTCAAAACCATATGCAAGGTATTTGCTATATAAAATTTACAGAAATCATACACAATGAATAAGGAAAAGAGAGAACATTCAAGGCAATATTTGAGATCCTGGAGAGCAGTCAAACGTGTTCTTGAAACTATAGCAAAAATTAACAGATTTAGATAGTCTGAGGGATCACACAGAACTAGTCACAGGGTGTCAGAGTGACTCAGATGATGCCTTAAATTATATGAAGGACCACGTGTCCACCGCAGCATCATGCATATGGGAAGATTACTGGGGGGGGAGGGGACTTTGTGGAAGCAATAGACCTTGGGGAAAATAAGGACATCACTCACCAGGAAAACAATATGTCACTGGCAACAGATCTTGCTCCCTGGCAATCCAAGTTCCAAGTGAAAAGCAATGCTTTTGACCAGTCGCTGAAGATTATTCAGTAACATGGCCACACAGATCTTCCATCCTCTGCTTGTACTCTGCTGAAAACACCTAGGCATGTAGTGACAATACAGAAATCTTGAATAGAATATTTACACTACCCACTATGCACTGCTCACATGTCCAGTGTGAAACTCTATGGTTACAAGACTTTTGGGGGACAAAGAAGGGAAGCTTTTGGCTAGATATATAAAACAGAGAGTCTTTTTCTACAATTTCCTCAGTGAAATCTGCTGGTGGTGAAATTTTTACCATGGCCATTGATATTAATAATGGTTTTAAAGAATTCTATCTTGATCTTTATAGTTCCACATATTCGTCTACTGATGAAGATATTAGAATATTTGTGGACAATTAGAACTGCCTAAACTCACGACTGAGCAAAAAAGTATCTTGATTCAGAGATAACCTTGGAGGAGCTTGGCAAGGTAATTAAGGCCTTGCCTGTAGGCAATATTCCAGGGTCAGACGGCTTTACCGCTGGTCTTATGCTATAGAACTGGGCTGAACATTTGATAGAAGTTTATACAGAATCATTAAAGAATGGGAAGCTTCCTCCAACCATGACTCAAGCCCGGATCAGTCTGATTCTTAAAAAGGACAAAGATTCAAGCGAGTGTAAGAGTTACCATCCAATTCCCTTGATCCAGCTAGACGTAAAAATATTGTCAAAAATTCGGGTTAAACGATAAAGTTATGACATCTCTTATACATATACAGAACTGTGCAAACGTTTTAGGCTCTTGTGAAAAATGTTGCATAGTGAGGATCTCTTCAAAAATAATCACAGAAATAGTTTTAATTTATCACTTAATATCATACAAAGTCCATTAAACATAAAAAAGCTAAATCAATATTTGTTGTGACAACCTCTGCCTTTAAAACAGCACAAATTCTCCTAGGTACACAGGGACACAGTTTTTCTTGGTTGTTGGCGGATAGGATGTTTCAAGCTTCTTTCTTACCTTTCTTTATCAAATTCATCTTATTTAGTAACAATTGCTTCTGTCTCTGTAATCTCAGACTGACACATTGTTCAGTGTGGGTTTTTTGGGGGACATGACCAGGCCCGCATTAATGCATGGGCTAACTGGGGCTGAAGCCCCAGGGCATATGAAGACAAGGGGCCTATCATAAGCCAATAAAAAAATCACATTGTTTTGTAGTTTGTCGAATTTTCTGTCAATCACTTGATATTCATGTTTTTGGCTGCTGATTGATCCAATTTACAAGTGACCCACGTGGGAAGCATGATATGACAGCCTATCAGAATGTAGAGAAACAGTTGTAGCATGCGCTGTCATCTACTCTAGTAGTCTATTCAAATTTATGCTTATAGTCACTCACAGAAGATAGCGGATAGCTAAATCAAAATGTCGGGAAAGAAAAAGTTTGAGAGTGGTGCTCATATGCGAAAAATATTGCGACCGAAAGAAAACAGTGAGAAGGAATTGTTAAAAAAGATTCCAAAGCTGACAGGATTTTTTAAACCTGCAAATGAAGGCGAGTCGAGCTCATTAAGCGGAGCACCGATGAACAGTGCAGAGGACAAGCAAACAGGCGGGAGACCATTAACTCGCGCTGCAGAGGACGAGGACTGGCTGCATGGAGCAGAGCCAACCGGGGACGGACAGACCGGAGGACCTTTACCTCGCTTACCTGGCAAAGAGGACCAGGTGCGGGAAGAGCAGTGCTCGAATTGAGGGGGGGCTGGGGGGATCCGGGACTCCCCATAAGAAGTAAAAAATAGACTTGGGGGGGGGGGGGGGGTCCCTCAGATATTTTAGCTGATTAAATTCATGAAATGGATATGGTAAATTTCGTGAATTATTTACAATAATTTATATTAAGTTTGTTTATAGGCTAGTTGCCACGTCTCTTCAAAATGTAAACGCCCCGCCCCACATCTAAAGAGCGCCGTATTTATGCGGGATTCACTCTTGAAATAGCAATGATTGACACTGATAGCCATAGCATTGTTTGTTCCTGAATAAAGCAGCCTTTTTCACTGAAATGGTTGAAGAGTCTGCTGACTGACTTACTCATAACAGTCCTTTCCTGCCTCCTACTGGACGTAACTAACGTTATGTACAAATCGTATGCACTAAAATCGTTGAAAAATCCCCACCAACACACAGACTGTTTTGTCACAATTTATATGTTCAATATCTAATAAACTAGTTTCATGCATTTAATTAAGTCTTTTGGAACAAACATTATCACAGTGTCACATTAATCATCCAGTTGTTTTTAGGGTAAATAAAGCTAGAATCATTCTGTTGGATGTTCATAAGTATCTTCTGCTCACCAAGCCTGCATTGATTTGATCAAAAATATACTAAAAACAGTAATACTATGAAATATTATTACAATTTAAAGTAATAATAATACAATAAAATATCATTTATTTCTGCGATTAAAGCTGAATTTTCACCATCATTACTTCAGTCTTCATCACATGATCCTTCAGAAATCATTCTCATATGATTTGATGCTCAACAAACATTTATGATTATTATCAATGTTGAAAACAGTTGTGTACATTTTTTTTTTTTTTTGACTCTGATTAATGGAAAGTTCAAAAGAACTAAATTTATCTGAAATATAAACTTTTGTAGCATTATACACTACCATTCAAAAGCTTGTGGTTAGTAGGAATTTATGTTAAAAAAAAATCATGTTGGGAAAGAAATTAATACTTTTATTGTTGTGGATTTTTTTATGGAATACTGTCTTCGTTAGGCTATATCTCCCCGAGAGAAACTTATTTCTGCTTTTGTTGTATATAGACAAACATGTTTATTAGACTTTTTTTTTATTGTGGGCCTACAAAACCTCTCAGCCCCAGGGCCTGACGGCAGGTTAATGCGGGCCTGGACATGACATCTGTTGCAGGGCTCACTGTTCTTCTAATCTTTTCCATTTGCAAAAGTAAAGTTTGGGAGTCTAATATTTAAATTTCCTATTGACATATTAAAGCTGAGTATGTAAATAACCATCTTAAAACAAATGCTTTTGTGAAACATCTTATGTGCTTAAGAATTTTACACAGTACTGTAGATCAGGTGGGGTTTATTCGGGCCGCAGCTCTTCTGATAACATTAGGCTTTTCATCAATATCATGTGGTCTGTGGCAAATGATCAGACTCTGGTCACTGCCATCTCACTTCCCACCGAAAAGGCATTTGATGAAGTAGAATGGGATTATCTTTTTAAGATTTTGGAATACTTTTATGAAATAAAATACGAATAAAAAAAATAAATCATCCATTTTAAACACAAATTTGAGAATTTGTACAATATCGTTAAAATGACAATTTAAAAAAAAAAGAAAATGTCGTCATTTCGTGCACAATGATTTTACATTCAAGCAGACCAAGAAAATGACAAATCAACGTGTTAAATGACACGAGTTGTGTAAAAGCATTAATATATCTGTGGCCAGATGGCAAAGACGTTTAAAATGAGGGGGTTTGAAAGCCATTGGGTTTAATTTCTGAGTCTATGGTGCTATCTACAGGTAAAAACAACGCTATTCGTCCAATAAACTGAACAGGGTGAAGCCTTTGAACGAATTTTCCGAGTTTTTACTGCCATCTAGTGGAAACACGGCGTTACTGTGCGCGTGCACGCGAAGTGGGATAGGCCCCAGCCAGGCAGTCGGAATTAGGCAAAACACCGGCACTGGACACATGCCCTTTCAAACTAATTTCTATTTTAAATTTAGTTAATTCTACTCATGATGAAATCGTTGCATTCTATTTCTTATTTCAATGGACCTCCCATTTATTAAATAACATAGTTCAGATAAAAAGCACATTCTGAAAAAGCATATTTTCTAAGATTATATCTAAAAATGTAAAAAAATGACACAAAAAAAAAGGCAAGGAAAAAAAAATATTCACCTTTTAATATTCACCTTTCTAAGTAAACTTGGAAAAAAAATCGTGCTTGTTGAAAGCCCCTGTGTGTTTTAATATGAACCAGGTGTGAATCTTCTGCAGCAGTCAAATTCCACACTATGCTTTTTTTTAGGTCTTTAATTTGGGGTAGGAACCTCTGGTGGAACACCAAAAATCGATAAAATAGTGTTTTCTTTCTTTTTAGAAGCATCCTATTACATACATGGTCATTTCCCATTCCTCTGTCCAACCAAAGTTGTTATATCACTTAAAGGGGATTTGTGAGCATATTATAATATCTTACACAAGCTTTGTACTTTCGTTATTTGATAGCCTTGAAGCTCGCAAAATAAAAATATATAATATATTTTACAATGAAAATCCAGACAGTTGGTGATCAGTGTGCACATTTCTGTATATGACTATAACATTTTGCCAACAAAATTTCAAGGTTAAATGTGCACTCAGTAACTTTTTGTTTGTCATCTTGGACCTACAATGACACCTAGTGGTGTGGATGCAGCATCATTTAAAATTAATAGATTTCAGTTACAGATGCCATTGTAGAAATTCATTATTCACAATCAGCCATGATTAATTTAATCCAAGATTGAAAGTGTCCAATAACAAGACGGTGACTGAGATTAAGCGAGTAGTATTTAGCTGGTCATGTGATTCTAATATGTCAGCCCCCATGAGAGCACCCCTGCCCCATGTTGAATTTTACAGCTGAGCTTTTATAAAGTTACTGATATGACTAGAGTCCTCATCTCATGTGAGTGCTCGTGATTTTATTCATATGTTTTATAAAATTACAATTACTTTCTTTAGGAGTTAATCTTTTTTTAATGGGGAAAATCTACTGGGTGCACCTTTAACAATAAATTCAAGATCCTTTATTTTTATGAAATAAAATGATGCATTTCAATGTAAAATAATAATTAACCCACACTGTACAGTTTAAACTTGTGTTTTTTAAAATGCAAACGAACAATTTGCAACAAATAACAAACAATAAACAAGACACCGTATACAATCTTATAAGTAGTACACCATATAAGAGTATTGCCAGCTATCAAATTGTTTACGTTTTTAAAGAATTTAAGTGTAATTCAACATCTTTCCTGAAAATAAAAAGCGTGGATTTTCTATGAGAATTTACACTTGTGAATATACAATTTTGCATGAAAGAATAATAAATTAATTGTAAAACTAATATAAAAAAAGCATTTTTAGCTCTATTTGAGTGAAATTTCCATTGACAGATTTTCAAAGGCAAAATTGCATTTGAACAATCCATAATTTTATAAACTCCAATAAGAAATGTTAAACTTAAACACATATGAGTCTGTCATTGATGGAGGTCCTAGATCTCTATCAGCATCATGGATTACTTGTGGATTCAAAGATTACTTGTAATCCGCCCAGCACTGTGTATATTATGTGGTGACGTGATGGCACATAAAAAATTGATTGGTCGTTTACATATCTCAGACGGTTCATTCACATGCCAATATGCCAGTCTCGCAAAATTATTGGTTTAGCAGGAAGTCGTATTGGACAATGGCGAAATTGAAAAACAAAAACAAATATAAGCCGATATGTCTGTTTACAACAACTTTAAACTCAGCAATAGAGAGAATCATTGTTGCATTTTGTCTGTTTTGATTAAATTCAGGAAAGGCCAGACTCTGTAAAAACTGCTTTAATATTTTCTACTGTTAGTTACAAGATTAATGTCCCACATCATGTATATGAATTTTTGATCATTAGCTGAAGATTTGAGTCATTCTCAGATGACTTATGACAGAGAATAAGCACATTAGTTTAGTTTGGGGCCTACTGGAGCTGTTAATAAAAATAAAAAGTCAATTTGTAGACCTTACACATAAATGACATGAATTTTCATTTAGATACCAAGTCATATTTTTGTCATTCTTCATTCATACAATCCAACTGTAACAAACAGAAGTAACTATAGTTTCATACAACCACATATGACATATAAGAAGATAAATAAAAATGGCAGCTGACCACTGTTTTAGTATTTTTAATGTCACACTTTTTTGTTTTGATATCAAGCTAAAGACAAACTCCAGTAGAAAGTGATCATCCCTTTGCCCTGATCACTCCGAAGGACAGAACTCTTGATGTAGGCACTCTTAAGGAAGAATGGCATTTCTGTGTGTATGTATTTTTCTGTAACAGTTTAGTGACAAATATTATTTTCTTTCATTTGCAACAACCCTTCGAGTGTTTGGAAAATGCCCTAAGTTGTAATGTGAGGCATCTATGTGGCGGTAAATACCAACTCTATAGATGTCAAAATGTTGCCACTATCTGCCACTACATATTTAAATAGAACTGAAAATTTGCACACATCCATAGTTGGGCTTCAAGTATAAATGCCCTGTTGTTTGCAGCATTTGTTATTGCGCTTTACAATCAAAGGCCACCTAACATCCCTGTAAGTGCCCTTGGCAAATATACTGTAACTACAGGCAGGCTGTTTGTGGTAGTTGAAAAAATCCCTGAATTAGTAGACTAACATATCTGCATTTATTTACATGCATAAACTGTACCATGCATTGTGTATATTAACATATATAGATAATCACGTTTTTAAATTCAAAATGAACTGTGACGTATATTTTCACATATTCAGCTAATTCTTGGGGTTTATGTGATGCTGTTTAAGCAGCTACAGAACTACAGATACTACATTTCAATTTAAACAAGTTACAAGACTTTAGAAGTCTATTCTTGGCAGTTAGTTGCTGTCTAGTTCTAAGCCTCACAAAAGACTAAATCTGACTATGTTAAAAAATAAAGTAGACAAAATGTGGTTATCTTCTCACCAACAACACTGCCAAAATGATGCGCCTGGTTCCTCCATGTAAAGTGATCGGCACATGTTTGAAAAAAAAAAAAAAGACTGCAAATGAGATTTAAGAGCTAAGGCAGATGGGAAGATTATGATTGCATCTTGATAAAAATCTAGAGGTAGCCATGTAAATGACACCAAGAAGTACAGAAAAGAATGGTAATCCACATTATACCACAAATGCTGTCGATTGAGTTTAACTTGTATTGAACCTGGAATATTCCTTTAAATTAAGTCTTACAATTCCATTATTATGGCAATGAACAACTTCGTTTAGACATAGGTGGTATTTTTAGCCATGAAACAGTCATTTAAAATTGCTCTTCACACATTGATATTGACCAATAATGACAAATCTGTTCTGACAAAAGATTAATATTAAGATACTAATATTAAAATAAAGGTTGAACAAATGAACAATGGTTAACCTGTCCTTCCATATTATATTACATACAATATTCCCAAGAGTTTTGTTTCTTCTTGTGCACTTTAGGTCTTAAATTCAGGTAATATTAATATTATAGGTAGTTTGTAATATTAATTACATAGGTAGTTGGATTGACTACAGGAAGTTATTGCTTGAAGACTTTCCTTTGTCAATGGTAAACTGGACACCAGCATCCGAGGAATTGAGGACATCGATGGAAACAGTGGGTGTGGCAGACTGTTAAGAGGAGAAACATATTCATTTCTGTTAAATGTCGTGTGTGATGATTTTGTGGGCTGTGAGACAGAATATGCATTACCTCAGACATGAGCAGTGGTGCAGCAGGAGACTCCATCTTCAACTCTGGCCCAGTAGGAGCGCTATTCATCACTGGAGTGTAGCCCTGAAGACCCACACAGCATGAACATCAATGTTCAAATATACACAATCATGCACATGTACACAGAAAAGGACTAAGGGCGCCTACACACTAGAGAATGCGCAGTCAGCCTGTTCACAAAAATCTTCTTAAGATCAAAAATGGTCTTTAGGATCAGTTATAAGATGTTATATAGCTATAAATGTTGATGGTTTAAGAAAAAATATATGAACACTCTTAAAGGGTTAGTTCACCCTTTAAGAAAAAATCCTTTCATTGCTTACTTACCTTTAAGCCATCCCAGATGTGTATGACTTTTCTTCTTCAGCAGAACCGAAATGAAGGTTTTTATAAGCCCATTTCAGCTCTGTTTGACCATACAATGCAAGTAAACGGGTGCCATCTGGCTGCTGGCTGTTTGATGGTCCAAAAGACATATTTAGGCAGCAAAAATTTAATCGACATAACTCCAGTCGAAAAATGTATGTCTTTCTAAACCGAATGAATACATTTGTGTAAAAAAATAAATCGATAATTTAAACTTTATTAACTTTTAAAAATTATTCAGGCGGTCTCGGTCCGCTTGTTTGGTGTGCACCAAGGTTCGGATGGCAGCGTTCACACTTGTTCAAATGAACCACACTAACAGAGCAATCACACCAGAGTTCATTTTAATCGAGCCAAACCTGCCATGTGTCAACACACCCTTAAAGTCAAAAACTTTAGAATTATCAATTTGCCTTTAAGTTGCGTTCACACAGCCAGGGACACGATGAGAAAAAACGACCTCATCTCATTCATTTTCAATGCGAGCTGGCGATTTCTGGCAATACGAGCGATGGCGACTGGATGTGGGTGTGTCCAGTGTAGCGAATGTTTAACTTTATACAAATGAAGAGCGACTTTCGAGAGTGACAGCCAATACGAGAGAAGATGGTAGAGCTCACGTGATCCTAATATTTAAATAATAATATTAATTGTAAAGAAAAAAAACGGTTTAGACTCTCCATACACACCACTAGCGACCTAACCGCCAGCCACTGGCGACATGCAGTGACAAAGTAGCTGGCAGTGTGAACACAGCCAAACCTATCGATTTACTTCAGAAAACATTATGCTGCCTAAATATGCCTTTTGGACCATCAAACAGCCAGCAGCCTAATGGCATCCATTTACTTGCATTGAATGGGCAAGTAGAGCTAAAATGGGCTTATAAAATTATTAATTTTGTTTCTGCTGAAGATGGAAAGTCATACACATCTGGGATGGCTTAAACGTAAGCAAATCATGAGCGAATTATCATTTTGGGTGAACTAACCCTTTAAGTCTTTCAGGAATCCAAAACATACATTTTCCTTAAATAAGAAAATAAAAAGAAATTAGTAATTAAGACTAGGATGTTGTGAATCTGGTCACAACATCCTAGAAGTGCATTTTTGTTGGCACCCTTAAAGTTACAGTAGTAAGAAAGAAGACATCTTTTAAAGTAGGTACAACAAACCAACCTCGTGACTTGTTATCTCAAGTTTTTAAAATAGTACGAGATGGTGAAATATTAGAAATTGTACGAGATGAACTTTAACTTCCATAGAGAAAAATAAACAAACCAACAAACAATGTTATTAAACTAATAATGTTATTATTATGAAGTTAAACCCATAAATCAGACCTAAACCTAAACATAAAGCCCAACCCCATACCCAAACCCTAAACCTAACTAAGATTTTTATAGGAAAATAACTTTTTTGTTCCATGGAAGTGGAATCTGATGTAGTGCGAGCTGCGAGGCAATTGTCTGTGTTACACGACTTCTATTGGATTCTTAAATAACATTTAACGTGAGGAGGGGAAGCCAGTGAAGTTGGTGCCCTACACAGATTGCGTAAAATGTGTATAGCGAGCAGCGGTACTGGATAAACATAGGATGAAAAGAAAGATTTGGATGTACCACAGGTGCAGATGGATTATACTGGCTGGGAGGAACATTGTACTGCGGAGGTTGAGCAGGGGGAAAGCCAGGTCCAACATTAGGAGGATAGAGAGGATTCAGAGGCACATACTCAGTATTAAAGCCCTTTAAAACATGAAAACATGCAAAAATTTAAATTAAAAAGAATCAGCAACTGCTTTTATGTGTATGTGTGTAATTGCGTATGTGTGAGTTGAGTCTCATGAGACACATCAGAAGACAAACTAGCTTCATAAACTTTAACACAAATAAATACTCTTCTAAACCTTAACTTTCAAAACAAACTCTATACATGTAGGATCTGGGATCTGCTAAATGAATGAAA
This sequence comes from Moxostoma hubbsi, assembly GCA_032164185.1. Taxonomy (NCBI): domain Eukaryota; kingdom Metazoa; phylum Chordata; class Actinopteri; order Cypriniformes; family Catostomidae; genus Moxostoma; species Moxostoma hubbsi. The sequence goes on along the minus strand of JAVLUX010000012.1, from coordinate 15,533,599 downwards.
GTAACTCACAGGGTTGTGAGGAACAGCAGGTTGTTCGTTCCACAGTGGTTGAGGAGGGTAATGAATCTGACCTTGGTCTGGAAGCGGGGGATATACAGGAGCGAAGCCCTAAAGTCCAAAACCCCAAACAATGATTAGTGTTACTGTAATTACAATATGTGCAATAATTAATGTACAGCTACCAAGTTGAAAGCACTAAATTATCCTCAATCGACTTGTGTAGCCATTACAAGCTCAGGGCATTGTCGGGCTCATGAAAATGCAGAGAGTTTTGAAGAAATCAGCTCTCAAAAAAACACAGGACCTGTAAAATCTGGACAACCAGTAATCTGATGCTCGGTCAATGACTATACTCCTTCATCCATATACAAAGAGAGTGAAAGACAAAAAACTGAGAAAGAGTTGCAAATAGAGCTGCTCTCCACTGGGATCAAATTTGAATAGTAATGCCTGTATGTGTTTTTGAAAAGAAGCATACACCTTTCTTAACGTCCTGTTAGTCTATAACTCTTTTACACTGAACATCAAGTTCTTTCAATAATCGTTTTTGCTGCTGTTTCAAAATGATCAGCCTCATGAGATTACATTTTTACCTGGCCAGGGCCTTCAGGACCTGCAGGATCAATCACTGTGTTGCTAGGAGGTATAGTCTCAGGTATGGGATTAGGGGAGTAGGACTGCACTGTGTTTGTATTACTTGTTTTAGTGTTCCTGCATTTGCAGATTCTCTCCCTGCAGCAAAAGCAAAGGCCAGCAGGAATGCCAAGCAGCAGAAGAGCTAAAAGACCTTTATTAGGAGTGAACTCATGGTGATCTATAACAAAAAGGGGAAGAGACAAGAACAGAAACCACAATGTAGGAAATTGAGAGCAGAAAGAAGGATGAAGATGTGAGCAGTAAATAATGTTATTTTTACATTATGAAGTAATGCTATGCTTACCAACAAGTAGCATTGTAGTGTTTGAGACGAATCGGCCTTTGTGATCGGTCAGTTTGTACCTGCCCAAATCTGACACATTGACTTTGAGCACTTGGATCTTGTCGCTGCCTACTTTAAGCCGGTTGGCGTAGTCTGGGTCCTTCCTGCCCACAGGTACTCCACTTTCCACCAGGGTGACAGTTGAATAGTTGCTGTAAAAGCGAAGAGTGGCATCACTCTGCTTGAGTCCTTCCAAAGGTATGGTGAGAGTTTCACCTGCGACACGATTAATTATTTCTTTTTTGGCTGCGATATAGAGTATGGCAGACAAAAACAAGAAAGAATGAAAATTAAGAAGGATAATATGGACAGACACAAATATATTGTTCAGATGAATGCAGTAAGGGACAACAAGATTAAATCACTCACTATCGACCTTCAGTGTATAGCTGGATACAACTGAACTCCAGTAATTGCGCAGGGTGTAGGTTCCTTCATCATCAAAGGTGACATGTTTTATTATGTAGGTCCAGCCATCATTTGCTTTTAACACTTGGCCTTTAGTAGGTTTATTCAAGAGAGTAAACCATTTCTTTTCCCAGATAATTGAATGTTCTTGCTCATCAGCAGAAGTAAACTCTAACTTCTCTGTCCTTTCAGGAAGATCCAGAGATAACTGACGGCCATGAGTTAAATGCCTCTGTGATGAGTAGACTGCAGAGACTGACTCTGTGGGTGGTGGGGGTTAACAAAAAAGTGTTAATGTTATGTTGCATAGAACTGCAATACAAGTAGAATCATGTTGAGATGGCAAAGTCTACAACTAATGGAGATATTATTTGTTTGGTCTTTTCTGTCAACACATCAAATGTTTGTACTTGTCATGTGTGATTCTTACAAAGAACTTTGAATAAATGAACTGAACTTTAATCTATACATTCCTTTCAGAAGCATGTTCAATAAGTTTATTGTGTGTGTGTGTGTGTGTGTGTGTGTGTGTGTGTGTGTGTGTGTATGTGTGAGAGAAGCAAAGTGTTATCATACCTGCACAAATAGCAGCCACAAGAATTATCTGAAAACTCTGCATCTATTTAAGAAAAGATTCAATATGTATAAGATGTATTACTGATTGGTGCTGTGGATGGTTCTCATTTTTTAAAAACCTCTAATAAACACAATTTCATGTTGTCAGATCTACGTCTAAGAATTTCTGCTCTTAATGACTAAATGTCTTCACGGAAATCCTCCAGTGAAGATTCTTTTTTATTTGTTTGTTTGCTTTGAAGCTTTGTTCCTTTGTTCATTTCACATTTAGTCATTTAGCAGACGCTTTTATTTAAAGTGACTGACAAATGAGGCACAACAAGCAATCTGTCATACAAAAGCCAACAATATCTGCAGTATAGCACTGACAAGTTCAAAAAGCATCTAAAGTAGGTGAAAGAACAGACAAAAAGAAAGAAAAAGGGCAAAATATCCACGAAGGCCTTTTTTTTTTTTTTTGAGAAACATGGTGAGGCTAACGTTTGCCAGTTTTGATTGTGATGTAGTCTGAATAATCACCAAAACTTTATCACCTGAGGACAGCACGAATTTTCTATGGGTTTTTATAATGGGGGGGATTCAATTTATAAGTAAAATAAGGTCTGTGGACAACATTAATTGAAGATACTTGGATGTTTTGTTCTCCAACATAAATTAACCACAGTCATACCTCAAACGTGAATTTGGAGGCCACCGTGTTTTAAAAATATGTATGTTGCTAGCGTGTTGCTAGACAAGGACTACAAATACAACAAGCATGTGACTATGTCTGACAAAACAGAAAACCGTAGTAGTTCTTAGAAACTGGTTAGCAACATACTTTTTTAAATTCTTTTTATCCCCTTTTCTCCCAATTTGGAATGCCCAATTCCCACTACTTAGTAGGAACTCGTGGTGGCGCGGTTACTCACCACACTTTGGGTGGCGGAGGACAAATCTCAGTTGCCTCCGCTTCTGAGACCATCAATCCACGCATCTTATCACATGGCTCGCTGTGCATGACACCATGGAGACTCACAGCATGTGGAGGCTCATGCTACTCTCCACGATCCCCATTGAGAGCGAGAACCAATAATCGTGACCACGAGGAGGTTACACCATGTGATTCTACCCTCCCTAGCATTCCGGGCCAATTTGGTTGCTTAGGAGACCTGGCTGGAGTAACTCAGCACAACCTGGATTCAATTACTACAATTACTTCCATTAGGTTACAAACTGGTAATTACAAGGTTATTATAAGGGATAGAATCTATAGTTTGTACAATATAAAAATCATTATGTCTATGGAGAGTCCGGATAGCCGCACCAAAAGTGTGTGTATGTGTGTGTGAGCATGTATTTATCACTTTGTTGGGACCAAATGTCCAAATGACCAAATGGGGACCTAAACTTTTTCATGAATTAACTTGCAAATGCGAATAATGCAAACAGACAGCATTCCTTTGACAGGTTGAAACATTTAAGTCCCCCCACACTATTAAACCTGCAGCATATTTCTTGTACAGTCATATGGAAACGTTTACGTATAGTGTTTACTAATCAAGTTAACAAAGTACAAGATATAAGTACATTACTTGGAACATTGGAATGCGTCTCAAACAGCTCCCAAATTCAGTAGTCAAGGCAATGACCAGGGAGTCAGCCATTTTTTATGGCTGTCCGATTCACGTTCACTCCCTATAAATTACCAGAATGCACCGGAAAAACCAAGGACCATTTCTAAAACCATTTCTAATTACCTCTTGAGATATGGGCAACTGTACCTCTGACAGACAAAATGCTCCATCATAAAACTGGCTCGGTATATTGTCAGAAGTGAATCCTGTATGAGACAAGTGTCTTAATATTTCAGTGGTGATGTAATAAAAATAGTAAAGTAGCAGTATACAATACAGTTTTTTTTAAATAGTTGAATAGTTCTATAAATGCAATACTGTAATAATGGAAGTGACCGAGCATAGAGTCCGTTGCAATTAATTGTGAACAGCAAAACTTCTATAAAGACAGCGCCTTACAAATGTGAGATGCTTTACCATCACTCCAAACTGTGTGAAAATGTTCAATATTTGAGATTTTAAGTGATGAACTGAGTATGGCTTATTTATGTAGGCTAATCATTTCGGATGGTTTATACATTTTTTTAAAAAATTATTATTATTTTAAGATTTTTAAACTTTTGTCCATTTTTTCTTCACCTGTACTTATGATTTTAGTACGATTCATACATTGATTGTCCTATTATGACGTCATCGTGATACGCGCGAATACAAGAAATAATCAGAAGAAATGTTTAGTAACTTAATTGGTGAACAGTTCAGGCGGTTATATAAATAAAACAACTTCACTCAATATTTTGCGATGCTGGAGACATTTTAATGAACCAGGCGACGCTTCATGGCTGTGCAAGTTTGTTTTCAATGGACGACAACGCTTCGAACAACACATTGCCCAAAAGCAGTGGAAAATGTTCATCGAAATATGAACCGTTTACAAAACCCTGTTTGAAAAACTACTGTCAGTTTTAGAGCCAGATAAATATCCGTGGGCGACTGTAAACAAAAGGCGCAGAACTCACGCAACCCTCTTGAACCGGTTAAAAAAATAAAAAAAATGGTTTACACAGAAACAAATTGTACATATTTGAACAGAGAAAGAACAATCGTGTTTTCATCTCCGAAATAAACTTTGAATTGCCAGTGTAATAAATGCTTGTTTTCCGTTATTTTCTTAATTTCGAGAGAAGATTATAAATAAAAAGACGACAAACAGTAGAGTACTCACATTATCACCAGTATAGTAGATCTGTTGTATATTTTGTATTAAGTTGAAATCCTATTTGAAGTGCAGCGGCCGTGAATGATGTTGTGAGGGTAGGTGTGTCCAAAGAGAGGTATTGTGGGAGTCTGGTCGAGTTTTAACATAGCCATGTTAATGGTGTGTTCTGACAAACCGCGTCGGGCACATTCTGCGTCTTTTACGTGATTCGTCGGGATCGAGGTAAGTTTGGGCTGAGTGTGTAAATAAAATGAATAACTAAACACTGTAGCAAGTGTAGTACTATACATCTGATGAGTAAAAGTATAATGTACGTAAGTCCTTTTAAATACAAAAGTATAATACTATTATAAGTCATTTTAATGTTAAAAAGGTTTTATGTAAAATTTCAGAGCCTGTAGTTTCCTAAATGTGGCACAATGCTCAAAATTAAATGTGTGGTACAATACTACAAAATATGCACAGAAATTATGGACTAACAAATGTGTCACAAATTATATGTGACATTTCAGAACTGACATTTTGCCCTTATTGGTTTGGTATAGATAATAAGTTTGCATGCCTCCAGTCAGTCAGTCAGCCCTCTGTTATGCAATTTTCTTTGCAAATGTCTGTAATAAGTCTTCCTCAACAGAGCACTAATTGAGCTTACTGGAATTCCTTTCATTGATTATTCCATAGAAACAGACTATAAAAATACAATTTTTACTGGTAGATGTTGGGAAAAAAAAACTCAAAAAAACAAATACACAGGTAAAATTAGTCACAAGAGAAATTCAAATATTTTATTCTTCAAACATATAATATGAAGGGTGTTGGGTGAGTGCATTCATATTTGCAGAAGGGATAGACCACACCCATTTAGGCTGGCGCCTGCATAAAAACAACAGAATACAGCTGCAGGACAGCTGCAGGACTCCTCCCATGTCCAATCCCAGCATGCATCAGTCATAGCCCAGTGCACAAAGGCTTTAAGAGATGCAGTTCAGAAATTAAATTACTGCTGTCTGCTTCGGCATCCATAAACATCACACACAAGATGTTTTTGGTGTGTGCCAGTAAGAATATGTGGGCTCTGGTCCCTTGTCAACTCCGATTAAATAATAATAATAATAAAGCTTTATATATATATATATATATATATATATATATATATATATATATATATATATATATATATATATATAATAGTGCAGTCTTGTGGAACACGCTCATGCAAAAGGTTCTCACTCTTTCTTTGTTTGTCTTTTGAATTTTGTTTTTTGCAAGAACATGATCATCTGTGAGTGCAGCAAATGACCTCAGACATCTCAGCTCAGGAGGTGCTTTTAGTTCAGTTCACTTTATCTCTGCAGAGCAGTTCATTGTGACCACAACTCTGCAGCCTATACATCTGTGACTAAAACATAAAATAATACAAAAAAAGGGTTCACCTCAAAACGTGATTTATATTTCAGTGATTCCTATCATCATTTTAATGATTATTTTTACATTTATAATTGTTTTTATGTCTTCATTTGTGCAAGTAATTTTCCGCCTGCATGTTTAGACCGATACTTGCCTGACAGTAAATGGAAAGGTGGTTACATATATATATTTATGTATATCGTGAAATCTAATTTATTCACACACACGTTGTATTTCCCGGACAACAAAATACCCGACCGGTAGAGAATGCACAGATGAACCTCTTAGGTTCTTTGCCAAAGAGATGTTGCCCTTCACAACTGTTGTAAAGCCATCATTCAAAAAGTTAATGGAAGTTAAAGGGGGCGCACGTTGTATCTCGCCTTGGACACCACGTAAGCCAGAACTACCACTGCAAGAGTTTACCTTCTCAGCTCCACTGAGGTTCAGGTAACTAACATGCCTAAACACCTTTAATCACATTTAGACATGTTTTTTTCTTCTTCATATATTAGGTTGATTTTTCTTATTTTGAATAAGTTTTTTGTTATACTACAGTGCTTTAATTCATGTCTTCTGAAGTGATCCAATCGGCTTTGGGAGAGAACAGACTAAAATGTAACTTCTTTTTCACAGTAAATCTTGCCATTGCCTTCTTTAGGGATGGGATTTCAAGCTCGATTACACTTCCTAGTGCTTGATGCATGCAGAGAGCTAGATGGCACTACAGAAAGTTTAATCAGGCTTGAAATCATGATTGTGCTTACAGACTGCTGATATCAAGATTTATAGTGAAAACAGAGTTACATTTTGGTCTGTTCTCACCCAAAATTGATTGGATCGCTCCAGAAGACATTAAACCACTGGAGTTTTATGGATGAATTTCATGCTGCCTTTAGGTGCTTTCTGGAGCTTCAATGTTTTGGGCACAATTCGCTTGCATTTTGAAAATATGCAACTGGAATATTCATCTATATTGTAAAAGAAAACCCCCCTTTCTCACTGATTAGACAAACGGATGTAGTGACTCTAAGTTAAAAAAAAATGTAACTAAGTGACTAAGTTTTCTAACATATATCAATTTTAACAAGGCTAAAATTCATGCATTTATTTTTGCAGCTCATGTGTACGTGGTCAAAATAATGAACGAGTCCCTAGTGTAGAGTGCCACATAACTGGCTGTGATAAGAGTCTATTTCTGCAAACAGTGGAATGACATGCTTAAATTTACATAGGGAATACACTTAGGCTTAAGTTGTTTGTCCTTCTCTCATTCTTTTTAAAGAACATGCAGGGCTTTTTATTGGTGTGGCCATTGGAGAACATGCTTCTCACCTCCACTAGCCGGTATTTAAGCTTGAAGTTGCACAGCCTGAACAATATTACAATACAAGGTGGACCCTGTTATCTGCACAGATGTTCTTGTTTATATGTATTGCAAGATAAATTGATACAGATGGGCCTCATTAATCCTTGGACTGTTTCCCTTAAGTTCCAGTTCCTTATGTGTGTTCATGCTGGTGCCTTGCAGAAAAGTGGCACAAAGAATATCAAACCTGGTTATCTGTGAATGAACTGACCACCATCTTAAATGTCTCTGTCAAGTTTTGAAGAGCATGCATTTATGTTTTTATGGCATTGCACCAAGTGAGAATCATTACTGCAGTGTGCCACAACAATATTACTAGCACTGATTTGTGATATGGCTTGTAATATGATATTTAACAGCAATTATTTAATGCCATTCACTTTTTAAACTTTTTAATTTCAGAAGTCTACCTTATTGCCTATTAGTTCCTGCATCCCAGTGGATTACTTATAACTCCCATGTAGATCAAGAAACTTTTTCCAGATTTTACAGTTTTTCTTAATCGCTTTGGCACAATTGTCGAATGTCTATTAAACTTCGTCAAACTATTGACTAACTATATGATTAACATTATATAGATTGACTAACATTATGTAATTTGTTCACATGACTATAATAATTTATAAATGTTTTGGCACAAAATGCATTGAGTAAGCCTTGCAGATCAAAATAGTTTGTATTCATTTGCTATGAATGACTCTTGACTCTTAAATGCAATTATACTTATGTTCATTGTGTAAATCCCTACATGCTAAATAGAACAACCAACAATCACAATAACCTATCACACATATATTAGATACATAATAGACATGTGGTATTGTTGTAATAGTTGTCAGATGGATACTTAAGTGACTTAGGCTTAGACGGGGAACAATTAAATTTCCTCACAATTTAGTCGTGATGCTGCACACCCAGCCCCTAATCAGGCTAATGAAGCCTCCGAGAGGGATAAAGGCCGACCGAGGACGGCAGTGCGAGAGAGAAAGAGATTTACGGACAGCTGTCCGACTCCTATGTGTGTGCTGTCTTTTAAGTTAAGTTTATAATTAAAATATTATTTATATTGTCAAGCCAGTTCTCACCTCCTCCTTTCCATTAATCCCTTTACAAACCTGTATATGCAGAATATGTTACACAATGTGGGATATGTGTAACTGTATATTTGACAATATCAACTGTAAATTATTATCTAAATTGCTAAATTGCTTTACTCTCTTTTATAGAGAGTGATGGAGCTGGAGGCTGATGAATCTCCACACATGTTTGTGTATTTTGATGAGGCAGGATTCAACTTGATCAAAGTCAGGAGATGTGGCTGTAATATTATTGGACACCGAGCCACTGTTGATGTGCCAGGCCAGCGTGGAGGTTAAATTACAATGTGTGTACTCAGCCACATTCCCATTATTGGGCCCTATAACACACAACGTCTCCTCAGTTTCCTGGAAACTCTTTAAAGGGATCTCATTTCTGAGAATGAGAGAGGGTTGGTAAGACATGACTTGCCAACATATGTTATAGTTTGGTACGTTAGTTTTCCATTGTTCAAATGCAGTCATGGATGGTTAGTTGCCCACCCACTTTTTTTGATGGAGTTTCTCCCACCATACTCCCCATTCCTAAATCCCATTGAGGTCTATGATCACTGTCCTCACGACCAGTTTTCCTTACTGGGTGCAATGGATGCTGGTTGTGAGGATATCACAGCAGATTGTTGTAGGGAGTGGCTGCATCATGCCAAAATATTTTCCCTCTGTTGCATTGCAAGGGAGGATATCAGGTGTGATGTAGATGAAATGTTGTGGCCAGACAGAGAGGAGAGATTGGAAGACCCCTGAGGTTGATGAACTTGAAGCATATTTTCTTTTTTCTTGCACATATTGTAGTTCTGGAATTTTGCTCTTGTATATTTTTTTTCCCGTACAAGCTTTCTTTATGGATTTTCGGTTGGCTGTAAAGTGTTTACATCCAATGATGAGAAATGTTTGAATAAATATTTTGTTGAAAGTATAGTGTGTGTGTCATGTCTTTTCAACATCAATACTATTCCGCTGCCCACATATACAATGTTAGCAATTGGACAATATTACATAGTGGGTAACTATCACAGCTTCAGGATACACTGTCATTTGACAAGATGTCTTTGCATTTTGACTGTCTTTGTCTAAGCTATGATAAAGGAACATTTTGTATTGATGACAATGATTTATTCATGTTTATATTTGCAGGTCACATAGAGTGGTGTGCTGAATGTACAACGTGATGTGGGGATTGTACTTAAGATATTTGACAATTGTAAGTTTGTTTCAGTATGTGCCAAATCGATTGAGGGAAAACTGTAATAAAAATAACTGGCATATTCCCCATAGATTCTCAATGGGTTTCAAAAGTTGATTGATTCGTGTTATTTGAAGCTCTTGCCTTGTGTTAGTGGTAGATCTAATTTAGCTAGTGAATCACATGGTGATGACTGAAGTAATGAGAGGACATGAGGGCGCGCAGAGATCTGCTGTTTACATTGTCTGTCGTCTCAGAATTCAACCTACAATGAGATCAAATTGTGGATAAAAAAATATATAATTTTAAATCGTTCGCTTGGGTTTATCGATTATTGTCTTCGATATAAGGTAAGAGTCGCAGTTTAATGCACGTCTGAATTTAATTATATTTGAAATGCAGAGCTTCTTAATGAAGCCATAGATACGAAATAGTGCCAATGTTATCTAACCCTATCTAATATAAATGCGACTGTGTCGTGTTTGTTAATTTCACAGGCATGTCCTAATTCTGTTGTTGTGTTTTGTTTATGTTGTTACGCCACGCCATGCTGCTGCTGCTGCAGTAACGGGACGCTACCGCTTTATCATACTGTCGAGAAACACCGCGTGCTTTCCAACAAACAGACTGGAACAAACCCCACATCTCATCCAAAATATATATTTTTATTATTATTATTCAAAATCTAATTGGAGTCATTATTTAGGGCAAACGGACGAAACCAAGAAACAAAGTGGACTAAATGCCCCTCAATACACAAAGGTGCTATATTAGTCGACGTAGGTAGTGTTTATAACATGCCGTATTTATCTACCAAAGAAGACTACTGTAAAATATTCACACTAGATACTTTTACAACTGTTTTACACTGTATTTAAAGGCAATGCATATGCCACTTTGAATAGTCTGTTAATGCGAGGGGATAATGTCTTTGCTGTAATACTACAGGCTACTGCCAGAAGTATTGGCAGTGACAAATTTTGTTTTTTTGCAAAGTTTGCTCCTTCAGTATTTGTAGATTATTTTTTCACATGTTTCTATGGTATACTGGAAAACAATGATAAGTATTTCATAAGTTTTAAAGGCTTTTATTGGCAAAAACATTAAATATATGCAAAGAGTCAATATTTACAGTGTTGACCCTTGTTCTTCATAACCTCTGCAATTCACTCTGGCATTCTGGATATCAGCTTCTGGACCAAATCCTGACTGATGGCGATCCATTCTTGCCTTATTAGTGCTTATTAGAGTTGATCAGAATTTGTGGGCTTCTGCTTGTCCACTCGCCTTTTGAGGATTGACCACATGTTCTCAATGGGATTAAGATCTGGAGAGTTGCCTGGCTATGGGTCCAAAATTTAAATGAAATGATCTCCGAGCCGCTTCATTATCACTCTTGCCTTGTGACATGGTGCTCCATCATGCTGGAAAATGCACGGATCATCACTAAATTGCTCCTGGGAGAAGTTGCCCTTGCAGGACTTTTTGATACCATTCTTTATTCATGGCAGTGTTTTGGGGCAGAATTGTGAAAGAGCCCACTCCCTTGGATGAAAAGCAACCCCACACATGGATGGTCTCAGGATGCTTCACTGTTGCCACGACACAGGACTCATGGTAGCGTTCACCTTTTCTTCTCCAGACTATCGATTTTCCAGATGTCCCAAACAGTCAGAAGGGGGCTTCATCAGAGAAAATAACTTTGCACCAGTCTTCTGCTGTCCAATCCTTGCAGAATTTCATGTTTTATTTGTTAGAAGTGGCTTCTATGCTGCCCTTCTTGACACCAGGCCATTGTCCAAAAGTGTTCGCCTCACTGTGTGTGCAGATGCACTCACACCAACCTGCTGCCAATATTGTGCAAGCTCTGCACTGGTGGTGACACAATTCCGTAGCTGACTCCTCAGGAGGAGACGGTCCTGGTGCTTGCTGGACACTCTGGGATGTCCTGACACCTTCTTCACTGCAGTTGATCCTCTCTCCTTGAAGTTCTTGATGATTTGGTAAATGGTTCTTTCAGGTGCAATATTCTTTTCAGCAATTTCCTTGCATTTGAGGCCATTTTGATGCAAAGCGATGATGGCTGCATGTCTTTCTTTAGAGGTAACCATTGCTAACAAGAAAACAATGATTAGAAGTATTTCTTCCCTCCTTTTATAGGAATCTGTCTGCTTTTATAATCCAATCAGAATGATAGAGTGATTTCACCTGACTAGTACTTGTTAACACTTTCCCAGGTGCTGCTGATATGATTATTGAAATGATGTTTGCTGGTCATTTTGTGCCAGGACCAAAAAACAGTGAAAAGGTTTTTTGGCCTATGAAGCTTTTTGCAATTATTTAAAATGCATCTGATCACTCTGCACAATAATCTAGAAACAATGTGAATCAACACCACAACAACTGATGCAGAAAACTTTGCGAAACACTAAATTTATGTCACTGCCAATACTTTTGGACACGGCTGTACAGTATGCTTGCTAGTGCAACACCTTTATTACATTATAATGACCACTTATAAAGGCTAGTAATAGCTCACCCAAAAACTTAATTCTCTCATTATGTACTCACCCTCATGCCATCCCAGAAGTGTAGACCATTTGGCTGTCTTTCTTGTGCAAAACACACAAAAACAGATTTTTAGAAGAATATCTCAGCTCTGTTGGTCCATACACTGCAAGTGAATTGTTACCAAAACTGTGAAGCTCCTTAAAGCACATAAAGGCAGCATAAAAGTAATCCATAAGACTCCAGTGGTTTAATCCATGTTTTCTGAAGTGATCCAATTGGTTTTGGGAGAGAACAGACCAAAATGTAACTCCCTTTTCACTGTAAATCTTGCTGTTGCCTTCTCTAGGCATGATCATGATTTCAAGCTCGATTACACTGAGCTTGAAATCATGATCATGCCTAGAGACTGCTGCTGTCAATATTTATAGTGAAAAAGGAGTTACATTTTGGTCTGTTCTCACCCAAAATGTATGGGATCGCTCCAGAAAACATGGATTAAACCACTGGAGTATTATGGATTACTTTCTTGCTGCCTTTATGTGCTTTCTAGGGCTTCAAAATTTTGGACAAAATTCACTTGCATTTTGAAAATAAGCAACTGAAATACTCATCTAAAAATCTTTGTGTTCTGCAGAAAAAATAAATAAATAAATGATGAGTAAAAGAGAATTTAAATTTTTGGTTGAACTAATCCTTTTACTGTTTGAATAAATGTTCATGCTGAAACATAGTTAAAAAAATATTCTTTGAACAATTTATAAGCTATTTAAAATATTTTTTAATTAAAGCACTAAAATGATTCCATTAGTGGAATTTTGATTTTTGGAATTAGATCAATTCTGCTTCCTTTTATTATGATTACTGATCGCAGATTATCACTTTCAGCTGACTCAAATTAAGATTTCACTTATCTTTCATTATACTGTCTCCGTCACATGGGTTAGGGTGAATTCCCTTCTTTGAAATATTAAATTCAGTTACCAGCTAACCACTGTCACATGTACCACATCAGCTTATAACCGTTGACTGCTGCCAAGCATAGGGAAATTTTGCCTTTTTAGAGAAGCTGTTTTGAAGCTCTTTTCATTATTATCAAGCTGTAATGTCCTCAAATTTTTAAGCCCAAGAAATACAATAAGTATACACAATTATCATCTGCTCTTGCATTGGATTATATGTCTGTTTTGCTAATATCATGCAATAGAGAAGGTGGATATATGCTAATTTCACAGTTATTGCCATTCTGTTTGCATGTTGTTTGGGCTTATTATTTCAGGCTGCCATGGGATCCCTCTTCCGCAGTGAGGAGATGTGTCTTGTCCAACTTTTCCTCCAGGCAGATTCGGCCTACAATTGCGTTAGCGAGCTTGGAGAACTAGGATTAGTTGAATTCAGAGATGTGAGTTTAACACTGAAATAGCATACAGAATGTCTGAACATTACGCTTTCAATCAGCTTGTGAAATGAAGATAAAAGCCATGTGCTTATACCCCACAATCATCTTTGCAATCTCTTTCTTTCTGGCTCTTTATCCCTCTTTTGCTTACTATCTTGAATCAAATTTCTCAGTTGAATCCAAATGTGAATGCCTTTCAGAGGAAGTATGTTTCTGAGGTGAGAAGATGTGAAGAGCTGGAGAAAACCTTCAGTACGTGTCCAAAACCAACCACCATCTACACCTTTCATATATTAAACTTTGGATCTTCACCTTTTAGTAATTAGCTACCCATATCATTCTTTACAGATCAGATTTTCACTTTTCTGTGACCAGGTACACCTGTCTTTTATACAGATCATGGTTACTTTCATGGTTATTTGTTTCACTTGAAGCAGTGTTTTTCTTTTTTGCCACAAAGGTGTCATGCTATTAAAAAAGCCTAATAAAATGGTGAAATCACAAAGAAATCCAATGTAAGTGCCCAAACAAGGGCATATAAAGTTACATTAAATAAAAGTTAAAGTTTTCTTTTCTATTAAAAATCTATAATTTTTTTAATTATTCCATACAATAATATGAAAGTAATACTGAGATGAGCTAGTACAATATAATTTACGATTCAAACATAACTATGAATCTAAGTGGACATCCATGAAGTGTCCCACAAGGCTCATTTCTTGCTCCACACTTGTTCTACCTGTATATGCTACCTACATTTACATTTTACATTTATGCATTTGGCAGACGCTTTTATCCAAAGCGACTTACAGAGCCCTTATTACAGGGACAATCCCCCCGGAGCAACCTGGAGTTTAGTGCCTTGCTCAAGGACACAATGGTGGTGGCCGTGGGGTTCGAACCAGCAACCTTCTGATTAGCAGCCCTGTGCTCTAGCCACTATGCCACCACCATCTATGCAGATGACACCCCGCGTTGACAAAATGAACAGTTGGAACTGCCAAAACGTCCTTCAGTTAAATAAGGAAAAGACTGAATTCCTTGTATTTGGCAAAAAAGTTTACATTTCCAAGGTGAACACATACCTTGATTCCAGGGGTCTAAAGACAAAAATCAAGTAATGAATCTTGGTGTCATTTTGGAGTCAGACCTAAGTTTCATTAGCCAAATCAAAGCAATAACTAAATCAATATACTATCATCTCAAAATCATATAGAGAATTAGATGTTTTGTATCCAGTTAAAGAAAGTTGTTCATGCGTTCATCACAAGTAGGGTCAACTACTGCATACTACTACATACTCTCATCAGCCTTCCCAAAAAGACCATTAGACACCTCCAGCTCATTCAGTATGCTACTGCCAGCATTCTCACCCGAACCAAAAATTCTGAGCATATTACTCCAGTCTTCATATCTTTACAGTGGCTTCCAGTTATATATCGAATTTATTTAAAGTCCTATTGATTTATAAATCACTCAATGGCCTAGGACCTAAATACATTGTAGATATGCTTGTTGAACAAACCTAACAGACCTCTCAGATCATTAGGATCAAGTCAGTTAGAAATACAGAGGGTTCAGTCAAATCAAGTTGAATCAGCATTTAGCTATTATGCCACCGCAGCGGGAACCAGCTTCCAGAAGAGGTCAGATGTGCTCTAACAGTAGCCAAATTCAAATCCAGACTGAAAACACATCTGTTTAGCTGTGTGTTAACTGACTGAGCACTGTGTTGCATTTACTGATTGCACTGCTTCATTTTATTTCTGTATTCTTTTCCTTTTTTTAATGTATTTTAAAAATGTTTAAATAGATTTGTTATTATTTTTATTCTAATTTCTTATTCTTAATTTGTTTTGAATAGATTTTTTTATCCCCTTTCCTCCCAATTTGGAATGCCCAATTCCCACTACTTAGTAGGAACTCGTGGTGGCGTGGTTACTCACCTCATTTCAGATGGCGTAGGACAAGTCTCAGTTGCCTCCGCTTCTGAGACCGTCAGTCCGCACATCTTATCACGTGGCTCATTGTGCATGACACCATGGTGACTCCGCATGTGGAGGCTCATGCTACTCACAGCGATCCACACACAACTTACCACATGCCCCATTGAGAGCAAGAACCACTAATATTGACCACGAGGAGGTTACCCCATGTGACTCTACTCTCCCTAGCAACTTGGCCAATTTGTTTGCTTAGAAGTCCTGGCTGGAGTCACTCAGCACAACCTGGATTCGAAACTTGCGACTCCAGGGGTGGTAGTCAGCTTCAATGCTCGCTGAGCCATCCAGGCCCCCTTAAATGGATTTTTATTCATTTTGTATTTTCTTTATTTAAAGCACTTTGAACTACCCTTGTGTATGAAATTTCCTATATAAATAAACTTGCCTGGCCTTGCCTGTAATAATGCTGGTAACTGTTCAAGCTCCACCTCCCGAGAATATATTTTGTTTATTTAGAGGATTGTGTAAAAAATATATTCAGTGTAAGGTTTAGTATTACTAAAGTAAAATTGCTTGCTTTTGCTCTGGCACTGTTTGAACCTTAATGATAATTAATAGATAATTATAGATAATAGTCAACATGTTTTTACCTTTCTTTATTCCTCAGCATTCCTGGAGCAAGAGATCAGTCGTTGCCTTTGTCCTCCTCTGAAAGGGCTTCTACCCACTGCTGTCCCAATCCCACCAGCACCACTGCCAAGAGAGCTGCTTGCCATTGATGAGGAGAGTGAGCGACTGGCCAGAGAGCTCAGTGAGGTGAGGACAGAGAAGGAAGACACTGTATAATAGCCTTCTAAGACCCAAGAAAAATAAATTTTTGCAATTTAGTTTCTTTTTTCTTTTATTTTTTTTAAAGGCAATATAGTGTTTGGTACATTAGAAGCATATGACAATAATGCTGAATGATGGGTGGGGTCTGTGAAAGCTGAAAACCCCTGTATTTAGGTTTGCTCACACTCATTCTGCTGTCTGTTGTCTTGTAGGTGTCACGGAACAGGGACAGTCTACTTCGCCAACTGACCCAGCTCTGCCAGTACAAAGGGGTCCTGAAGCAAACCCTTTCTGTTCCAACTTCACAGGTTAAAATACATCTTATATGATGATCTCCACTGAAAAATTTTCCTCAAATAATATTCACTGATTTTTCTTATAATGTCCTTCAAGATTCCGCTTTCAACTCTTGAGACAACAGCGCTGTTGGACAACAGGCAAGACATTCGTTTGAGGTGAGAACAACAACTATCATACCAAAATGTTCATGACAACATAGAGTTTAACAGTTTACAGTGTCTATTATACATATTATATGTTTTATATGTTTGTTACTAGTGTTGGGTGTGATCTGGGTGTAGTCTGATTACAAATCAATTGTAAGGGCAAAAGGAAGTTAAGTTGTAAGCAATGTAAGTAACAATATGTAGCTAGATTGTTACATTTTCAGAAGATTGTAAGGGGCAAAATGTGCCACTTGCTCCATGCAAAAATTGGCAATGCAAAAAAAAGTATTTGCTCCATCCTGATTTCTTTTTGTAAAGAATCGTTTTTGTGTATATCTCATGCTTTGTTAAAAAAAATTTAAACAAAATATAACATAAAACAAAGGCAATCTGAGTAAACACAAAATACAGTTTTTAAATGATAATGTTATTTATTTTAGCAAAAAAGTTATCCAATATCAACTGGGCCTGTATGAAAAAGTATTTGCCCTCTTAGTTCCTAAATCAACAAATCTATGAAATTGTATTCATAATAGGGTTCAGCTGGACTAGACACACTCAGACCTGATTACTGCCAGCCCTGTTCAATCAAATCAACACCTAAATTGAACTTTTTCAGCAGCATGAAGTTGGTTAAAAGGTCTCACTCAGTAGCACACTATGCCAAGGTCTAAAGAAATTCCAGAAATGATAAGGGAAAAGGTGATTACATCAGTATGGGAAGGGTTACAAAGCTATTTCAAAGGCTCTGGGACTCCAAAGAACAATAGTAGAGCCATTATCTCCAAATGGAGAAAACTTAGTAGTGAACCATCCCAGAAGTGGCTGATCTTCCAAAATTCCTCCAAGAGCACAGCGACGACTCATCCAGGAAGTCACAAAAAAGCCAAGGACAACATCCAAGGAACCGCAGGCCTCTCTAGCATCAATAAAGGTCACTGTTCTGACTCCACTATCAGAAATACACTGGGCAAAAATACCATCCATGGAAGAGTGGCGAGGTGAAACACACTGGATTGAACAACAAGACAATGATCCAAAGCATAGGAGTATGTCCACCTCAAGATGACTCAAAAGTAGCTAAATTAAAGTTGCCTATTTAAAGTCCTGACTTAAACCTGATTGAGATGCTGTTGCAGGTCCTTAAACGGGCAGTTCATGCTCAAACCCTCCAGTGTGTCTGAACTAAAGCAGTTCTGTAAGGGAGAGTGGGCCAAAATTCCACTACAGCTTTGTGAAAGACTGATCTTCAGTTTTCGGAAGCATTGTTGCTGCTAAAAGTGGCATAACCAGCTCTTAATTTTTAGGGGGCAGTTATTTTTTTCACATGGGTGATATAGGTGTTGGACTTTTTTGCTTCAATATAAAAATATAAAAAGTATTTTGTGTTGACTCAGGTTGCCTTTGTTTCATGTTATATCTCGTTTGAAGATCTAAAACAATTTAGTAAGAAAAATACACTAAAATACACTTTTTCACAGTACTGTACAACAATGCATGGGGTGGTTACCAAGGCAATTAATATGCGATTAATTCAGTTTTCAGGGTGGTTGTTTACTGGCTCAAGATAAAATAGCTTAGCTCCATTTCACTGTGATATTATGGCCCATAGATTTGGCCTGAACCCTTTCTTTAATGTCCCTTTCTATGGGATATTTTTTATTTGCTTTTAGTACACCTCTCCTCAACAACCTATACATTTTGTGGCAATTTTCATGTCTGTAGCATGTACAACAAGCTACTCATTAGTCAGTACTTAAACCATAATTCTCCTTAAAACCATAACTCAGTAGCATGGAAGCCAGCTGAGATCTGTTGTCATGTCTAATATATCATGTAAATGAGAATTTTAGGCAATAAGTTGTCACATTTCAAGCAGACACTAATAATGTTATTGGCACCTTCTTGGACAGTTTTGTTGCTGGTGTAGTCCATCCATGGAAGGTTCCAGTGTTTGAGAGGTTGCTGTGGCGAGCATGTCGTGGTTACATCATTTTAGACTTCTGGGAGATGGAGGAGAAGCTGGAAGTGCAAGACACTGTAAGAGAGCAGTCAATAAAGCTGTAAAAATGACACTGCTAACATTTTGGTGGATAGACAAAAAGTGTGGCATCAGCCTAATGAAGTTCTCCACTGACAGGAAATCTTGATATGTCTTTTCTGTTTTCAGGGTGAGATGATTCAGTGGACTGTCTTCTTGATCTCCTTTTGGGGAGAGCAGATTGGACAGAAAGTCAAAAAGATCTGTGATTGGTACATGTACATAGTAGTGAGAGCTTGCTTGAATTTGATTAGCTGTGTTTTTCATCCATTAAACCCCACATCCCAACTCATTCCCAAATATCTCTTTTGTTCAGTTTCCATACAAACACGTTTGTGTATCCTGAAAGCTTCGAGGAGAGAGAGAGAATACTGCAAGGGCTGGAATGCAGGATAGTCGACATCAAAATGGTGACTGGAATGTTCCCTTTATACTTTGTGGCGTGGGGATGTGGTCATGTGTCGGCCTGTGGGAGAGAGAGAGAGAGAGAGAGAGAGAGAGAGAGAGTGGTAAGGCTTGTCACCTGGTTCATAATTAACCCTAACACCTGTCTCTTGTTATAGTGATGCGGAGGGAGACATAAAAGGCACGCTGAGTGTCCAAAGAGGAGAGAGAGAGTGACCTGGAAGCCGATAGTGCTTTCCTTTGTCTTGATTCTGACTGAAGAAATTAAAGACTAACCTTGAACCTGCTCCGCTGTCTCCTGACTCCTCCATTGCCCTGAACAAGAGCTTTTTACAGTTGTGCCGAGAACCCAGCTCTGGAGGAGAACGCTACTATGGAGTCTTCACCACTGGCCGATGTCTTCAACACCCTCACCAGCATCCAGCAGGCACAACACCATGCCCTCTTGGAGGTTCGCCGGGAGCAAGAACAACGGTTCCAAGCCCTGGTCCAGGCAAAAGCGGAGGACCAGCAGGCACTGCAGAGCCTGATCGCCAGGGAGGGGGAGCTCGGAGCCCGTTCCACTGGTGGCACTCACGAAAATGGGGCCAAGCGACGATCCGGAGGCCTTTTCGAGAAAACTGCGGAGGTATGGATGTGGCCTCCCGATCAGTGGGCGGCCCACCTATTGCCCCTGCTTTCCAGGAAGGCGCAGCTGGCGGCACAACAACTCCCCACCGCCAGCCTCCTGGATTACAACCACCTAAAAAAGGCCATCCAGCAATGGCTCCGTGATGCCTGCCGGAAATGGCTGTTGCTGGGGGGAACCCGCGGCGTTGTGGAAAGGTCGACATGGTGGTACTGGAACAGTTCGTCTCCCAACTTCCCAGAGGCATGTCCGAGTGGGTCCAGTGCCACCGCCTGGCATCGTTGGATGGAGCCATCCAGCTGGCAGAGGACTACATGGTGGCTTTCCCAGGAGGCAGCGAAGCAGGTTCATGGTCAGTCTTTAATTTCTTCAGTCTAACACACAATCACAATCGACGGTCACCGTCGGAATCAAAACAAAGGTAAGCACTAAGGCTTCCAGGTCACTCTCTCTCTCCTCTTTGGACACTCGGCGTGCATTTTATGTCTCCATCCGCATCACTATCACTATAACAAGAAACAGGTTTTAGTGTTAATTATGAACCAGGTGAAGTGCCTTACCACTCTCTCTCTCTCTCCCGCAGACCGACACATGACCACGTTCCCACGCCACTTACTTATTTACATTTCTATTTGAACATTTAAATATGATAATACTTCAGCTTTTGAATACTTAGATATTTCAACCCGATATCACGCCAAAGCGTGTAATAGACACGCTGGTCCACTAGCGGATGCGTGTCAGTGTCACACTTTGCCTCCTCTAGTCGTAGGTAGGTAGAATACCAGCAGGGGGCAATCATTTCCTCAATGCCAACAACTCTCCACGCACCAAAGAGAAAGCGATATATTGCATTCTCCAATTCCGATTAGCAGGATATATATTTTTTTCATTTATAAGCTTATTTTTTACGTGAGGATCGATCCTGTCAATATAACATCAGCATAGGATACTCGACAACATCAGTATCGATATTTCAGGATCGAACGCTGCTTTCTGTGATTAATTAATTAGCCGATTAATATCAATTTCCATTAACGTTATTGACCACAGTAACGTTAACAGCACCACAGATTAAACATCTCCACAGCCCACACACAAATATAACGTTAGGCTACAGCAACGTTAGGATTTCTTAATGACAGCACTATAATAAACAAATATGTCCTGAACGAAGCGGGAATTGGAGAATGCAATATATCGCTTTCTCTTTGGTGCGTGGAGAGTTGTTGGCATTGAGGAAATGATTGCCCCCTGCTGGTATTGTAACTACACACATGCGTGTCATGTACACGCCTAGAGGAGGCAAAGCGTGACACTGACACGCATCCGCTAGTGGACCAGCGTGTCTATTACACGCTTTGGCGTGATACCAGGTTGGATATTTGGATAACACTTTTAAATGTATGAATGTCATTGCTTAAGAAAAAAAGTCAAACCAAATGGTATTTATTTTAAAGAAACATTGGACCCAGAATATTCAAGTGAAGTTAACCTACATCTCAACATATGAATTTTAAACCAATTTGATTGCAGAAATGTTTGCATAAAGTGAAGTTAGTTCTGGAAAAAGGTCTAGCATCATTTGTATGCAGATGCCACTTGGTTTGAAATTCTGTTATATAATGCTATATACAATTGCAGCTTAAGGATCCAAATATTTTTTGGAGCCATTGTATCATTGGCTGACTAACTTCACTGTTCTCTGTCTGTGTCTGCAGGTGTTGTCTCAAACAGAGCAGTACATGCAGCAGATTCTGTCTCGCTGTGTGTGTGTGCTGCCAGAATGGAGGATGCTTGTGCAAAAGTGTAAAGCTATACAGACTGTTCTCAACCTATGCAGCCCTTCAGTCACTGACAAATGTCTCATCGCAGAGGCCTGGTGCCCTGTGGGCAAACTGCTGCTGCTCCAGAGTGCTCTGATAGAAGGAACAGTAAGAGAGATAGCTATTACATGCAAAAGGAGGGATTGGGGATAGATGCTGTAAAGGCATGAAGGCAAATGAATGTGGTGTACATGTAGCTGGTGTATTTTTTGAGGTCAAAAGGTCTTTTTGCTCATCGAGCCAGGGTGCCTTCAACTTGTACATGGCATCATGAAATTAGCAAGTCATTTTTGAGCATAATGATGCACCCAGCAACAGCAGGATGTCTCTGTTGAAGATCAAGTTGTCCAGCAGGACCATGATCCTAAACACTGGGCTGTTATGACATGGCAAGCAATGAGTACAGACAGTACCAGTACTAAGACAAAGAAGTCTTTGGTGGGGCACTTGTAGGTGGGGGGGGGGGGGGGGGGTCAACATTGACGAGAACAGCAGTTGGCATCAGAAGAGGATGTAGATGTCATTGGTGGTCAGGCCCGTCCATAGACATTTTACCACCCTATGCAAGATTATGTTTTGCCAGAAACACACAATGGCTAAAACATATCCCCAATCAATGCATTTGAAAACACAAGCATAAAGGTTGAATACAAATACAGCAAAATAAACCAATGTACACACTGTACTGTATTTTGAGAGCCTAATGTCCAGTTCTTTCCATTTTTGGAAACATTCTATGTGGTCATTTGATTTTTCATGTGTGCTTAACAGGCTAGACATGTTATTCCAATCTTTCACACCTTCTTTTGTCAGTGCAGATTTTCTTTAGGATTCGCAAAAACAGTTTTTCGCCATTAGCTAGATTCCGACTGTAGTGACTGGTTGAACATTTTCTGTGTGCACCATCTCGGGGAAAATCTACGCCTCTGACTTGATATGGTCCCCTCTGTATTAAAATATCCCGCAGAGCTTGATTTAATGGTGGCCATTGATGCTTCTTGTTCTTTTATAAGTCTCCTTTTTTATACTTGTATCCAAACAACTTTACTCTTTTTGACATTTTGAAAGAATCCAACAGTCCTGAAATCACCAATTAACACACCCAACTGAAATCTGTTCACTGTACTAGAATCTAATTGGCTGATGCATATTTGCTGCCCCACCCAGAGGATAAATACACAGGCAATATAATTGGCTGTTCAACTGCCTGTTTAATGAAATATCAATTATGAATGGTCATTTTATAGAAGCGTATCAGGTTGTGTGTCCGTGTGTGATTTTTCCCGCCCTTGTAAGGTGCCGCTCTAGGCAGTTGCCTAGTTTGCCTATATGGTAGATGTGGCCTTGTTGGTAGTTGTATGTGATACCAAATATTAAATTGGAGGTGCCAATAGTATTGTCCAGGCAACACCCTTTTTGATTTGGTCCACTGCAAAGCAATTAAATGCATGTGGATGGCAGCTTTTTTTTAATTACTTTAACTTTAAAACATTTTTGAAATTTAGAATTATTTGATACCAAGATTTTATTCGCACATTTGCCCAAGTGCTTAAAGGATTTTGAAACAACACCATACTCTCTTTTGTCCTTTTCATCCTCTCTATCAGAGAAAGAGTGGTAGCAGTGTGGACTCCTTCTACAACCAATTACCTGCCCCCACCTCTCCCCCGACACTCTTCAACACCAACGTATTCACCTCCAGCTTCCAAAACATTGTGGATGCTTACGGTGTGGCCAGTTACAGAGAGGTTAATCCAGGTAACGCTCACACCATCACATGGAAACAGTCCCATATAACACATCAGTAAAGCAGTTACTTAATGTCACATTTGACAGGACAATATCAGTGTTACGTAAATGTGTCAATCAATTTATCAATATATTAATAAATGAATAGTTTTGTCTGATATAAACAATCTCTATGTTTTGTGTGTGTTTTCCCTCCTCAGCCGTGTACACAATTATCACTTTTCCCTTTTTGTTTGCGGTGATGTTCGGAGATGTTGGTCATGGTTCTCTCATGACTTTGGCTGCCTTATGGATGGTGCTGGAGGACAGAGACCCTAAAATGAAGAACAGCACTAATGAGGTTTGTTGATTGTCAAGATATCTCCCCTGTTTTTTACTGCCGTTATTCTTTGCAAGAGCCCTCAAGAGAGGTACTCATATTTAACACTTTGGAATGGCAAAAATAAAATATGGCACTAATATGAATAAGGTATAATAGTTCCAAGAATCAACTTTAGGACTGTACAGACTAGGGGTGGGTAAAAATATAGATTCCACTACAATGAGAGTAAATCTAAAATGTATATATTTGGCAACTGGCTGGTAAATGTTTAGATTTCACTCGCCAGTGATTGTGTAATATAGTAATGGAGTATTCAGCAGCGAGATCCCTACACTGCGTCTTAAGAGTAAAAGTTGTGTACAAAGACCAGATCCACACAACCCATTTGTCATTTAATAAAGTCTCTTTTAATGCCATTTCTGTTCCCTACAGTCAGTTGTTGTAAAACAACAAAAAAAAAACATTTAATTCTATTCGTGCCATCAAAGATGAGATGAAGCTGTTTGAGTCTCTCTCGTTAGCGTGCTCTCGTTTACAGATGCTTTTACAGAAATGCCGGTTTTGTTAAAGAGACAGTGCTGGTTTAAGCACATGTTCAACAAATCAATGTAAATAGTACAAATTACTGCAATTAAACAATAAACATGTAACAAAAAAATGATATGTAAAATAGAATATCTTAATCCTTGGATTTGCTTATTTTAAAAAGCCAAAATGTGACCAAAATTATGAAAAACTAATTAAATATAATTAGCAAAATTCATATTTTCATAATGTATCTAGTTAAAAGGCTGCCTGTATAATTAACAGTATTAGCTGGGAGAGAATTTCTTTCATATTTGAGCAAAAGGGACAATATTACTGAAATATACATATATGTGTTGATATTGAATCTAATCAAATTGAAACCGGAATTGAATCAAGAGCATGTGAATTGGAATCCAAACGAATCGTGAAATCTTTATCAATACCCAGCCCTAGTACATACCTCTGTTCCTTTATGTTAAGTACTCACTTTGTATGTCTCTCTTAGATATGGCAAATGCTGTTTGGTGGGAGGTATCTGATATTGCTGATGGGACTGTTCTCCATCTATACTGGAGCTGTATATAATGAGTGCTTCAGTAAAGGACTGAGTCCTCTGACCTCTAGCTGGCACCTCAAACCAATGATACAGCACTATAACTGGAGGTACACACACAGAACTATGTCTACATTTATTCAGCCTCTTACACATTTCAATAGATTGATGTAATTGAAAAGTTAATTTTATGAATTTGTGGTCCACTAATGTGGCTTATTCAATGCTGATGCCAGTGTGAATATCTAGAGTGGGCACAGTAATCAGAAGATGCCAGTAATCAATTAAGTCAGAATGGCCAAAATTGATCAGCCTAGTCGACATATACTGCAGATGTCTTCCACTAGTATGCTTAAAATCCCCATGAAGTGCTTTGATGGCCACAGTTTTCTTTGGTCTGTTAACGTTTGTACTACTGAAACTAATGAAGTTTGGGCGGGACATGTCGAACAGTCCATACATTTTTTTGGAAATCAAACAAATAGTCTTAAGTTTACATCGCAGTGGCATCATCAGTGGCGTTTAGAACACAGACAGGTGCACTAAACAGATGTAGGGGGAGAGTATGTTCTCATTCTAGAATACATTTGATTGGACAGAGACTGGAAGAGAGAGACTAATGATTTTAAATGCATATATCTGCTGAAAGTGAATTTTGTCAACATTTAGAAGTACACTCTAAAATAAATGACCTTAAAGCTAATAGACATGGGCTAAAAGTAACAAAGGGAGTATTTACACTTGGTAACTTCATGGGTTTTTGCTGAAAAGACCAAGTGTAAATGCCCTTCAAGACGGATTAGCGATGGATAGAAATCTGATCACTTGTTTTTTGCTTCAGGACCCCTTTGTGTCATTTGTTTATGTAGACTGTCCCTGTACCGTGACACCTACAAGCCACACAGACACTCACATTGTGCAGTGTCAATTGGAATCATATAATAAATCACATGTTTTAAATTATCTGCCCAGCATTAGCATAATCACAGAAGTAAACTCTGTTTTATTTGCATATAGCGTAGGGAATGAAGATCAGATATCCATTTGGTAGAGACACATTGACATGGCCAAGTGTAAATTGAATGTGCTTATTTAATTAGAAAGCTATCCAATCGCAATCCAATCGGTAAAAATGCATGAAAGGACCAACTTTCATTTTGCTTTCATGGGGTCTTTAATCAGCTGCATTTCTTCTGGGAAAACATTGAAAATCGTGTTATTCACATATTGTGTCAGTATTATTGCAGCCAACACAATGAGCACCACAAACATACTGTAGCTACAAAATTGAGCACAGATTCTTAAAAGTGATAAAGCTGTGTAATTTCTGCACCAATTGTTGCAGCAAATTAAATTAATGATTGTTTTCAAACAGGTTTCCTAAATACTCCCTCCGACCCTTCCGCCCAGCTAATGATTCAAGTACAATAGACATAGCATAAAAATTATTTTTATTCTGTACTGTTAATCACCTCAGTTTGTTGTCTGGAAGTTTACGATTTCTTTCTTAAGTCAGAATGATTTTAAACTAGAGAGAGCTCTGTATCAACTCTGCTTCGTTTTACACTCACTCACTCACGCACTAATTTATTGTGTCCTCTTTCTTCTGGGCTGACTCAGTGAGGAAACTCTGAGAGGGAACCAGTACCTCACTTTGGATCCAAATGTAACTGGAGTATTTCAGGGACCATATCCATTCGGCATTGACCCGGTAAAATAGATTTGTGCAACACTCACAGCTAACTCATGAATCACAGAATTCTTTAATTTATTCCTGACATAAATGTATTTAGCAATTGTCTTACATATAGCTTTAAACAGCCAATTAGAGGATAAAATAAAGGTTTAAGGTGATTGTATCTTGTTCTCCGGTTGACCTGTTGCGTCAAATCCTTTTTTTTGTCTGCATATTAAAACAGTTCTTCGTCTGTACATGTCATTTGCTTGAGGCTACATATTCAATAAATATAATGTTTTCTGCCTCATTCTATGAATGAAATCCACATGAGATCAGTAAAAGAAGTGGTTGTAACCAATCAGTGATATTTGAAAGATATGTGCAGTAGATGATGTGTAATTTGTAATGTTTACATCATGCAGTTATGGCACTAATGCTTGTATGCTAACCTAGGCCATAGTATGTTAGTATATGTTACCCACTTTTATAGTTTTACAGTGTCTTACATATAGCTTTAAACAGCCAATTAGAGGTTAAAAAAGGTTTTAGGTAATTGCATCTCATTCTCTGGTTGTAAGATCTGGAGCCTAGCCAACAACCACCTCACCTTCCTCAACTCCTATAAGATGAAGTTGTCCATCATCATCGGGGTTATCCATATGACTTTTGGGGTCTGCTTGTCTTTCTTCAACTATATGTGAGTCATAAAAAAAGATGTACTTGTACTTATTTGATGTTTATGATCATACTTTTTGAACCTAACCATGAGTATTAATTTTCAGTTCATAACTTGTCCTGCACAGTTTTTGGTAAAGGCATAAATTATACTTCAAAACAAGAGGTGTGATGTTAATTTACTTAGCTATCACACTTACAGTTTTCACCTTGCAGGCAATAAAATGATATTAATTTATGCTCCATTTATGCAGAATGAAGTTTTGTTGTTGTTACCCATTCCTTTTTAAGTATAGACATTTTTTTGTTTCCCTCTTTATCTTACCTGTTTTAACTTCCTTCATTTATTTTATTATAAGTTAAATTATGAACATGTTATCTGTTACCCAATCGGCTTATATACTACATGGACCAAGCAGATATGTCTCCTGACATGTAATCTGTTAAGACAATTTGTAGATGTGTTTTCCCTTCTTGCAGTCTCCTTGGTGGTTTCACTGCAGTGCGCTATGATTTTTCTCACTTTAACCCTCCTCCTCCCTAGCACCACTTGTTTAGATATGCTTCAGGGGGATTTTATTTATTTATTATTGTGTAGCAGCAAGGGCAGCATGTCTTACTTGCTTGAAACAGCATGTCTTAGTATGTTCTTAGCAGAAGAAATTATTCGTACTTGCTCTGCTGCAGCGTAAGCAGATCTAGCCCACCAAGACCAAACCTATTAACATGTCATATTCATTATAATACTTCAAAATCTATTCTGAGAGTTGCCATGACTGAGCAAATAATACTTTCTCTTTGCAGGTACTCAGGGGATATGAGCAGTGTGCTACTGGTGCTGATACCTGAGCTAGTGTTCATGCTGTGTCTTTTTGGGTACCTTGTCTTTATGGTAGTTTTCAAGTGGATTGCGTTCGGACCTCAGGATTCTGACCATGCTCCCAGCATCCTAATCCACTTCACTGACATGTTCTTGTTTGCTCAGAACCCAGACAACCCACCACTTTATCCAGGACAGGTGAGAGGTTAATTATACCAATTCTTTCTTAGTTTTTTACTTAACTATTATATTGATGTGATTGATCATGCATTCATTTTCTCTATGTAGATAATAGTGCAGAGAGTACTAATGTGTTTAGCGCTGCTCTCAGCTCCGGTGCTATTACTGGGAAAGCCACTCCACCTCTCCTTAAAACACAAGAGGAGCAGGAGAACGGTAAGAGTATACGTGCGTATCTTACCTTCTTTACACATTGATTTTGGTGCAGATCAGATGTATGTTATCTGTGGTGTTTATGGTGATGTCTGAAGGCAGAAGAAGACACAGTTTGCTTCTCGATTGTTCGAACTATACAAGCTCTGCTTTGCTTCACGTTTATCTTTATAATCTTTTTGTTAAGCGTAATAATAACAATGTTTAGACTGAGGAGAGATGTTGTGAATAAATAGACGATTAAGAATAGCCTTTGTCTGTAGCCTTTGGTCTCCTTGTTAGCATGGCCATCTCCCATACCAGCTAATTCCAGTTCGAATCCCGCTTGGAGCGGGTCGAGCAGGACCAGTTACGTAGAAGCATAAAACACCAAAAAAATTTAAAGATTCTTGAGGCACCATTAGGGGTTCCGCAGTTACCATACTGGTGGAACCTTTTGAAGAAACTCTAGGCACCCTTTCTGTTCTCTTGAGTTACTTGCACATTCCAGAAAAAACTCTAAACACTGTAAATTGTTCCTTCAGCAATCATAAGTGAAAAGGTTTTAAGGCACTTAGAATAAATATATAGAAGTTTTTAAGTACAGAAATGGTACCTAAATGTTCTTCAGAAAGATCTGCCAGTGTTTTTTTTTGTTTCACTCTGCAATGCCATAGTGCAGTTGTTTTCTAGTCATGCAAGTACAACTCCTATTGTTCCAGTTGGTCCAGCTAATGCATCAGTTACCACATGCATTACACATACCAGGTGATGCCTTTATATCAATAAGGCATATAGGTCTGTTAACTGAAATGCAGTCCTTTCCTACAGCTGCCATGTTGAGCCTGGTAATTTTTCCTGTTTCTCCCATACTGTATCTAATGTAATGTAATGTTTCTCAATCACAGGAAGAGCAGCGCCCCCCAGTCACAGACACCAGCTCTATAAATACTCAATTAGGAGATCTAGAAGAAGGAGGGGGACCAGAAGAACAGGTGAGCCAGAGAAAAGATAAATTGCAAGAAATGTAAACCGTAAATTATTCAGGGAGGAGAAGAGGTTGTGTGAAATTCTAAAATATTTTTAGAGTCTTTAAGATTGCGATACAGTGTTAAAGTATGTTTATTTTAGTCTTTTTGACCCCCTATAGGAGTTTGACTGGACAGAGGCTTTTATGCATCAGGCAATCCACACTATAGAGTATTGCTTGGGCTGCATCTCCAACACTGCCTCGTACCTTAGACTGTGGGCCCTTAGTCTTGCCCATGCACGTAAGCAACAACTGTACAGTCACTTGCATAAACGAGTATATTTTTTTCCCCCCCTTATGAATCCTGTTGTGTAGACACTTTAGTTGTTTGGTTGTATGACACTCAAGTTCTGTTTGTGTGCATATCAGAGCTGTCTGAGGTACTCTGGGTGATGGTGATGAGAATTTCACTCTCATGGCAAGGCTATGTGGGATCAGTGGTTTTGTCAGTAATCTTCTCCATCTTCGCTATGCTCACCATCTCTATCCTGCTCGTCATGGAGGGGCTGTCAGCCTTCTTGCACGCCCTACGTCTGCACTGGTAAGAAAAATCATACAAGCCCAAGAAAACACACCTGGTACCCATCCAGGTCATTGCAGAACATCAACTATTATTCAGTAGCTATTCATCTTTAATGAGTGAATTATTAAGACACACTCCAAACATATTTTTTTTTTACTTATTCATTCAGCTATTATTTTATTTCTCATTTGGTGCAGGGTGGAGTTCCAGAACAAATTCTACAGCGGATCAGGATACAAGTTCAACCCCTTCTCCTTTGCAACAATCTTGCATCCAGAGTAAATATAAACTGTACATCATTTTGGAGCCGAATTTAGGGTGATTCATTAAAGGGGCCATATTATAATTGTATTTATCCCCCCTTGATGTGCACTTCTGTTATTCAGTGATCAACGTATAAAAATATTATACAGTCATTGAATCTGCATTTTAATATGGGATAAAAGAAAAAAAAAAAAGTTTACATCGACAAACAGCATACTCTCCGGATTACAATTGCAAGGCTGCGCAAGCAGTGTGTACGAGTGCATTATGAAGCCTCGACAATTGTGCAGCTGAAGAACTGCATAATGGATGAATGAGAGAACTTAAGTTAAGTCTTCAGTGCCCAAATGCTTGTCTTAAGAAATGGTGGTTACAAGATAATAAACACTCGACTTTCCCAACTTTTTTTAGCGCGTTGCAATCATCTGATTTAAAATTTTGTATTTTAACAAAAAAAAAAAAAAAGAAATTCACAAGGTAAAACATCAAATGTGTAGATGTATAACTTTCAATAAAGCACAAAGTTAATAGAATTTACAAATTACTCTATTTTGTTTTTATTAGCATTTTCCATACTGTCCCAACTATTTGAGAACTGAGAATGTACATCAGACAGGCAAATTAAATTGCCAATATTTGAAGTATAGGTCTCGGTGGAAAAATAATGGCTGTTTCACATCCTGAGGGCATTTTCAATTCTACAATGAAAGTAGGGAATCTCAGTTTAGTAATCAGTGGGTGTTTTCAAACCAGGATGTGCAGCTGAACTAGTATTGTATAAACTTATTTTGAGTGTATGTGTCTTGGTAATGTTTGTCAATTTGCTCTATAAATATTCCTTTTAAATTGTGAAGCACTTTGGTCAACTCAGTTGTTTAAATGGTAAAACTTATAAATAAAGTGAGTTGAGTTGACCTAGTATCCAATGAAAGTGGGGAATCTTGATGTAGTTGTCAAATCGTGTTAAGCAGTTGAAAATCGGCCGTCCTGGTTTGAAAACGCCCAGATTGGAAAACGCCTGTTTTTGTTCTACAGAGACACAAGTCTCCAATATTTGGCCATTTTAAGATTATTGACATTTAATCATTGAGCTTGAAGTAGCTTATTTTAATTTGCTATCATTAAATTATACGATATAGATCTAGATATCTGCATCACATCAGCCACCCTGCTCTCTAAATATCCACATCCATCAATAGCATCAGACAACCACTATAAATTGAAGTATTCATAGAAATGTCATATTTGAGTTACTGTGGTTCCAATTTATATTTAAAGCATTTTATCATGCATGGTAAACTATCTGAAATATTACACAGTGAAAATGATGTCTGTCCCAGGTGGCACAATAAACCCATAAATGAACATGCTCAGATGCAGTTATGTATAATATGAAGGCAACTTCAGTAATAACATAGGCACAAGCAAAGTCAAACATTTTTTTTTTTAATTTTCATGAAAAAAAGAACAATGTTTTCTAAAATTCTTACGAAATAATTGCTATTTTGTTGCTACAAGTTATATTTAAGTTACAGCTTTCCAATGGTAAATAAACAATTTAGCCTAACTGTGAACAACCCTTTCCAAGTTTAAACAGCACAGGAGAATGCAGGTAAATGGGCAATATGGGATGACAGCAAGCAAAGGTACAAACAATGAGACAAAGAAGAGTGAATGATTCGGTAGGATTGAATAAAACCGATATTGTGTTGCAATAAGTAATCTCCACAAAAAAAAAAACAGGCAGCAAAACCTTCAAAAAAGGTTGAACTTCCAAAACTTGTGTCGAGACATTAAGAAAGTGTGAGTGAATGAGACCATCTGGATCAGTAGGCTGAATGATTCAAATTCTCTAATGGCACATAGAAAGTGCTTGCCACAACATTCTTTGTTCAACAGGTTGTGGCATATAAGAACTAGATGCACGTGCATTATTTTCTTCCTGAATCATAATGCTGCTTTACAGTCGATAATTGACAAACTCTGCGCCAACAGGTCCATGGTAACATTTCAGAAGCCACAATCTCTGACCGAATCTTCCAGTCCGCATTTATCAAATCCAACGAAGTGAGAATTTTAAAGTTTAGTTTCAAACTCATCCACATAAGTCTTGAAGTCTTCTGAAGAAGTCACTTTTGGAGAAGGCTGAATGCTCAGCGAAGAAATAAAGCCACACACTGGATGTTTCTGGATCTGTCTCATGGAATGAGGGAGTAAAATCCTCCACTTGTTTCTCATGATAAAGACACAGCAGAGAAGAACATAACTCTCCCTTGTCTGCCTGTTTTCACCCTCATAGAACAACACTCACATCCTTCCATCTGTCTATTCTTCAGCCTCATCCTCCTATTCAGGCAAGATCAGCCTATATTCAGAGGGATGCAGCACTTGTGGGCTCACCAAGCAGAGCTGTGCGGAGACTGTATGTGTGTAGGTGCACATTATGATATTCTCTGAATAAGTCTGTCTTCAGTCAGACAAAAGACAGTGCAGTAAGACAAGTCCGAGATGAAGTTTTCACAGTCCTGTCGAGTCACATTCTTACAGCCCCGCAGATCCAACAAAGTGAGGGCTGATAAGCGTTTCAAATAGGATAGACAAGCATTCGTCAACTTATTACAACCTAAAGAAAGGAAGAAAGCATCTGAATAAGGAAGCTTGATGAAGGTTTAAATAAGCATTCAAATAAGAAATTTAGCCAATCAGCAAAATACAATCTTATCTCTACATTGTAGACAAGATGACAAACCAATCTAGGGAGCTGAAGATCAACTGTACCTGCAAGATTGAGTTGTCGGAGTGTGTTGCGAGTGTTGCAGCCAGAGGCCGTGAGCAGGCTAATGGACTGGTCTGTGATCCCCTGGCAGTGGGACAAATCTAAGCACCGCAGTGAAGGCATATGTCTGACAATCAACTTCAGGGTGGAGTCACTTAGATCCAAACCAGACAAGCGTAAGGTGAGCAAACCTCTCAGCCGACAACGACTTTCACTGCCTACATGACAGGAGAACGTAGAAGTGGGAAAGAGATTGAATGGGTTACTTCAGTTTTCAATGTACACACAGTCCCAGAAATAACACTAATTATGAGTGCCTCACCTGGCAGCACAACAAGGTCTTTTATTTGAGAATCTTTGACACCCACAGCCCAACAAAGGTCAAGCGTTCGCAAACCTGGACAACTCTGCGAACTTAACGCAGACACGCATAATGAAGAGCAACCAGACATTGAAAGATCTTTAAGACCTGAGATAAACAAAGGAGAGACTTTTAAAATGCAGAAAACATCTCATTTTAGAGCATTCCCTAAATGAAATGAAGACTGTTTGGGGCTGAATAAGACTGAAATGTGCACTGTTAAACCATACTTGGGAGGTGATGGATGAGCCAGGCGATCTGTTTCTTTGATACAGGTGTCCAGGAGAGGTCGAGTGCCACTGGTTGTCGTTTAATGATGGCTGATACAGCCTGAGCGCTTAGTGACCGACAGCGGCTCAAATCTATTCGTGTCCACAAGCGTTTATCACAACACCTACAGCAAAAGAGAAAAAAATAACTCCCTAAACAAATCAACTGACAACCAAGTACACTGTTTATAACAAAAGGAGAAAGACATGTCCTTTTTCATTTGAACAACTGTAGCTTCCCAAGCTGCAAAGTACTCGTAACTTCAAGCAGTTCAAGTGAAGCTTCTCTTTAAAAAAGTACTTAGCTACACTACAAGCTATTTAAATAACATTTTCAGATTAATAACAATCAGATGATATCATTTACTTCAGTGTTCAGCTTTTAGTTATATATTTAATTAGGATGACATTACCGTATGAAAATGAACCATATTTTTTACATATTTTAACCACTGTATTTGTAGCATAACCATAATAATCACAAAATTAACCATGGTTACTACCAAGTAAAATGTAAAGACTTACTTGAGGGTCAGTATTGTTTGTGCACATAAATTATTTCAGGCACTTTTACATTAATTTAACATGTATTTTGTGATTTGGTAACAGTTCTCTTAAGTTCTGTTTAGAAGAATGGGAAACAGTGAGTAAAATATCACAATATATTGCATTTTTGAAAGAATCGCAATTATATTGTATTGTGACCTAGATATTGATATATCATCATATTGCCAGTTACCTTGTGATTCCCACCCCTAAATATTACTATGGTTAGTTTTCAACAAATAGGGTCACAACACTAAACTGAACGTAATTAATGAACCGCTTGAAAGGAAATTAATCGGCATTCCTGATGCTAAACATAAGGGAATTGTTAATTTTAGCCAGTTAATTTACATGAACTGAATCTTTAGTCTAAGGTTATTAACAGCTTAAGCATAAGTCGATCGAAATGGCAAGATTTTTGCCCATTACCCCGATTTCGTGTAGCATGTAAACAGCTTTACCATGTAAACACCTTATCCAATGTAATTACGTGCTGTGCACATGCCTCTTCACGGTTTGACGTCAAAGCAAAGAATAATTGATTATTTCAAATCTCATGTAAGATTTCAGTTTTTAAATACTATACAGAGTTATTAGCATATTGGTGTGTAAATGGGCTGACTTATTAGCATTACCATGTGGTATATACCGATCAGCCACAACATTAAAACCACGTGACTTACATTGTGTAATTCCCCTTCATGCCACCAAAACAGCATCAACAAGCACCATTCTGAGATGATATTCTTCTCACTACAATTGTACAGAGAAGTTATCTGAGTTACCGTAGACTTTGTCAGTTTGAACCAGTCTGGCCATTCTCCATTGACCTCTCTCATCAACATGTCATTACTGTCCACAGAACTGCTGTTCACTGGATGTTTTTTGTTTTTGGCACCATTCTGAGTAAATTCTAGAGAATGTTGTTTGTGAAAATCAGATCAGCAGTTACAGAAATACTCAAACCAGCCTGTCTGGCACCAACAATCATCCATGTGATTATCTTATCAGCCAATCGTGTGTAAGCAGTGCATAAAATCATGCAGGTGTGGGTCAGGAGCTTCAGTTAATGTTCACATCAACCATCAGAATGGGGTTAAAACATCTGATCTCAGTGACATGAGCAATCAGCATGGCATGATTGTTGGTGCCAGATGGGCTGGTTTGAATATTTCTGTAACTGCTGATCTCCTGGGATTTTCACACACAACAGTCTCTAGTATTTATTCTGAATGGTGCCAAAAACAAAAAACATTTCTGAGGACAGAAATGCTTTGTCAGTTCTGGCCATTCTATGTTGGCCTCTCATCAACAAAGTCTACAGTAACTCAGATAACCGCCAAGTACAATTGTGGTGAGAAGAATATATTCTCAGAATGCTATTCTGAGAGGCGTGTTGGCACTGTTTTGGCAGGACAAGGGGGACCTCAACAATATTAGGCAGGTGGTTTTAATGTTGTGGCTGATCGGTGTAAGTCATTAAGTTAAAATCCAGCCCAGGAAGTGAACGGTGTATGTAAATGTCACCTTTTTAATTTACCTTTTTATTAACTTCTTTCTCACTTATTCTGTAGAAATCTCAGCATTAAATCCTAAGCACCATGAAAGTGTCATGACATTGAGCATAAGGCTATTAAAGTCAAAATAACTGTAAAACTGTAAATTCTAGGGATGCACTGATATGATTTTGGACTGATACCTATACCGATTTCAACAACACACTATAGGCTGATACCAAAACTGGCATTTTGCCACTTACCTTGTTTTGTCATCAGATCACTGTACATTTCTAAAGCATAATTCCAAAATAGAACAGAGGTACAAAAGCTTTTTTTACTGTTGTAATTAGGGCTGCACGTTTTCAAGTTTTTCATTAACCGTTAACGGAGGCCCTTAACGGTTAATACTCGGTTAACCATAGTGTGCGCCAGGGATGGAAATTAACTTTTTTGTCCACCGGCCACTGTGGATTTCAAAATCTACCAGCCACTTTCTTGTTTTTAACCGACAATGTGTAACTGCATGTGAACATTAATACTACAAGATCTACAATACTTAAGCCATTTATTTAATCTCAAGTCTCAATGAAATACTGGCATTTTCTCTTTCTCTCTTATAGCCTACACACACAATCCATGAACTGATATTCATTTCAGTTCGCATACGAGGAAAACACAATGTTACGGACGTGAGCGCTCTGAAAGCGGCACTGAAAGATGCTTTAAAACTTCCACAGAGACATCAAACAGAAAGCACAAAACCTTAATTTAAAGTGAATTTCGTTTTGTATTAATTGTGTCTTAATTTTAATCAATGTTTCGTCAACCAATTGCCTGGATTTAATAAATAAGAATTAAATATAGCAGACGATATAATCACAAAGCGGAGGCGCCGGCGCGTGAACTGGAGCTCGTCTCATAAATGAACCGAAACTCAGTGTATAAGGTAGCCTTGCCTTACAAATAATTCAAAACTAAAGAAAACAGACACAGACTGCTCTCTGCTTATGTAATCCGTAAGAAATGTGCATTTCTCTCTGGTGCGTTACTGTGAAGACCGCGAGTCAGCATCGTCAACTTCATCTTTGCAAATGACACGGACAAAGAAAAGACTTATTTATTAATAAATAATTAAAATATCTCCTTGCTATATTTTACATATTCATAATCATTACTTTTGCCGGTTCTTTGTGACAGATTTTAGGAGCTTTATTGGCAGCGCCACGCCCCTTACATGAGCGCGTCACCGCACCCACCAGAATAGCCCTGTTTTTTGTTAAGGATTTGTTTACTGTGTGTGTGATTCATTTAATGGAAAGCACATTCACTGAGTTGTCTTGCTAATCAGTGTCTCCTCGTTTATTCAAACTAATTTGTCCTTTAACAGACGAACGTCGCATGATGCCATTTTTATTTACCCGCCACGGTGGCCGGTAGGTGAAGCGAGTTTGAACTGTGAACAAGGCCCTAGAATTTAATGCTGCATTGCAATACTTGCATTTTGCCCCGTCATTCTCGATTTTAAAGTGCTCCCACGCTGTGCTTTTCTTTGCCCGCTTCATATTAGAAAACTGGTCAAGACTACTTCTTGTGGACATTACAAATGTCTGGGAGCGCTCTGGCAGTGCAAAAAATTTATTACAACTAAATTCAATGCACGCCATTGACCCCACTTAACCGAGCAAAATGTTTCACTCGGTTACGCAATTTTTAACGGTTAATCGGTTAATCGGTTAACCATGGACACCCCTAGTTGTAATGATACATTTCCATTGAACATGGATTGGATCTGTTGAACACATGACAATTTTTTTTAAAGACCCATAATGAAATATAAATAGAAGATAAAAAGTAAACAAATAACTATGATAAAATGATTGATTGAAAAAGGTAATTCTGCACTCCTAAAAACATTTTGGCACTTCTGTTTTTGTAGTTCAAAACAACAGAACTCAAATTTTACATGTATAGTATACTGTATATGATAGAACATTACAAATTCATACTATGTATATGTCGGACAATTCCATGGATATGTCAACCACATCATGGAGTTTTAACTATAGGAACAAAAACCTTTTTTAAATTCTGTATTATATTGTTATAATGAATAATGCTGCCCAGACCGCTAGAGGGCGCCGCTTGCACACACAGCCCTGACTAAAGCATTGAATGCAGACTATATTTTAATATGCAGTCTTACAAGGTTAAGTAAAGGCCATCTAGCAATATTTCCTAAATCATTTAATCTTGCAGCAATAAACAATATGATACCGATGTCTCCGATTTCAAAGTCTACTAGATTCAAAGCATTTTGGATGGTTTCCCTCATCATGTAGCCTATAGGTAAGAGCCACTTTCATAACAGTCATGTCCATTTATGGCAGTTGTTCCACATTAAGTTGAGAATGAGAAAGAATTAACTATACCATTATGTTTCATATATGCATGAATATGGACATGAATAAGAATTTTAATGCTTATAACCTATATGTCAATGGTTTTACTTTGGTCAATAATTGGCCAATAAATATCAGTAGCTGAAACATTAGTGCATCCCTTGTCAACTCTGTAAATTTTCTAATGGCAAATTTATATCCTAACATTTATAAAAATGTATTAGATTAACTTACGATGACACAATGCAATTTATTAACAAATCAGATTAATTCTTTGCATGATAGAATATTTTAAAACCATAATCATTTTTATTTTAAATCATACATGTTCCCCAATGAAGACAGTTGGTCTGTTGATAAGTGTTGGCTTTTTAATGTCTATGACCCAATAAAGTAAATGCTATATACTACTGGAGATTGATTGCCTTGTGCACTTTTTTCCTTTGGTACACTGGCCCAGAAAACATCCAAACCTGTTAAAAAGATTTTGTCTATGCTTTAACTACAGGGTATTTTCATAGAAGTCGGCACTTACCACTTGTACCAAGCTTTGCAGACCATCATACACACAGCCAAGTCTGACCGACTCAAGTACCGGAACACCGACACCCAAACATCCTTTTCACAGCCTTGTTCATTCCCTACATCACGGAATGAGGGAAGAGAGAGGAGGGATGGAGGAGAGCAAGTGGTGATGGCGGGAGGAGGTGGTGGAGAAACCGATGAACGAGAAGATATTGAGGAAGGTGATGCCGTGTCTCTCTCTCGACCAACATGGTTGGAGTTCCGTCTCGAGGAGCGACCTTTGGACTGAGAGAGGCCATTACCAGCAGGTGTCAAGTTGCTGCTGTTCCTGAGTCTCGTCCTGGGTAGCGACTTGCGCTGGATGAAGCCAGGTGCACTGGATGTGCGGGTAGACACAGCAGCCTCCAGCTTGGGTACAATGGATCCAGGTTCACGTTTGGCCTTTGGGGGGCGCTGGAGAGTCACAGTCAAGTAAGAGTCATTGAGAAGGTCATCATTCAAGTCTGAGACAAGTAAGACAGGGGGGTCGAGGTCTGAGTCTGACTGGTTCTCCCTATCATCATCTTCCTCCACACCATCATCCAAGTCTTCCATTTCCTCATCCTCCCCATCAAAGTCCTGTTCCTCGCTGTCTTCATCATCTTCATCCTCATCGTCGTCATCATCGTAGTGCTCACCTCTACGTCTCTGTCTTCGCGAACGATGCTCCTTATCTGACCGCCCCAGATGCCTCTCCTCATCACTGTCATCCTCATCCTCATCATCTTCCTCATCGTCGTCATCATCATCATCGTCGTCATCATCTGTTTCATAGCGTTGCCGTTTCATTTGCGATCCTCCTCTTAACCTAACACGACCCCCTCTCTCGGCCCTTGCCCCAAGTCCCCGTCTCATTTTCAGTGAACTTGTTGCCAAGCTGCCTCCCCCTCGAACCCCTCGATGCATGGATCCTCTCCAAACACCTCGCCTACCAGCTCCATAGCCTCGGCGGGATGATGAAACGCCAACCCTTGAATGGGTGGACTTCTTCCCGCAATCTTCATCCTCATCGTCGCTGCCTGAAACATCGTCATGCTCCATTCCGTGCCGCCGATAGATCTTTGCCACTCGATGATCAAGAGATGAGGACTTGCGTTTCTGAAAGAGAGAATTTAATCCATAACAATGCTGGGAGTGATACATAACAGGATACAATGCCGTTTTTTCTGTGGGGGCATCTATCAAATACCTAACCCCACCCTACCTACAAAATGGGTCTAGTAACTTGCAAAACATTTTTTTCAGTTTTACTTAAAATACAATTTATTACAACAAAACAGATGTGGGAATGTATTATTAATAAGTCATTGTCATATGAACATCCATGCTGGTTTAAAATGTCACTGCATTTCTAATATTGCTTTCAAAAGTAAATAACACAATAACTGTTCAAGGATCATTTTAAGACAGACTTAACGTGCAGTTCAGTGAGCAAGTAATTGTGGAAACAAGTTGTCTGACTGATTCAGAACACTGAATTCACTAAAGAAAACCTCCCCAATGAGCAATTTGCTTGCAATTTATTTTTCCCGCTTTTGTGGGCAGCCAGAGAGGACAACACAATATCCTCCAGTCAAATAAATTATTGAAACATCAAAAAAGCTCCAAATGTATTTCCTTTTACTCATGTGCAGAACAGAATAATTACAAAAAGTTACTTACATGTGTTTTCCCTCCTTCCAATTTTATCTGTAAAATAGGAATCAATAAACACATCTTATTTGATAGGACCGTGAAGGAACAGTGAATAACACATAAGTATCACTGAATGAAATAATACAAGTTTGCAAACACAGAGCTAATTCTGAAGGCCTCAGTCAGTCCAAGCAGTGATGGGGCACGATGATGATGAAACAGGGCAGGGTGGGCCAAATAGAGACAGAGAGAAAGAGAGGGGCAGACAAAAGAAGAGTGAAACAAGATGGATTTCGAGCAAGAGAGAGCAAAAGCATGAGGAACAAGATTCCCTCTAATTTTTATTTGCTGTGCAAAACCTATTTCTATTAGGAGATATTTTTGGCCACAGAGCAGAAATATATTACATAAAATTCAAAGTAATAATTATACATTATATAAGCGAAAAACATAAAGGGACATTATTAAGTAGAGAATAATGTTAAATGGAGGCCACACATTCGTGTTACTTCAGTCTTGTTTTCACAAAAAACAACAAAAAAAAAAAACAGAATCAACTTAAAATAAGTTTTTCATGAGATCACAAAAGTAATAATGCAGAGCCTTTGTGGGCTTTTGTATGTGCTACTATGAACACAATCTCTGTTGCTCATTTCATATACATCTGTATATTTACGCACAGGATTTATGACAGACACTGAAATCTATGGATGTACAGATGGACTCCAGTTGAAACACCACCCATTAATGTAGATTAGATTCAAGAAATCTCTAGCATTTCTCCACATATTTTTTTGGAGTCTGCCTTCAGTGTGTTTTTTCCTGAGCAGATTAGAGGGAGGGAAATTGAGAGAAAAGAGAAAGAGAGAGGTGGTAATACATAAAGGGAGCGTGGTAGTGCGTGCGGCAGCAGTGGCGTGAGTAAGGCGGTGCCTCTCACCCTCTTCCTGAACCGCTGCTCAGGGGCTGCTGCCCTTTTCTGGAGCGACCTGTGGGAGAGAGAAGAGGGGGGCCGCCCGACCCCGTGCCATGCCCCGCTCTCACACCCTCGCCCCCCTGACCCATCCTGAGCAGTGATGTCATCACCGCTGCCCGATGACTGGCACACAGGAAAACAAGCATTACCGTTGCTTACGCAGACCAGAGTCTGTACGACACCATAGGCTCTCAGCAGCATGCATCTTATTCCTAGGTGTGAGTGCGTGAATAAGTGCATGTATAAAGGCCTGCAAAAGCTAGCATTAGAACAGCTCAAAGCTTCCTTGTTTTGAAAGGCCTGAATTTGTGTTCATGCAAGAAGGAACCCTCTCTTGAAAAAATGTGTAAAATGTGTGTTGGGTCGGCGTGTAAATATTTGTGCTACCTCAGATTCTGTGTCTTTGCCAAAAACACATTTGGGACACTCCCAGCAGCTCGGAAGGTCTTTGTTCACCACTCCATCACCTGACACCTAAGGACAACATATTAAAAAAAAAAAGGTTGGTAGGTCTATGTTGTTCAACACTGATTTGATGCATCTTGAGAAGTGGAGTAAAATTAAATCTTTGGTAATAGAGGAGTGTGTGTACCTTCAAACAGCTCGGATGTGCTATCTGAGCACAGTTGGAGCACTCCATGAGCTCTTCTCCAGTCTCCTGGATACCCTCCCCACAGATCTCACATACAGCAGACAGCGGCAAACCAGGCTAAGAAACGAGAGAGACATATAAAAAGTTAACATATGAAAGCAAAGCAAGACTTGTTCCGAAGACAAGAATTGATGACAAAACAAACACTCTTCAACTCACAGCGAGACACTGTCGGAGAACACAGGTCTGTTTGAGTTTGCCCGGACCACCAAACTTCTTCATGTCTCTGCAGAAGTTGCAGTCACCACACTCAGTGCGCAGACAGGCCTCACAACGCTTACAGCGCACACGCCGTCGTCGCAGGACCGACATGTTGGAGGCTGGTTTCACTGGACGTGGAACAACGGGTGT
The DNA here is from genome assembly GCA_032164185.1 of Moxostoma hubbsi. Lineage (NCBI taxonomy): Eukaryota > Metazoa > Chordata > Actinopteri > Cypriniformes > Catostomidae > Moxostoma > Moxostoma hubbsi. The sequence continues at coordinate 15,491,236 of JAVLUX010000012.1, read as the reverse complement.
GGTTGCCAGTTTGGGACGAATAACGGGTGGAGGCGGAGGAGGGGGTTGGTACCAGGGGGGCTTAAGAGAATGACAGACGGAAATTAACTTAATTTACTCCACTGACAGAGATGACAAACTGAAAGTTAAATTGTGAGATGCCAAATGCCTTGTAAATCAAAATGTAACACACCATAGCAAAAGAGAAAAATGAAAAAAAAAAAAAAAAAACATCTCTCCCCCCCCTCCCCAGTGGCTTAAGTTGATCATTTAAAAGATTAATTTATAAATGAAAAGTCTGTCATCATTTATTAACCCTTATGTCGTTCCAAACCTGCATGACTTGCTTTATTCCAGAGAACATAAAAAGGGATGTAAGGAAGAACGTTAAAAGGAATATTCTAGCTTCAGGTTCAGTTATGCTCAAATCAACAGCATTTGTGGCATAATATTATCACAAAAATAAACTGACTCATCCCTCCTTTTCTTTAAAAAAGCACAAATTAAGGTTGCAGTGAGGCATTTACAATGGAAGTGAATGGGGACAATGAGGATTTAAAAAGGCGGAAATGTGAAACTAATAATAAAAAAGCACTTAAAAAAGCACATTAATTCTGTAAAAACTCATGTATTATTTGAGCTGTAAAGTTGTTTAAATCATAATTGTTACAGTTGTTTTCGGGTTTACACTTACATCATCATGGCAACAAAGTTGTAAAAATGACTATTTACACAAAAAAGGTTAGGAAGAGATTATCACACTAAAATCATGTTTACACGCATATTGTTTATCAGGGTTGATGGAGATTTAAATTTTTTTTAAAAACCCTTTTCAAGACCTGAACAAATAAAATTAATACGTATCCCCATCCCAAAACAAACTCAAAATAAATCAAGCATCACAGACTCTTACTTAAACAGGCTTTTAAGCTTTTAAATCTTGCTTATCAGTAAAACAGGGTATGCTATATGAAAATTGAAAATACTAGAGACATGTTTTACACATATATACAGGGCTCGTACAGATGCTTCAAAAATTAAATTCAAGGACTTTAAGCACATTTTTATTTGTTTTCAAGGACTATGCTCGAGATGACATTAAAACAAATTATTTTAGTTAATTTTAAATAAACATTTTAACCATTCAGTTAATTTGTTTTTATAAAACACCACTTACAAGTACAACAATAAGCATCTTTAACTACATATTCTCAAAGTAAGAATTTTTGGTTCATTCCTGACAAAATTGATGTGAAATTGTAGTGTGCTCCCTTAAAACGCACTTTGCTTTCCAACAAAGGTAAATAACTGGGTCCGTAAACAGTATGACTCATGTGCTGTGATCCATGTTTTCTAAAGTCACACAACAAATTTACGTGAGTATTAGTTAAAATGTGAATGCTTTTTCATGACTAAAAAAAAAAGGCAAGAGACATGTTTGTCCACATATTTTGATATTGACCCAATTGTTGTCAGAAATAACATATTTTGCGAGACAAAGCATTCTCTACAGAAGAGGACACTAGACGGCTCACAAAACTGAATCCTCCATTGATCTGCATTCAAATCATTTTACATATCTTTTTTTTTTTTTTTTAATCCTCCAGTAACACTAGATTGTTATTGGCCCATTCTGAACAGCGCAGCCTAAAGTAACAGGTGCCACGCGACAGCGCCGTCTATGCGCTGCCTGCTTCAGCAGTGGTCTAGTGGTCTGTTGTCGTGTTTTTCCGAAAATAAATACATTTCATTTATTAAATGATTTAAGCAACATATTTTAAGATTTTCTATAATTCAATAACTTTTAAAGCAGCTTTTGGTAAAAAATAGCTATTTTCAAGGGTTTTCCACTTAAATTTGAAACGGCAAAATTCAAGTACTTCAAGCACCTTGTACGAACCCTGAATATATTACATTAAAATTGGCTAATGTACCATTATATAAATGGATACAAATTATAGGTTGACCGATATTGGATTTTAGCCAGTGCTTGTAATGGGCGGGTACTTCTCTAATTTAGTAAGAGTATCACCACTTCTCAGAGTCTCCCGGGAAGATATAATGTTTTTAATTAAAGTCAGTGATTTGATGAGGACTGGCAATCACTTTAATCTGACCTTCAAAATGATTGTGATAAAATTGCAGTAAATATCCGAGTGCGCCCTGCGCAAAACTCAGTGGTGTGTTTAACAACACTCAACATGTGCAACAACAGCAGCGGCAGTCATCAAGCGTTCCATAGTCCAGTTCCAGTTAGTTTTTTATTCTCATTCTTTTCTGTAATGCTCGTAAAAAGACGTGAAGGGTCACTGAACTTGCCTATGCATATATCCTAACGGTGTTTGGTTCTACATACAGGTGTGTGTCAGCGTTCACAATCCTGAACATCATCAGTTTGTTAACCATTCCTAATGATTATCTGCACAAGTATCTGGCTCTTGTGTGCAATATCACAATATCTGCAGGACAAGAAAAGGCTAATTTTCCCCTCATTGAAGGAGAGGATTTAAATTTAAAAAGAAAGAGCAGACATAATGCAATAATTTAGTGTAAGAAGGCAGTTCTACATTAGATTGTCATTGTTTTCTTATGTGGGTTGATATTATCAAAGATACAGACTTTAGCAGATATTAATGCCCTTCCTCAGTTTTCATAAACAATAAACCTAAATTGTAGGATATATTTTTATTTTCAGAGTTTATCAAAACCGGTTTGTTAGTTGAGGATGTGAGGTCATGTTTGTTCTTCAGCCAAGTCTTAAGGAATTTAAGGCCAGACCTTAAAATATTATTTAACTACCCCTTTTAATGTAAATAAATGCATATTATTAACAGGTTTGTTTTTCATGTTAACACGTTAGTCACAACGAAAGTGTAAGGTCAGATAAATACAGAAAATAAATTTGGCGCAGTTGAGTTTTCATCTGTAACATCTGGCCCACGAAAGAAAGTAGTTGAAGAGCCCTGCTGTAAAACCTCAAGTTTATATATTTATTTTTAAAGCTACACTATGCAACTTTTGGCCATCTAGCAGTTAAAAAGTAAAACTGCATGTGTCCTGCAGAAATGTTTTTTTTTTTATAATGACTGATGTTGTGCTTCGGCTCTTCTCCACTACGTGTATAAATGTGGTTTGAGGCACTGGTGTACACAGATAAGGGACATGCCGAATGGACAAATAAATAATGAAAAGGAAAAGGTGGATATCAAAAAACATGTCATCTAAGCAGGTAAGTGCCATATCTTATGCTGTTGTTTTGACTTCTTGGAAACATTGATGTTTTTAAATAAAATTACATTACAAAAGTTAAGACAACATTCATAACATTAGCCATAACGATTGCTAGTCTGATAAGGTCAAACGTGGTAATGTTTTTATAACCGCAGTATATTCTGGCCAAATAGATGACGTAATTTATAGATTGTCACCGACCAGTGGTCAGACGTGTGCGTGTGTGTGATTACATAACTAAACATAAACCATATAAATAAAATATCTTACCTGTTGAGTGAGAGGGAGTTAAGAGGAGTTAATCCTTTTAAATACTTTCAGTTGTCGCTACCTCTGTAAAGCCAAGCCGATGCTGATTTGGGTTTTATTACGGACTCTGTCGCTTTTCCTTTTTTGCTTGTGGACTCTGTTCGGGGTTTCTTTGTTTTAACAACCGGTGATTCCTCTGAGGTTTGCCATTTGAATGATCCATGGTCAATTTTTCTCGTTCGTTGCGACATCAAATTTTCAGCTTCAGCTACTCCCACACCACACACAGTAGCTGGAGCTTATTTTCTCTGCATACGGATATGACGTATACTTTGTGAAGTTGATCTTTAGTGATTGCTTGTCATACATTTTCGATAAGGCTTAATGATTGCGAACTGCAAAGCAACAGCTGGAAACTCACAAGCCTCCGCGTGCTTGACAAAAATACAACAGAGCTGCGTTTTCACGCTGAAGGACGCAGCACATGCATTTAATTAAATCATATTCTTTTGAAGTTTGATAATCACATTAGGTCATATTACGATTCCTGTCTTTCATCCCCCAAATTTAAGACTTTTGTTGTATCATTTAAGATATTTAAGAATTTTTATGACCTTAAATTTTGGAAAATTTAATTTAAGACATTTTAAGGACCTGCGGGAACCTTGGTTTATGTCTTGTGGCTATACTTTTGAAAAGGGAGTATTTAACATTAAAATATTGGATCCCATTCACTTCCATTGCAAGTGCCTCACTGGAACCCAGATTTTTTCCTTTGTAATGAAAAGGAGAGGCAAATCAATATACATTTTTGTGGTAACTGATATTATATAACATCCCCTTTTGTCTTCCACAGAAAAAAGTAATGTGTGTCCATTTAAAAAGAGCACTGATTTAAAGAAACAAATTCAGTGAAGAAACAATGAATTACCCTCTTCGGCCATCTGACAATAGGTTTTCCTGTATAGGAGAGTTTGGGGATGTCATTGGCATGTTCTTTCAATAACGCCTGACAGGGAGAGAAAACCAAACACGTTCATCAGCTTTCAAAAAGCGTGAGTCAACTGGAAACATCCCAAGTCACATTTATAAATATCTTTTCATGCAGCTTCACACATACAGGATCAGAAGAAGCACTTTCACAAATAAGCCATGTAAGACAAAGTAGGTGCGAGTGCTGACCCGTATGTCGTGCAGCAGGGCAGCAGCATTGTGTATTCCTGAAGGCACACATTTCTTATGTGCCGGCAGAGACTCCAGCTTCCCCACCAGATTCCACAGCCCCTCCAGCTCAAGAGGAGTCAGGTGAACTTTTACTCCTGGCCCACTGGGAGGACAGAGAGCATCGTCATCTCTCTCCTCTTTAGCGTGTCCATTTAGTACCTCACCACCTGAGCTTTCCTGCTTCAAGCCTGTGTATGAGACAAAGAGAAAGAGACCGAAAGTTTAACTTTTGCATTTGTGCTCAGTTTAAGCCACATACTGAATATTTGAGTATGTTGTTAATCTACTGACCAATGCACAGAGAGTACTTCTGGAACTCAGGGATGAGGTGGGATGTGTTGGTCAGGCTGTACAGATAACGCTCCAATACGTACCAGCCCATCTCATAATAGAACGGATAACGGAATTTAGGTGGCACCTGAGGGGACCAGAGATTATAAAAAGTGAATCTTACCAAGAAAGGCCCAGGTCATATCTCATCCAACACCCCTAATATATATATATATATATATATATATAGTCAAGGTGGAAACATAATTGGGTTGATTTATAACAGGTTTCGAATGAGATTCATCCATCATTAAGACCATAATCACTCACATAAATTTATAATAGCCTAAAATTCAGTAACCACTGGGGTGAAATGGGCCCAGACTGGGGTGACTTACCCGTGTCCTGTCCTCAATACTGGATACATGCAGCTGCATGGGGATGTTAAAACTATGCAGGAAATTCCCACCAAACACAAGAGTGTCTACAGGTGTGTAAACCGCATGAATCCAACCTAAACAATTCATATAAAAAAATTTTGTGTAAAAAAAAAAAAAAAAAAAAAAAAAAAAAAAAACTTATGCTCAAATACTCAAGTGTTCTCCATTGCATAAATGTCACATCAAATACATTTAAACCATCTTAGTTTAAAGAGAAATTAAAATGCACAATAGTAACAACATGAGTTTGTGTCTGCATGTGCTTACCTGATGGTATAATGAACGTGTAGCCCTGCATGAGCTTAATCCTCTGGCAGTCAGTGGCCCGATCACCAAGGAAGATGTCTCCTTGTTTCCCTGACAACACCCAGTTCTCATAAAGCTCCAGGTTTTGCGGCGTAGGTGGGATTAACCAAAACACCTGTAGAAGAACCAGCCAATTACTGGGTTAATCATATAAAAAGTGCAATAGCTTTATCAATGATCATATGACTCTACATAAACTCTTAAAAAAATCATTTCAGGATGCGTGTGTTCATGTGCTCTGACCTTGCATCCCTGCAGTATGTGGTACCACACAGATGTACCTCCAAAGTCTATGTGGAAATCTGTGTAACAGCCCTGCACACTCATTAGGCAGTACCTGCAGGCAGAAAACAAAGTTGAGGCAAAGTTGAAAAAGGGAGGGAAGGTCTGCATTGGGAAATTGGAATTACAAAAGGAAAACAAAGAATAGTGTGTGAGATATTAGAGGTGAAGATTATGAGGAAAGAAAAGGGACAATACAGGGGACTGTTTATCATCTCCCGTTGAACAGAACCTAAAGACCAAACATTTGTAAACTTAGACTTAATTGGAGGATGAAAGAAATTCTCACTTCTGCACTTTGGGGTATTGCATCTCCATGATAGAGTTTGTGGCATCTCTTTGCCTTTCCTTTAAATGTCGTGGCCACATGTTGTCCACCCAGTCAATCATGTCCACCTGTGCCAACAGGGAAAAATAATTCCGGCATTACAGACTGAAAATAGTTAAAAATTTGCATTTCTTTGGAGTGTCAGCTAATCAAGATAAATGATGTATGTATTAACCGTGGATAAATTATGTATGTACTAACCGTGGTAGGTCTTTTGACCAGGCTCTCTAGTTTAGTGTGGCTAAATTCAAGGCTGATAACATTGAAAAGCTTCTCTCGCTGAGAGGGAGGAGTCTCATAGTACCGCCTCCACTGGGCCATTGACATCTCTGTCGCCTTCTGAGTAGCCACATCCATCACATCAATCATCCGCCGACTTCCTGTCAGCAGAGAGGAGAAGGGCTGAAGCATCCCATACCAGCATTCATTTGGAATTAATGAATCTACCACATATAACACTTACCAACGAATGTTTTTACATCATTCACACTGAAGTCTGGATCCGGCATGCTAAGAAATAATAAATGCAGATTAGATTGAAACTTAAAACATTACAAAAATCCAGTAAAATGAAGAGAGTACATTTATGAATTCAGCAAACACTTTTATCCAAGCAACTTACAAATGAGAATAATGCTTGTATAACAATAATAATATGTATAATTATTATAATTCCAAGTGGGAAAACAATGTAAGTAGTGCCAAACACATTTCAATTGAGTAATGGAATTGTAAAAAGAGCCAGGCATAAAAAAAATACTCCACTCATGTAAACACAGATGCTCCTAGCTACGCAAGCTCAATATCATGCGCCGTTGTGTTCTAAAATGTGTCAGACCACAATTCATGCCATAACACAAGTATGCATTGCATTCTCTGCACTGGCACAAGAGGCCCTGTAGCAGACCTTAGTACAGACCAGGGGTCAGCAAACTTTTTGACATGAGTGCCATTTTTTATTTTCCTTGTCTATGGCTGTGCCGATGGGAAATAAATAATATACATAAAAAAATAAACTAATAAATAAAACATGTGCATGTTTGTGAGTTGTGTTTCTTTTTTTATACATGAGTCATGCACCAATTCTTCATTTTTTTCTGATTATTTTTGGATAATACTCTTTTTGTATTATAAACTTGTCTGCAAAATCCTAAAACTTCACTTAGGGGTGTACTCACTTTTGTTGCCAGTGATTTAGACATTAATGGCTGTGTGTTGAGTTATTTTGATGGGACAGCAAATTTACACCGTTATACAAGCTTTACACTCACTACTTTACATTGTAACAAAGTGTCATTTCTTCAGTGTTGTCACATGAAGATATAATCAAATATTTACAAAAATGTGAGGGGTGTACTCACTTTTGTGAGATACTGTAGGTAGACTGTCTGCTCTAAAGTGAGTTTTCTATTTCAAGTTAACTATTCTCATGGCAGATAAAGAGTTTGAAGAGAATTTTGCTGAGCAAGTAAGATAATGTCAATATATTTATAAGAACTCACATTAAGCAGACTTATGTTCAACTGGACTGCACGCTGGCTAAGCATTGGCCAAGCGCTCACATTTTTGTACTTCCTTAAAATACGTTTCTGGCCTAAAGAGGGGTAGTGCAACTCAAAAGGCAGGGTTTTCATATAAGAAAAAAGGCCGTGGGGCTTGAAGGGAGAGAGACAGAGAGAGTGAAATAGAAAGGGAGAAGTGACAATCTCTTACTTAATGCCAAGCCCATCAGGTCTCTCAAAGATGATGGGATCCCTGAGCCCCCCTCTCTGGATGTATTCAAATGTAAAGTCTAAACAAAACAGTTAGAGTTAGAACTACACACTATATAACATCCTTTCTTCAAAGATACATTTTATAAAGAGATGCTCCAATATAGGTGGTTTCTCTCTGACCTTTGCCCTCCATGCGTTTAACTCTGTCAGAGCTGAAGCGGCTGCATTGCAGCTTCTCCTCCAGATCGAACGTCCTCTTTCCCTCGATCTCATCGTCGGAAATGCCATCGTCTTGATAACGTCGTCGTGTGCCAGACCGCTATAAGACAAGGGAACGAGAGTGAGACAATGGAAAATATACACCAGAACAATACAAAATTCCTACATACACTCAGACTTTTGTTTGAATAATGGACAAATGTTGTCATTTTATAAATCACCACAACTCTCTGCCAAACTTCACACACAAGGGATCAACAGTGCGGGTCTATATGAGTGTATACTCCTACACTAGGCTGAGAGATGCACTCGCCCACAATAACACACACATGCAATACTAAAGGCCTGTACACACATGCAGCGACTTGATAGCTTGAAGTCGCTAATCTCTGTAATATGAAGTTGATCACGGGTGTTCCTACTGCTGTCACGCTAACGTTATTGGAGGACTGCTTGCCTGTCCATATCTTTAAAAATTGTGATCACAGATAAGATGCACTGCTGGTAAAACCAAGATATACTTCTAATTCGACAAGGAATATGTTTTCTAGTCACTAATAAATTACATTCTGCTGTGGAGAATGTTGTTACATAAACTACAGCGGTGTTCAATGCATTTATTTGCAATCTATCAATGTACAAAATCTACGACTCAAACCCATTCAGACCGCCAATAATTTCTAAAACGTCATTCTAATTTGACAAATAATCAGTTATCTTGTCCTTAATTGACATTGTGCAGGAGAGAGTGTTTTAATATGAACTGCAGCAGTGCTTATTGCATCAGATCATTAACAAGATGACCAAACTTTCACTGTATCAAACTCACTCAGACAGCCGACATTTCTACACATAACTTTTTATAATATCCATCTTTGTGGTTAGATCACAAAATCACATAGAACAGTGAAATCGCTCCAAGAAACTTTAATTTCTCTTCTGTCTTGCCTGCACTTTACTCCATTTCCACAAAGGAGATGGGTGACATGAGCTCCAGTGAACACAGTCTTCACTCCTATTGGTTGTTGCTCCCAAAAGTCACTCGTCATTCGCATAAAGTTGATCTTTTTTCAACTTTGTTGCGGCACCCGCCCACATCTAGTCACCAGAGGTCGCTGTCGCTTGTGTACCTGGAAGCTCTCACTGAAAATGAATGGGATCATGTCGCTTTGACGCTGGAAGTTGCTGCATGCATGTATGTGGCTTACCTCTAAACACAAATCACGACCATTAGACTATACACAGTAACTGTGTTATAACACATCATAATTCCCACCTGTCAAAACACAACATATTTGTGCCTGTTATGAAACATTTAAAACCTGTAAGACATGAATTCTTGTGCTCTAGGCAACAGACCAGGTGTGCAGTAATTCTATAAGTCTAAAATGTTTTTGTTTTTTTAAGCATGACATCACGCACACCATTTTTAATCGATAAAAGTCCATTTGAATGGAACCAGGCAGAAGATGCCAAATTTTCTAAATTTTTATTTACGAATTTTCACTTTGTTGATAACAAAATAGCACGAAAAGTGGATGGAAACCAGGCTTATGTGCTTCATGCACACAACAAAGTAATTTACACAAATTTATCTTGGGTCATATAATAAAACATGGGTATATTATTTCCTTTGCAGTCTTCAAAAATGTATGAATGATAGTCAATTATAAAAAGTATAAAAATCTAAATAATTACATTTTAAAAAAAGCTGTTTTGAAAACGGTTTATTTCTGCAATATATCCACGCTGCACACTGGAAACTCACATGACATGACCGCACGTGCCACTCCCTAAACTGAGACTGACTGGTCATCTTTTTATTAGCGGAGTAATAAATGGGCAAACCGCTCACAACAGAGAATGGGCTGTCATGTCCACACATGCACTTCTTAATCGCAGAATTTGGAGTCATATAATCGCACTTGCATAATATCTCAAGAGCACCATCAGAACTTCGGAGCATACCGGATTTAGTTTTTTTTTAATCTTCAGATACAATTGCTCAACAACTTGCTTGATCTGCACAAATTAGGTGTTGTTTTAAAGCATAGACTGTTATTTTTACAATAAATGTAGCTGATCTGACCAATTCTAAAACACTGCTTTTAAATTTGCTGATAAATTAGAACGTTTCGATTTTAAAAAAATTCACAAATTTGTGATCACAACAATCATAAAAATATCACAGAGCCATGTGTTAGCTTATATACAGTTGAAGACAAAATGATTAGCCCCCAATGAAATATTTAGTTATTTTTCAAATAATTCCAAGTGCTGTTTAATGGAGAAAATATTTTTTTTTTTCAACACAGCATTTCTAAACACAAGTTTATTTAGGCAACTTAAGTGTTTATAATACAAACAGAAACAAAATTATAACCAAGAATAAAAAAAATAAAATAAAAAATAAAAATCTACAGGTCAAAATTATTAGCCCTCTGATGTTAATAGTCAATAGTGTATCCCTTTTGCTTGATAACAGCCTTAAAATCAGTTGTTGTAGTTTTCAACAATTTTAGTGCGAGTTGTCGCAGCCCATTCCTTCTTAGCAAATCTCTATGGCATGGACTCTAGTCTTCAGTGCGGCCAGTCAAGGATGTTTACTTTGCTCGTTTGGAGGTAGTTCTTCACCAGGAGTGAGTTATGCTTTGGGTCGTTATCATGCTGGAAGACGAAATGTAGAAACAAACCAAGTTTTGTTGCAGATTGTCTGAGGTTGTCTTTCAAAATCTTTTCTTAGTCTTTTTCATGATTCCTTCGACCCTGATGAGATTCCCAGTTCCAGACACACTGAAACATCCCCACAGCATTATACTTCCACTGCCATGCTTCACAGTGGGAACGGTGTTCTTTGGGTTGAACGCCTCTCCCTTCTTTCTCCAAACATAGGCAACATCTCTATGGCCATAGAGCTCTAGTTTTGTCTCATCTGACCAAAGGACACGTTTCCAGTATGCATCATTTTTCTCTAGGTTGTCCTTGGCAAACTTCAGTCTAGCTTGGAGGTGTCTCTTCTTCAGAAATTGAGTTTTTCTTGGTCCACAATCTCGCAGTCCATTCCTGTGCAGGGCTTCCTGTCTTCTCACTGATGGTGAGACATCAATCCCAGACTTGGCTAAATCATTCACTAGTGTCTTGGCAGTTGTTCTTGGGTCTATAGAAACCTCTCACACCAGTTTTCTATCCAAGGTTTTTGAAATCTTTTGCTTCCTGCCTCTGCCAGTCTTGTTCTCCATTGTGTGGGTCTCTTCAAACTTCTTGATAATACTTCTCTTGGCAGTTCTTGACACCTGAAAATGCTTTGATAATCGTGTATATCCTTCTCCTGCTTTGTGAGCATTAACAATTATTTTTCTCAAGACTAACATTTATTTTGTCTTTGCCATGATAATAGTTTTAAATTACTTCACTAGTTGTTTTGCAAGATACTAATCCACAGTTTGAAGTGCAACTTAAAGGCTTGAGGGATTAATTAGGCAAGTCATTGGATAAGTGGTTGGTTCCGTAGCCAATCAAACAGATCATTTCTTAAGGGGGCTAATAATATTAACCTTTGCAGTTTTTACATTTAAATAATTACTTTATTCCAGGCAAATTGGAATAAATAAGGCTTTCTCCAGAGGAAAAATATAATAAGAAATACGGTGTTAAAATCCCCTTGCTCTGTTAAACATCACTTGGGAAATAGTTGAAAAATAATTGAAATTTCATAGGGGGGCTAATAATTTTGTCTTCAACTGTACATTTGGGGAGGTGTTGATTAGTATATGAAGAGAACATTTATAAAGAAAAAATAAATAAAAGTGTCAAAACTACAGTGTGTATTAGCGTGAAAAATCCACACAAAAAAAAAAAGATACAGCCATTCCGACACATTTTGGTTTATTACATCATGAAAAAGACATATCACAACTTGCAGCTGGTGATCCTGAATTAAAAAAGCCCTCACTTGACATCATATGATTTGTAAATCCAGAGATATAATTGAAGGAGTGTCCTGAGAGAGGGAACCTGGGTAGCTCAGGGAGTAAAGACGCTGACTAACACCCATGGAGTCGCAAGTTCGAAACCAAATTAGCCAGGTTGCTAGGGAGGGTAGAGTCACATGAGGTAACCTCCTAGTGGTCGCTATAATGCGGTTCGCTCTCGGTGGGGTGCGTGGTGAGTTGTGTATGGATGTCGGAGATAATAGCTTGAAGCCTCAACCCAATTGGGGTATATTTTAACCCAGCATGCTGCAATGACTTTGCAGCAAAGTTACTGACGACAACATTCCGACAGTTGGGATAGTCATTAAGGGGAGATGAGGTTTCTACTGTTGTTTCAGATGTAAAGACAAATTCACCTTAGGGTTTCTTGCATAAATTTTTTTTTATTAATGTGTTCAGAGTCTTCAAGTGTGTCTTTGTAGTCATGTTTTAATGTCTTTTACTCTGGCATATTAGTTCAAAATGTTTATGTAAAAGTCGCTAATTAATTTTTGCATATTCTGCTTAATTATGAAGTATGCAAAATGCATTCGTCTTTGCTGCTGTCATTTTTTGTTTTTAAATTTGTATGTGATGTTGCTGCAACATTGCAAACTACACAGGTACTATTTCCAAACTTTAATTAGTACTTAACATTCAGACAAAATGTAACTGTAGTTCATGTAGAAACTGTTCACTTACTGTTCCTGTCTTGTACATATTTTGATGCCAAACCCATTTTGTTTTAGTCTAAGGTGTTTTTTTTTTTTGTTTTTTTTTTGGAAACAGCTTCTTGGATAAATTTACAAATGTATTGCTGTTGAAATGTTTAATGAATCTGTAACATTGTAATATGGATAAATATATTGAATTTCTTTAGAAACACATGTTGACTACACTATTATTTTTATAATAAATAGGTTTTATTAGGAACCTTGGAATATTAATTAAATGCATTTGAAAATCATGTGTAACCAACTTAAAAACATGTGCAGCCTATCAGAAAATAATAAGTAAATATTACTTGAAAATGGTAGTTCCCTACAAGATAAATATTGCCTTAATAACTAAAAAAAAAAAAAAAAAAAAAAAAAAAAAAAAAAAAAAAACAGTAAGTTGATAAATCAGAGTTGGCATTACATGTGAATTCTAACATGTCAAATAAAAATTAAGTTCAAAATACTAAAAAAGCTGATGAAAACAGTTGCCTCTATTTTCAGTAAAACCAGCACAATATTTTTTTTTACAGTATATATGCAATAACTTAGGATTGCTTTGTCCTTTCCACACATTTATTTTTTTCCTGGTATAGTTGACATGAAGGAAAACACCACCAAAATAAATTATTTGACCATCCATACTTCCTGTACAAAAGGTATAACATCAAACTGAATAATAACGTACGTTTATTTTTTAGCGCTCATACTGTGTGTTTTGTCAGCAGTATTGAAGCATAAGAGTCACTGCAGGATCAAAATATATTTCCTTCATTTTTTAAAGGTTTTCTAAAAATGTATACCATGTAATTGATGCTCTTTGCAATTCTTTTTTAGCGTTATAAGCTCTTATGGGTATACGGAAATCAGTCAAAGTGTCTTTACGGTGTTGAGATGTTGTAAAATAAGGCTTGTATGGCCTTTTTGTATATATCTTTTAGGCTAAACTTATCTAAAAGGAATCAGATATGTTTGTATGTTTGGCATCTGTGAATCAATTTTCCCAAGCCCGTCTTAACACTACAATTTAAAGACTTAAATTACACAGTTGTATGTCATGTGCAGTTGCAATTTCATGGTTGCATTTCATTCAGCCTTTGTCAGCCAGTTCAACCAGAGAACAAGATGGAGCCTTGCAGCAAACAGTGTTGAGGAAATAAAATCTCAGAGTGAGAAGCTTCATCACCACCAAATCCTTTTTCTATCTCGTAGGAAAGTCTTTTCACAAAGAACCGTATGTAAAACAAGCAATACTTTAAATCATGCCACTGAAGTACAAATAGCGGTGTCTTCAGCAACACATATAAACAATCCCTGACAACCCGAGGACAGAATCACCATTGATAAAATTACATTTTTGATCAACAACTGACTGTACAAACGACTGTAAAGAACAGAAAAAATATTGAAAATGTAGTGTATGGATCTCATTTTGTTCACACATTACACCAGTGGTTCTCAACTGCTCCATCCATCCTGACTTACATTTCAGAATGTTTAATATTTCATTGGAGACATTTTACCACTCACAGTTATTTTTAATCAAAACTGATAGTTGCAAGGATGTATACCCGTAAATGGAAATACGCCTCTATAAAAAGCATTTTTTAAATCCTCATCCAGTAATAAAACAAATGTGATTGCCCCATCCTGGCCAGTGCTAAGAAAAGTAACAGGTATCATGTGACAGTGCCGTATATGTACTGTTTCAGTAGCAGTCCGGAACCTCTGGACAATAATTTTCACCTAATTAATAAACATAAAAAAAATATTAATAAAAATCACTGAAATAAAAATATACCTCTCGTGGCACCCCCCCCCCCCTTGACGTGGTTTATCCAGCCCTGTACAGGTGCAATGTTAATATACTGTATAATAGCTCACATAAAAAAAAAAAATTAAAAAAAACTTCTGCCATAATTTACTCACCCTAATCGTTCAAAACAAATCTGACTTTTTTTAATCTGTAAAAACACAAGATGGATCAGAAGAGGATCAATAAGACAATGGCATCATAAAAGTCATCCATAACAGTCGTGCCTTATATTGCAATTCTTCTGAAGCCATACAATAATGTTGTGCAAGGAACAGACCGAAAAGTGTCAATTCACCTCGAGTCTTCACCCATTTGAAATTGGTGCGCACACGAGAACATCTTATGTTTACATAAGTACAGCTGTGAACGCACCTGATAGCACAAACACTTTGAGAGCAGCACGTGCAAGACACTGTTCTGCCAGGCGAAAGTTTAAACAAAGTTCATGGAAAAAGGGTGGAGGAAAAGAAATTGAGCACAATTGTTCTTACATGTATGGTCAATAGTTTCGTTTAATGTGTAAAAGTGAACAATATTTGGGAACATTTCCGAGGCATCCTCCCCCACACTTTGAGAACCACCGTTGCTGTGTCCTGAGTTTTTGTCATGGTCATCTTGTCACCCTATAGAAAGTGACGTAAATTGCATAAGTTGACATAAGTTGCTGCTTAAGGAATCAGTAAAGCATCTTGTATGTGCACTGTCCCATAATCGTTAGCAAGGCAGCTACTTCATACAGTCTGAGAAAGCTGAACTGATTGTGCTTTTAGTGACATGCACCTGATAAGCTAGATGTAGAAAAATTGCTAAATATAGAAAATGACTCAAAAGCTTATCATTGATATTGTTGATTTTTTTTTGTTGTGATAAGATTTTTTTTTTTTAATCACCCAGCCTCACATTATCACAAATAAACCCCTGCTGCTATGCGAGTAAGTTTGTAAATGAATTTTGGCATTATAGTTTCAGTCTGGGACAATGGTTGTGTGGATGATACATCCAGTCTGTGATGAGTTCTGCACTTGGCTTTAGTTTATGTGCATGTTTTAAGCACCTCACTCTGTCTCTGGCAAGCACATAAGTAGCACTAGGCTGCAGAGGTTTAAATTCAATTCAGAATCGATTCTGAATTAAGAATTGTTTCTTAATCAATAATAATGCATAATCTGACAAAGCAGCACAATTTATGATATTAGTGTTGTCAGATTTTACTGCTGATTTGAAATATGCCCTTTAATCATAATGGCCAACTGATTTAGAGATTTCAGTCACTTTCCATTCAAGTAGATACGAGCTGCAATTGTATATCCCTTGTTTCATAGAAAAATAGCTGCCTGGGAGTGTTCCAAAGATGGCCGCCGAGTGACCTGACTTGCTAAAATGACTGCTAATCCACAACTCAATCACTTGCAAGTGAAATCTGAACATTTATTAGCCAGATATTTTTTACTTGCATAGTGCGAAATTTGGTCACATAAGGAGGGCTGAACAAGACGTTTACAACGAACATATTTTTACAATGAAAAAAACAAGTAGCATCTGAAATAGCGCCTATTTGAAATGTTAGTCATGTTGCTCAAACACATAACTACACAATTGCAAGAGCAGGTTAGTAATAGTCAAAGGCATAAACCCTCTTAAACAAAACAATAAGACCCTCCTCTGCTCACCCGTGCCTCTGCCTAAATGTCTCTATGGCAATATAGGAGTGCTAGCCAATCACAAGCCATATAAATCCCAGTCATCACAAACATAAGGACAAAAGGGGGGAGAAAAATCCAAATAAATTGGGCACGACTGTGCAGTATCTTGAGATATCTGCCCCTTTCATGCATCTCAGCACACTGCACTAATTAGGCTACTCTTTTCGTGCGTTAAGACCAGAGGCAGCGAGAGCGTCAAAATTTGCTGCACTGCCAACAACGCTACCGAAAATGTGTGGACGCTCTGTAGGGCTGAGCAATTTTAGCGATTCTGCGATATAAATCGATATTTTTTTTCCCAAGAAAGTATTGATTTTTAAGCCGCGAGTATCGATACATAAGTCCCATTCAAATCCCCTGCGTTTACCCCCGTTCGCGTTGCAGGAAGAGTGATTTGGTCAGCCAGTCGCTAGTGTCGCTGTAGAGCAAGTTACCCGTAATAACTTTACACAGACGCAGACGTCTACCTCTTCCTGTTTACGGAGTCAGAGCGAGGAAATTCAAGAAAATGGCGGCGAATATAAATCCGGCGGTGAATATAAATCCAGCACCTTCGTGCTTAAAAGCAGATGTGTGGGAGCACTTTGTGTTTAAAAAGAAGAAGGAAAGCGACGACTTGGACAAAAGCATCGCGGTTTGCAAGCTGTGTGACACAAACGTGAAATACTCTGGAAATACCACCAACCTACGAGCCCACCTAAAACGTCACCACCCGGACAAGGTAATGCTAGACGGGTAGATTTTAATTTAAATGTTCTTCTTAGTGACTTGAATTATTGGATGTTTTGGAGAAGCCATGGCACTATGTTTACTTACCTGGTGGCTACTGGCTACCTCATATGTATGTTCAGTGTCAAGCTAAAAAAGCTGTCAAAGAAACTGTTCAGAACAGGCCACTGGCTGCACCTTTCAACTCTCCATTGTTAATTGCAAAACTGCACTTTATTTACTTTTCAAAGGCTTGTAAGCTACAGTTTGCACTTTTTCAATAAATGGAACTAATTTTCTCAACACATCTTTGATTCATTTTGTCCAGCATTTGCAAGCTGTAGACTCTCTGTCCAGGCAGAGACATATATTGTGTAATTGATGTTTTTAGTTTTCAGTTGAATTAATTCAATCCAAGTAAATGTCACCAAAATCACTCTGTCCTCTTTAAATCTTTCAGAAAATTATGTAAGTGTATCGAATTATATCGAATCGTATCGGTGGCTGAATATTGTGATATATATCGTATCGTGAGCTGAATATCGTGTATCGTATCGTATGATTAGTGTATCGCTACAGCCCTAACGCTCTGACGTATTTGAAATAGGTGGCAACATTCGTTGAGAATGCTTGATTTTGTGAACTATATTTAAAGGGGCCACAAAACATTCAGACATGTCGACCGGTATATTTTTGATGACATATCACAAGTAGCGTATATCCTCATGAAATATTTTAATATATTATTATAATATTATATAAACCATAATATCCACTTGATCAACTCTTATTTCAGACACCTTTGTCCACACAACGTTTATTTAAATTTATATCAATGTAAGCAAACAGGGACAGATCAAATATTATGGGAAAACCCGCCACGGCTATAATCAGTTTCTCCATTTTGTCTTCGGAACTAATGTTTGGTGGGAACCAAAGTTTACACTGTTGTGTTCTCTAGACTTCGCTAGAGCGGAGCTCTTCTATACTCCAATAGGTTGCCGCTGAACCGCGTCAAAGCTCATTACCATAATGTTGGCTGCACTTGAACTTTCCACTGATGCCAACACCGCCCAAGACTCGCCGTGCTGCTTCCTGCCGCCGAGAGACGCTGGGTGTCATAGAAAATTAATGACTTCCGGTAGATTTTGACGCTCTCAACACCTCTGGTCTTTTTTTTTTAAAGACATTACAAGCACTTTTACCAAATACACTGCAGAAAAAACACATCCACAACCAATAACAACCCAATGTGTCCCTGAAGTGTCAGGTATCTTAAGTAACTCGCTGGGGCCTGGTTATCTGTACTGCTCAGTTTAGTCAGCTCTGTACGGATGGTACACATGTGAATGATGCTGCAGTTTTCACCTCCTCTGGGCCTGTGCGCACCACGTGACAGCAGCTGTCAGCTCCTGAATCTCCCAATCTCTTTCATATGCAACACTGAGCACATTTATATGCACATTCTTACGCCGATAATGCTTAATAAGTTGACAACGCGTGCGGTCATGTAAACGCAATTAACCGTGTTCCTTTACGACGTAAAGGACATTAACGGCTTATGAATAAACCGGTCGACACAGGTAGATTTTTGCCCATTACATTGATTTATGTAGACACACGTGGCTCGTAAACACATTAACTGGAGTTCTTACTGGTTCATCCAATGAGCACACATGATGAACTTCAAGGCTTTATGTCAAAAGCTGAGAATAACATGATTATTTAAAATGTCATGTAAACATGGATTTATTGCTTTGTAAAATCATCTTATTTTAAAAAAATCTGACAGAGTAATCATGCTCAACTCTCAGAATGGGTCAAACGATCACAGGTGAGACTGTACCATTCCTATCATTAGCTTTCCTGCACTGCGTCCTCATGTGACACCATTAATGGACCACTGGGAGGAAATCACATCAAAACAACATCCAAACAATGCAGCTGAAATGAGCTAGAAGTGAAGAAGCAATGGAAAGCATAATGGAGGACAATGTAAATGATAGATGCCAAAAGTGTAATCCTCTCTTTTCTGTGCTCTTCCTCCAAGCCAGTCATCCACCGACAACCTTGTTTGTTACCTCCCTTCTTTTCACTCTATCTGCAGGCAATAGACTGCAGTGCACTTGGAGGAAGCCCTTGTGGAGGGCAACAAGACACTACACACCTCGCACCTTCAGTGTCACATCTTCATCCCTCTTCCTCCTGCCTCTCCGTCTCATAAACATTCCCCCATCAACAAGCGTCAGGATCTCCTGTCCGTTTTCCATTATGGTGTTTCTTCCTCTCTCTCAAAATTAGAATATCTGCTGTCTGTTCTCCTTGGTCATCCTATCGCTTCTGCAGTGCCCCCTCCTTCTCTCCTCTCACTCTGTTTCCGCAATTCTGCTCACATGGTCTGCTAAACCAATCCAATCATAAGTCTTCCACTTCCCCCTTTCTTCAAAAACAGGCAGACTGCACACAGCACTCCCTCCAACCATACATACATTTTTTTTTAAAGAACTGTGCTTTTTCTTCAAAAAAACTATTAACATTCTCAAAACACCAACAATCAAACCAACCAACATGATTTCAGACTAGATTTATGGATTCTACACTACACAATGGATGCAGCAAGTCAATCTATATGGTTTTACATATTCTACACTATCATCAAAACTCCCCCAAAAAATAAATAAAATATTTTACACCAACATAATTATGCCAAACTATCAGACTCCAAACATCTCGCTTTTCAGTCGGAGGCATCACACAATGGCCGATTAAGAATGGTGAAGGAACTCACTGCATCTCTCTCTCCCTCTGACATGTGGAGCTTGCCGAAATAAAAACAGGAGTACCGCATGACCATAAACAATTAGAATATAGTGATTTAGGAAGCGATTTGTGGAGTAACTTTACCTTGTAAAGTGTGTGATTGCGTATTTATTCCCTCAAGGCTTGCCGTAGAACGTGTATGTCCATATGCAGTTTTTCAGTGAGGGAAGAAATTATGTTCAATAAAAACAGACTGTTGATGATATGCAGCTGAATGCGATGAAAACATTCAGATTAGATTGATGTCTTGTCAGTTCTTCAGGAAAAGCAGCAGCTCATTGGTCACTTGAAGGGAACACAAGAGCACGCTCTGGCGACAGAACGATTTTTCCAAGCAAGCCTGATGTGCTTATTCAGTTTTTGAAGCCATTAGGTCAGCAGGTAGTGCCGACGGACACGTGATTAATGACCACCCACTGGCAGACGCTAATTCAAGCTTTGTCTCCCTCTGCCAGGATGGCGATTATGTTAATGAAGCACACACCTGAAAAATCATTGGATAAATCGGCTAGTGTTGCACCAGATTTAGACAAGCTACATTAATATGTTTTACTTCACAAGATTTATTTGTGTTATTTGCTGTATCTCCTTTTCTGTCTTATTTCTCAAATTTTATATATCTTATTCTTATTAGATTATTTTACAGCACACTGGTCAACAGTCTGTTGTTTTTGTTCATTTTATATATTTATAAATATACTGACATTGATATTATATACAGATTTATTCTGGATCACAAGATATGCCATTGCCCTTTTGAATAATTGTGCAAATAATAGCCAGATACCATATTCGGACAAACAAACACCAACATATTGCACTTTCTGGAAGATTACAATGCAAATGTGTCAAAAACGGTTTCAAACAAACAAGTGTGAACTCAAAGTGGAACCCAGTAATTGAAGCCTGATGCCTTAATCCAAGCCAACACAGCAACACATCCTATTTATTGAGATGACATTAACCCCTTCCAAGAGATCTGGAGTGCCAGATTTGCCAAGGCTTCCTAGAAATCTTTTATTGACCTCGTGACATCTGATATGGTCAAAACATTCATCATCTGAACGCATGAAACCAACTCAGAGAAAATGAAAATAATTATTTTGAGGCAGTTTTAGTGACACCTTGCAGATTCTTCTTCCCATTTTTATGACTATATCAAATAGCAGCAGTGAACATTACTGCTAAATATTTCACAGCTTCACTGAACATATATGGAAGGGTAATGGGCTCCATCTGCTTCTCAGTCCAGAGATACTCCACTGATCAGAACACAATGTACCACGAAAATCAACGCATTTTAGTTTCCAAGCACCACTGTTCTGCACTTACCAGTCGCTTGCTGTAACGCGGTTTGGAATCGTCCATTGTCCGAATGAAGACTCGCGCTGCCCGCCGCAACACCGGAGAATCGCGAGCCAGCGATTCTCCGTTAATCGCGTCAGAAATAACAGTCACAGTTATTACTGAGGGTCACTGTACTCGCTGCTCGATTAAATCAAAGTACTATATGATACATGAATACGGTATCGAATACGCTGTCAATATTCTACGAAACGACAGTAGTTTTAGAAAAAAATCGTCACAAGCTTCGTTCTTATAACCACTTTAAAATTGTATCTTTTTATATATAAAGCCGTCGTACTAAATACAATAAGAGGATACAAATTGCCAAGATATAATACTAGGATATCAAGCTAAGCGCTGCTGAGGGGGGAATGAGCGAGCAGCTAACCATCCGCTAACTCGCCCACAGCCGTAAAAAGATATACAATTACAAAGTGCTATGGGGGCTTGCCTACACATACGGCTAATATGTGCAAAGTCTAACATTGCAGTAAAACATTGAGTTTGGTGCGTATATTTATCGAGTAAGATAACCCCCGTTTAAGTTTCAAATAAAACCATAATTCCACAAGACTTAAACTCGGGCTCAGAGTGGGGGAAATCCAGCCGTTAAAACAGTCCTCGTGTACTATTAAATGTACATTCCGCATAGGCTTTTCAAGTGACTTTTCTGTTCCAAGTGAAACTAAGCATTATTTAGACAGTTCCACTGTGTAAATTCACGACAAAGTTAATGTGGAAAATCATTCGCCGCCATTTTCACATCGTCACAAAAACACCACGAAGCAAACACCGCCTACTACAAATCAGCATCCAATCACAAACGAATGCGACGCCATCGGGTTGACACTCATTGGTTGATATTGATGTCACTTCAAGGGAAGGCGGAAACAAGAGACCATTAGTAGAACATGTGACCACAGGAGCCACGCTCTCATTGACAAAACTGCATGCCGATCAATGTTACTACACAAAGATTGGCTTACGTGTGGTGAAAGAGTCATGATGGTAGCCAATCAAAAACTAAAATACAGACACTAGCTTAATTTTAGCCAAAGTTCAGGGATAAATGTATATATATATATACATATATATTAAAATAAACACGCTGCTTGTAATGTGATAAATAAACAATATCCATTAAATACCTTTGATCTTCCCAGGCTTGACGTCCCATCGCTTGTGGACACCCAGTCCATGTCCGCATATATATGCCTCGTTTGGGCCGTCTTGAGAAAGAAATCTACATTTTCTTTCAAATTAGCCTGCTAGCAAAGAGTAAGTTCGCAAAAGGTCGTCATAAAGTCCTCGACATTTGTCTGCGTCAAATAAACTGGAAAACCGCTGCTCACTGAATTATCTTCCGTGACCGACCATAGGTAACTCCGCATGGCAAAACTTTTCATTTAATCCAAGGCTAGCTCAGATCAGGAAGTAGTTACTGGTTGGTCAGCCATCAAAGCTCAGCCTGTGATTTGATTGGACATCTGTCGATAACTACAACGTTAAAACCAACTAAATATCGCCAAAAGTGTCCTGAGAGCACGTCTACAACACCCAGACTTTGTAATATGTGGGTTTTACATCTGGAAGAAGTCCTTTTTAGGTTGTCTTCTCATCTGCAATATGTCTAGAAGATGTTTCTCTCAGAAGTCAATAAGACATTCAGCATGTTTTGAGACGATGATGATTTATAATGTTTGTTAATCTACACTTTTTAAGATGTTTAGTAGATGCGGCAACATTCAAAATGAATAGTTTTCAGTTAGAGATGCTATTGTTGAAATTTACTTCACAATCGTCTCTGATAAATTTAATCAAAGAGAGAAAGTGTCCAATAAAAATATGGTTACTGAGATTAAGATTACTGAGTTCAACTGATCATGTGATTCTAAAATGGCAGCCCCCATGAGAGCGCCCCTGCCCCATTTAGAATAAAACAGCTTTTATAAAGTTACTAATATGACTAGAGTCCTCATCTCATGTGAGTGGTCATGACTTTATACATATGTTTAAAAATTACAATTAATTTCTTTAGGAGAAAAACTTTTTTAACCTTTAAGCCTAGATGAAATAACGAGTGACACATTTGTATGCAACAGAACAGGTTTTCTGTACAGAACAGGTCTTTTAATGACACAATCAAACTGAAATAAGTCTCTAAATAAACGGAGGTGCCTCCATAATATGCTATTCTATGATTACCATTGACATATAGAAAATTTTCTGTTAAACATAAGAAATACAGTCAACACTATGCTACTCTACAGCGTTACATAAGAAATTCATAAGAAATGACTGTAACCTCTCTTTGAAAATCATGAAATATGTAATTTGGACTCAGTTTAAACATGATTTTACAAAAGCATTAAGATTTTTTTATTTAGATTTTTTCAGAAAAAAAACTGAGAGGGAACAAAATATTAATAAGTGGTAGTCTATAATGATTCAATTGTCAATTATAAAAATGAGGCCTCATATGCAAAATTTCTCTCTTATGTGTATCCTCACATATGAAATAAATCATGACTTCCCTGAAAACAATTGTCAATAAAAGTATTATTCATGTCAGTGCCCTTTATACAATAAACAGATAGCTTGCACATCACATTTGCAGTAGTGCCACTAAAAGTGCAAGGCCAATAGATAAGGAGAACTAAAAATGAGGGAAAAGACCAAAAATAATGAGATAAACAAGCACTGAAAAGCATGACGGCTTATGGCTCATTGATACAAAGATACTTCTCTTGATTGATGAGAGACTTGGTGGAGTAGATATCCTCTTCACCTGTGAAAGACAGAATCTCACTCAGTCTCACAAATAGTCAACATACTGTACAACATTACATATGGGTATGCCTGACATTCTCTACAAAGTGCTGGTATTCTCACCTATTAAACCAACACAATTAACTCACATTTCACACATTTAGTTTGTTTTTCTGTCAGATTCACTATCTTTTGACTTATATTGTTTTTATACTAACTAACTAACTATGTATTCTATCCGCTAACTCAATACCTAACCCTCACTGCATTTCTAGATTTTAATTACCACAATATAGGGGAGTTCAGGTTTTATAACCTTGTGGGGACATTTAGTCCCCACCAATTTAGTGGTAAAGAACGCTTACCTTGCAGAACGCTTATGTTAGCCAGCTATACACGAGAGCACCACAGATGATCGCAAGAATTGTGCAACACAGCATGATCATCATCTTCTTCTACAGAGGTGTAAGGGAGTGGCCAGGGAGATCATGGTAATGATGAAATAACAGTGGAGGAGAGCAAGAGGAATAGATAGGGAATGAGAGATTTAGAAGTTGAAGAGAACAGATATAGAAATAGAGATGGTAGGGGAGATGGTGGGAGAGACAGAGGACATACATGCAAATATAATACCAGAGAGAGAAAAAAACAGAAGAAACTCAGTGGAGAGAAAGATTTTGCAAGGGAAGTAAAATGCTGCAAGGGAAATACAAAACGCATCGGTTGTCTGAATTGTGTCATTTTATATACTCAAGTGAAACTGTTACTGGTATTCGAATTTGACAATTCAAATCAAAGTATAGTCACTAAAGCTCTATAGTTTTATCGAAAATTCATGACATTTATACAGTGATATGATACAATCATTTCTTATCTAAATTTCTTGTCATTTCCAAGCTTACCCTGCGTGCTTCCTGTTGGAACTTGGCTGCCTTTTTAGTGTCAGCCACTGCTCTTTCCACAAAGCCCACCGATTGATCCATGTTGCTCTCAATCCTCTCAATCATGCTTCCCTGTTGACAAAATGCAAACAATGCCAATTAATTTTTGGGCATTATAAAATAAGTGCTTTATGATGTTCTGCCTGACAGCAACAACAGTAATCGTAAGGTCTAGAAAGTGGGGCTAAATCCTTGCTTTACTCTCTGGAAAAGACATATACACGAACCTGATTCTCCACCAGCATAGCAATGTCCACAAACATGTCATGCAACTCTTTTATGCTGCTCTCCAGTCGCATAATATCTTTGTGTCTTGCCTCAATCTCACTTAGTGCCTGCTTTGAGATGCCAGAGTCCATAATCTATAGATAAGGAGACAATATTGTTTAAACAACACACAATAAACTGGATATGTATAAAATAACCCATACAATGTGCAAACAAGGTGGATTCTTACAATAAAGCATTGTTCTCACCCCTGCTGTGAAGACTGCTGCGTTCCCTCCATCCAGCATTTCCTCTAATTCCTCATCAGTAGTGGCTTTTCCAGCTG
This sequence comes from Moxostoma hubbsi, assembly GCA_032164185.1. Lineage (NCBI taxonomy): Eukaryota > Metazoa > Chordata > Actinopteri > Cypriniformes > Catostomidae > Moxostoma > Moxostoma hubbsi. Next base: position 15,465,649 of record JAVLUX010000012.1, on the reverse strand, counting down.
TAAGACATGATTCAACATTGGCTTTAAAAATGTGCATACCTTTGGATTTTACAGAACACAGATCTTTTTATATCAAACCCTGCAGAAGGTCTGTTTGTCGTCACTCACTAATCTCCAGCTGTCTCTGGATGCGCCCTTTGCTCTTCTCTTTAAACTCCATTTGGGCCTCATTGTATTTGGTCATCACCTCCACAAACTTCTTGGCAAGAATGGCTTGCTAAAAAGTAGGAGAGGAACATAGTGTGTGCAAAATCTAATGATGTGTGGCAATTGCACGTGTATTTGTGGGAGAATCAGTGGTTGCTGTTACCTGAGATTTCTTTATCCGTATATCTGCTGAAACTCTTTCCTCAGAATTAGATGCCAAACTCTGCTCAATGCCTGTTAACAACATTGGTTGACAATTACGTTTTTAACTCAAAAGTAACTCGAAAGTAGCATAAGTTAGCATATGGGATCACATCTAGTGGCATCAAAGGATCATACAGGTAAAGGATTCACAGTGAGTGTATAATGTGAAAGTAATCATGAGTATGCATGAGATTTGTGCATTTTGTTGAACAATCAATGAAAGAGCAGACAACTGACTTTTGAGTTTGTTGCGAGCATTGTTGGCCAGTTTCTTTATCTCATTGGTGACTGCCTCCAATTCATCCTGCGTCTCTGGGTGGGAAATGAGATGAGAGATAAGAGAACAAAAGAGAAAGTTACAAGCAAGAGTAACAAGACTAACTAACTTTAGATCAATCATGGAGCGAGAACAGCATTTTAGAGGATCTGTGTGGAGAAATGAACACATGTGACAAAAGAGAAATGATAAGTAACTTTAAAGATACATAGGAAAGCAATGTAAAGGGATGGATGTTTTATACGTAAAGGGTGATAAAACTAACTTGGGTCTGATGTAGCTGCAGAGAGGATGGCAGAATACAGTCGCTTTATCTCAACCACTTTCTCATCAATTGTGTCTATACTGGTTCGGATTTCCTCAATCTGCAGAACACATGCAAAATTAGTTATTTATGACATTCAGTAATGTGATGTCCACATTCATTCTAATGAAATTGATTAGCACATACCTGAGCAAAGAACTCATCCATAAATTCCTTACTTTCCACTGGAACTTCCACATCATCTGGAGTTTGATCTGACTTCTGTTAGGACATAAAAGAACACTACTGTAAGTGTTTCCACATCACTTTAACTTTGCCACTAAACCTAAAGTTTCGACAAATGTAGGAATGATATTGCAGCTTAAGATCAATTCTACGGAAATTAAACACCTTTGACAGTTATGGATGTTGGCCATGTTCGGGGCAGGAGGACATGGATGGTACAGATCCATGTGCACTTCTTGTGTGTGCTCAGCTATCAGTCAGACGTTTGGCAAGTATCTAATCGTGAGCAGGATTTGAATTATAGATTTGTACATACAGATATTTACTAGTCAAAATTTCTTGATAGTTACATTTGGACTAGTAAAACATTAAATCTCAATGTAAAAAATGACATAATTACTTGCAGAAATACCCATTCTTTATATCAAAAATGGAATTTCAACTAGAATATATAATTACGGATATCTGCAACTGTATTTTCACTTGCTGAATTTCACAATGGTCTGTCATTGACTCCTGTAAAAAATGTCTCTAACTCATTTCTTACTAGATTAATTTCCAAATTCACATATCAGCTACTACGTCTTAGTAGTAAAAATGTAATATTTTTTAATATCAATAATTACATTGATACTATGTCCATTCAACTGAATTAAACTAGCAAAAAATGCAAATATTTGATATCTGTAATTCGTTTTTTTTTTTACTAGTGCCAATAATTTCAGATGTCTACATATTATGTTATAACTAGCAAAATAGCCTCATAATACATCTTTAATTTCTTGATATTTGAAATCCATTTCCAGACATCTGAAATTCTGAATCTATCATGCGGAAATACATTAACAGAAATAAAAAATTAGCATTTTCACTAGATGTAATTGAGATTTTTTACAAGTACATGGTATGGGAAATTGGTAAGAAATGAATTTTATAGATTATACTGTAGACAAGTAATAAACTAGAGAAACGTGTGTGTGTAACTGTGTTTTAAACAGACGTGAATGACAGATCTTGAAATGAAGTTACAGCTCTTTGTAATTATGTTTTTAAAGTTGAAATAAAAAATGTTATATCAAGAATGGGTATTTCCATGAGTAATGGGTATTTCCATGAGTAATTTTTATTTAAAGAATTAATGTTTTACTAGTGCTATGTATTTAGTCTACTGACATCAATAATTACCATTTTCACTAATAGCAATTTCATTGCTTATATCAAGAATTGGCGTTTTAACTAGTGAATTTGGTTTCTATAATTCACACCATGCACGTGATCAAATGTCAATATGGGACTTGTGATATCAGACACACTTTATTGTATGAGACAATAAACTATGTTCACAGTCAAGATGTTGTTCAGGCTACTCTTTTAACATATTTCTATAATCCTCATGTAAAAAATAGCCCACCAATTATGGTCCCAAAATCATATAAAAAAAATGTCAATCTGGAAAACTGTATGAATACGCTCTACATCATTGCCCATAACTCATAATGGTCCCATTCAGGACCTCATTGCCACAGGTAAAAATCAATCTAGGAAATCAATCCAAAGACACAGGGTGTTTTTGTTCAACATTAGTCACAAATTATAAATCATATCTTATTAGAACATCTTCTTCACTTACCGCTTTAAGTTGTTCCAGCCGGTCCTTCATCTTCAGTTCAATATGCTATACTTACAAGAGTTCAAATTGCTATGCTGCCTAATACAGAATATAAATAAGAGAGCAAGAGAGGTCATTTTTAGACTGGATAATTAGCAAACATTACAACTAAACCCAGAATATAGGCCTACCCAGTTTAACAGCTCCAAGAGAACCTTTCAGGGCTTTTGTTATAGATGACCACTTATCAATCTATTCATGCAAGAAATATCACAGGATTGTTCTCCGTTTTCATTGCAAAAAACAAACAATATGGCAGTGTTGTTGCAGGCTTGTAGTTGTCCTAAGCCTATCCTCTCAGAGCGGATTAAAGCAACAGTTGTATGCTGGGTAGCTAATCTTCCTCTGCTGAGGTGCTCCTCTTTCTCCACTAACACACAAGTGATTGGTGCAAAAAGCATTTGACAGATCTCACAAAGGAGGTGTGATAACTTGGACTAACGTTTTTCTAATCACCACTGCTATATCTGATATAGAGCTATACTGTAGTGTATAAAGCCAGAGCTCAAGGGGGTTTGGAGGCGGCATACGGGAGAAGTTCCCCTATCCATAAGAATGGCAAAACAGATTTGTCATGCAGAGAGAAAATTGTTAATTCATCACTGAATAGAATGAAATCAACAAATTCAATGTTTATAAATGTCTTTTGAAGTCACTTTCTGTCCTTTCACAATCATACAATTAAACACTCATTTGGAATATTAATGTGCACATTCCTTGTGTCATTTCCTCTTACCTTTGTATTTTCTTTGCTATCTTGCACTTATTAAAATTTAATAGAGTGATTCAGTGAGGTTAAGAATTAGCTATGTTTTGATTGTGGGACATCGGTTTAGGAAGCACACTGTTGTGACCATATGGTGGGACCTGTTGGTGACCTTTCTTGCCTTATTAGGAACAATCAAATCACCAGGGACTGAAAACCTTCCAAGGAATAAAAAACCAACGGTTATTATTATTATTACTTTATTTTTTTGCAGTACTTTTCTCAGTTGTTTCTTGGTATTCACTGAATTATTGTTAGATATGATGCATTAATACAGATTTGATGCTACCATGTTCTGATAGAGAATGAGATCTGTAATTAAAGCAAGTAATTAAACTAAAATTACAAAATTATTCTAAAACAATTATTACATTTTTAATGTAAAATAATTCAGCTTAAGATGATGTTTAGTCCAAACATATCCAAGCAGTGTCGCATGCATGCAGGTGAGAGAGATTTTGGCAATTAATTTAATTTAGATGACCAGATTTTGAAATATTTTAAATATATTTGGAGATTTATTCAGTAGTAAGAAAACATTTATTGAAAATATGTTATTTATATAGGCTACTGTATAAAGTACATTGCTTGTTATAATTTATACATTGATAATTCCAGCTTATTGGTTGAAGCAAGTCATAAATGAAGCATACATTTTTGTGTAAATGAACCTTATGGAAACATAAAAGACAGATTGTATGTTATGTAGTTTTTTTAGGTTTTGTTTTTAAAAAAAATAAAATAATAATAATTTAATGAATAATAATTCAGTGAAGTAGATTTTAAAAAATGAGTACGTCATAAAAACGCATTTGTTCATTGAACTACTTTCTCACGCGGCGGATCAGAATATGCCGTTGCTGGTTCAAAACAAATGAAGAGTCCAAGCCTTCGTTAGTAATTCAAAAAGTTAACTTCAGAAATAGTATCACGGCTTGTGCCGTGTCTAACAATTTATTGGATAAACAAGGATGGATGGATGGATGTGTGTGTGTGTGTGAGAGAGAGAGAGAGAGAGAGAGAGACAGAGCGTGTGTGATCACCTGTTGCCACACCCAAGCAGAGATGCTGTCAGCTTTCTGAAGGTCAGCTTTCTCAGTGGAAAAATAGCATCCAAGTGGGGGTATTTCTCCCTATTTCACGGTAGCCGGTGCGATAGTCATTCACTAAAGAAACTGCAATTTCATCCATTTTAAACAGTGTGTCCACACCAATGTGTAAAGTCTGATAAGAGGTAAGCACCCAGTCTGTTGTGTCTCTCAGCTGCGATGAGCTGTAATGCTGAAGTTGTTCATTTAAAGCTATTTCCTTTAGTAGTAGTAAAACATGCGATCACAAAGAGCTGTTGTATGTAAATGACTGAAGCGATTTAAAGCTTAAATAAAAAGAGCAATATATGTCACAGAGCCGCGGGGCTGACACTTTTCGGGGGAAAGAAATCCATGAATGGTCTCTGTATCTTACGATGCGATATGAGAAATTTGTTAGCATAGAAAAAATTACACAGCAGCTTTAAGAGAGTGAACGTTCACAAAAACAACAGAATTCAGATGTTTGTTAATATTAAATTGTAGTACAGGCCTGGGTCTCATGATTCTGACAACATAGTTTGGGGGGCTACTAACCTCTAAATGTACCTACAATTACAATAATTAAATCTGCACTTGTGGTATCGTGTGGGAATTCAGTGGCTGACTTCGGAATTAAATAATACTACCCATAATCTTACTACTTCTGTCATATATATATGGCAGAAGTAGTAACAGTAGTATTGTAGTATGCCATTTCATATTCAGCAAATGAAGAAACAGCCATCATCCAAACATCTGCTCTCCCCTGTTCTCCCCTGTTCAAGTCCTGTTTGTTTACTACCTGGTTTCCTGTCTTGCCTTTTTTCGGCATTTATCCTGCCCTGTATTTTGTTTTAAAAGTAGTTGCGTTTAGATCCTGCTCCTGTGACCTCCCTCGTTGCTACAGTTTTGCAATTTTTTTACATTTTTTTATGTATTTTTTACATAATCATTCTGGCAACCCAGTTTTTTTTTTTAAATTTACAGTGTAAATAGTCCCACTGGGTCTTTAATGCTGTACCGATATTAATCAACCAATGCTGTACCACATATATGTTTTATGATGTTTTGTAAAAAAAAGCATCAGTACAAAAGACTATCAATTTTATTAATCTAGATAGAGCTTATAATTTCCCACACTGTCTGTGAATGTTTACAGAGCTAAGAACACTCCAGCATGCTACTGCAAACAATGATGCATTATAGATGTATTAAGACTTAAGTTTCAATGATTCGCAAGATTTATAACATTAAAATATTATAGCTCTTGGAAAAAAACTGCTAATTTGGAAACAAACATAAAGGGTTAGGGTTGCACTTTATGTGGCCTGGGTTTCAGAAATATATTTCCCATTAATTTTCTCCACAGGCATTTAAATATTTTTTCAGTATATAATTCTCAGCTCTAAACAAACCCAAACCAGCCCTGAGATGAATTATTTAGATGAATTTGATTGCAAGCTGTGGCACGGTGGAGGGCGGGACCGGCGCGTGATTACGCACGCCCGGTCCCGTATTAGGCTAATTACGCCGTCAAGAGGGATAAAGGCCACTCGCGGACGGTGATCGGAAGAGAGAGCTCAATTACGGACGTCCGTCTTATTATGTGTTTGTCTTTTGAGTTCTTCATTAAACCTTTAAGTTTATATGTTAAGCCGGTTTCTCGCCTCTTCCTTGCCCCTCGCGAATTTGATCTGTGTTACATTGGCTTCCTTCCCGGGTTTTCGGCACCAATGTAACACAGATCATAATTCGCGAGGGGCAAGGAAGAGGCGAGAAACCGGCTTAACATATAAACTTAAAGGTTTAATGAAGAACTCAAAAGACAAACACATAATAAGACGGACGTCCGTAATTGAGCTCTCTCTTCCGATCACCGTCCGCGAGTGGCCTTTATCCCTCTTGACGGCGTAATTAGCCTAATACGGGACCGGGCGTGCGTAATCACGCGCCGGTCCCGCCCTCCACCGTGCCACACAAGCAAATAAAGTATTTGAAAATCTATAAAACAATAAATAGAAAAAGACAGGAAATCTTCATAAATGTGCAGAAATACACTTAAATAAAATCTTTATGAAGGCATTAACAAAGCTAATAATCAATATAAGAAAGCAATATATTTATATATATATATATATATATATATATATATATATATATATATTTATATATATATATACACACACTTACACAAGAGATTAAGGAAAGATTTGGACAAAGCATTAATTTATTCATTATATACAGTCCACGTATATTATCAAGTATTTAGTCTTTGTACAGTTCTCACAGGGACAAACAAAACTGTTTATCTTTAAGGATTGAGAACAAAACACCACCACCAATGAAGTGCTATTATTTGTTATACCTGACTTTAAATCCTCTAAATTGGACGAGGAAGTATGGAGAATGTGAATGGATTGACTGCCTTGAAATGAGGATTTAACATTGGCCTCACAGTATGCATCATCCATATCAGTTTTCAAGAACAACTTGGTTTGTCTGCCATTAGGCTGTTTATTCCTGAATTTACCTCAACAACTGCTTTGGATGTACAGAGAAATGTTTAAATGTGAAGCAACACTAATAACACTGTAGCTTATGAACATGGTTGTGTGAAGTATATCCATACTGGCCACTTTTGAGTGGACAAACACACACAGACATTGGACAACAGATAATTGAAAAAGAGTGTTATGGATCTTAAACCCATTGAGCTTTTGTGGGATCAGCTAGACTGTAAGGTGCGTGAGAAGTGCTACAGGAAGTGTGTGGTGAAATGTCACCTGAGTGTCTGGACAAACTGACAGCAAGAATGTCAAGGATCTGCAAAGCTGTCACTGCTGCATGTGGAGGATATTTGAAGTAGTTTAAATATTTTTTTCAAATTTTAATTTTTTTTTCTCAATGTCCTGACTATACATTGTGATCAGTTGAATACCACATTGGTCAATAAAAGTACCCATTTCTTTCCATAAGAGCAAAATCTGTACATTATTCCAAACTTTTGGCCGCAAGTGTATGCTCACACTGAAACACAAATCAGAAAGTATGTACGCCTTCAAAATAGTCAGTCCCTGGGCTTTGAGGTGCACTCCGCATAACTGTAACTGTCTAAAACCAAATCTAACTTTATCCATTGAAACTTTGACTATTGGTAAGAGCATGATAAAGCCTTTGTCACTGTAGGTGTTGAAATATGTTCCTGACAGACGGTCTATCTGTAGAGGTAGTCAGCCTGAATGTTGGCAGCAATCTCAGCCTCCCACTTGTCTCCATTGTTGAGGAGTTTCTCCTTATTATACAGCAGTTCTTCATGAGTCTCTGTGGAGAACTCAAAGTTGGGACCCTGAGAAAAAGACAGACAGGTAGAGGCAGACATTTGCTTCAATTAATCTGGTCCTGTTGAGTAAATGGTCAGTTAATGTTGGATTGTACATTTCAGTAGTAGATACCAATACTAGTGAAATTTCACAATTCCCGATTATTCAAGTAAACAAATAAATGAGAAAAAGATGTTTTTCCCTTTTTGTTGTCAATAATGTTGTTTGTTTAAAATTACATGAGACAGTGTCACATTAACCTTGCAAGGCTTAAAGGGTTATTTAAACCAAAAATGAAAATGATCTCTTCATTTACTCACCCTCATCCCAGATGTGTATGACTTTCTTTCTTATGCTGAACACAAATTAAGATTTTTAGAAGAACATCTCAGCGCCGTAGGTCCATACAATGCAAGAGGTCAGAACATTAACGCACCACAAAGCACATTATGTCAACATAAAATTAATCCATAAGACTCCAGTGGTTAAATGAATGTCTTCTGAAGTGATATGATATGCGTGTGTGAGAAACAGCTCAATATTTAAGTACTTTGACTATAAATCTCTACTTTCATGTTTTTGAAGATTCACATTCCTCGTGCATATCGCCACCTACTGGGTAGGAAGGAGAATTTATAGTATTTATTAATTTTATTGCCATGTCAGCATCACTGGCTATTTTCATGGCAATATCATGGTAGTTTTTAAAAAGGTAATATACACAATATATATAAAACAGTAATATACAAAATGAATATTTTATAAGCTCTTTATCTTATAAGAGAATTTTTGGAAATAAAGGTCTAAATATTTGTCACACCTTTCCAATCGCTTCTGAAGTGGATTAAACCACTGGAATTATATGGATTACTTTTATGCTGAATTTATGTGCTTTTTGGAGCATCAAAGTTCTGGCCACCATTCAATTGCATTGTATGGACCTTGAGGAAATATTCCTCAAAAATCTTAAATTATGTAGTAGTAGTATGTTTTGTTTAATGCCATGTCAGCATTCAAAGCTATTTTCATGGCAAGAATTCAATTACAAAAATACAAATATCATATAAAAACAATAAAAACAAAACAAATATAGACAGCAAGTCATATTATACAATATTTTTTTTAAGATTAACATATGATAAAAAGTCCAAAACCTTTTCAGGCACAATCTCATTTAATAAGTCCTTTAACGAAGTAACTTCATAAAATAGCATTCTACTTGCGTTAAGAACAGGGCAATCTAGTAAAATATGTTTGACAGATAAGGGAATATTACAAAACATACATAGGGTTGGGTCTTCACCTTTAAGCAAAAAAGCATGGGTCAGATTTGTGTGACCTATACGGCATCTGGTGTAGACCACTTGATCAAGTCTAGATTTAAAATTGATAAAAAGTCTGTTTGAAATTTCCGGATGAATTACATACAACTTATTGTTCTTGCACATATTCCACTCTTCTTGCCACTTATTTAAAATATATCGGTTAATAATCGGTCTGATATCTGAGGGAGGGATTTGACATTCATTAACTTCCTGATTAAGAGCTTCCTTAGCAGCTGCATCAGCTTGTTCATTTCCTGAAAGACCAACATGTCCTGGAACCCAGCAAAAAATAATGCTGAAAAACTGATTTAGTAGATAATCCACTTTGGTTAAGATGCGGTCCACTAAAGGATGATAAATTTTTAAAGTGTCCATTGCTTGAAGGCAGGATTTAGAGTCAGTAAAAATTATAAAAAATTTTTGCAGAGAATTTTCAATATGCTCCAAAGCTAAAAGTAAAGCACGTGCCTCAGCAGAGAAAATTGAGCACTGTTTTGGAATACGAATAGCATAAAAGTAATCCATATAATTCCAGTCACCATTGCTGCCGTTACACTGTTTTTCATCTTCGAGCCATCTGTGAATATAGGTACATGGGAAGGGAATTGGTTTCTTATTTCCAAATATTGCTGTCTATATACATTTGGATGGGTCACTCCTTTCTTCTGATGAGCCAAATCCAAATTGATATTAGGCTTCTTTAATTTCCAGGGAGATATAGAATTGAATTGTATTTGATTTAGAATGTTCAAATTTATATTCAAGTTCTCCAAATGAGGTTTAATACGAATACCAAAGGATCTGATACTTTTAGGTTTGCTCTCATACAAAGGAGTAAATTGTGGGTTGAAGATTGAAGAATAAGCAGGGTTGGTTTTATTTGCCTTTATTTTGACAGCATATTGGAGTGAGAGCTTCAATTGTCTGTTTTGAAGTGAAGGTTCATTGGCTTCGATGTACAAGCTTTGCACCGGCGAAGTTCTAAATGCTCCCAAGGCAAGTCGTAAGCCCTGATGATGTACTGAGTCCAACATCTGCTTATATGATTCTCTGGCAGAGTCATATATTATGCTTCCATAGTCCAGCCGGGAACGAATTAGTGTTCTATAGAGTCTCAAAAGAACCATGTAATCTGCTCCCCATTTTGTTTTTGCCAGTACTTTCATTATATTCATAGCTTTAAGACACCTGTTTTTTAGTGATTTCAAATGAGGAATGAAAGTCATTTTGTTGTCAAAAAGAAGTCCTAAGAACTTAATTTCTTTAACAACATTAATTGGTTCTCTATTAATGAAGAGTTCTGGATCAAGATGAAGGGATCGCTGGATACAGAAGTGGGTACAGACTGTTTTTGATTTAGAGAATTTAAATCCATTTTCAACTGACCACTGATATATTTTGTGAATACATAACTGCAGTTGTCTTTCAATTGTACTCATGTTCTTCCCTCTATAGCAGATGCAGAGATCGTCCACATATAGGCTGCAGAATATATTAGATCCAATGATATTCTCAATGCTGTTTATTTTAATACTGAAAAGAGTGACAGAAAGAATGCTTCCCTGAGGAACTCCAATTTCTTGTTTGTGAATATCCGACAAGGTGTTTCCTACTTGGGACTTTAAAATATCTGCTAGCCAAAAAGTTGGAAATAAAGATGGGTAATCGTCCTCTAAAACCCATGTGGTAAAGATCTTTCAAGATCCCATATCTCCATGTTGTATCATATGCTTTTTCCAAGTCAAAAAAGACAGCAACAACAGGTTCTTTCTAATGAAACCATCTCTAATATAAGTTTCCAGTCGGATTAATTGATCCAAAGTGCACTTTCCACGTCTAAACCCACATTGATAGTCACTTATTTGTTTCTTCGACTCCAGAGTCCAAACGAGCCGATTATTTACCATTCTCTCCATCGTTTTACAGAGGCAACTGGTAAGAGCGATTGGTCGATAGTTATTTGGATCTGAATGGTCTTTTCCTGGTTTAGGTATAGGAATTACGGTTGCTTCTTTCCAGGAGGGTGGTATTTGTCCAGAAGACCAGACAGAGTTGAAATTATCTAAAAGAAGAGATAATATGCTTTGGGGTAAGTGCTTTAAGAATTGATCGTGAATTTGGTCTGGCCCAACAGCAGTGTCATGGGAACATTTTAAAGAGTGTATTAATTGATCCATCTTGAAAGGTTGATTATATATTTCTTTGTTATCAGAACAGAAGTTCAATTTTTCCCTTTCCTGCTGTATTCGAATTAACTGGAACTCAGGGAGGCAGTTTTCTATTGACGAATTCTTTTCAAAAGATTCTGCTAATGTATTTGCTATATCCATTTCCTTTGTCTGAAGAATATCTAGTTTTTTAATATGTTGAATATTAAATCCATTTCCAATGCCCTTCATTTTGCGAATCATGTTCCAGATCCTCTTCATGGGAGTATAACATGTTAAACTTGATACAAATTGTCTCCAGCTTTGCTTCTTTGCTTCATTTAAAATTCTGCGAGCTTGAGCTCTACAAATTTTAAAAGATATAAAATTAGCCGTTGAAGGCTGTTTATTAAAAAGTCTTTCCGCCTTTTTCCGTGCCCCGATAGCTTTTTTACACTGCTCGTTAAACCAGGGGTTAGCTTTACAGTGCGATTTAGAGGATGTCTTTGGAATTGTTTCATTTGCAATATCAATTAACTGTTCAGTAAAAGTTTCTATAGAGTTCTGATTGTCTTGAGTTGCTGAAATACATTTTTCATAACACATAATTTCGAAAGAAGGCCAATTTGCTTTAAGTTGCCATCTTGAAGGTCTTTGTTGGACATCCGATTTGGGAAATGAGGTAATAAGTGGAAAGTGGTCACTTCCACATAAATCATCCCAGACCTGCCATGTACAATCTAAAAAAATTTCAGCACTGCATATTGTCAAATCAATTGCAGAATACGTGCCATGACCTGGATGAAGGTAGGTTTTGGTTCCATCATTTAGTAAACACAAGTCATTATTATGTATAAAATCCTCCATTCTCTTTCCTTTAGCATCACATCGATCTTCTCCCCATAAAGGATTATGGCTATTAAAATCACCCATAAGTAGAAATGGAGTCGGCAATTGTGCTACAAGTTTGTCCAATTCTTCCAATGTAATAACTTCGCTGGGAGGTATGTAGATAGAGCATAATGTAATGACTCTATGAAAGGTGATACGCACTGCTACTGCCTGTATTTGGGTATCCAGTACAATGTGACTGTGAATAATAACCTTTTTAACCAAGACAGCTGATCCACCAGAAGGTCTTTGTGCATTTGGTCCATATACATTAAACAGTCTAAAATTTTTAACAGTCAGGGGATCATTTGGAGATAAGTGAGTCTCTTGAATACAATAGGCAAGGGGATTTAAAACAGCAGTTAAACGTTGTAACTCTGCAAAATTAGCTTTTAAACCCCGACAATTCCATTGAATTATAATATTACTCATCTTCAAGTGGGGAGGATAGGTACAAGTCCTTTATTCTTGCACTTAGGGGAAAGACTACGACTTCGACTAGTCATAGGTTCTGACATTTCGACATCTTTTGGGATGTCATGTTTTGAAGTTCTGTTTTTATCTTGGTTTGGTAGTCGAGTTACTGTACTTTGAGATTTCTTTTTCTCTCTGGGTTCTCTTTGTTCCAAATGGGTATCTTGAGTCGGATTGGTTTGGATACATACATTCTTGCTTTTTTGTGGAGATGAATTCTTATTACTACTAATAACTTGAGGTTTGTCTGTAGAAATCCAAGTCAGTTCCGTCTGAGTACTAATTTCTCGTATATTTGATTTGACCACAGCAGAGTAGGACCTATTCAGCGTGAAGGCAGGGAGACCTTCAACAAGTTTTCGGGCTTCAGGATAGCTCACCTTCTTTGTATGTTTAATTTTTTGTATTTCCTTCTCTTTAATCCAAGCAGGGCATTTCTTTGATGAGGCTGCATGATCACCAAGACAGTTTTTACATTTAGCGGAATTAGTACAGTTTGTTTCATGGTCATCCTTACCACAATTGTGGCAAACAGCCTTATTTTTGCATCCAGCAGAACCATGACCAAATTTCTGACATTTAAAACATCTCAACGGGTTTGGTATGTAGATATCTACAGTGACACAGATATCCTATTTGAATTCTCTCTGGCGGGAGAGGTCTGTTAAAAGTCAGAATGTATGTTCCTGTTGGAATTATTTGTCCATCTTTTTTTATACTAATTCTTTTGACATCAATCACACCTAGATGATTCAGTTCTGAGGTAATGTCAGCTTCATCCATGTCTTGCAATTCTCTGGTGCGGATCACTCCTTTGCTGTTATTCAGAGAAGGGTGACAGAATGCTCTCATAGTGACTCCAGCCAGATTTGTTGCTCGTAATAAGTTCTCCGAGTTTGCTTTCCGAGCACACTCCACCAAAATTTGTCCCGATCGCAGCTTTTTAATATCCTTGACTGTTCCTGCTATTCCTGTGATTCCTTTCTGAATAGCAAAAGGAGACAGTTTAGTGAGAGGGCTGTCAATTGACAGAGACTCAAGTAAAATAAATCTTTGCCAATTTCCATCTTTGGAAGAAAAAAGGTTAGTGGTTAGTTCAAATTCCAAGTCTTGTTCCAGTATCCGTTTTTTGGTATTTTGTTTATTTGCCATGTTTAGAAAGAATAGATTCATCATCTCTGCTCCTCACCCACCTCGGAGTCCAACAAGGGGATGTACAGTGCCGCGGGAATCCACCGGATGTACACCAAGGATACAGAAATGATATACTTGAGCATATAAATACAAGATTTATACTACTCAATTGACCCTACGCCAGTGCCTTCTGGAAGAGGTGAAAACTAAATAGTTGGTTGTAATTCTGAACCAAGTCCAGGGCAAATCCTGACAAGCCGATTGATTGGAATGGGCCATTCCAACCTCTCGTCTGAATGAAGTAGGAGCCAAAGTGATGTGTTGGATATATGGCGGCCGCAGCAGGCCAAAATCCTCAAGCACCAGGATCTCTTCCTCCACTGACACAAGTCGCAACTCACGGCATACAAGTTGCCCCATTTGTCGCCTCTTATGATCAGCAAGGGGGTGCTAGGGACCTATTCTACCCCGGGTCCCCACGGGGGCTTAAATTATGTTTTGCAGAAGAAAGTCATACACATCTTAGATGTCATGAGGGTGAGTAAATGATGAACCCTATAAGACAAATCTAATGTGACATTAAATTAATTTATACTGATACCTTGCAAAGGTGTGTGTTTTGACCAAGAACTGCAATACTGCCAACACTGTTGAAAGACTTGTATTGTTGCGGTTTCTTTTATTGGTAAAGTGTACTGTCAGTTTCTCACCTCTACAATGGCATCCACAGGGCAGGCTTCCTGGCAAAAGCCACAGTAGATGCATTTGGTCATGTCTATGTCATAGCGTGTTGTTCGCCTGCTGCCGTCAGCACGTGGCTCTGCCTCAATTGTGATAGCCTGAAAGAGAAGCACAGGGGGTCACCTATTTACATGCATTACTTTGAGAGAGAGAGAGAGAGAAGAGGTATACAACATACTCCTGACAGCTTTCACATTTTATATTGTTGTCAGAAGCAGTTCTAATGCAAATGGTGCACTGAGCAAAACCCGCTGTTGTGGGTGGTTGGAAATGAGATGGCTGGTGGAGTTCAGGGTGCCCACTTGTCTGTGTGGGTGTCCCGTGCCGCCCCACCCCACAAGATGTCACCCCAGGCAGCTTCCCATGTCACCCATGCCTTAATCCGCCACTGATTGTTGTAAATAAATACTCTTCCTGGGGCCTGGGAAGCTCAGTGAGTAAAGACGCTGACCATCACCCCTGGAGTCCGCATGTTCGAATCCCAGGGCGTGCTGAGTGACTCCAGCCAGGTCTCCTAAGCAACCAAACTGGCCCAGTTGCTAGAGAGGGATTAGTCACATTGGATAACCTCCTCATGGTCACTATAATGTGGTTCTCGTTCTCGGTGGGGCGCGTGGCAAGTTGTGCATGGATGCCGCGGTGGATGGCTTGAAGCCTCCACACATGCTCTGTCTCCACGGTAATGCGCTCAACAAGCCATGTGATAAGATGCACAGGTTGATGGTCTCAGACACAGAGACAACTGAGATTCGTCCTATGCCACCCGGAATGAGGCGAGTCACTACGCCACCACAAGGACTTAGAGTGCACTTGGAATTGGGCATTCCAAATTGGGGAGAAATAAATAAATAAGCTTCCTATTTATGTGACAAAGCTAAGTTTTCTAAAAGATTAAGTTATTGTTTGTCATTACATTGATGTAAATACAATATAAGCAGCAAGACCAAGGGCAGAATGAAAAAAGATTGTACCTGTGCTGGGCAGATTGCCTCACATAGTTTACACGCAATGCACCGCTCCTCTCCAGAGGGGTACCTGCGCAATGCATGTTCACCACGGAAACGGGGAGAAAGAGGGCCCTTCTCGAAAGGGTAGTTGATTGTAGCAGGCTCACGGAAGAGATAGCTCATAGTCATTCCCAACCCTGTATCGACATTCAGATGGTTCCTACTATTCAGATTGATCTCATTTTGGGGGAAAATAATAATAGAAAGTTACATGTTGTTACTTGCCCCTGAACAGCTCGGTCCACAGAAGAGTCTGAGCCGCCCGGTCCGTGATGGACTTCATATCTGTGGCTTCCTCTTCATTATTGACATACTCTACATAAAGAAAATAGGCAATGTGACATATGCAAAGACTTTGAAATAAACATACACTAGAATACAATACTGGTTCCTGTTTTTGTAGCTTGAAATACTCACTAATTCCCGCTCTGTGCGCTGATAGGCTGAGAGGACGTGCAAGATTTTGACTGGCCAAAAATGACCCTAAAGAAGAACCCAATGTGATTATCAGGCATAATGCAATAAAATTATCTGTGCTTAACTCAGAGCCTAAACTCAAAACAACATTTTGTTAATATGTATATACACAAGGGTCAGAAATTAAGGTTGCCCAGGGCAAAAATGCCACCAAAATGTACACAAATGCCCCTCAAATTCAAAATGTGGGGACACATTTTATTTTATTTTTTAACATCTGATTTAGTTCAAAATACTCTACTATAGTCCTAGTACATACGATGGCATACATGTGTTGATGTTGATTTAATTCTTAGAGGTAATAAATACTCCATCTTGAGAATTTGTATGCCCTGAAAAAAAGGTAAAAATTGCTCTTGAAAATCAAATCCAGGAGGCAAAAATGCCCCCTTAATGTAAAAACCGAACACTAAAATATACATATATAAATGTAGTTGTTTCTATTGAATTATTGCACTACTAATGTTGCTATGTAGACCCACCTGTCCTGGATACATTGTAGAGCAGGCGTAATGTTGCAGACATCTTAAAGTTCACTGTGAGTAATAGGGAAGAGGATGAGGGAATATGTGGTTTATTATACCTTCAGCTGCAATCAGATAACATCATCAAAATGTTCTGGTAATTAACTGATTAATTTTATATGGTGGCCCAGGGGTGTACAACACAAAATTAGCAAAGCACAATAAAGCTAATACCCCAATTAAATGAAGCCACAATACAATGACAATTAAGAAATTATTAAAATATTTAGATAAGGCTGAAATTTAGTTGCGTTGTGACTTAATGTTGTTTTCATTTTGCTTTGTTTTTCTGTTATGCTGCAGTTTAATGTTGTTGTGTTGTAGTTTCATTTTGTTGTGACTTCTTCCTATTGTACTCTGGCTTTTACATTGTATTGTGGTTTAAATTCATTTTGATTGGGCTTTTCTGTGTTGTTGTTGTTGTCGTTTAATTGTGCTGTAGTTTATTTCCGTTGTGTCTTCAGCGTTTATTTGCTTTGATAATTTAGTAGTGCTATGCACCCCTTGGCCACCACCATTTAAAACATCATGAAAGAATAATTATAAACAGGCATGTATAGATTTGTAGGTTAAAATGTATACATAACGGAAAATGAAAATGTTAGGTCCTGTGACTGGCCACCATTTAATTCACTAATTTTTAATATAGCTTCTTTCGGTGTGAGAAATATATATATATATATATAAAACGTAGTTTTAGATTAAATTATTGACATTTCATGCTAACTACACCCGACACCTTTTATACAAAACTGTGCGCCATGCGCGACTTCCCCCTAGAGAAGTTAAACAAACACCCAAAACATTGGTTCCGCTAAAATTACGATGCGGTAAATACATTAAATAAGGTTTATTTCAGCCACACATATCAATTATCTATAATGCAATCTATAAACATGTAAACCTCCAATATAATGCATGACAAAATTGTGTAAAGCGCACAGACAGCGAGAACTGTAGCAGTAAAGTCCTAATACTTCAGCATGTTCGCTTTTAGTATTTAAAACAGCGGAAGCGAGACATAGATATGCATTCAAGCATGTAACCTTCGCACAATTATCATGGAATAAAATGTTCTTTATTCGACACGTAAAGGATAAATGTGTCGAATAAATGCTGTGGTCGCTTAGCCTCAGGTTCATTTCTCAAGGACTTTCAATAGCGACTGTAACGCTACTATGCTCATATCCTTATACCAACATTTTTTCTAATTATTATTATTATGTATGTATACAGTGTCTGACAATGAATACAATGAGTTTTATAAATCAGTCCACACTCACCGGACAGTCGCTATTTGGCCTTCTCAACCAGAACAACGGACGATATCGAAATGCACACGCAGATCGCCGGAAATGAGGTCACATATTAGTTCATCGTACAGCAGCCTTGCAAAGTTCGCGCCGCCAGGCCAAGATGTCTTACGTTTAGTTTTTATCGACATTTTTATCGACAATTTCTTTTGTGGCTTTTCAGGAAGTAACTAATAATTCGGTTTTACCTAGCTCAATGAGACGTGGTTTCTAAACGCTTATTCCCAAAACGTGGAAGGACCCTTAGATTGTTGGACAATTTACGATCTCTAACTTTGTTAAATAATGACTACAAATTATTAACCCATATATATATATTTCAATATATATATATATATATATATAATCTCTTGGAACATGGTTTATCTAAAATCATTGGGGAGACACAAACTGGATTTATAGGCCGATCTATACATAATATTCGTCTGGTTTTATACTTGTTTGCTAGATTATAACAAAGAAATAGAAGAAGTTGGCGTTGTTTTATTTTTAGATTTCTATAAAGCATTTGATATGTTGGATCACTCTTTTATTTTTAAACGTTTACGAATATATGGGTTTGGTGCATTTGTTCTACACAGATACTAATAATAGCCCAGTTGCCTTGCCAACAGGCACTTCACCTGGATTTGACATCAAGAGAGGGTTTAAACAAGGCTGCCCCATTTCGCCCTTGTTATTTATTGTGGTTACGGAGATGTTGGGAATCAAATACTGAAAGATTAAATGTGTTTGGACAGCAAATTGTGAATAGTCAATTGATGGACGACACAACACTATTTAAAAAGCTCTTGATCAGATTCCCAAAGCAATTTAAATAATTATTTCTAAAAAATTTCAGGTTTAAAAATATTGGCAAATGTGACATTATTACCATACACAAATGCCCCCTTGAAGCTGCATATAATATCCCAGTCAAATCGAGTGTTAAATATTTAGGTATACACATTATTCCAGGTATACGCATGCAAATGCAGACTTGATGTATGGATGCAAACGGATTTATCTATTTGGAAGGATTTATTTAACTAAAATGGAAATTCTTGCCAGGTGCATCTGCCCTGCATCTTGCCTCTCTATTGCTAATAGAGCTATTAAGACTGTTAACCAAATTGATTTTAATTTTATATGGAAAATGTACACTACATTAAGAGAGCACAACTCATACAAGATTACGAAAATGGTGGATTACAAGCCTTTGACATTCAGTGTATAAATGGCATGTTGAAGATCAAATGGCTAAAAATAGTTTTTGGTTTTGCATTCCCAGAGGTATACTTAGGAGATTGGGTGGAATTGATTTCCTTTTAAAATGTGATTTTATTGTTCCAAAACTCCCAGTCAAATTATCTTCTTATCACCAACCGATTTTGCTGTATTGGAAGTTATTATATAATCACATCTTTACCCCACATAGTACCCCCATTTGGAATAACTGATTTGTTTTATCCAGACACAAATATCTATGCATTATTGATTGTCTCGAAAAAGGTATTTGGTCTATAGTTTACTTAATGAATGAGGATGGGATTCTGTGAACTTTCAAAGATGTTGTACTAATACAACCTATATTGTGAACGCAAACAATTTGAGCGTATTATAAATGTCATTCCAAAAAGTTTTATTCGCTTAGTACAAAACACTTTTGTTCATGTGCTAGATGGCTCATGTGAACACCCATCCCTTCTCTTTGATGATAATGACCTTATGACAATGCTTCCCAACAAACATATTCATTCTGCCTTTAATTCTAAATTGTATTCTACACTTTTATACCGTAATGATTTCTACAACTTTATAATAAACCAACTGCACAAAAATCTGCGCGAATACATTATATTTGTTTTCCAGTGGCTCCTCAAGCAAAGGAAACTCATTTTAAAACATTTAATGGAATGTATATCCATCAAGTGAACTTTTAAGATTTTACTTTGACCACAACATATGCATTTATAATTTTGTATTTTTAATAAGATATCTGATCATCTTTTATTGTATGCACTCAAATATATTCTGGGAAGATATGTCTTATTGGTTGGAAACAAAGGTCCTGCCAATGCTGTAGGGAATTTCATATAGAATTTAGAGATGTGGATGGGGTCAGTAAAAATGGGTATTTTGCACGCATTTTACAACCATTATATGTAGGGTAACTTGCGCGCATGCTAAATTTAAGAGGGAATTTAGGGTCAATTTAGGGTCTTGAAATATGCGAGCTATGAACTGTCCTTATTAGGTAGTGAAATGTATAACGGAATTAGTCACGTTCGACAGCCATTATAAATTAGATAAATAATAAATAACTAGATTATTTGTCTTAATAGAATCTCCACCATTGAAATAGTAACACAAAATCTAGTTGTATCAGCTCACATTTTTTACTGTAAGGAATTATCTTTAATAAGTGAATTATGATTAATTAACTTATTGGAGTGATATTATTCTCATGGCTTGTTGAAAATAATATTACACATATTGAGGTACAGCTTAGAAGTGAAATCTTGTAGAAACATGGATGAGATTATTTATCAAAATATACCACAGTCAAGTAGTCTTTGAACACAGACAAACTTTATTACTATTCTAAACATAAATCTAATTTAAAACATATACATGAGACAGGCTGGTGAAAAGTGACAGAATGTGAAATAACTGATCAGTACAGTGAAAATGAACTTTATGGAGTCTGTTGACAATACCTTAAGAACCATTTCATCCTTCTTTGAGTCTACATCAATTTGCTATCGGATTACCCAAGTTATTTAATTAATACACCAGCACTTTGAGCTCAATATTGGAGATGTACTTGCTTGTCTTTGTGGTGTTTCCTTGCGTTCTTTGTGTGGCTTTGTTCTTGGTCGAAAGTTCGTTCCGTCGATGTTTTGATCTCTGTGTGATTGAATTTATTGTCTGTATG
Source organism: Moxostoma hubbsi (assembly GCA_032164185.1). NCBI lineage: Eukaryota > Metazoa > Chordata > Actinopteri > Cypriniformes > Catostomidae > Moxostoma > Moxostoma hubbsi. The sequence continues at coordinate 15,444,756 of JAVLUX010000012.1, read as the reverse complement.
ACTGATGATATTAGCTGTCAAGCGAAGCCTTCTCACTCCTTGGGACGTCAAGTCCCAAGCTCCCGTGGATCTCACATGGGCACGTGCAGGCAGAAGAGTGAAGAGCCTCAAGAGGATGAAGAGATGAGAAGAGTGAAGAGAGGAGATGAAGAGAAGAGCTCTTCCTGTTTGGAAATATTTGAACTGATATTATATACTAAACATGATTTTTTTTTATGGATGTTATATGTGTAGGTAATAAAACGTGAAAATCCCTGGTTACAAAATCATATTGGTTTTACACATCATTGTATTTTATTAAGTTAAACCTTATAGTTACCATTCTTAGTAGAATGAGATAAATCACACAGAATAGAAGATTATATTTATCATTTATAGGTGATTGCACATACACATATTTTAAAGAGGTCCATCAGTCTATAATCATTCATTTGTCAGGTACAAACGTTACCACAGTTCAAAGTGATATTCAGCATTATCTAGCAAGGCTAGATTAAGATAAAATGTTTTAGAGTTGTGCAAATCTGATGGCCCTTGTAATCTTACACAGAATCAGCCTGTTGTAACTGGGTGGGGGGTTCTTGTGATTTGCGACGTTGAAACATTCCAAACTGAAAGGCTGTTTTTTTTTCTCGTTTCAAATCACGTTGGTGGAATTCTTCTGCATATATAATCTTACACTGCCTACTTTTTCTAGAAACCATGTTGTATTTGAAATGTTGATTTTTTCATTATCATAATGTTGATTCTGGGTAAATTCAAATGTAAGTGTATGAAGACAAAACCTTATTTCTCTGTATTTAGAAGTGATTTTCTTTGTAGCTATTTTCCATCACTAAAATGTATGAAGAGAAATCTGGCCTGCAAACTTGTTAGGATGATACTGTATTTGTGTGCCTTGCTTTATGCTTCTTTCTTTTTTACACCTATGAATGCCATTATAAATGTATATTTTGTTTATGTTCAATAAAAAAAAGGATAAGTTCACCCCAAAATTAACATTCAGTCATTGTTTACTCACCCCCTGTGTTGTTATAACCCAATATGACTTTCTTGTTCTTAACACAAAGGGAGGTATTGTAAAGATATTGTGTTCTCAGTGATGTCATACAATGGCAGTTTGACCACCTTATCAAGCTTCAAAAGTATGCAAAAATAAAACAAAATTCTAATCAATTCCTTGAAATTCGAAACATATGTATAAAATCATGAGGACTCACATGAGATGAAGACTCTCGTCATGTCAGAAACCTTAAAAAAAGGTGTTTTATTCTAAACGGAGAGGGTCCCATCTTTGGGGCTGCCATGCTAGGATAACATGACCAACCGAACACTACTTGCTTAATTTCAGTAGCATTTTATTTGACACTTTTCACTTTTCACTTTTTGACTGTGAATAGTTTATTTCTACTATGGCATCTTTAAATGTAAACTTATGCATTTGACTGATGCTGCATTCATGCCCCTAGGTGTCAGCATAAATCCAAGACAATGTGAACACAAACTTAATGAGTGCACCTTTAAAAACTACGTGAACCATATTAATTTAACTTTTCAAATGTATTTATATAATCAAATTCCAGTTAAATTCTATTTGTCTTGAACATAACTTAATATAACAGAATGTGTTAGAACTGTTTTGTAGTGGTTTAATTTCAACAGCATAATACTATAAAAGATGCTTAATTCTATTACTTTCCTGTATCTAATAAAACTGTAGGCTAATTTTGTTTATTTCATAAAAAGATGTATTAACAGACATTTGTCATTTTGTGATGACAAAATCAGAAATTATGTTAATTTCCCTTACAAAAAAAAGAAAAAAAAAAAAAAGAAAAAAAAGAAAAGAAACCATTTTATTGTGTAACACTGGGAATAAGTTCTGGGTGCATTTTCATCAAGATGTTTAAAATACACATGCATAGTTTAAACCTAATACACAATATCCATGTTACACACATAATATACACATTACACTAATTTACTGTACACATAATTATACACAATATACACACAATAACATCGTAAACAAGATGCTCATGTAATAAAACAGTTGTAAAATGCTATCAACAAACAAGAGTAAAAGCTATTTCAATTAATCGCCTTATGCAAGAGTCCGGGTTTATGGTAGATTATCAATATAGCGGCATTGATTGGGTGCAGTAACCTATACATTGTCCTGGACTACAGGATCAGAAGTAAAATGGTGTCATGTAATAGGTGCATTTAAAGTACACTTTTTTTTATGGTACCATTGCAATACTATATTTTGGCAGCCTTGGAGAACCACTTCTGTTTGAATATAAATCATTCAGTACTTTAATACATAAGTGCCAGAAATGGTATCTGATAAAATCACTGTACCATGTTACCACCACAGAACCATTTATAAGGACTTACAATGTGGTCCTTTAATACATTTTTTTTGGAAATAGTTTTAAGATTGAGATATGTACATAAATGTACAGAATTTGGATATAACAGTAATGGGCAACACTTTACAGTAAGCTTTCATTTGTTAACATTAGTTAAAAACACAAACTTACAATGAAAAATACTTATTTAGCATTTATCATTCTTAGTTATGTTCATTTCAACATATACTAACATTTTTTAAATCAAAAGTTTTATTTGTTAACATTAATCCACCATGAACTAACAATGAACAATTGTTTATTAATTTTTTTATTAACTAACATTAACAAAGATGAATACATTGTGTAACAAATATATTGTTAATTGTTAGTTCATGATGCCTAATTCATTGAATACTGTATGGAACCTTACTGTAAAGTGTTACCTACTTATACTTGTTATGTTCCACGAATTAACTGAAATCTCCTTTCTGTAAACTGATGCTCTGCTACACAGCCATTAGTGCTGTCACTGTAAAGACAGCTGAATAAGGGTTTTATGGCCAATGCTTAATGAAGCAGGAGAAGTTTAATTAAAGAAAGGTGTCACTTCTATCGTCACATAATCATATCTGGGTTTGTGTGCCACATCTCCTCAAAACAAAGTAGGAAGCTTTTCTTTTTTGAATTGTTGGGTTTATCTGTTGCACACTGCGTCAGTGACAAAGTAAGTTGACAACTTTAGCACAAAATTCAATATTCTGGGAGAGATGAATACAAATTAATGTTGATGTGATGTTTCATTGACACGTTCTTTATAACAGAGCTTGTTTAAAGTTTTTATATTTGGCAAATTAGTTCAATTTGATTTCACGACATTGTTTAAAATTGCATTTGTTTAACTAAAATTCTTATTTCATTCAGTGAACACTTCAAGTAACTTAACAAAATCTGAGGATAACTATTGGTCCAGAGTTGAGAAGTCTGTGCTTGGTCCCATTCTCACAACTGAGATGATAGTGGGTATTGTCGGAAATGGACTGGTTTTGATAGTTAAAGTAAGGGTAAGAGCAACAAATCATTTTAATAAGTTTAAACTGAATACCTATAATTGGTTATAAATCTTAATAGTTTCAATGAGAAATGTTTTCAGTATGTTTTCTTTCCACAGATTCCTTCAACTTTAAAATATAATTTCTTCCTGTCTATTTTTTGCTCCTCCGCAGTGTAAAGACCATTTTCAGTGCTTATACTGGCTGCCGTTTCTAAGCCTCACGCTCTCAGATTTCTTCTGCTCTATCTTTATAATCTGTGGCTCCCTCTTATCTGTGCTGAGTGAAGGTCAGATTTCACCGTGGTGTGAGGTGGTCAGCCTGCTGAAGTTCACCTTCATCACCTCTTCCATTGGAAGCTTAGGTATGGTCATGACCTTGAGCAGATGAGGCTTGTAATAGATCAGCATAAAAGAGAATTAATTTGCATCACGAGACAAATACTGCTTTCATTGTTATTAATTATAACAATGTTTATTGGTTCGATTCTTAAAGGTGCACTCAGTAATTATTTCCCCCATTAAAAATATTTACTCCTAAAGAAATGAATTGTAATTTTGAAACATATGTATAAAATCATGACCACTCACATGAGATGAGGACTCTATTCATATCAGTAACCTTATAAAAGCTGTTTTATTATTCATGGCAGGGGCACCCTCATTAGAATCCCATGACCAGCTGAATAATACTGACTTAAAGTAATAGTTCACCCAAAAATTAAAATGTGTTCTGGTGAAGAAAGAAAGTCATACACACCTGGGATATCATGAGGGTGAATAAATAATGAATTTTAATTAAATTTTTTGGGTGAACTATCCTTTTATTCTCAGTAACCATCTTGTTATTAGACTCTTTCACTCTTGGATCAAATTAATCGTGGATGATTGTGAATAGTAAATTTCTACAATGGCATCTGTAACTGAAAACTCTACCACTAGGTGTCACTGTAAGTCCAAGTGACATGAACAAAAAGTTACTGAGTGCACCTTTAAAGGAATATTACATTAAAAAATGAAAATTACTTTCATTAAGACATTTCATTTTTTTTTTTGGTGAACTCATTTCATTTATGTGAAGACTATAACAAACAGAGCAGTGTTCTGATAGCACATCAGAGCCAAAGTGTTTCACTTTTCAGAGAAATCAACACTAAAATGCCTAATAAGTTGACTTTAATCAATTGGTTGAGTAAACTTGTTCCCTCAATTGAATTGAGTAATGGCATCTCAAAACTTGTGTAATCAAGTTAAGATAACTAGAAGCAATTAGACTCATTTGCTTTTTAAATATTGCTGTGTCTACTTTATAATTTTAGTTGAATTGACTCAATAACACTGCTCAAATAAAGAAGATTATAAACGATTGTAATGGGTAAAGGATGGGCAACGAGGAGGCGGGAACTGGCAGAACAGTCAACATAACTTACATAAGTTACAGGAAGTAACTTAAACATAAAGACACACACACACACACACACAGCGGCCACGTGTGTGTCTCTCTCTCTCTCGAACTGGCGCTCCTGGCTCGTCTTTATCCCCCTTCCAGCCATGCCCTCCTCCTTGTCACACCACTTCTAAGTTAATCATTAAATAGCCTAAAATTAATTCTCCACTGAAATGCGCATGTACCTGTATTACAAGGTGAACTGAGATAGAGTTAACAGGGTCCAACTTGACCAAAGAGGACACATATCACCCTTACAACCCTTACTATTTGCAACAATATAACATAAATAATACTCCAAAAGAGCTAAAACCTCAATTAGTTTTGAATAACAATGAATTAATGCCCCCATAAATTCCCTTTGACCAACGAAACATAACTGAATAATTCAAGCGCAAGGGATTATTCCCCATAGCATAAATTTTATACTCAATAATTTGATTGAACCTTAAGTCTATAGATTTTAAAGATAAAGAATTTCAAGGAGCATAGATGTTTGAGTTATGAACACAAAATATGACATTTCAAGTAATGCATTTGTCCAGTAATGGTTTACAGTGAACCTACGCATGACTGCTTAGTTTTTTCTGTGTACTAAGCTGATACTGTATGAGGAAGTATTTTAACATAAAAAACTATACACTTCATCTTAAACATGATAAACGCAAGCCTTTAGGGGTTTAGGGCTGATAGACCGTTTTTACACTCAGGGTTTTGAAACTTCGACAGCGGTGAATGTGAGTAAATGGGAAATCACAGCAAATATTATTTTAACTTACCCATTTGCATCAAGACCAAAAGAAAAAATCCACTATTACTTTCCAGAAGAGGAAAAAATAGAGAGCGGTAGATTAAGACAGACAGATGGGAGAAGATGACAAATTTACTGTCACTCTCTCAGCAGCTGCAATAGAAATCCCCTCACAGCTGTGGTAATTCGTTTTTTTTAAACGAATTCCAGGGTAGTACAACACAAATCTAAATGTAATAAACTTAAATTCAATATTTAAAAAAATATATATATCAAAATGTTTGCTAGATTTATGCTACTAAATAAGGCAGAAATGCATCATCACAGTCTATGAAAATGTCTATTCTGAGGTCTAAGTATTTTTTTGTCTTTTCTTCCTTGTCCTAACAACTCAGCGGTTCTCTGTGTTCAGCGATTTATGGGAATTCCTTCCAAAGGTAAACGGCTGTCTGTTGTCATGGCGGTGGCATGTTTGGCATCCTGGTGTACTGGAACGGTGTTTGGAGCAGTGCCAGTAGTGTATGACTGGATAAGGTGAGCAAGAGTAATGATGCTCAGAGTCAGTGCCATAATCTCCCATAACATCCATACTTTGGTGTAACTTTGTGCTTTGGGTCCCCTGTTCAGGTATGATCCAGCAGAGATGTTGTGTGCAGTGTTCTGGGAGAACAGTTACTCTGACATGCTGGTTTACATCCTCTGTGCCTTCTCCATTGCCATTTTTGTACCATTCCTCCTCATACTGTCCTGCTTCATCCTGACACACGTAGGCTATGGGAAAGACTGTTCCAGGTTTGTAGAGACATTTTCATTTGGCTAGATTTTTTAGAGGGAATTACAGCTCATTTCCTATTATATAAGTTTGCCTATACCCCAACTAATTGTATCTTTAATTTTATTTGTAGCCAGGATGACCTGTCCTCCGTCACCCCACTGCTGGTCATCTTGTATCTGATCTGCTATGCTCCATTCACAGCATCTGAGGTAAGAAAAGTCCTATAAATTAGGTACAAGGTATTAAAGGACTCACTCTTTGTCATAGTACCATTCCCAATCAGGGATGAAAACACAAACAAATGTGGTATAATCTTCTGTTCAGCTAACCGTGATTTCCTCAGTAAAAAATGTTTTTCCATGGCAATAATTCTGTTTATGCTTGTTGTCCTGTTAGTTGGTTCTCCTTGGAATGCTTGATCTGTCTCCTTCTCCTGAATGGCTGAGATCACTTTCATCAGTAATGGCATATCTGGACTGTGGTTTGAACCCCTTAATCTACTGCACAAATAAAGACTTCAGAGAGGCGGTGCTTATATTGTTGTGGAACAATAAGAAATCAAGCCCTTCCGAGCCAGTGCTGACCGGCATTGCAAAGCTTGAAATATGAGGATTACGATAATAAAAGATTTGTTTTTATTGCAAGGTCTCGTAATGGACCACATCAATATGTTATTGATAACTAATGTCACTCATTCTCATGACTAGGTTTGTTCTATTTCTATGACATAAACATTGCAGTATAGATGGGACAGACTTGCAGATAATAAAGCAGATAATGCTGTTGTTTTTGCTTTTGTGCTTGTTTTATTTGCTAACACTGTCAAGTTCAGAATACTTATCTCTTATCTCTAATCTCTTATCTCTGTAATGTTCATAATATTCCCCATGTTTCTCCATTTATGATTATCATGGATAAAAGATTAAAAAATAGAGACACTGAGGAGCACTAAAGGAATTTTCGGGGTTCAATACAAGTTAAGTTCAGTTGACAAAATTTGTGGCATAATGTTGATTGCCATAAAAATATTATTCTGACTCATCCTTCCTTTTCTTAAAAAAAGAAAAGAAAAAAGCATAGATCCAGGTTCAAGTGAGGCACTTACTGTTCAATGGAAGTGGGGCAAATTCTTCCACAGTGGGAAGGGACAGTGTTTAAAGGGACAGTTCACCCCAAAATTAAGATTTTCTCATAATTTACTCACCCTTATGCTAGATGTGTATGACTTTCTTCTGCTGAACACAAACAAAGATTTCTAGAAGAATATCTCAGCTCTGTAGGTCCATAGAATGCAAGTGAATGGTGACCAGAACTCTGAAGCTCCAAAAGCACACAAAGGAAAAAAGAGAAAATCTTAATTTTTGGGGGAACTATCCATTTAAAAGCAGAAATGTGAAGATTATAATTTTATAAAAGCACTTACATAAATTTTTCTGTAAAAATATGTATTATTTTAGTTGTAAAGTTTTTAAAATGTATTTTTTTATTTTTAAATTGCTTAGGGTTAACAGTGGTTTTAGGTTTTTATATTGTTTTAGGGTTAAGGTTTACAGTGTTATGTTGTCATGGCAGGAGTTTTAAACTGATATAACTTTACACAAAAAAGGTTAGCAATCAATTTTAGCACCCTTTTTCTGATCTTGCGGCTATATTTGTGAATCAGGGAGTATTTTAATGTTTACAGATTGGCCCCAATCACTTCCATTGTAAGTACCTCACTGTAGCCTGGATTCTAAGATAAAAAAGTGTGACTATAAATTTTCTGGTAATCAACATCATACCACAAACACTGTCGATTAAGCTTAACTTGTATTGAGCTTGGAATCATCATGGTTAATGTCATAATGTCTCAGGTTACTTAACTGTAACCCCTGTGCCCTGAAAAAGCGAAACGAGATGCTGCGCTGATTTAGCACTTTGGGAACGTCTTTAGGAGTGACCAGCTGAGAATATGTGTGCAACACGTCAATGAAATTGACTAGAATTTATAGCCTCCGCTGGTGACATCATCAGGATTCGCCACAGGTGCATCGTCAGGTATTTTGTCTGAAGAGCAGTCCTGGGGCATCCTCAGTGCAGCAATGAAGTACAGCATCTCGTTCCCCTTTTGCAGGGAACAGTTAAGTAACCCAAGACATCCCCTATCAAAAGCTACACTTTGATGCTGCGTTTTGGGAATGAGAATACCCACGTCACCGCACTGCGGATGTCTGGACCCCTTACAGTTGTGTAGTTGTGCTCACAAGAGCGCGAGAGGTCTCAGACATGAGCTTGTGATGTTGACTCAAGGACATAACATCCAATTATAAAATCTTATGAATATGTGCAGAGAGGACCAGCCTGCCGCATTACAAACATGCTGCAGAGGGACACCTCTAGCCAAGGCTTTAGAGGAGGTGACCCCTCTGGTAGAGTGAGCCCTGATCCCTACTGGTGAAGCTTGACCACGTGCCTCGTAGGCCAGGGCAATAGCATCCCTCAGCCAATGCGACATTGTCTGCTTGGTGGCGGCCGCCCCTTGTTACGGCCCCCATGACAAACTAATAGTTGCCCTGACTTACGCCACTGGCTAGTGTGGTGGACATAAGCATGAAGGGCACGGACTGGACACAGTCTATGAAGTCTTTCCTGATCCGGCGTTGTAAACGGCGGGGAATAGAAGGCTTCAAGTGTGACCGGATGTACAGCCGAGAAAGGCAGGTAGTCAGGACGAGTGTGCAATATTGCTCTAGCCATACCTGGGGTAAAATCTAAGCAGGATGGCAAGACAGACAGAGCCTGCAAATCTCCAATTCTCTGAGAGTGATGGGGCATGTGCCTGCTGATAATGTTTCCTGCAGAAAGTCCAGAACTGAAGCAATCTGGCAGTTAGCTGGATCCGCTTTATGTGCTTTTTTATTTTTTTATTTTATTTTTGCGCCATCTTTCAAAGACACCCCATTTATTGGCATAACTTCTTCTAGTAGAGGGAACCCTAGCATTCTGGGCCATGTATGTGCCATCGCATCCAGACCCAGGGGGGCTGGGTGACTCAGAGAGAAGTAGAGGGGACATTGCGCTGTTTGTTGGGAGGCGAAGAGGTCCACTTCTGCTCTGTAAACATGGACTCAGCAGCCGCACATGGAAGAGGCATGGTGGTAGATACCACCACGATGGGGGGGACTCTACAAACACAGCGACTCGGTGCCCAAGGGAGACGCGGGTCTGCTGACAGGGAGACCGAACCGTGGAATATACATGACAGGGGTTACCGGAGTAATCGGCATCCATATTAGACGCCGTAGTGGGGCGAGTGAGTTTGCGAAACATAGGGCTAGGGAGGAAGGACATCTAGGGTCCACGACTTCATGAACTCGACTAGAGGTAAAAGCGTACATTTTCATGGGAGGGGAAAGGCACTATACGGAAGCGATACACCCAGCCAGCTGTTCCATATTACCAAACTCTACCTGTTTGTACCTAAAAGAACACGGGATGAAACCGGCTCATCCCGGGGATTGTAAAATCTCATGAAGGTATTGGGTGTTGCCCAGCCTGCTGCTCTGCAGATGTCTGCTAGAGAGGTGCCATTTGCCAGTGCCCACGAGGATGCCACACTCCTTGTAGAGTGTGCTTGAACAAGCAAGGTGGTGGGGACAGCCTGGGTCTTGTAGGACAAATCAATGGCATCCATGATCCAGTGGGCAAGCCTCTGTTTAGAGACATTGTTCCCTTTCCGCGAACAGGTTTACCTGTGCTTTGCCGAATCGACTCCAAATTAGCAGGACCACCTGGGGATGTAGTCTCCACTCTCTGCTGAGTGTTGCCTACTGCGACAGCACGTTCGCTGTTGCGTTGAGGCTGCTCTGGATATGAGTGGCCCGCAAAGACCTCAGCTGCTGCTGACTCAAGAGGAGGAGATGGCGGGCGAGTTGCGGCATGTGACGAGAGCGTACGCCGCCTTGGTTATTCATATTTGCTACTATTGCTGTGTTGTCTGACCGGACCAACACATGCTTGCCTTGGATCAATGGCAATAGCCTTCGCAGGGTGAGTAGTACAGCCAGAAACTCTAGGCAGTTGATGTGCCAATCCAGTCACGGTCCTGACCAGGAACCGGCAGATGCGTGCCCATTGCTTACGGCACCCCAGCCCAGTTTGGAGGCATCTGTGGTGACCACGACACGTCTGGACACTTGTTGTAGGGGAACTCCTGCCCATAGAAACACAAGGTCTGTCCAAGGGCTGAATAAGTGGTGGAAGAGCGGCGTGATAGCTAAGCAATGTGTGTCACAACGCCATGCCCATCTTGGGACTCGAGTCTGAAGCCAGTGCTGAAGTGGTCTTAAATACATCAACCCTAGCGGCGAGACGGCCACTGAGGAAGCCATATACCCCAGGAGCCTCTGAAAGTGTTTCAATGGAACCACTGTCCTATGCCTGAATGACTTCAGGCAGTTCAGCACCGACTGCGCACACTCGCTTGTGAGGCACGCTATCATTGAGACAGAGTCTAACTCCATGACGAGAAAAGAGATGCTCTGAACCGGGGAGAGCTTGCTCTTTTCCCAGTTGACCCAAAGCCCTAGACGGCTGAGGTGCCTGAGCACCAAATCCTTGTGCGCGCACAGCAACTCTTGAGAGTGTACTAGTCGTTGAGGTAGTTGAGTATGCTGATGCCCACTTCCCTTAACGGGACAACCGTTATCTTTGGAGCTGCCTACGTACCTCAAAATGTGGGCCATTCTTGAGACTCATCACAACTGGCTGGCCGTAGATGTGCTGCGGCCGGGCGCGTGAAGGCAGACTGAACCCAGGAACCAATCATCAAGCCGCGAGCGCTCAAGGGAGGGGTCCAGTCCAACTGATGCTCGTGGTGGCCGAGGAAAGCATGGCCGTCAGCTCTGCGTAAGCCTCATACTGGGCGGACAGACCCGAATGTTGCAGCCCAGTCGAGTCATCGGCGTCCGACATCACAGGTGCGCTCTCCGATGCACCGGTTGAAGACTCATCCTGCTCGCAGGCCCCAAAAGAGACGTCATGCTGGCAGTGAGGCAGGCTGTTCTCATTTCATAACCGGATGGAAGCAAATGAGCGTGCTGCGGAACAGGAGGTCCGTGGGGAATTACCCGGCGAGACCGCACCAATTGAACTCCCCATGTCGCCTCATATCCATGGGTAGAAGGTGCAGCATGGGGGCGGCTAGAGTGGATTTCCCACGGAAAAAGGAAAACTGCAACCACAACATTGCCATGGTCATATTCTCGCAATGAGAACATGATCCATCCTCAAACGCTGCCCCAGTGTGATCGCTGCCCAGACACGTGAGGCAGTGCCCGTGGCCCTTGGAAGCAGAGAGATAATGACCGCATCCAGGAATCACACAAAGACGGAAAGGCATCTTTATAAAGACGCGTCTTTAAAAAGACATTCAACGTCAATGTGTGTGCTCTAATAGAGAATATATACTCTTTAGATGGAATATACACTCTTTTAGCGCTGTCAAATTTCCCAGGGGCGAAATCTGCTTTCGTCGTGCAGAAGGAGAGAAAGCCGCTGGAAATGTGCCATATATCCAACAGCATACACTTCTTAAGAGGTGAATGGAACAGCTCGCTGATAGTACAGCCGCTCTGCTACAAAGAAAAAATCTGAATAGAGTGGCTGTAAAGGAGTTCAATGGAAAGGAGGAGGCAAGAACTGGCTTGACAATATAATTAATATTTTAATGTAAAATTGAAACCAAAAGACACAAACACACACATCAGACGGACAGCTGCCCGTAAACATTCTCTCTCTGTCGCACCACCGTCCGCAGTCAGCCTTTATCCCTCTCGGAGGCTTGATAAGTCTGATAAGGTACCAGGTGTGTAGAATAACGACCCAGCCCTGCCCTCCACTCTGTCACATTCCTCCCTTGTTCTCTCAGGCCGGGGAGCCCCCGGCATGATGTACATCCCCCTCCCTCTTTTCCTGGGGGAGGGCGTGCCTTATGCCCCGTCTGCTGGCAAGTAATCCCCGCCTTCCTGAATCTGGAAGGGGACAGTGGGAGGGAAACAATAATGAAAAATAGCGGGGTACTCTCTGTAACAGTGCAGTACCCCCAAACAAAAAAACAGTCAAATTTAAAAGATAGGGAAAAGGCCAATGCGGAATGGCAGTGGGAGAGAGAGAGGAGAGAGAGAGAAAGAAAAAAGAAACACTTACTCACTGGTTCTCCGATGAGGAGTGGCGGTTGGCCACTCCTCCACCCTGTAGTGGACGACAGCCGTGCCTCCCTGGGTGAATCGGAGGCACTCCTTCAGCACCTGGCGGACAGAATGCACCGCCATGTTCTCGGGGAACAGAAGGGGTTTCCCTTGCCCCTGGCAGCGTTTTTTTCCGCTCCAGGCGGTTGGGAGAGAGCTCTTCCCCGCTCGTGGTCACATTTCAGCGGCTGGTAGGGGTCTTCTCCGCCCCTGGCAGCAGCCCTGACAATTCCAGGCAGACGACTAGGAGCCCCCTCTCTCCTCACCTTTGGCGGCCAATTCCTCCGTTTCCAGGCAGCCGAGCTCCTCCATCCCCCGGAAGACAGCCGCAGCTGCTCCATTTGGGTGGATGGTAGTGGCAAGAACTCCACTATGGCGAATCCCTCCTCCTTCCTGGGTCTTCGGCACCAGTGTAAAGGTGCGGGGAACGAACTTGGGGTTTATTGAAAGTGAGGAGAACACGTCCCCCATGTATTCTATGCCCATGGCTGAATGCCAACATTGAGTGCCAAGTGTCCAACATTCCACACTCTGTTTTGATGGTTGAAAGTATAGACCAGTGGTTCCCAAACCTCTTCCTGGAGCCCTGGACACCCATCCCAACAACACTGCTCATTTTGCATATCTCCTTTTTCTGTCACACCCAATTCAGGTGTTGGAGTCTCCACTAATGAGCTGATGAGTTGAATCAGGTGTGTTTGATAAGGGAGATATCCAAAATGTGTAGTGTTTGTGGAACTCCAGGAGCAGGGTTAGGAACCACTGGTGTAGACCATGTGGAAAGTACCAAGAATATACAAGAAACTCACTATTTGATTTTCCTGTTTGTCAGGTTTGTCTGACCAGTGATGTGCACAGACCTTAGCAGGGACAGGAGCTGAAGGAAATGGAAAGAGTGTGAAGAGAAATCAGTCTGGGACTTGAAATTGAATCCAACCCAAAAGTTGTTGTTGTGTGTGTGTGTGGATGTGTGTGGGGGGGTGGCAGTGTTGTGGTGCCCGCTTCAACCTGTCAGTGAGGGATTGTGCTGTAGTGCATGCTCTTAAAGGCACCTCTGCTTAAATCTCTGCTTAAATCTCCCCTCGACCAAAATGGCACCTTTAGATTTGTGAATGATATTGACAGGGGCTTGCGCCCCTGTAGCCCCCATTCTGTGCCCATCAGTGTGTCTGACCAATGTGCGTCTATCTATCCAGCTCTCCCCATAAATTGTTTGTACAATTAAAATTTTAAATCTTTAGCAGTAGACCTGAATTATTTTGATATTTCATAGTAACCAAACAAACAATTAATTTACATGTATTTAAAATTTACATTTAAATATGTCAAATGCTGGCCAAAGTGCTACACAATTCTGTCAGTCAAAGAGATTTAATATGGTACACAAAGGACATGAAAAACAAGAATAGTATTGCTGCACTTACTCTCATATGCTAAGTAAAGAGATGGGTCTGATGATTAAAAAAACAGTTTTGGCATTCCAGATAGAGAAGGTTAGACTATAAAAAAAAAGTACAAGAGAGAAAGAAGGCAGTGACGGAGAGGTGGAGGAGTTAAAAGAGACAAGGCATTTGTTGCACAACTAAAAAGTGCACCATTCTGGGTTGAAGAGATTGAGGACAACACAAATTTTAGCACACTACAAAGAGAAGAAGCAACAGAATGTTGGATTAGAAAAGAATGAATGAAAACGAGAGACTATGGAGAGACAAACAGCAGAGGTATGACAAATAAATGCTAGATACTGTGTATTGCTTGAAGAAGAAAAAAATTAAAGGAGCGGAAATAAAGATATCCATTATATTATGTTGTTTTTATATAGATTATGGTGTTAGATCGAAACATTAGCAATATGGTCTGTTGCCACTAGTACTTAGTATAGCATAGTAATTGTAAAGTCTACAGAATACATATGGCTAATCAATAACTGAAATTACAAGAGACAATAATGACAACCAATAAGATTAAAACACAGTCTCCTTTTATGCAGATTGAAGAGATGGGTGACCAGCAGACTGGTATTTCACAACTGCAGACCATGCTGATGAAACTGAGTACAGATGAACACCATCTAAAAAGACATAATGTACAATCACATGCACACCCAGACACAGCCAGCAAAAGTGTTTTTTACTATTCTCTGGAGTTGGACTGTGAACACACAAATGAAGACGCAAATGATTTGAATTGCTCTGTGAGACCAGATGGTGATGAGGAACGACTAACTTGTTCTGAAACCGAACAAGTCAATAAAGCTGTTGAAGAGTTCAGAGGCTCTCCAGATGTGGTTCCCAAACGGGAGAGAATGACGTTTCTCCCAACCCCTTTGTCTCAAGGAACACAGGGGGATGAACCGAAAAGAAGTCAGTGGCCAAAAGAAGGTAACCCTTTGATTGACAGAGAGAATAAAGAGCTTGGTATGGACGAGGAAATGGCTGGAGCGGCAGTATTTCTTGCACCTTGTCAACAATCATGCGAGTCCCCATCTCAACTCTCAATGTTCTCTAAAAGAGATGACTTGTCACAGATGGAGGCTAAGGATGTACTACCAGAAGAGGCTTGTGTTTGTCCCGCAAAACCGGTCAGTGGTAGAGGCAATGGTGTAACTCATCAAACTCCTGTGAACATTACAAGCAGGACAGCAAGGTCTGCTTCTGAACCAGTTGCCCACAAGCCCAAGGAAGAAAGACCAATTTCAGCTCCTTGTTTTTCACACCAACAGGAAAATGAAGATAGTGGAGACTTTGCAAATTACATGTCAATGAACAACTCCAGGAAATTAGACAAAGCAAAACGTATTTTGGTTTGTGAGGGTTCGTGCATTGAAGAGAGCACTGGGGTGATGGTACATGAAAACTCAGTCTCTAAAATGCAAAAGATGGGAAAGAAAATAAAGATGAAGAATCTTACCCAAAAACTGATGGGAAGACTAAAGGAAAATCATAATGAGCACACTGGCAGCAAGAGGAGCAACGACAGTGGGGAGGAAGAGGCACAATCTGTTTGTTTACTTACTTTTGTGACCTTAATTAATTTCTAGTCTTCCTCATACTTCTAAATGACATGTTAACTTTAAATATCTTAATCTAATTTATCCTTTTGCTTGTTTTTCATATGTACATCACAATGAATCACCATGCAGTTAAGCTCCATGATTCCACCACCACTACCCCCGAAAAAGCAGAAGTATGTTTGCTTGGAAAGGTAGGCTATGTACATATAACTTGTTTCATTTAAGCACATTGCTCAGTAGGTTTAATACAGAGTTTTAGTATTGACAAAACAAAGTGCTTAAGCATTTCAGATGATATATCAGAAAAGATTTAAATGCTAGTATGTATGTGCGTTTGTGCAATTTTACCCTTTTCCATTTGAAACCTGTTTGTCTGAGCCTATAGTTTCACAAAAACTACAGCATTTCCTTTTTGCAGCATTTTCCAGGCTACCTATTAATAGCGCAGAGCTTGCCTTTTTCTCTCGTCTCATTTCTAGTTCTGTGACATTCCTTTCAATGAAACGATGGCATAAAATAAACATGCATTCCACTTCTAAGAGAGCTAATAGCACTGCCCTTAACCAAAACAGGTGCAAGACTGCCAGATCATGTAAAAGGACATGATCTAAACAAGGGAAACAAGGAAGACCTCTTAAAGTGCATGTTAAAGTTCTGAAATAGGATTATCAAGGAAAATACTTAGCCTTTGATCATTTCTGGGTTTCACATTTGCTAGGTTGCCCATTGATTACTATTACTGATCACACAAAATCTGTGCTTCTCAATTGGAAGGCTGTAGCCTAGATAGGCTGAATCTCTCAGCTGCCATGTCATCAGACACTGTCGAAGGCCGTCTCAACTGTGAGGACCCTTGGAATGCAGTCTTGTTTCGCAGCCTTCGTTCACTATATTTTGGAGGATGCATCAAGTGCATCACCAACAATCTCTTGCACATTTCCCAATTTATTTCTAAAAATTGCAGGGAAATGAGTCCTTCTCTCAACCTCAACCAGCTCTCAACAAGCTTGCGAGCACTCTTAGTGAGAAGGGAATCTTTAAAACTTTAGGGGTGTTTTAACAATGTAGAGAGAAAAGAAAATGTATTTTGGGACTGTACATTTATGTTCACTTTATAAAAAATTATTGCATTACATGTTTGTATAATTGTACTCAATATGTTTTTTACACTCATCTACTGAGGTAATTCAACTTGGGGATTAACCATGGGCGTATAATACACGGGGGATGCGGGGGATGTGTCCCCCTCACTTTCATTAAAACCAAAGTCCCCCCCCCCCTTTTTTCATGGGCCATATGTATTTACGCTGTGTCTTTCATACAGCAAATGTCTAAATGTGTAAATGCAATAGTTCAAATTTATTGGTCAATCACATAATTCATTAGATTAAAATTTAATAGCCCTAAAAATATATATCTTATATATTTATTTTCATCTTGCGCTAAACAGTTTTTAAATGGTTGCTATGCCCCTGGGATTAACATTAATTGCACCAGAACATCTTCGGATAAATTAGCGTAATATTTTCAGAGGAATTATGAACTTTTATGTTGACATTTGCAGCCGACAAATGTGACAAAAGGGGGCACAGCTTGTAAATTCAGTGGCTAAATGTTTTGCTGCTGAAATCAGTCTGTGCTTACCTACAATTTTAATCACTGCCCTCCAGTGGCCAAAGCTGGACGTGTTGTTGAACTCTGGGTGACATGTCCAAAGAGTGGCACCAAATGCTAGTTGTATTTATAGTTGTAAATGATTTAATACAGTTATCATGAGTCAGAGACTATTTAGCAGAGATAAACCACTTCTATTAAAATTAAAGTGATAAATTGGAACGGCCAGTGTTCAATGGTTGTAGATAAGGTTGTCCTGCCTCGCAGGTAAAAGAGCCAACCAGCTTTCAGATGCAAACATCGCCTGTCAATCAAATCTAAACGCACATGCACATTTGCTATTAAGAAGCACAATTTATGATACCATTGTTGTCAGATTTTACTGGTGTTTGAAATATGTTCTTTGATCGTAAACTTGACCAATCGTAAACTTGTTTTGGAGATTTTGGTATTTCCCCATTCAAGTAGCTAGAAGCTACACTTGTATGCCACTTGTTTACACAGGAAAATAGCTGCCCGGGAGTGTTCCAAAGATTTACTTATTAAAAAGATTTTGTCATGGATGCATATTTTATTCACTACCCCCCAACCCAAACTTCAACCCTAAACCTAACTGTCAGTGGAGTAAAATTTGTATTTTAGAGCAACAAATGCTAACCATTGTTTCTGTGAACAGTTACTTACTGGTTCCCTTGTGTCTAGAAGCCGTGTTTTGTGGGTTGCTTGCGTAACACACTATCAGTAGAGCCAGGGGGAAAAGAAATCATGGTTGAAATTATACAAAATGTCTGATGGCGGATGGTGCTTGTCAGTAATTCAGCAGTATGGTGTCGATTTCAGGGTAAATGCTCATTTGGAAGCTCCTAATGATCATCTTGATTTAGGAGGAAATTAGAAGGTTTTAATCTACAGATGCAACATCTAGAGATTAAAATACCTGACAGTCTTTTCTAGTTACTCCATTAAACCATGGGGTTAAATTCCTCAAAAACAGAACTGCTCTACATCTTCAAGTCAAATGCAGGGTTAAATTGATTGAAATTAATCTAATCCTTCTTGTATTTCTTAACAGAACATTCACATTAAAAGACTTCAAACTCAACCTTGAACCAATCAACTTAATGGATGAAATATTCAAGGGAGAAGAGTGGCTGAAATACCTCCCCAGCAAAACCGCTCCACCTCAGAAAGACATTGGCAATCAATTGACTGCAGATAATCCAGAAAAAGATATTCAGCTTCACAATGCTCAGTTTACACCAGAGAAGGACCAATCAGAGGACAGAAAGTACAAACAGTTGGACACAGATCAAGACAATCTTAATAAAACTCAACTGGACTATGCAACAAAAGTGAACAGACACTTGCATGTAAGACAAGTGAAGCCAAATTCAAACATTTTTGCTATTCCTAAAGCACTGCTAACAAATGATGTGATAAAACAAAGGGCTTCTGGGTTAGACTGTGAGTCAAACGATTCTAATGTCATTAATAACGGGGTGGGAGTGTACATGATTTCTAAACATGACTTTCGATTATTGAAAAGAAAGCTAGAGGACGTTTCTCTCGACTTTTCAACAGTCAAGGTGAGTACAGTCTGTTCTAAGCTGGTAAAGTAGATTATATTAATACTGCTGAGATACTTTTAATTATTTCTTGCTTTGAATCAGGGACCAAAAATGGTTCAAGAAACAAAAACCAAAAACAAACAAAACATTTTTGCAGAGCATAAACGAAAATGGGAACAAAGTTTATTGACATTTTTCCGAAGTGAAAACATAATTTTTAAATGCTGGTAACCAGTTATAACCCGTTAATTTCATCCCAATATTTTTTTCATGAAACTAAAGGCCAAAGGGTTCATCACAGTACATTTTTGGGACTACACCACTTCATGTTGCCCATTAAAATGAAACGTGTGCTTGGAACCTGAAGGAAACTGCTGCATCACACATTTCTTTGCCTAATTGCCTGTTGTGGAAGACCCTTTTAACAATTATGTATAATTACTACATATACAAGCTAATCCAGTTACAAGCAAAATATTATCATAGGTAAAAAGTAAATTTCTCAGTTGTTTCCAAGTCGCCATTGAATCATTTTTTAAAAAAAATAATGCATTCATATAGATTTGATGCTGCCGGGTTTTGACTGAGAAGCAGATTTGACATTAAAATTATACTTAACTGTTAATTAGCCTTATGCTTGTTATGATTTCTATGCTGATAAATCCACCACACAAGAAAACATTTAAATGCTTATTTTTCACTTATTTTGGTGAGGCAAGTGGCTTGGGCTTTTTCCAGACCAGGTTGATTGTTTCTCTTGCTAGATTCTGGCAACACTATTATTGGTATTTCACCCACCCCTTAGTGCGCAGAGTGCTGTCATTTTAAAAAGAACGTTATTAACCATTCTTTCATTTTATTCTAACTAACTGTTTACTATTTGGAAAGGAGGCTGTGGAACTTCTGAACCGGAGCAAAAAAAGTTTTTGCTCAGAATGTGCCAAAATGAAAAAAACATTTTGTTTTCAGCTCCTGCTTTGAACCGATTAAAATATCGCTGTATATTTTAAGATTAACATAAAAAAGCCAAATATTACTCACTTTATCTTGGTAATCCCTAATAAATAACCCTCTGTTATTGTCCAATTTCATACATGGAATAATTACATTTTAGTGCATTGTAAAATGGCATCAGTAATGTAAACAATTGCTTTCGTGTGATGAAACATTCCCGCCACTAGTAGTCAGTATCAGTCCAAGACAACTGCCTTATTGGCAATACATGTAAAATGATGTGCACCTTTAAGTCAATGTAATGAGTAAGTTGAACAAATGATAATACAGAAATCACTTTCTCTCTCATTTGAAGTCATTAGGATTGCTGGACAACTCTACCCTCAAGAGTCGAATCCATTTAAGTCAAAAGAGACCCCACCGACCACCCAAAAGGAACAAAAAAGGTGAGAAAGGGTATGTGGTGGGGGTCTTAAAGTGAGCAAATAAATAGGCCACATACAGCACGTCTTAAACATATCCACTTCATTCGCTTTCTCTTAGGAAAGACAGAAAAGATAAATGCCAAATTCTACAAGATCCCCCCTATCCTGAATGAATCCTCTGTCGGGGCCTTCTCACCACTCCCTTTTTCCACATCTCCTCCGCTGCATTTACCAGCAGCTCAACCTTTACCAATGGCCCCATGAATGCTCCATTATCTGAAGTGTGCAAGTCAGCAAAGTCACAAACAGCGGGAGACACGTACAGGATTGCAGATCCATTTAGCAGTAAAACGTCATATAGTTTATTGCAGACCACTATCATTCACAGTTATAACTAAATGTGTGGTATTACTTTTTTTTTTATTAATTGTATATTATATATAATCAAATGATTTCAACAGGAGTAGCCTACTACAAATAACTACTACTCTAGTATTTTTTATATATACAACTTTAATATATTGCCTATTGCATTATATTTCATTTTCCACTTTGTAGATTGAATGCGTTACTTCCAGATGAAGTTAATATTTATAAATGAGGAACAGTTAATTCGATTGTAAAGACTGGCAAATACAGAAAGTAGATTTATTGCCATTCAAAAGTTTTTCCCAACTGAAATTATATACTCTAGTGAGATTAGATTACAGTTTTGATTTTAGAAGAAGGGATACGTTACAGAAAATGGTGATTATACCTCCAACATTTTTATTCACATTAAGAATAATTTTTATAATAAAAGATAGCTATATGATTATGCTGACTAAGCAATATACATGTACTACATGTAGGTCATGCATTTAACTGTTACATGTATTAATGTTAATAAAATTAACGATTCATAACTTTTTAATAGCTGTTCATTATATGTGGTGTGCAATAAAGAATTGCTTGTCCTTTGCTTGCCTTTAGAGTTCACACATTTCACAAATCAAGTTTTTACATGTTTTTCCTCCATCTAACTAGGTTTCTTATTAGTTGTCTAAATTCAGTTTTGGGTTCAAAGGGAAAGGTTCTTTCTAATAGAATTCTAATTAAGGCCTGATGATGACTTGTGGCAGATTATGATTAGTTATAGAAGTTACATAAAGGGATTCCGCTGAAGTTGACAGTAAATATTTCATGATTTGTCTTGATTTTTATCCTCATGTAGTTTATGTCTTTATGACCCCCAACATGCACGCGCACACACACACACACACACACACACACACACACACACACACACACATACAGATTTTTTAGATTTATGTCACAAGTGCAAGAAACAAAAATGGTGAGATGAAGAGTAGTGAGACTAAAGCATACTTCAGCAAATACCAAAAAGTAGAAAAGATCATTTTGGTTGCCCAAGTTTTTTTTATTATTATTATCATTTTAAAGTAATTTGAAGAATTTTATTTATTTTTGTATGTTTTTTGGTTGATGCAGTTGAGAAAATTTTATGCAAAAAAAAAAAAGGAAAAAAAGAAAAATTATTTGATGGTACCAAGATCGGTCTGCAGCTTATTTTGCTTGAAGGCACACATATAGCTTTTCTTCACAAAACAAGATTCATCATTCCACATGCTGCTGGCTGAAATATGACAGTGAAAGACAGCGATGAATGTACTTTATGTGTTGTGTCTGTAATCTGTACTCCAACATAAAAAACTAACTACACTTTACCTTGTCATCAAATATTACATAATATCAGATTTGAACATACAATATTGATACAAATGTTAAAATGATTGTTTTTGTTAGGTCCACAATTTTTCTGTTAACTAATTCCCTCTATCCAACCCTCCTTACCGTTCCAGTTCATCTCCACACAATCCTCGATGCCCTTGAAGATGTTGTTAGGCTCACCAGGTGTCCATTTTTGAAAGTCCCATTTGGAACCATCAGTCCAACTAAATTTGGCAGTCTGAGAGAGTAGGAAAGAGATATAAAAAAGTAAAGAAATAGAGGCTGGGTGTTTGGGGTGGAGAGAAGCATTTTAGGAAAAACAATATGGTGGTTCAAACACTACTGAATGTCATTAAAAACTTAAAACATAAAAAATATACATGCATAAATCTAGATACCTCGAAAAGATGTATTCTCCTATGCCTATATTTAAACTTACTCTGATTTATGTGTCTTTTACCTGAAAAAATTCATAGCCCCCAATCCAAAAGCGATGGTTTGTTTCGTTTGAATTCTTCACAATGCAATTTATCTCACAGTTTGCCTTTTCATTATGCAGTGACACCAGGTGTCCACCAGGGTTTTTTTTTCTACATTTGAACTAAATAGAAAACAGGAAGTACATCAAATATCTACACAATACTGTGAAGAAATAATACATTTTCCTTAAACGGGAGGCATCATCATTTGTTGGATAACAAAAATGAAATCTTTTTAGTCTGTAATGCTCTTTTTGTCCCATATTGCCTACCTCAGCCTCAGTGAAGTTGCTTTTCTCGATGAAAAATTTGACACAATCCTCACCCACTTTATACCAGTCCTTAAAGTCATCCAGATCACATGGTTCAAGCGGTGGACAGGGTGCTGTGCAATTTGCATGGCGTGCTGCATCATCTAAAGTACAGAATAGTACCTTTGAGTTTGTACTTTTATACAATATGTACTGTTTCCTGTATGAGCACAATTTTTCTTTTACTTTTGAAAGTTTGACTTTAAAAAAAAGGGAAATCATTCTTGTACTAATACTGTATGGTATCTAGCAATGCTCTAAAATGCACATGAACAATTTCTTTGACTAACAACCCTGTGATAAAAACAGTAAAACATTCGTGTTGTTAAGAAAATTCAGTAGTCATATATCACCTCTTATCCAATCAAATTCAAGAACCAACTGTTGTTTAGTAAAGTAGGCCTAAATTAAATAAAAGTTACCTCTCTTTATTGTTGCAAAAAAGAGTGTCATCAACAAAAATATGATTCCCGATTTATCCTGTGAAAAGAGCACATTGTCAGTGGAACTTGATTTTTAACGGCAACATTTTTTTAAACTCCAAATCTATCTATTTAGATTAGGGGTCGGGAACCTTTTTTCACTAAGGAGCCAATTTTGCAATTTTGTATCCATACCACAAACTAATAATTTACTATTTTCAAATACAAAGTTTTTCAATAAATAAAATGTTTATATTGCCCATAGACTACTCAAAAACAAACACATATGCAAAAATTCATAGGTAACATGTTGCAATATGAAATTGAGTACACACGTTTGTACAGGTCTCCATAAAATTACTTCATTTAACATTTGTTCATGACAAATTTATCTTCCCTTTTGGGCTGGGCGATATGTAAAAAATATTTGAATGATCACATTTAAAATATCACGATATCACGAATATGTTCAACCCCCAAGGTCGGTGAATATTTTTGCTTTATTGATTTTGCTTTAAAAAATAAATACATTTATTGAAACATGAAAAACTTAAACAAAAGACATTTCTAAATTCAAATTGCACTTTAAATTAAACGAAAAAAGCAATTAACATAATAAAATGATTAAAGAATCTTCTATATAACCACCTCCCAAAATACAAACATTTACCGTCTCCAACGACCCCATCATGCAAGTATCAGTACACGGCAACAGGTACAAATTAAGAACTAAAGACAATTATAAATGTAAAAATAATTATAATAAACAACTTAATAAATAAACCTAAAAAATTTACTTGAGTTCCCAAAAAATGCTGTCAAATGTGTGTTATTATCAAATGTGTTTGTATTGTGTTTTGTTAATACAGTTAACACTGCCTAAAAAAAAATTATATAACTATTTTAGGTTCAAGTTGAACATGTATTGAATTAATTTATAATTGAATCACTTTCGTCTTTGTTTCTTTAATACAAAGTTACCTGTATATATTCCTGAAACTGCAGACTTGCTTTCACAATGTGTAAGAGTGAACTGCTCCATCACAGTACCTCACGAGATGATCAGAGATTATGTGCATACAGTCTCTTGCAAACAGTATTCAGTTGAATGAAACAGACAAAGGAGTGATAACAATGTGGATACAATGACACCGGGCATGGAGAGGTTTGCCGACCTTGTTGTGCGCACATGTTAAGTTTGTACATTTGTACAGAGATGAGTTCACCACTAAATAACTTAATTGTGCCAAAAACTGACCAAAGAAATGACTAAAACAGCAATTGTGAGTGGGGTGGCCAATGGGGTGGCCAGGCTTCGGTCCAGGCTGGCCACCGCCACCCCTGGCTACCCCCTAGCTCCTGCCACTGCGAACTGGATTGAGTCTCGTTGAATTTTGCGGTTGGCGCAAAATTATATAATATAACCCCCTGGTGCACATAAAAAAAATAACAAACATTCATAAAATCGTTTGAAGAAAATGTTCTTAACAGCTAAGATCAATAGTTTTTAAGAAAGGAGGCCCACTACTCTATGCATGTGCGTGTCTTGGAGAATCACTTTCATTGCACTCAGAGCTCACTGTGCACACATATCAAATCAGATGAGAATCGGGGGCGTTTCTTTCGTCTGTTCTTAAAAATATAATCACCTTTCCTCAAACAAGCGTCTTTGTGTCTAATTTCTTGTCATATATCACTCCGAGAAGTCTTACAGGTCACCTTCACAGTTGCTGGTACATCATCAAAATACTCTGCATGAAAAATACGCATTTGGCGGGTGTTCATTTCAAACCTTGTTGAGACCAAGTGAGCCTCTTGATTTTTAACAAAGAGCCTCTTGTGGCTCGCGAGCAATAGGGTTCCGACCCCTGATTTAGATCATGTATATTTTTCATCATTAGTTTAGTAATTATTTCTACCATACCATGGATTTTTCAACAATACCATTTGGTTTAAAAGAAGCTACATTTACATAAATAAACACTTGGAGCAATAATAGCAATTTTTGACACTGAAGAGAAAATTCAGAACTACTGGGACTTCAACATGCTAACTGCATACTGACTATGGGCTGCTTAAAAAGAATGCCAAGAGTTAAGATACTGTCTGTCCAATAAATTAGAAAAAATTAGGGTCTTGATTAAAAATATAATTTGCAATTATTTGTAGGCTCAAGGGTTTATTGGTATTAATAGAGCCTTTTCTAAATGCCAGGTCATTATTTACCTATTCAAAAGTTGTGCAGTTATGGAAAAATAAGTATTTTATAGTTTAATGGTTTTAAGGAATATGAATGTTCAAGGACTTACCATTGCAAACCTTTCACTTCAAGTCTTCTGTCTGTTCTCAATGGGACATATGTGTCTGTCTCAACTTCGACCATTTATTTTATACCATCCCATTTTCACAACTCCTCCCCCTCTTTCACTCAATCTAATTTTCATCAGACTATACATCACACTTCATCACACAGGAAACTGCTTCATGCAAACAGGGCCTTCATTTGACATTGTGCTGCTACAACAGCAACATTCTTATATTCATCTTACTCTTACTCTTGACAGACATTATCTGTTATGTAAACTGCATGTACAACACGTGCAATCAAACTATCACTGTAAAAAATTGCTGTAAATTTATGGCCAAATACCTACAGCAATGTACTGTGATTCTTAAAAATAGTAGTTTGCTGTTAAAAATGTTGCATTCTGGGAGATCAAGAGCAGGCTCACTATGAAGTGACTAGTTTTACGGTAAATGTGAGTGCAGCGTAGTTCTAGCGGGAAGACTAGCAGCTGTACATCATCACACTATTAGCTGGGTAATTCCTAGCCAATCGCAGGTAAGCCATTGCTTTATAAGTCTGCTCACAATCTATCACATTGCTGTTTCAATGTGCTAACACGGCAACCTCCACCACCCCACCACCACCAGTTGAGCCCCATCCTGCACAGGGGTAGGCTCCTCGCCCCTGCCTCCTATCTCCGGTAGGATATGATGGTTCCGAGTACAACTCCCTCGGACCGCCAGACGGGGCCTACGCCAAAGAGAGACATTACTTTTCTGTTCTATATTAATCAAATAAATGGTATCTTAAACCTCACTCAAGCCTGCGTGTCTTCCCCGATAGAAATAGCTGTTCTATCTAAGGTATTAGGGGAAAATTAACATTCAAAGTCATGATATCATCTTGGTGAAAGCTACACCCCCCCCCCCCCCCCGGTTAGTGTTTGTGATGTTTCTGAAAAACTCTGTTCTTTATCATCTCACATCAGCCTTCACTTGTCTGTCTATAGAAGTCAAATAATTTAATTAAATCTACAATTTTGTCACGATTGAACAGTGTATTTTTTAACATAACATTTTAAACATAAGCCTTTGCACTTGAATAAGTATGTATGCTTTGGCAATGCATTGGGGCTAAAAA
This sequence comes from Moxostoma hubbsi, assembly GCA_032164185.1. Classification (NCBI taxonomy): domain Eukaryota; kingdom Metazoa; phylum Chordata; class Actinopteri; order Cypriniformes; family Catostomidae; genus Moxostoma; species Moxostoma hubbsi. The sequence goes on along the minus strand of JAVLUX010000012.1, from coordinate 15,418,207 downwards.
AAATTGTAAAAAAAACCTTTTTAAATAAATAATAAAAAACATGTACACAAGTTTTTATTCAGACTTAATAGAAGTCTTTAGTATTCAATTAGTATTGTTGGTTTGTTATAAATATTTGTGTTTTGTTTGATGTCACCATTATGGTGATTAGTATTCTCTTGATCTGGCACCTTGGACCTTCTTTATTATTATATTATGGTCTTCCAGCCAGTCAGTTTATGTTTAAATAAAACACAAGTTGTTACACTGTGCTACTTGGAAGACAAAAACTAAGGTCAGACTGAATATTTCATCCTACCTTGCAAATGTCATTATATGTGGCAATAGTGATGCATTACACATAAAAAACATAAAAGCAAGTAAAGGTAATTTCAGCTAAATGATATCAGCAAAATGAGTGTTTGATGTAGAGATGGGTAATACCACTTATTTTCTTTTTGATCCGATACCAAGTACTTTTAGGCCAATATCGCCGTTATCACTACCAATACCGATACCTCTAATAAATGAAATTCGTATGAATTCTTTGGATAAAATTTGTAACATTAATATTACTTAAAATTCTTTATATATGTATGAGCCTAAACAGAAAATTATTAGGCTTCTTTGTTTACCCTTTCAAAGTTAGTTAGTATAAGCCACATTTAAAACCACAAAATTAACCATAGCTATTATTATATGATTAATATTACTGAAACCAAGTTAACATATGGATAATACAGTAATACTGTAGTAAAACCATGGTTAATTGTATCAAAACCTTGGTTACAGCCAAAAAGACAAACATGGTTACTACAGTTGTGTTTAATACCATATTATTACAGTAAAGCCATGGTAAGTTGTCATTAGAGTATCATTTATAAACAAGGTTTACAGATCATTATCAATGTTTTATGAACTCTTACCATTTTTACAGGTTTATTTAAATTTAAACATGCCCATTATAATACATGTCATGTCTAGATTTGTCATTACTTGGTGTGAATAAATCCAGATGCTATTTTTCTGAACAAGCGCTATTACTGAAAGGGTGAGCGCTGTCTGCTGGTGTATTTTATCATTTCTGAATGTCAAGATTAGCGAAAGAAAAAATAGTTCCACTGGCATGCAACAATTTGCCAATATAATTATAATCTTCCACTTCGAAACGTATGAGATGCACTAATATTCATTTTATCTAAATAATAATATCGCTATTTGTTTTAAACTTCAGAATTTATATTTTTATGTGAGGATCGATATTCTTGACACCACATTAGTATCAGAAGTATCGATACTTTAGTATCGATCCGCCCATCCCTAGTTTGAAGTTTTTGATGAACTTACAGATTAACTCGAGTTGTTCTCAAGACACACACAGAAATGAACACTCGGCCTAAAATGGTGACAATTAACAAACATATTTTTACTTAAAAAAGTAAAAGCTGAACATTAAAATACAAGTAACTTAAGACTACAACAAAACCAATATCAAAATAAACCAGTAAATAGTAAAAAATTGAAGTAATTTCTTTATGCCACAGTGCATGCTGGGAAGATAGCTGTTAATTTCAACAACAGTAGATAGTAATTTAGTAGCATATAGCTATCAAATTACGACAGCTATATGCTACTAAATTACAGTTGTATACTGTAGCTATAAAAACAGTATCTAGCTGTTCATTTCAGCAAAAGCAAGACACCGTTAATTTTACAGTAACATGCTGGCAACCCTGCTGCCAGTTCTTTACTGTTTTTTGATGAGAACAGTGTTTGCTGTTGTGCAGAGTCAAGTCAGTTTTATTTTTATAGCACTTTTCACAACAGATGTTGTTTCAAAGCAGCTGTACAGGAAATTATGCTATAACAGAAAATAACACTAAAATGTTCAGGGAGGAGGGCATGTCCGGGCCATTATTCCGCACACGTGTTCACTAATTATGCTGATTAAGCCCGAGAAGGATAAAGGCGACTGGAGACGGCAGTGCGACAGAGAGAGAGAGTTGGGCAGCTGCCCGGGTGTGTGGAATCACGGCCCGGCCCACCCTCCGCCCTGCCACAATCTTATTTATCAAAACTCCATAAGATGTTGGTTAATGGAGAAAAAATACCCTGGGAGAATAAATGATCACTTTGGGGGCCAGTACCCTTCTGGCTAAACAGCATGACTATAATGCCAATATTACTTTGTAGAACGGTTTGAGTTCACAGGACGGGAAGGAGGACACGGGAACGGGGTTCGACTCACAGGTAGGGGTTTTAATTCCAAATTATTCACACACAGAAGGGTAGAAGATAAACATAGACTCCACTAAACATACAGACTTTTACACATAACAAATTAAGGTCTCTCTCTCGATATTGCAAACACTGGACTGGCATAATTCTCTCTTGGAGGTAGTGAAGCTCTCTTTTATGTCGGTCTCCCCGTGCTCACTGAAATTAGAGACAGGTGTTAGACATAATTTAGCTCAGGTGCAAGCGCCCTTACCGCTTTCTCTCTCCGGACGGGCGCTTGACCACGCCCCCGCTGCCACATACCCCCACCGCCCGACTCAGGCCGGGGCGTCATACGGCCTGCCTACCACTCCCCCACCATTTCTGGAAAGGAAGTCGGCGACAGCCATCTGCACCCCCGGTCTGTGGACCACCTCGAACTTAAAAGGCTGGAGAGCCAGATACCAACGGGTGATCCGGGCGTTAGTATCCTTCATGCGGTGGAGCCACTGCAGTGGGGCGTGATCCGAGCAGAGAGTGAAGGCCCACCCCAGCAGGTAGTAGCGGAGTGTGAGGACCGTCCACTTGATGGCCAGACACTCCTTCTCTACAGTGCTGTACTTCGTTTCCCTCAAGGAGAGTTTCCTGCTGATGTACAGCACGGGGCGCTCCTCCCCCTCCACCACCTGCGAGAGTACGGCCCCCAGCCCTCTGTCTGAAGCGTCCGTCTGCAATAAGAAAGGGGGAGAGAAGTTAGGTGAATATAAGAGCGGCCCTCCACAGACTGCGGCTTTAACTTGTGTAAATGCCTGTTGGCACTGCTCCGACCATTGGACCGGATCTGGAGCCCCCTTTTTAGTGAGGTCAGTCAGTGGGCTGGTGACATCCGAATAGTTAGGCACAAATCTTCTATAATAGCCAGCCAGCCCCAGGAACTGCCTCACCCCCTTTTTGGTCTTAGGTCTAGGGCAAGTCGCAATCGCCGCGGTCTTATCAATTTGGGGATGCACCTGGCCATGACCCAAGTGGAACCCCAGATACCGTACCTCCACACGCCCAATCGCGCACTTCTTGGGGTTTGCTGTGAGCCCCGCCCGCCGCAGCGACTTCAAGACCGCCCTCAGGTGTTGTATATGCCGCTGCCAGTCATTACTATAGATAATGATATCATCTAAATAGGTAGCGGCGTAAGCGGAGTGCGGGCGGAGAATACGGTCCGTCAGGCGCTGGAATGTGGCTGTAGCCCCAAACAAACCGAACGGAAGTGTCACAAATTGGTGTAATCCGAACGGCGTGGTGAAGGCGGTTTTCTCACAGGAAATTGGTGTCAAGGGGATCTGCCAATAACCCTTTGTTAAATCCAATGTTGAATAAAAGCGAGCAGTACCTAACCGATCGAGCAGTTCATCAACACGAGGCATTGGGTACGCGTCAAATTTAGACACCGTGTTGACTTTTCGATAGTCCACACAGAACCGGACTGATCACTCTTGGGAACAAGAACGACAGGGCTAGACCAGTCGCTGTGGGACTCTTCTATTACCCCCATATCGAGCATCGCATCCAATTCGTCCCGAACAATTTTCTTTTTATGCTCGGGGAGTCGATAAGGGCGGCTACGAACCACCACCCCCGGTTCGGTCTCGATGTGGTGTTCGATGATGTTCGTATGACCCGGTAGAGGAGAAAACACGTCTGCAAACTCTTTTTGCAACTTGGCAACCTCTGACCGTTGGCACGGGGAGAGGTGGTCTCCGCAAACGACCGGGGCATTGTAATCGGGCTTTGGATTCACCTCTGGTCCGAGCTCCGCCCTCTCTGGAACCACCATAGCCAACAACACAGGGACCGCCTCCCTCCATAATTTATGGAGATTGAGGTGGTATATTTGCCGCGCGTCCCCCCTATCGGTTCGCTTAACCTCATAATCGAGATCCCCCACTCGTCGTGTGACCTCAAAGGGCCCTTGCCACTTGGCGAGTAATTTGGAGCTCGATGTGGGGAGCAATACAAGAACTTTGTCTCCCGGTGCAAATTCCCTTAGCTGAGTACCCCTGTCATACAGCCGGCGTTGGCGTGCTTGAGCCTGGAGCAAATTCTCCTGTGTTAGTTTCCCCAATGTGTGGAGTTTTGCTCGAAGATCAAGAACGTACTGAATTTCATTTTTACTACTCGAAGGTCCTTCCTCCCAGGCTTCACGGATGACGTCCAGCACTCCGCGCTGGCGCCGCCCATACAGCAGCTCAAACGTGGAAAATCCCGTGGAGGCTTGCGGGACCTCTCGTACTGCAAATAACAGGGGGTCAAACCATTTATCCCAATTCCTAGCGTCTTTGTGTACGAATTTACGAATCATATTCTTGAGCGTTTTATTAAATCGTTCCACTAGGCCATCTGTCTGCGGATGGTATACGCTAGTGCGAATTGATTTAATGCCCAACAGATCGTAAAGTTCGCGAAGTGTGCGTGACATAAATGTTGTGCCTTGGTCGGTGAGGATTTCTTTCGGAATCCCCACCCGGGAGATTATTTTGAAGAGCACCCCCGCAACACTATGTGCAGAGATATTGCTTAGAGGCACTGCTTCCGGATATCGTGTTGCGTAATCCACCAGGACTAATACAAAACGATGTCCGCGTGCTGTCCGATCTAATGGCCTGACGAGGTCCATTCCAATTCTTTCGAAGGGGACCTCGATTAATGGAAGGGGGCGCAATGGCGCTTTTGGGGTGGCCGGCGGATTTGCCAGCTGACATTCGCGGCACGCCGCACACCACCTGCGAACGTCGCCGTTAATGCCTGGCCAATAAAAACGGGCTATTAGACGGAGCAGTGTTTTCCTTTCCCCTAGATGACCCGCCATGGGATTATAATGAACCGCCTGGAAAAGCATTTCCCGACGGCTCCGTGGAATTAACAACTGAGTTACATTTTCCTTTGTCTGAGTGTCCTGCGTCACTCTATACAACCGCTCATTTATAATCGCGAAATAGGGGTATGCGAGAGCGATGTCCGGCTGGAGACGCTGACCATCAATTGTCTTCACTTGATCAAACGCGTACTTAAGGGTCTCATCCCGCGACTGCTCCAAAGGGAAATCTACATCAGGGAATTCCCTGCGGAGGGGAGGGGCGGAAGGCCCGCTTCCCCTGCCAAAGCATCGTACATCGCACATCTCCCCATTCTAATGCAGGACCCATCCTTCCCAGTTCCCCCCAAAACATCCTTAAAAGCAGGCCAATCGGTCCCCAAAATCAGAGGATGGGTGAGGTGGGAACTAACCGCTGCCTCCACTTTATGTTTTCCCCCTCGAAATTTAAGCAGCAAGGTCACCATCGGGTAGCTATGAACATCCCTGTGCACACACCTCACCCTTACCCGCTTAGCCGTGCCCAAAGCCTCGGGTTGAACCAAGCGTTGATGGATGGTGGTCTGATTACAACCAGTATCCAGCAAAGCTTGGTGTGTACCCCCCTGGATTCTTACCGGAACCCGGTACGCTCCAGCCAGATCGGGGGCAGCATGTGGGAGATCAGCGACCCGGACCACCGCCCCCACCTTTATTAACGGACACCGCTCACGGAAGTGGCTCGGGTCCCTGGACCTCCGACATGCCGGCCCAGACACCACACCCGTACCTGCTTTGACGGACGCCCCCACCTGAGGGGGAGAACGGCTGTAGGTGGTGGAGGAGGAATGGGCTGATGCTGATGACGGAGGTGTTGGTCTCAACCAGGCTCCTCGCCTGCGTGGGGCAGCAACGGGACCTGGAGAGAGGACAGAGCGAGAGGGTAGGGGGGAGTGGGGAAGAGCGGAAGTAAACACAGGAGGGGGAAGAGAGGGGGAGAGAGAGAGAGAGAGAGAGAGAGAGAGGGCTCGTCTGCCCTTGGGATCGAAGCCATGTGGTCCTCTGCAAGCTGGACGGCTGCCTCCAGCGACGCCGGGCGGTGGCACTGGACCCACTCCGCCATTCTCCTGGGCAAGCGTTGAATAAACTGCTCCAGCACCACCTGATCGACGAGTCCCTCGACGTCGCGGTCCCCCACCAGCAGCCACCTCCGGCAGGCATCACGGAGCCGCTGGGCGAAGGCGAACGGGCGGTCGGACTTTTCCAGCTTCATGCCCCGGAAGAGCTGACGGTTTTCCTCGGGGCTCCGACCAACCCGCTGCAGAATGGCTTTTCTTAAATCAGCGTAGGCCAGGAGGTTTGTTGCCGGCAGTTGTTGTGCCGCGAGTTGGGCTTCCCCGGACAGAAGAGGAACAAGGCGGGCTGCCCACTGGTCCTGTGGCCAGCCCCAAATTTCAGCGGATCGCTGGAATAAATCTAAAAAGGCTTCTGCATCATCCGCCACCCCCATCTTCTGTAATGTGGGCGGGGGTAACGTGGCACGGCTGTCCGGGGTCGCAGCTTTGGCTGAAGCGGCCTCCTGGCTGAGGAGGCTCCGGATGACCTGTCGTTCCTCTGCTTGGGCCTGCACGAACTCGCAGAACCGCCGATCTTGGTCTTGCCTGAGCTCAAGCAGGGACTGTTGGTGGCTCTGATGTAAGGTGGCGAGGGACAGGAGGACTTCGGCCAGCTGGGAGGACTCTACGGGACGATCTTTTTCCATGTCTGGACGTGGAGGATCCAAACTTTTAGCTTTCCCGGGTTTCGACACCAGTGTAGAACGGTTTGAGTTCACAGGACGGGAAGGAGGACACGGGAACGGGGTTCGACTCACAGGTAGGGGTTTTAATTCCAAATTATTCACACACAGAGGGGTAGAAGATAAACATAGACTCCACTAAACATACAGACTTTTACACATAACAAATTAAGGTCTCTCTCTCGATATTGCAAACACTGGACTGGCATAATTCTCTCTTGGAGGTAGTGAAGCTCTCTTTTATGTCGGTCTCCCCGTGCTCACTGAAATTAGAGACAGGTGTTAGACATAATTTAGCTCAGGTGCAAGCGCCCTTACCGCTTTCTCTCTCCGGACGGGCGCTTGACCACGCCCCCGCTGCCACATACTTATTTTTTCAATTAACATTTTTATTGATATACACACAATGAATCAACTTTTAACCCTCATTAATATCCCTCCCCAAACACCAACCCCACCCTACCCCAAAGAACACCCCTTTGGTCATGTAAACTATTAGACACACATAAACAATAAGATTAAAAAAAAATACAAATAAAAAATTATATATAATAAACATGCATAATTAAACTAAAAGTCTCTCTCCTCATCCCTTCACCTAGAGTCCTCCAACACCGCCAAATACCTAACCCACTTCCTGAAAAATATGTCCTCCACTCCCAGCCTTCCATCTATCATCTTCTCAAAAGCCGCCACCCTCCCCATCACCGCACACCACTCTGGAAATGGTGGCACTCGGTCTGACTTCCAACCCCTTAAAATAATTTGTCTGACAATCATCATGCCAGTCAGAACCTAATTTTTTATATATTTGTCCCTTCCACATCGCCCAAAATGCAAAATCTGAGTCAAAGTAAAATTTGAGTGCCAAGAATGTCACACAAATAATTCTGAACCTTTAACTACAAATCTTGGATCTTAACGCATTCCCAAAAACATGGGTTGTGTCTCCAACTACTGACTAGCATCGCCAGCAGGTGGGTGTGTCTTTAAGACCAAGCCTATATAATCTATAGGGGGTCCAATAAAATCTTTGTAAAATCTTAAATTGCATCTCTTGATGCAGACTTAATAATCTCTTAATAGAAGTTAAATCCCCCAGACTCTGAATCAGAAGGGAGTGATACTCTAATGCCTCATGACCTGTCCCAAAAGCAGTAATCACCTCTCCCAGTGTGGCACAGCTGTAAATACCAATAAAGCTGAGATCTAGGAATCCCAAAATGATGACCCAAATTCTCAAAAGATCTCACCAATCCACTCTCATACAGGTTGCCGAGTGTAGCAACCCCCTCACAATCCACTCTGACCAACAGACAGGGGACTTGTTGAAACATAATTTTGGGTTAAGCCATATTCTCGATGCAACATTTAAATAAATGTCTGAATTTAATACTCTGGCCACTCTTGTCCAAATCATGTACAAATGTGAGATAATGGCGTGTGACTTAACTTCTCTGGTTAGTTTGATAAAAATGCTTTGCATTGGCAAAATAGGGGCAAGGAATTCCTGTTCAATAAAAAACCAAGGAGGGACTCTTTCAGGTGAAAGTGACCAATGAGCCAAATGCCTGAGACTGAACACATAATAATAAAACAAAATCTTGGGTAGGCCTAGCCCACGTCAACCGGCCTATGTAATTTGTTGAAATGTAGTCTGGGATATTTAACATTCCAAATAATGGACTTCCCTATGTTATCAAGTTGCTTGAAATAAGAAAGGGGTACATCTATACGGAGAGATTGTAGCAGGTAGTTGAATTTTGGAAAACAGTTAATTTTAATAACATTAACCTTCCCAATCATCGATAAATGTAATGAAGCATATCTGTCCACAGCTCGAATATCTTTTTTAAATAAAAATGAATGCTAACAAAATCAGACAAATTTGCTGGGGATAAAATTCCCTAATACTTAATGCCCTTTTTGGGCCACTGGAAGGCACCTGGCTGGAAGGCCATTACTGGACAGTACGCTGTCATAGCTAAAGCTTCGGATTTACACCAATTGACTTTGTATCCTGAGAGCTTGGATAAGGAATGAATAATTATGTGGAGGCAAGGCATATATCTAGTGGGGTCAGAGACAAATAATAAAATATCTTCTGTATAAAGCAAATGCTTATGCGCCATACCTCCCACCACCAAAAAAATCACCCTCCTTCTTTATCACCACTGCTAATGGTTCCAGGGCAAGAGAGAACAATAATGTGGAAAGAGACCAACCCTGCCGAGTGCCCCTATTCAGAGTAAAATAATCTGAAATTAATTAATTTGTATGTACCGCTGCTACAGGGTCTCTATAAAGTAACTTAATCCATCCAATAAAAGTACTCCCAAATCCATTAATTTCCAAAATCTTAAAAAGATAATCCCATTCTACCATGTCAAACGCTTTTTCGGCGTCAAGTGAGATGGCAGCGACTGGAGTCTGATCATTTGCTACTGACCACATGATATTGATGAAATGCCTAATGTTATCAGAAGAGCTGCGGCCCTGAATAAACCCCACCTGATCTATATGTATAAGAGATGTCATAACATTAATTAACTGGTTAGCCAAAATGTTTTACAACATTTTGACATCTAGCTGGATCAAGGAAATTGGACGGTAACTCATACACTTGCTTGGATCTTTGTTGTTTTTAAGGATCAGACTGATCCAGGCTTGTGTCATGGTTAGCGGAAGCTTTCCATTCTTTAATGATTCTGTATAAACTGCTATCAAATGTATAGCCAATTCTTGCCAGTAGGCAGAGCCTTAATTACCTCATCAAGATCCTCCAAGGTTATCTGAGAATCAGAAGAGTTTTTTTGCTCAGTTGTCAATTTAGGAAGTTCTAATGGTTCCACAGTTCTTAACAGGCATTATTAATATCAATGGCAGAGGTAAAAATTTCACCCCCAGCATGGAAGGAAATGGTAGAAAAAGATTCTCTCTGTTTTATATATCTAACCAAAACCTGAATAACAAAACTCCCCTTTCTGTGACAAAATAGTATTATTTCTAGTATTTCAATCGTCATTCAAGAGGCCATCAGACGACATTCTGCGCTTTAGCTCTGCCTCTGCACTTTTAATATTCCCTTCTAACTCCATGAGTTCTCGTGCTTTGGATTTTTTGATGAATGAAGCATACTGTATGAACAGACCCCTAGGAACCGCCTAAAGTGCCTCCAAAGCTATATATAGCTTTATTAATATGATTTATTTTTCTCCATATGTGGCAACACCTCTAAACTCACTAGGGCGTGATCTGAGACTAAGATGTTTCTAAATGAGCAGTCAACAGCAGATGAAATGTTAATCTATGTTAAATGTTAGCCTATCAGGCTAACTAGCCCTTGAGAGGTATAAAGGCCGACCAAAGTCGGCAGTGCGTCAGCTGTCCGACACCTGTGTGTGTGTTTGTCTTTTGGTTCAGTTCTTCCTTAAAATATTTATATTGTCAAGCTGGTTCTCGGCTCCTCCTTTCCACTAATCCCTTTAAATCTCAGTAGTAAAACATCACACAGAGATAGAAATCTACACATGCATTCTCATTTCTTAATATAAATGAATTTAGCAAATAATGCAAAGATTAACCTGGACAAGAGTAAAGCTTTATTTCGGATTACCTTCATGTATTCAGAATAAACATTCTTACAAAAGTGACTTTCTTTTGGCCATAGAGTTTCCTCATGATAAATACATACATACAACTACATTAGCATAAGAATATATTGTGATCTAATTGTGACTATCTTCCGATGTTATTTCAGTGTGCTGTGTGCCAACCAACCAGGGTCCTTGGTTTGACACCTCTTCTTGTTGCTGCTGGCGCCTAGCTCGAGTCTGTGTTTGTAGCCTGCTAGCTTTTTTAGCATCATTAATCAATCTGTTTCCAGCTTTTAATCTTTAATATCTGTCATTTTTCAGCATGCATCAGGTTTTCCCCTGCATTATTCTCTTATCGCGAATCAACTGCATGTATTTTTCCTCATGCATCCACTTACAATTTTTATTGCAATTAAACTGTGCATTTTACAGAGTGCACCTGTTTTCTCCTGTGTTACACAGATTATTGCATCAATCTCAAAGCACCACTTATCAAGAACAACCAAAACAACAAACAATAGTGTGATGGATTCACATCATTCTCAAACAATCGCCGCTCAGAAACAACCAACAACAGCAAACAATTGTGGTAAGTCATGGTGTTCGCTCATATTATTGCTTCCTGCATTACATGCCACAAGTTTACTATAGCTTCTTCTGTCAGCAGTGAGGGATTCACATGTGATAAATGTAAGGAATTAGTCAGGCTGATGGAGAAGGTTAATAAGTTAGTGTAACGTGGGGTTATGATGGGCAAGGAGGAGGCGAGAACCGGCTTGTCAATATAAATAATATTTTAATGAAGAACTTAAAACAAAAGCATAAACAAACACATAGGACAACGGACATGTCCGTGATTAAGCTCTCTCTCTCGAACTGTCGTCACCGGCCGCCTTTATCCCTCGCACGCCCCATCAGGCCGATTGTGGACCGGGTGTGCAACATTTCAGCCCGGCCCCGCCCCCCTCCACTCCACACTCCTCCCGGCGTTACCTCAGGCCGGGGGCCACCGGCATGACGTACATCCCCGCCCCCTCTTTCCCTGGGGAGGGGCGTGCTTTACGACCTGTCTGCCGGCTGGTTATCCCCGCCTTCCTCGACCTGAGACAGGAGGGGAAAACAAATACAACAAAAAATAGGCGAGGGAAAAGGCCAACACGGCGTGAAAGAGCGAGAGAGAGAGAGGAGAGAGAGAAAAGGCTCACTCACCGGTTCTCTGATGAACCATCGCGTGGTCCTCGAGCGCTCCTTCACACTCTCCGGCGGACGACAGCCGCTCCTCTCCGGGTGAACCGGAGTCAACCTCCGACCCCCAGCTGACCGAACGCCCCTCCGCTTTCCTGGCGACGAGTGGAGGCAATCCTCGGCCCCTGGCAGCGGCCCTACCGCTCCGGGCAGTCGGGGAGTTTCTTCCCTCCTCCCCTCGCGGACGGCGGTCTTCCCTCGACCCCTACGCGTCTCTGGAGACGGCAGGGCACTCCTCCGTCCCCGGCAGCGGCTCCTTCGCTCCAGGCAGTCGGGGAATCCAGTCCCCACTCGCCCTGCGGACGGCGGCCGTTTCCCGCATCCGGGCGGTCGGGCTACTCCGTCACCCGGCAGAAGGCAGCGGCGCTCCCCGGGGTGGACGGCAGTGTCGAGGACTCTGCGATGGGCATCCCTCCTCCCTCCCGAGGTTTGGCACCAATGTAAAACAGATCAAATTCATGGGCAAGGAAGAGGCGAGAAACCGGCTTGACGTATAACTTAAAGGTTTAATGGAAAACTCAAAAGACAAACACATAAGATAACGGACATGTCCGGAATTGAGCTCTCTCTCTCGATCGCCGTCTGCGAGTGGCCTTTATCCCTCTTGACGGCTTAATTAGCCTAATACGGGACCGGGCGTGCGTAATCACGCCCGGGTCCCGCCCTCCACCGTGCCACAGTTAGAGACCCACATCCGAATGCTAGTGGAGGTTAGTGAGAAAGAGAAGCTGGTAGATACTATTTCGGATGCAGGTAGTACAGCAAACAACACACACACGTTGGTTCTGGCTGAAGAGCCCCTGCAGAGGGCGTTTGGGTGACTCATTGGCAAACTCGCTCAACAATACTCTCCCGTTCCTATTAGTTTTTACAATTGATTCTCTCCACTCAGTGATGCACCCACTGATAATCATGTTTAAAGAGTCTTGGTCATAGGTGATTCTATTGTAAGGAATGTGGAAATAGAGACTCCAGCCACCATCGTTAAATGCATTTTGTGTGCCAGATCATCTGACATTAGATCAAATTTACAAGTGCTGTCTAATGCTAAATGTAGATTTTCAAAAATTGTTATTCATGTCGGTAATAACGATGTCTGGCATTGTCAGTCGGAGATCACTAGAGATAATGTTAAAACCTTTTTCATTTATGGAGTCAGATGAAATAACAAGGTAATACATAAGAGAAATTGTATATTATTTAATCTTGTTGTGTTGCGTAAAAGAAAGACAGTAACGCGCAGAGACCTTCACCCGTATTATTGGAGACCGCCATTGGACCGATAAACGGGCTTACAGGCTAGAGAATTATGTTGGCATTTGTGGACCTGCATTAGCATGGTTTAGGTCCTATTTAGCAGGCCACTACCACTTTGTCTGTGTAAACGAGTAATTGTCAAATCAAACAAAAGTTAAGTACGGAGTGCCACAGGAGTCAATTTTAAGACATCTGCTTTTCTCCTTATATATGCTTGCCCTGGGAGGTATTATCAGGAATCATGGAGTAAGCTTCCACAGTTATGCCGACAATACCCAACTTTATATTTCTTTGAAACCCAGCAAATTTTCACAATTCTCCAAATTATCATTGAAATCAAAGATTGGATTGCTGGGGGGCCTGGGTGGCTCAGGCGCTGACTACCACCCCTGGAGTCACGAGTTTGAATCCAGGGCGTGCTGAGTGATTCCAGCCAGATCTCCAAAGCAACCAAATTGGCCCGATTGCTAGGGAGGGTAGAGTCACATGGGTTAACCTCCTCGTGGTTGCTATAATGTGGTTCTCGCTCTTGGTGGGGCACGTGGTGAGTTGTGCGTGGATGCCGCAGAGAATAGCGTGATGTCTCTGTGAAGAGAATTGTAGAGAATTTGCCACAGTTCTTCTAACTATTTAGGCTGTCTCAGTTACTTCTGTCACTTTATGTAATCTCAGACTGACACAATGTTCAGTGGGGGGCTTTCTGGGGGACATGACATCTGTTGCAGGGCACCCTATTCTTCTATTCTAATCATTTCTATTTGCAAAAGTACTACAGCTGAAGATATAAATAACCATCTTATGACTTTTGTGAAACATCTTAGACCACTCTAAGACTTTTGCACAGTACTGTAGATTATTCTAATGCATTACTGGGAGGATGTCAAGCAAGTTCAATAAATTAACTTCAATTGTTTCAAAATGCAGCAGCCAGAGTGCTGACTAGAACCAAGATATATGATCAAATAAGCCCAATTTTATCGTCGTTACATTGTCTACCTGTTAAATTTCGTATTCATTTTTAAAATTCTGTTAACTACATACAAAGCTTTGAATGGTCTAGCTCCAGAGTACTTAAAATACCTTCTACCATGCTATATTTCATCACGTTCATTACGATCACAAAACTCTGTTATGTTAATAGTTCCTAGAATATCAAAATCCAAAAAAGGAGGTAAATCATTTTCCTATTTGGGTTCTAAACAATAATATATTCTCTCTAACACTGTTCGGGACACAGACACACTCACTGAGTTTAAGTTTAGACTAAAGACTAATCCATTTATCCACGCATACACCTAATTTATTCTTTATTAAGCTTTAGTTGGGTCTTCTGGTACCTGAAACATTGATCATGATCTATAACTCAGCAAAAATGTTATGGCATCTACACTAATATTATTCTATTTGTTTCCATGTCTCAACCTCAGGACTCCAATCCCCAGGTCACCAGAACTGGCCGAATCCAGCTCCATTACTGCTGTGTCAGACTCCACTGCTACATGTCTCTGAGTGATGATGACAAAATGCAGGCGGTGCCAGCCAGACATCTCTTCATTCTATTACGATAGACAACAGAGGATGAACTGATGTCAACTCCAACCATAAGACATGGGATACTTCATATGCCATTACCTGAACCTTGGACTAGGATAGACATCACAGAAATTTCCTGCCAGTTGAACTGTGAAGCACCTGTAAGACTGGGTCCAAACTGTCTGAATCACCTCCAGGAAAGACAAAGAACTCTGCAAGAACCAACATCAAAAAACTCCTACACTGATGAGCATCTCCACCTCAACACATCCTGCTGAGCAAGGACCATAAAACGCAAATCTCTGCCCCCCTCTACCCATCCTGTTTTCCTTCAGCTCATGACACCTGATATAATTGATATAATTTAAAATGCCATGAGGTGATGGTGGCGTAGTGGCTAGAGCACAGGGCTGCTAATCAGAAGGTCACTGGTTCGAACCCCATAGCCACCACCATTGTGCCCTTGAGCAAGACACTTAACTCCAGGTTGCTCTGGGGGGATAGTCCCTGTATTAAGGGCTCTGTAACTTGCTTTGGATAAAAGTGTCTGCCAAATGCATAAATGTAAATGTAAAATGTCTCAGTGTGACTGGTATAGTGTTCTTTACCCCAGGTTTGTAAAACTTAATGACAACCAATTTCAACAAGGTCTTTCAAAGGCCTTTGCTAAATACTGAATAATTATGGAGGTCTATCCCCCTCCTTGAAGGTTAAACCCCAAGAGGCCAACAACCCATTTACCCCCAAATTCTCATTGTTCAAAGGATAATACCATTTGGTATATTCTGTCTGGATATTTATGGAAGGCTGGCCCAGAGCTCGGGGATCTCTTAATCAGATGATCTCACACCTTAATGTGTGTAACTTTAATAATAGGAATCTGCATTCAGATCTCCCATGCTCTGCAATTGCATTTAGTTATCTCAACTGCCATGTATGTTCTTTGACTTGTTTAATGTTTGTTTATTCTGATCATTTGTGAAATTGGCTTTGATTTGAATATATGTAACTAAAGTTTTAAATCCTACCTAGCAAATAAATTGTTATTATTTGATATATTCTATAGTCCTCCGAACTCATTTATATAATTACTGGAGCTTTAATATAGAAGGAAGCCATATAAAGACTTTCAGTTTGAATTTCATTAAAACAAGACTATACTGAAGCTTTAATGTAGGAGGAAGCCATTGAAATTGTAATATTTACTCAACCATATTTTGGCTTTGATAATGGTGATAAATATTAATATCACACTCGTAATCCTCCAGCTACAAGCCTTCGATCACAACTTATTTTATGCCAAACGAGAATGAAATGATTCAAACTAAATATTGGAGCATATTCTAAAATAATTGTAAGACAACGTTACACAGACAAATGGATCTGTATCAACCGTAGACAGAATATAGATAAATTCAGTCTATAAGCATTTATAGGCCAACTGCTGCCTAACTCGCAGTGGCATTTTTAAGACCAATCCATTGACTACGCGCAAAAGGCGCCATCTAGCGAACATTGTGTCAGAAGCAGTGTCCCTGTCAGTGGCTTGGCGCTTCTAGTGTTAAAGGCGATCAGTTTATTGGAGCTTTAAACTAGGGTTAACCACCTCGGACAACCAAGTTGGACTTCCACTTAGGATAACCAGGTAGGAGAAAAGCCATTTAAAGTCTCTGTTTGAATTACAGATCAAAAGCACAATAAATAGAAGAGGATTCAGAGTAATCAATAACCTAAAAATGTTATATTAAAAGAAAAATGATCTGAAAGTAATAATAGCTTTAATCTAAATTAGAGGTCAATTTAAAATTGGAGTCAGATTAATATAAAATTGGAGTCAGATAAAATTAATAACAGAATGAATTTGTCAAGTGTAAATGAACAATAATTGGCTTTACTTCAGTGCTCAGAAAAGACAGAACAATGCAGAGACCTTCAAAGGGAAATCTATTCTATTCAAAGGGCTGCACTCTGGACCGATAGGTTTATGAGGGTGCCCTTCTTTTGCTTGCCATTTTAAACACCTAACTGATCTCGGCTTGCATCACCTTAATCTAATGATGGACTACACTCTATAAATGGAATACATAGACTAGAGGACGACCGATATAGGATTTTGCCGATACCGATAACTAAGTTGGGAAGACAAGCCGATAACCGATTAATCGCCCGATAGTTTTTAAAATTGATACTGAATGAAAAAACAACATTTAAAGTAGGGATGCACCAATTACACCAATGTGCGTGTCAACAGAGAAGCACCATTCATTGACGCACTGCGTTTTTATATATTTACTTATTAAACAAAGCCTTTTGTGATTCACAGAGCTTCAAGTGGCTGATCACTTCACTTCTGGTGAGGGATCTTTAATGTGAAACTAGGGCAAACTAGTGAATTGCAATGTCTTATGCTTTTTTAACGCTTCTATAAGATTCAGTGATATTTTTGTTTGTATTTGCGCTGTTACACTCATTTAAATTCTCAGAGAAACTCATCACACTAACACACACACACACACACACACACTGATCACTTGATGATTATCTAATCAAAATTACAAAAATACGTATTACTGAGAGGATAAAAATTTATTTATATCAAATGCGTTTCTGATTTGTTTATACGTTTCTCTTGACTGCATGTAGATATTTTTCTCAAATCTCTCACTACCTTAAAATATACAACTTAGCTGGCTAAAGCATAAACGTAACTGCATATAAACTAATTAAAATAGATGGTAATGCATTTTATTTAAACATTTGGGTAGGACTTTTTGTCGTGTTTTTTGTCACATTGTTCTAACTGCTTGAGGTTAGCTTTAATGTTAGCGTCCTCTCAGCCTGGTCTGCAAACATACTGCTGTTCTCTATTAATGCAGCATCTATTCAAGAAAATAATTACTTTATAATGATATGACAACATGTACCTTTTAGTTGTTGGTGTTTTAAATCTGCATTGTTCAGCTTCATGCCATGTTCCGCTGCATTCAACGTGTCAAAACAACCACCAAGAGGCATCAATGATAGTTTTTATTTTGCCTCTAGAGGGTGCTCTCATACTGTATAATGACAGCGAGCCCTTACCAGCCACTCCAGCACTGGGCACAATGGGACACAATGGGAGAAAATTATCGGTGTGGATTTTTGCTGATAACCGATAGTTCCAGAAATCGTTATCGGTGCTGCTTAATCGGCAAAACCGATATATCGGTCGACATCTAACATAGACTATCAATATATTGCCAACAAAAGCCTTCATCAGCCAACTAACAAAGGACAACGCATCTATATGAACTTCTGCAGTCAATCCAGGATGAAATTAGAAATTAGTCATTAATCTTACAGTTCTTACCAAATCTTTGTTTAAACACTTGCCCTTAACACTTACTTAGTTTAATATTTTTAAACCATGACTTGCACTGCACATAAATAACTAATATTGGCATTATATTCAAGCTGTTAGCCAGAGGGGAACTGGCCCCCACAGTGAGCCAAGGTTATTTTTCTCCATTAACCAACATCTTATGGAGTTTTGTGTTCCTTGCCACATTCGCCTTCAGCTGCTCACTGGGTTTATAAATGCAATTATTATTTAATTAGTTATTTTTATACACACTTCATAATTGTATGTATTCAAAGTACACAATGATTACTCATAAGACTTTATAGATATTACTGTATCATTTTCTGTTAATGCATGATTTTCTGTAAAGCTTCTTTGAAATAATGTGTGTTGTGAAAGGCGCTATACAAATAAAAATGACGACTTGACTTGTATGTCACTATTAAATGGATTAATATTATTATTACTTGTATATTTTGCTTAACTATTTTTTTGCTTACAAATAATCAATCAATAAATAAATTAACATAAATACATATAAACAAATACATACATATAGCCACATAAATAAAGCTTTTGTTGTAAAAAACACATTAGTAGGCTGACAGTTAAAAAACATTTCAGCTATTCTTGCAGACAGTTGCAGTGGTTGGAAAAAGGCATCTGTTAACTTGCAACTAACAACTTTTTTTTTTTTTTTATCACACCGAACTATCAAACCACACAATCGATACCAATAAGTCTTCTGGTTACAGATAAAGTTGCTGGTCTCTGTCACCTTTAGCCTTCACACTTCACATTGAAAAACAAAGTTACTGCAACCCAGAGGCTGAATGACAGAGATCACTAACAAATGCCCTCAAACTAAAAGCCCATGTTCTTCAACCTAATGTGATTTACACAATAAAAGATTTATTAAGGTGACATTGACTCTTTGTAATTACTTTAATTATGTTAATTTGTAAAAACCTTTAATGCATACAGTAGGTCATTATTGACCTGGGACATCATTCCTCTCTCTGTACCTTTTAAGTATTCCTCAACATTACTCGTCTGACTAATGTAACAAAACAAACCAAAAAAGGCAAAATTTCATATATATATATATATATATATACTAGTAATCCAAAGTATATTTTTTACAGCATGTATTCTGTAATCTGAAGTGGAATACATTTAAAAAGTAACCCTCCCAACCCTATACATATATATATATGTATATATAAGATAAGATTGGAGATAAGATTATATATATAAGATTGGAGGGTTACTTTTTAAATGTATTCCACTATATATATATATATATATATATATATATATATATATATATATATATATATATATATATATATATATATAGGGTTGGGAGGGTTACTATTTAAATGTATTCTACTTCAGATTACAGAATACATGCTGTAAAAAATATACTTTGGATTACTTCTGCAGCAGTGGTAGATTTTTTTTACTAGTTTTGACTTTAACAACTATGCCAGTACAGTAAGACAAAATACACGTTAAAAATACAGTACATTATCTGAAAAACGTCTCGGTTACTGTCGTTACCTCCGTTCCCTGAAGAGCAACCGATGTTCATGTCTACTATCACCAGACACTGCTCAAATATACGAATCATGCAACAACCAAACTGCATGATGACCTGCAGAAGGCGCTACATGAATTCGGCTTGCTGCGGAGACCAGGCCTCCAGTCCTCAGCGTCGCCTGATGCCGGTGGCCGGGGGAGAGGACATCGTAAGCGGTGTGCGAGGAAGCAGATGTGCGGCAAGAGGGCGGGGATCCATGCTAGGCTAAAAGCAAACCCTAGACGGCCGGCTCTCCTGTCTAACATGCTCTCAAATGTTTGCACCCTGGACAATAAATTGGACTACATCCGACTCCAGCAGGCTACGCAACGTGAGTTTAGAGACTGCTGCATCTTTGTTTTCACGGAGACGTGGCTCAGCGACAGAGTTCCGGATGCCGCCATTCAGCTAGATGGGCTCGCCGCCGGATCCCCGCCCCCACCTTGGCTACTCAGACCACAATTCTGTTATACTAACTCCAGCATACAGACCGCTCATCAGACGCACAAAACCGCTTCAGAAGCAGGTGAAAACTTGGCCAGCAGGAGCCATCTCTGCTCTTCAGGACTGTTTTGAGTGTACTGACTGGCACATGTTCAGGGAGGCTGCAACATATGGCGACTCTACCAACTTGGAGGAAGCCGTGGATGACTGCGGAGGTGTGCGCGCTGCTGAGGACCCGAGACTCTGCATTAAGAGCAGACGACAAGGCAGCCCTAAGAACAGCGAGGGCCAAAATGTCCCGGGCCATCAGAGAGGCAAAGCGCGCACACGCCCAGAGAATACAGAGTCACTTCCAGGAAAGCGGTGACACACGGCACATGTGGCAGGGCATCCAGGCCATCACCAACTACAGGACAACATCAGTTGAATGTGACAAAGATGCCTCCCTTCCAGATGCGCTGAACAACTTCTATGCTCGGTTTGAAGTGCAGAACGACAAGGTGGTGAGGAAAACTACCCCTCCTCCCAACGACCAGGTGCTCTGTCTTACCATGGCTGATGTGAGGAAAACTCTACGTAGAGTCAACCCACAGAAGGCTGCTGGACCAGACAACATTCCTGAGTGCTCAGAGGATGTACAGACCAGCTGGTAGATGTTCTTACCGACATCTTCAACATCTCTCTGAGCAGCGCCGTCGTTCCAACTTGCTTCAAGGCCTCCACCATTGTCCCCAAGCCAAAGAATTCTTCAGTGTTCTGCCTCAATGACTACAGTCCTGTCGCACTCACACCCATCATAATGAAGTGCTTCGAGAGGCTCATCATGAGGCACATTAAGACCCAGCTGCCCCCCTCACTAGACCCAATGCAGTTTGCGTATCGTCCAAACCGACTAATGGACTGGTGTAGAGCCAACAACCTGTCTCTGAATGTGGACAAAACAAAAGAGATGGTTGTTGACTTTAGGAGAGCACAGAGTGACCACTCTCCGCTGAACATTGACGGTTCCTCAGTGGAGATCGTCAAGAGAACCAAACGCGTATTTTCCCAGCCCCCGGGACCAGCATGTCTGTGCCGAGGGGAGCTCCCGTCAGAGCGTACCAGAGCAGGCAGTGGGACGACTCTTGTGAAGCAAACAGGTCTACCTGTGCCTTGCCGAATCGACTCCATATCAGCTGGACCACCTGGGGGTGGAGTCTCCACTCTCCCCTGAGCGTTACCTGCCGTGACAGAGCATCTGCTGTGATGTTAATGTCACCAGAGATGTGAGTGGCCCGCAGCGACCTGAGCCACTGCTGACTCCAAAACCGCAACCGACAGGTGGCCACGGCGCCATGCATTCCTCAGGTCTGGAGCCAGTGCTGTAGCGGTCTCATATGCATCAACCCAAGCGGTGTGACCACCACTGAAGATACCATATGCCCCAGGAGTATCTGAAAGTATTTCATTGGAACCGACATTTGCCACCTGGATAAGAATGCTCACTTCCCTTAGCAGGCAAGGGCTGCCTCTGCGATCCTCTTAAAGACGCGAGGGGACAGGGACAAGCCGAAGTGGAGGGCTCTGTACTGATATGCCCCACCGTGGAACGTGAACCGTAGGAATAGTCTGTGTCGAGGTAAAATCGAGACATGGAAGTACACGTCCTTCGCGTACCACCGCAAAGCAATCCTGATGCCGGATGTACGTTAGGATGTGCTTTTGAATCAGCATCTTGAACGGGAGTCTGTGCAAGGCCCGGTTCAGAACTCGCAGGTCCAGGATTGGCTGCAACCCACCACCCTTCTTGGGAATGATGAAGTAGGGGCTTTAAAACCCTTGTCTCACCTTGGCTGATGGGACAGGCTGTATCGCGGCCTTCCATAGGAGGACGGCAGCACTCTCGTCTTTCTATGAGGTGAAGAGGATGTGTTGTGTTACAAATGTATTAAATGTTTAATTTAGGTTCCAATACCATAGTATCTGTTAAGTATGAGATTCCTGCCAGTCTTATTTCATATTACTGAGACTCTCACCCTTTGTATGAGAGCATGGGTGGGGAAAGTTTAGTATCGAGCGAACGGCTACTTCATTTGCATGCTTTGTTCATCACAATGTAAATCCCTCCCCCTAAATGTATATAAATTGCAATGTAAAGTTCCCTTAGTTCAGACTAGATTGGGATGACTACAGCGAACTACAAATATCCTTTTAAAAGCTGTTTCATTTTACATTAAAGTGGGTCCCCTCATGAAGGCGGCCATGTTAGCATCACATGACCAGCTGAATTCTACTCGCTTATGGTGAGTTTACATCATGTCGTAATTACTGTAATTATGATATGGGAAACAGCGGTTCTACTCAGACCTCATAAGTTATTTGTTTCTATGGCAACACTTACTGTATAACTCCAAAACGGCATTATTGTTGATAACAGTAAAATGTTTATCACTTTAGTAATTTACCTCTATATGCTTTTGCAAAATGTTTAAGAACAAAAAGAAATGCTTCAGGCATAAATGGCATAACAAAACAGCATATTAAACAGAAATATGTTCACTACCTTTAACTGTTGAGGCCGCTGCTGCCATATTGATTCTTTTCACATTATGTCATGGCTGTCAAGTCAGAGCTTTCATAGAATTCCAAGTTTACAACTTGTAATTATGAGCTCTACAAAGATGTGAATGCTTTCAGAATTCGGGATCTCGTAATTACAGTAATTCCAACAGTGCTTAATTTGATGATGTGAAGATCTATTGGGATTTTACTAAAGTTCAACACTGAAAATGCTTGCTGTTGATGTGCGATAGATCCATAGCCAGACAAATTAAAGATTAATTCAAGATAATTCATGATAAATCAACCCAAGGGCAGTAGATTTCACTGGTCTGCAATTGAGGGTACTCTAAGGTTCGTATGAGGGTGCTTTGTATGAATGCTTTAGACTACAGTCCTAATCATGGTCTCTTTTAAAAGAAGAGACTTAGGAGTTTTTTGGTGAAGTGAAAGCAAGCAGCAATATAACTGAAATTAAAACAACATTATAGAAGCTTAAGTTTATTTTAAAGAAAATATACTGCACTTGATTTAAATAAGACAAGCAAAGAATGTCCCACAGTGTCCATACAAGTTAAGAGGTTCTAAATAAGCTATTTCAAAGTTCAATGGCTGGTAAATAAACATCAATGGCTGACATTAACAGTCTTTAACTTGTGATTCTTACTTTTATATTGCTCTTTTTTCTGTTCTTCTTCTTTGTGCCACTTCTTGCCTTGTGCACCTGATAATTTGGTTATTTTCCACAAATTTTGTCCACATATGATAAGGATCCAATTATAATATAATCGCGTAGCACTAGTGCTCAATATATGGGTAGAGGGGTGCACAGTTGTCACGAGAGCGTGCAAGCCCACTCTATCTGTCATTATCTGACACCTATCTGTTAATTTGCGCCCTAGGCAACTGCCAATGTCGGCTATGCCACGGGCCGGCCCTGGTCTGGAGAATAGCTGGGATGATGGTGTTGAAGCCAAACTGATGTCCACAAAAAGTATCCTTGCAAATGTCCCTGGTCTGTCCAGATGTTGCAGGATATAATGCAATCCCATGTTGACTGCATCATCCACAGACCTGTTTGCTCGATAAGCAAATTGAATGGGATCTAGAAAGTGTCCATTGATGTCATTCAGGTGGGCCAACACCAGTCTCTCAAATTATTTCATGACCACAGACATCAGGGCGACAGTTCTGTAGTCTGTTCTGTGATTTTGGGTTTCATTGGGACAGGATTGATGATTGAGCATCTGAAGCAGCATGGGACTTTACACTGCTCCGGTGATGTATTGAAAATCTGTGTGAAGATGGGGGCCAGATGGTTATCACAGGATTTTAGACAAGAGGGCGAAACACCATCTGGGCCCTGTGCTTTCCTTGTCTTTTGTTTTTGGTAGGAACGGCATATCTTCACAGATCTTAAAGGGTTACTTCAGGATTTAGCATTAAGCTTTGTATCAGTAGAAAACCAGTAGTATTTTCTAATTACCGAGCCCCCCCCCCCCCCCTCATATCCCCCTGAGACGAGAGATTTATTTATTTTTAGTCTGGAAAAAATCCTCCGATGACGCAAAAATCGTCATTTTGCGTCATCGGAGGATTTTTGGTCCAGAGGCTTAAAACTACAGCCAGTATTCCTCATGTTTTCACCACGCCCATATGGGGCGGGATCTCACTCACAGAATGTGAAGATAGTGTCAGCCATCTTTCTGTAGAAGCTAAGAAAACAGGCTCTTTGCTCTGTGTAGAAAGTTTGTATACAAGTAGACTAATCACCATGGCGGAAGGTTGTTTTGAAGTTGAAATGGCAGAAGGGGATTTCGAAGATCTGTTGCGAGAATCTGATGCTCGCGCTACCTGTACGTGCCGCAATACAGCGATGAACAGAGGCTGGAGCAGCTGCTGTAGCAGGGGAGCAAAACCTGCTTGGCAGGCAGGAGGAAGAGAGTGTTAAATTATATTCAGACTCGAGTTGGGGCGGACTGGTGGTGTCAGTGCTCTCGCTGTGCGCCTATGGAAACAGATAGAGTGTCCTATTGCTGTCGCGAATTTCAGCGATACTGGACGAGATCGCTGAATCCGCTGATGAAACTGCACCGATAACATGAGCATGTATAACTGAGCACCCAAGTTTTGTATCACACATGGACAGGGGAGTCCTGGAAACTTATTTTAGGATTCCGAAGATAAATTGGAAACGCCAGCCGAAGCCCGCAGGGACAAACGGACGGCTTAGTGTAAAGTGAGTATTTTGTTTGTTTTTCTTTTTTGTTACTGAGACGTCATGTACAGAGTTTGGACACACGGAATTATAATGTGCTTCCCGCGTAGTCAGTCAATTTATCAACTAACTCACGATTTATAGAGTCATGATGTATCATATTTTCAGATACTGCCGCCTGTAACCGGTAGGCGTGGTTTGGAAGTGGCCTCGTAAGGGCAGCAAAGCAAGTGCATTCTGGGAGTTGTTGTCTTTCAGCCACATGTGTAAAAAATACATTTTCTGCCTTTTCTCAGTCTAGAATGCTTCAAATTCAAAAATAATTTCACATTTATACTATATAAATGACCAATTTTAAATACACATTCATCTTCCCAGAGGTGAAGTAACCCTTTAAGTGCAGTTTAAGTAGCAGGAGGGTGGAGGATGGGGGTTACAGGAGGTGTTGATGTTTGTGTGAATTGAAGGTCTGAGTGGGTGTGAGGTGTGAGATTGTGCCTTTCAAATCTACAGTAGAAAACATTCAGATCATCAGCCAGTTGTTGGTCTTGTAGTTCCCCGTCTGTCGCTCACTTCGACGTTGTGTCGAAGTAGCGACACTAAGGGTCTCTCTTGAGCGTCTTTTGCATCTCTGATCTATGAGAAAAGGGCCATGAAAATTTGGCAGACAGAATTTTCATGTCTCGCCCCCGGACATACAGGTACAAAGGGAGGGAAATGCACCTGTTTCACTCAGAAAATTTCTTCAGAGGCGACTGGTTGTGTATGGAGCAAGCTGCGAGTCACACACTGTTCCTCCCATTTCTGAGTGCGATTGCTGTTGGATCTACGGCGCATATCAGTGGCTTTCTCCCTTCTCTGCACGGCAGTGCAGCTTTGGCCCTGGACACTTCAACAGTGCAGTTAAAAGAGTTATTTCCTCTAAAATAGCAAATACACAGCTGATGTTGAACGTCCTTTTCAGGCCGTGTCTTTATAAAGATGCCCTTCTGCCCCTGTGTAGTTCCTGGATGTGGTAGGGTGCTCTCCGCTCCTGTTGGGCACAGGCGCAGTCTTGTGTGTCTAGGCTGCGATCCCACCGAGGCAGCATTTGTGGATGGCTCATGTTCTCACTGCGAGAACATGACCATGGCAACGTTGTGGTCGTGGCTTTCCTTCAACAGAAGGAATGCCACTCCAGCCGCCCCCCGTGTCGCTCCTTCTTCCCGCGGGATTGAGGATGATGCGGCTGGCGATGGAGGCAATCTGGGGATGGCAGTGGGCTCGGTTTCGCTGGGTATGCCCCCGAGAACCACCTGCCCCCCGGCACGCTCGTTGACTTCCGTCCGGGCTCGAGGCAACGGCGGCTTGCCTCACAGCCAGCCTGCCTATCCTCTTGAGGCCCCCGAGCCGGATGAGCTCACCGCTGCATCTGAGAGCGGTCCGGCTTCTGATACAGATGACTCGTTGGGCTGCAGCCTTCGGGCCAGCATGCCCAGTCTGAGGCTGATGCCCAGATGTTTGACATGCTTGCCCGGGCTGCCGTCAGCGTGGGGCTGGACTGGAACCCTTCATCCTCCCCACAGCATTCACAGCTGGATAATTGGTTCGTCGGGCTTGCACGCCACTCACAGCCGTGCCCCCCGGAATTGCATGATGAGCTGGGAGTTCATGGAGGACACCCTTCTCCACCCGTCACTGTGCCTCTCGCTCATCCGCTCTCACTACCCTCAACGGCGGAGCGGCCCACGTGTGCACGGCGGTCCCCCAGGTGGATAGGGCAGTTACGATCCACCTGTGACCTGAGAACGCCGCCACCTGGCGGGGTCACCCTGTGCTCCCCTCCAAGGCCTGTAGGATGACGTCTTCACTGACCTCCAAAGCTTACAACGCCACCGGACAGACCGCTTCCGCCTTGCATGCCATGGCCCTCCTGCAAGTCCACCAGGCCAAGGCAATTAAAGATCTGCACTTGGGTAGTCCTGATCCCGATTTGCTGCAGGAACTGCGCTCAGTGACCGACCTCGCCCTCAGGGCCATGAAGGTCACAGCGCGGTCACCGTGCATGCGATGGCCACTCTCGTGGTTCAGGAACGCCATCTGTGGCTGAACTTGGTCGAGATGCGTGAAGAGGACAAGACACGCTTCCTTGACGCGCCCGTCTCCCAGTTCGGCCTTTTCGAGGACTTCACCCAACAGTTCTCCATGGTGAAGAAGCAGACGGAGGCCATATCACACATCCTGCCCTGCCGCAAACCTGCCACCACGGGCCACGCTCTGTCTGCTCACCAAGGGCATCCTCCTGCAGCTAAGAAACATGCAGCTCCATCTCAACCCGGGCTCAGGAGCTGGACCACTCCGTTCCCCGGTGGAGGGCCGGGAGGAGAATCCTTTGTTGAATTTATTTCATATGTTGCACCCCCTTCGGGCTGCGGTACCCACATTCTCAATAAAAGAGCTATTTCTCTAGGTCACCTGGCCCGCAAATGCCATTCTCACGGCACTCTGCCGCCACACCTCAACAGTCCTGGCACGCTGGACACAGACCTCTCGCCCTCAACCCCAAGACTGTTACCCGGCCAGCCGGTTCTGACGAGTCCAGAGGATGCCTCCACGGGACCTCCTCCTCAGTCACTAACCCACCCCTGCCGGGTGTGCGGAGCAAGGTAAGTGCTTCGAGTCTTCTCTCAGCACCAGAGCCTGGGGACGCACCATTGCCACCCGACGCCACATTACCTGCTCCACCCCAGCTGCTCCGCCCCGCCGGGTACATCAAAAATAACCGCCCCCTTAGTGCCCCTAGCTCGGAGTTTGGACGCGTGGCTCTCACTTCCCAATCTGTCATGCTGACTGGCCAGGACCATTGGACTCGGTTATGCATTTTGACTAGTTTCTCTTTTACTTCTTTCAGTTACACTGATGGGATGTTTTTTTGATGGTGGACAACAGTTTAAAGACAGGCACTGTACATTTCATGAGCCATGATTAGAGGAATCCAGCAGAAATTACTCTCAACACATCCAATCCTTTTCATTCTCCCACATGCCTTTATAATATACTCTCTGGAAAATTTGGGGATTGACTGAGCCAATAGGTCACCATGCTATTGCCGTCCAAATGCTAACATTTCTTTTTGCCATTAGGCTCTTGGAAAGATTGATAAAGTGCTGGATTTAGTTTTAGACTTGTAAATTTAGGCATGATATCTGACCCATGATGGATGTTTATCTAAAACCTCACAGTCCCAATTCACTGTAAATGCATGAAGTCGACCAGTCCAGAGAGAAATTTGAATCCACATGAAAAATGATAATGCAACCATGATTACCAGCACAAGTGAGAAGCGATGACCAATCAGCTAATAGCCTGTCTCACTTTCAGCCTTCTTTCTCTATGAAGTTCTTCTTGCAGAATTAGCAACTTCCGTAAGTCTTCTGGGTCAGCCATCTATATCGACAAGAGACTGGTTCCAGAATCAGATTAGTAAAACACCCATATACAAACACATGAATGCATTTAAACATTCAAGGCTAATTTATGAAGTATGGTAGTTGTTTGGTTGTGAAATTTCTCAATGGGTTTCACTTGTGACCAATGTCTCCATGCTGTCAATATCACCTGGTAAGGCCCATCAAAATTTTAGATTTAGAGGAGAGAAAATTTCTTGCTGTAGCACCTACAGTGTGTCTTTCTTTCTAGTTTGTAGGTGGTTCTGAGGTGAATATCAACAGCTTGAAACAACTTAAATTTACTCGGGGGCACAAGTCTTTCTACAATGACCTGGACATTACATATGCCTAAATTTGCACATGGTCCAATTTCTGTGTCTCTGGTGACATAATCAGTTAATCTGATAAGAATAGCTGACACCATTCCCTTAGGGGGAACTTTGGGTTTTTCCATAGCAGATAGCATAACATTCCTAATTGTCTGAGGCCCTTTTGGTGAAAATTGTGTTTTTCTTTGACTTTAAGGTGGAGGTGCTTCTCCTATAACTGCATTCAGCAGTCATCTAATTTCATAAAAGGGACTCTCAGCTTGTTCTTTTGGCTGGGGGATGGTGTTCAGTGCAGCTGCTACTTGAGCAGGCTAATAAGAAAGCTCGGGAGCAGAGGGGGCTGGTTCAATGGTTTCTTTTTATATGTTTTACTATTTTCTATTGATTCAAAAACCACAGCTTTCCTTTGTTAACCTGACTAAGATCATATCCCACATTTATCCCTGACACTTCTGTAATTTTATCACACATCATCAAAAGATCATGACAACAATCAAAAACTTCTAAGATGGTCCTGTTGGGGGTTAATGACAACTTAAAACATAGAGATAATTGTACTTTCTCTCAGGAGAGCTGAAGTTGTATTCT
This sequence comes from Moxostoma hubbsi, assembly GCA_032164185.1. Lineage (NCBI taxonomy): Eukaryota > Metazoa > Chordata > Actinopteri > Cypriniformes > Catostomidae > Moxostoma > Moxostoma hubbsi. The sequence goes on along the minus strand of JAVLUX010000012.1, from coordinate 15,389,267 downwards.
TGATAAATTGGCAGTAATATCAATAATGTATGTTGTTGGGACACTAGAGAAGTGGCCTACGTGACCTAGGCCTCTTAGTCAGGAGACAAACTATCTCCTAAAGCATGAAAACAGATATGGAATGCCCTCCAACAGCTTGTACGGGCATGACAGCACAAAGAACATATATGAAGATTCTTAGAATAATAAATCATTAGCTCAAAAGTATATATTTGTTGAAAAAAACAATGATTAGTTCCACTAAAATAATTCACTTAATCACATCAGGTTAAATGCTGATTCAAAGTCTTTACAGTCTTTACTACAGGTTTAGCTGATTTTAGTGTCTGCTTGTAGTTTGGAAGAAGATGTTGCATATTACTCATGTTGCAATGTCTCCTCTGGAAACCTGCCCTGAAAACTTGTGTGCTTGGATGATATTATTTCAGTGCAGCACAGCTGAAGTTACAACTTTCTAAATGTTGATTTTCACAACAGTAAGTAACATTCTTGATATTGTATCCTCAGCTGGTATACAGACTGATACAACAATCTGCCATCGGCCTTTACCCCTTTCGGAGGCTTGATTAGCCTGATACTGACCGGGTGTGTATAGTAATGACCGGCCCCGCCCTCCGCCCTGCCACACTCATAATTGTGACTTGCAATATTAAAATCTTTACTTTTATTTCAGAATTACGTTTTTTTTTTTTATCTCAATATTACAAGATTTCATAACTATGACTTTTTAAAGTTATAACTAGGATTTATCAAGTGGTGAAAAATGATTTCCATTTTAAGGTTGACTGGGCTGAGCACATGGAATTTACCGAATGAAAAAACATAAAAGAAAAAGAAAACGAAAAAAAAAAAAACAGTCTAAGCATATGATGTGCAAACTTTGACTCAGATATAACAGAGAACAACAATAGTGTAATTTATGCACTAAAGATTTCTATGACATACATACAAAAGACTTGCTGCCATCTATTGTCTGATGTAAAAACTGCAGACGATCTGTTAGCCTAAAAACAGTATCTTTTTAACCATGTGGAGAAGACCAAACATAGAGAGACACAAGCTTATTTTCTCCAAATTTCAATGTACAGTCCTTACAATACAGTTTAAAAATTATTATTATTTTTATATATAATTTTGATTGTAAAATTAATTATTACCATTGTGAATTTGAAAACATCTTTTGCATAAATTTTATGCAGAATGATTCATAAATGATTTCATGAATATTCTCTCAAATAAAGTTAGACTACTTCTTAGACAACTTCACATCTTAGTCAAAGCTGTCATTACTTTGACAGTACAAATGTACTTGTTCACGGGGGAACAAGATAAATCATTCCACTTGCCAACATCTGCAAATGAGTACAGTATATGAGGAAAAAGTGCCATACTTTTTGACCATACTGCACTTTTTCAATAAATAACAATAAATAACAAACAAATAAATAAACTTAATACATTACAATAAATAAATGTATATATTTTCTAACCATGTCATGTGATTTTACCATTAAATTGTAATAAACTGTAGACTTATATATGAATAAATTGTACAAGTCTGTACATCTAGTTCAATCCAAGTCTGTACATCTTTGCTCAATCAATTCATAAGCTTACTGTGTTACCTTGGTCCCAGCATGAAATAAAATAAGAAAAAGGGTCATTCTAAATTCACAATTTCACAATTGTGATAACATAGCAAGTCCTACATATGAAGTCATAATTGTGAGATTTAAAGTCATAATTGCCAGATTTAAACACAATTATGAGATAGAAAGTCACAATTGTGAGATATAAAGTTACAAATGTGAGATATAAAGTCAAAATTGTGAGATATAAAGTCGCAATTGCATGATATTAAGTCTTCCGAGTTCCGAGGTAGGCTACTTGTAAATTGCAAGGTATTAAGTCGCAGTTCTGAGAAATAAAGGCCCAAATACAAATTTCAATCTCTTAAACTTTATATCCTGCAATTGTGACTTTATATCAAGCACATCATATATTGCAATTGTAAGTAATAAAATCATAATTGTGAGATATAATGTCAGAACAACATGACCACATGGTAAGTAGGCATGTAGCTTCCAAAAGTTCCAATACCCTGGCATCGGCTCCCTTATGCTGAGTAACTGAGCGCCATCTCCCATCAGACATTTTTGCATAAGTTCAACCCTGAAGCGCATTGCACCAGCAGCATGGGAGACCCGGAATGTCGTCCTGCATTGAAACCAGGAATTAATAACTTTTGCATAATCAGTGACAACTGTGATTCAGAGGACGCATTTGCCCTCTAAGATTAAACTTTTTCTCCACTGATAAATAGGTTAAGGATTGGGGTTCAGGGGTAGCAACACACCCTCACGGCGAAATTGTAAGTGTTTGTACGTGTGGCACGGTGGAGGGCGGGACCGGGGTGTGATTGCGCACGCCCCGGTCCCGCCCTCCACCGTGCCACAGTATGATTTCTCTAAATTTGGCTAATCTGTACGACTATAATTACAATCACATAGTGTGCCATTGTTTCCATCTAATATGCTTCTGTTTTTTTACTACTGTCACACACAACAGTTTTCTATCAGGTTTACATACTCTGCTGATCGGTTAGGTTTAGATGAGAGGTATTGGTATAATATTAATAAGCATGTCCTCCATGCCTCGCACGCAGAACTTTATGTTCTCTATGCAATGTGACTGTTCTAAAACCAAGGACTCCACCCTATTTTTCATTGATTCCCTTTGTCTCTCCCTCTCTCATCCCCTTCTCCTTACAGCTCTGTTCATCTCCACGCAGTCCTCCTTGTTGCTAAAGACGTGGTTAGGCTCACCAGGTGTCCAGATTTGATATTTACCAGATAAATTTACCAGACTGAGAGAGTGAGAAAGACATAAAAAGTAAAGAAAGAAAGGCAGAAAGTTTGGGTAGAGAGATATACTGTAGGGGTGTCGGGGTGTTAAGGGTAACTTATTTCTATCTCTTTTACCAGAAGAAATTAGAAGCCTCCAAGCCAAATGCGCAGGTTACTTGGGTTAAACTATCACAATACAGAGTAAATCATCATTGGCCATTTTATTGTGCACTGACACCAGTTGTCCACCTGAGGCTTTGCTTCTACAGCGAATGTGAATGAACTTTATTGGGTCATCTCTCCAGCTGGAGCTTTGGACGCCAGTTCCTCTTCCCCTACCTCACCCACCTCTCCATCTCCGGTTTCTCTTCATGCCAGTCCCACGGTCAATCCTTCTCCTTATTTGGGTGCAGCAGAGGATTGCATCGGATTCCTGCTGCAGTGTTTGCTGATGCTCGAGATGCAGTCTCAGAGGTTTCAAATAGATAGAGCAAAGATCGCAACATTATTTTATTACTTTCTGGACGTGCACTGCAGTGGGCAAACTCTCTGTGGGATCAGGACAGCCCAGTCACCCAGTCACTGGATCCTTTCCTCACACACTACCTCTCAATACCTCTTAATCAAGGCATACCCAAAGTTAATTTAAAGCTGTTCTTGAACAATTTGGAGTACATGCATGGTTTGTATCTCTTTTGAAAGGTGACACTCTGAAGTGTTTTCTCCAGCAGTCAGAATCACTGCAAGTGCTACTGATTTTGAGTAATAGAAGTTAGAACACAATGAAATAGATTAAATAGATGCCTGCAGATGACTATAACTGGGAGCTATTAGCTGGAAAACACAATAGGACCACAGCATATAGCCTTATCTAGCCCAAGTTCAAATTTTATAACAATTCCACAAAAAATTTATATTTTATACATGTTTTTCTAAGGGTACATCCAGACGTTTTCCAAAAGTGCCTTTTGGATACTCCAAAGGACCCTTGGTAACCATGGCCACATACCTAGGATAAAAAGGCTACTACTTTAGAACACGTAAAGTCATAATTTTGGGCTCTAATGAAAGGTGACACTTAGAGCTATCATATCCCTTATCTAGATCCACTATTAGTATTGCTGACACAGAGTAACTGAAGCATAAACACATTAGAGTGCTTTTTTCCCTTCTCGAATCTAAACGTTGTGCAGAGTCAAAACAAGTGCTATGGTGGAAACACAACCTCCCCCAAAGGTCAGCAATAACACCTCAAGACACTCACAAACACAACTTATATTCTTATATTCAACTTATATTCAACTAGGAAACACAACAAAAGGTAATCTACAAAATGTGTATTCATATTTCAAACTAAAACTTATTTATACAGAATATACAGTAATATATGTTATATAATATCAGAAAACACTTACTTGTCGAGAGTAATGTCTCATCCCTCCATCATTATATGATTCATATAATGAAATATATTATATGATTCATCCATATTTATTTCTGATACTTCATCCCCAGACTCGTCGCTTTCACGCCGAGTACATTCTTCTAACACATCTTGGAGCAAATATCTTGTTTTTATCATTCGTTTCGCCACAATTCAAGTTCCAAAAGTGTCAACAGTTCAAAAACTACACTCTTCACCTTTTACACACAGACGCAAAAAACACTTGGCAATATCTAACCAGCTTTACGCACGGACTTCTTATTTGCAGATTTGAAACTTCCCACTAAAGCTGCATATCATTGTATTCTGAATTTCATTGGCTATTCGTATCCGGGGGGGTGGGGGGGGGGGGGGGGGGGGGGGGGGGGCGAGTGGAAGACCACCTTCGTGACCCCAACAGGCCACTATGAATAACAGGTCATGCTCTATGGCCTGGCAAATGCCCCCTCCGTGTTACAGAACTTTATGAACTAGGTGTTTCATGAGTATCTCCAATGATTTGTTATTTTCTACACCGATGATATCTACTCCTGGAACAAGAATGACCATCGTCAGCATGTGGCGGTCATACTGCAGAAGCATACAGAACACCAACTCTACCTGAAACTAGAGAATTGTGAATTTCATCAACCATCTATTCAGTTCCTCGGATACATCATCAGTCCCAGAGGGGTGGAAAAGGACCAGGGGAAGGTTAGTGCAGTTCATTCCTGGTGCAAACCCACCACAATTAAAGAACTTCAGAGATTTCTAGGTTTTTCAAATTTCTATCGTCACTTCTTACGCAATTACAGTTTTATGTCTGCTCCTCTAACCTCTCTTCTCAAGTCTAAGCCCAAATCTCTGTCCTGGAACCAGCCCACCTTGGAGGCCTTCCAACACCTAAAAGAAGCATTCATGACTGCCCACATATTAGTTCATCTTGACCTGGAACAACATTTTGTTGTGGAAGTAGATGCCTCTACCATAGGCGTTGGAGCAGTATTATCTCAGCGGCAGGGGAATCCACCCAAGCTTCATCTATGTGCCTTCTTCTCACAGAAGCTCACTCCGGCAGAGCAGAATTATGACATAGGCAACCGGGAGCTACTTTCCATCAAGCTGGCACTGGAAGGGTGGCACCACTGGCTGGAGGGATCACGTCATCCATTTTTTGTCATCTCAGGTCATTGCAACATTGAATACCTGAGAAAAGCAAAATGGATGAACCCCTGCCAGGCCCGGTGGGCCTTGTTTTTACACTGTTTAACTTCTCTGTTTCTTATCGTCCAGTGTCCAAGAACACCAGAGTGTATGCTCTTTCTCGACTGCATGCTGTGGAACCTCTTAATAGTACACATGAATCCATTCTACCATCAGCATTGATTGTCAGTCCCATCCAGTGGGCCCTGAATGATCAAATAAAGGAGGCCACCAGAGAAGAACCTGATCCGCCTGGGTTTCCAGAGGGATGCAAATCCCCACATGCCTTTCCAACACATTCTCACACCCAACTCGTCACATATGGACGCTTTGCCAGGACCCCTTGGCGTCACTTTTTAACGCACTGGGTATACCTTTGGCGTCATTTTTCAACATGTAGGGCAGTCTTAACCAAAACAACGCTAAACTGCAGGTAAAACGGCATTCAAAGGTGTTTAACAACGCTCCAGGCGTGTGCAAGTAAGCAGTTTAAGTGTTTTCTTAGGTACTGGTATACATAGGTACACTGCTTTAACTAGAGCATGCTGGATAACGTATTTTTGATGTTTGATGGTTTGTTGATGTTAATAAATATATATAATATGCTACGATTGTGTTCAATTAATCAAAGTTTTTTTTATTTTTATTTTTAAAATCCTCTATAGAAGACTATCGGACTACCCTGCACGTTGAAAAATGACACCAAGGGGTCCTGGCAAAGCGTCCATATGTGACGAGTTGGGTGTGAGAATGTGTTGGCATTTCGGACTTCCCACATAACTTCTGTCCACTCCACCCTGGGCTCTGGTCATCCTGGTTACCATCAAACCCTCTCGCTTCTCCAAAATCTTTACTGGTGGCCTGTATGTCCCAAGAAGTCCAGCGATATATCCAAGGTTGTCCAGAATGTGCAATCTCCAAATCTCCTCACCATCTTCCATCTGGTAAGCTCCTTCCTCAGCCCGTTCTTCAGTGCCCCTGGTCACACCTGGGGGTGGATTTTATAACTGACTTACCTGCCTCTGAGTCCTTCACCTGTGTATTAGTTTCTGTTAACAGCAACTGTCAGGCATGTCGTCTGGTTCTGATGAAGGGCCTTCCAATGGCGCTGGAGACCACGGAAGACTTGTTCCATCATGTCTTCTGGAATTACGCCCTCCCAGAAGACATAGTGTTTGACAGTGGCCCCCAGTTTATCTCACGGGTGTGGAGGACCTTCTTCTCCCTCATGGATGTATCAGTGAGTTTAAACTCTGGATATCATCCGCTATCCAATGGGCAGATGGAGCGGAAGATTCAGGTGATTGGTCACTTCCTATGGACCTACTGCCATAACCACAAGGACTATAACCATTTCCTACCCTGGGCAGAGTACGCACAGAACTCTCTCCATTAACCAGTCACTGGACTCACCCCATTCCAGTGCATGCTTGGCTTTCAGCCCCCTCTGTTTCCCTGGTCTGGAGAACCTACAGACGTTCCAGCTGTGAGCCACTGGTTCGAGGAAAGCGAGAGGGTCTGGGACTCAGCTCATGTCCATCTTCAATGGGCAGTTTGGCACCAAAAGAACCAGACCGATGCTAGATGATCAGAGGCTACTGCTTACTATCCTGGGCAGAAGGTATAGTAGATTTTTATATATAAAACATAGAAAAGTGCTAATATAAAATAGCCTGGACTTTGTGTGTGACCCAGGAGAGGGGCATATGAGGTTACTAGAAGTGTGGACTTTGTGTGACCCAGGAGATGGCATATGAGGTGCTGATGTTGCAAGAAATGTTCTGTGTCCTCAGCTGTCACAATGAACAATGGTGCTGAGTCATGAGAAAACTCTGGGAAGCACAGCAAAAGTATGTACTATTAAGTCAAAATGTATACTTTCATTAAAATGGACTAACAGCCAGGTTCCCACCATTTAAAAGAGGTCAGAGGCGCTGTGAAATAATGGTGGGAGACTGGATCCATTTGATACAAAATATAAAATGAGGTAATGCTAGATCACACTCTGTATAAGAATGAGGGTTTGTGACTGAGCAAGTGAGATCTCAGCTGACATCTCGGATTTGTTGTTCTGTTCAAAAAACTCTAATCCTTTGACATCTGGAACTTCTGACTTCAAGAGTTTTCTTACAAAGAGGGGAGATAAGTCTTCCACGCTCTACTACATAATTTGGCAACCACAAAGAGGGACTGGTACAGAGCCAGGGGAGTCCCTGAGGACTTGTTTGCACTGACTCCACAAACTCACTGGCACCAAAAACTGAGGTAAACATTTTTGCTTAAAATTGTGTTTTTATGAAGTCTCTCTAACAAAGGTCTCTCCAGTCTCGAACTTAATTAAATGACTAATTGGATAAAACAGAACTGGGTTCCAGATTTAAAAAACTATGCATGAAAATGTAAATATGTCTTGTAAATAAGTTGAAGTGCACAAATCCTACGGATACTGCACCTTTAGGCTAATGCAGGGGTGAGCAGCTCTGGTAGGTCAGACAAGAGGTGTGCAAATCCTATGGATACTGCACTTCTAGGCAGCGCGGAAGTGAGCAGCTCTGGTAGGTCACCCAAGAGGGGTGTTTAGTATTCTGCGAATAACACTGAATACAGTGACACCAGTAAATGATAAGTAGCCCACATGGATGGTTGGCCTTTGACCTGGCTGAGAAATAAGGAGTCCACATGGATGGTTGGCCTTGTTCTCAAAATACCACTGCATTTAGGAGAATTGGCAGGTGCTCAAGAGGTGTGGTCGCCCAAGAGGGGCATAGTGATAGTTAAGATATTTTGATATTTAAAATGATGTGCTGAATAGTGTAAATATGTGACATGTTTATATAAATAAGTATTTTGGTTGTGTAAAGTTATTGCATTGCTGTTGTATGTTGGCTGAATTGGTTGATGTGTTTATGATGACTGTATTGTGCTTATGCTGGTGTGTATGTGAGATTAGACTGTGAGCGTGTGGTTGAGTGTACTGATATATGTCCATGTAATTGTTGATTCTTGAGAATTAAATTAAAGTTGTGAAAACAGTAGGAGTAAATGAGTAGTATTGAGTGTGTGAGACTGAGAGAAGAGGGAGAGAAAAGGGAGGGGCTGAAGTCATAGTTGTGCTTCAGAATTTTATTGTATTTTTTTGAGAGCTCTGTGTTTACAAAGGCCTTATGTTTGTAAAATGTGTGAAAGTTTCTGTGTTTGTGAGAATGTTTGTATCTGTGTCTGTAAGTGTGTGTGAAGTGACTGTGAAGTGCGATTGTTTGTAAAAGTGTGAATGAAGCAAAAAGTGAACTCTTTGCTGACTGGACAGGATTCAGCCTTAGGCTGTTCTTTTCATGGCATGAAAGAAGCATAATATACGATTAACTAAACTGAAAAAGACCAAGTGGTATATTTGTGCTAGAGTTAAAGTTAGTATCACATTATCTGGACAAACAATAAAGTTTTGCTGTCCAGTGCATTACTTTAACCTAAATTCAACAAAATAATTAGATTTTAAACAAAAAACTTGTATTGAAGATAAGTGTAGTTATCTTACAATAAGATATAATTATGACAAACACTCCAATGGAAACACTAACATCTAGAAATCCACTGTGTAAAGAATTGATTGATACAATTTCAAAGAAATGGGAAAGAGGAAAAAAGGTGAAACTGACTATTAAGAAAAAATGTTTCCCAAAACCAAATTCTATATTATAACTTGAATATGAGAAGCAAACCTTAAATGTGAAAACTTCACATTCATGTTTCTGTTTTACATTCTGTCTGGTCCTGTTTATGAGAGAATACAAATTTGAACAATATTAAATTAAACACTGTAAAGTCTTGATATTTAAATCCATGATTAATTTCTTTGAGTATGTGTTTGAGTATGTTTGGAGAACAAATTTACATGAGAGTTGCTACTCAGTCGGTGTGAACTTAATCAACCAACAAAAACAAGATAGGTAGAGTTTATTATTTTGACAGGGATTGTCTGGTGGGGTGATTGGGTGAGATGCTGCTCTGAAAGTGGGTGGCTCGTCTCTCATAGTGTCTCCATTCAAACAGGGGCGCCTCGATTTTAGAAAAAATAGATAAGCAGATTATTTTAGAAATGTTTCTTTTATTTGTTTTTTGTTTTATATACACAGTATAGGCGTCGGTTGGTCTTGAAGAATGATTTGGATCATTACATATTCTCTGCAGTTCCAATTAGCTGAAGTTGTGCTCCTAATACATAGTTTTCAGATTTTTATGTGTGGTAGCCGTACCAAATATTGTGATGCTTTTTCCTTGGGTTATGATCTGTGACCAATCATGCCAGATAAAATGGAAAAAGTCCCAACCTCCAATAATGAGGAAGAGCTAAGCAAACGTTGTAAATAATTTTGCTCAGATGCTCTGATATCTAATGAAATAGAAGTTTTCTTCTTTTAAATGTACATAAAACGGAAAAATTTTATACCAGCTAGAAGTTCTGATTTTAAGAATTAAGAAATATCTTTGATGCATTTAATTGTAAAATATTATTAATAATGTTAAGAAAAATTGGTCATTGGAGGCAGGGAAGCCCATGGAGAAATGTTAAGATTAAATTGAACATCATAGCTTCCTCAATTATGAATTTGAATATATACATATTCATGAGTCTAGTCTTTGTGTCTTTGATATTAACTATGTTTTATCCTTTCTTTTGTCATCATCATGTGTATGATGTTTCACTTACTCAGTCTGGAACAAGTCTCTCACCATTGCTGATGGCTGGGCCAGATGATGCATTGCTAATACAGCAGGTGGATGTCCGGAGAAAAAGAAGACTGAAAATGATGTGGGCTATTATCTGATTGGTCCACCTACTCTCATGACTGCTGGTTATCATTACTGATTTGACATTTCTAATGTGGATTAAAATTTCTCTGGATTAGTTGATTTCAGTCATATGACTAATTGGATTTTTTATTTTCTAGACTGCCATCCATGGGTTCAATACCCATGTCTAAATTTTTCTGAGGGTCTAAATTTAAATCCAGCAGGTAACCACTGATTTATTGATTTGAAGAAATAAATATTACACACTTGATGATAATAAGTAATAACTGAAAAATCGTATTGTTAAATGATCTGAAATATTTGGATATATAATAGAAAAAAGTAAGAGTCATGAGAGAGAGGTCAATAAAGAGAGAGAGGTCAGAAGCAATAAAGGGAGGTCTAGAAGAGACATGACTGAAAATTGTGAGTTCCACTAAACCCGACTGCATTTTAATAACTGCTTTACTAAAATAAATGATCACAGTTTTAAATACCAAGAATTCTGTCACTGTGCCATCAGGGGCTCATACCCTGTGTAGAGGATTATTATAGATTGGTTTTTGGGTAAACGTTTTGAGAAGCCATTGGAGGAGGAGACGACGGGCGAGTAGTGACATGTGGCGGGAGCATACGCCTCCTTGGCGATTTATGTACGCTACCGGTGGTGCTGTCTGACCTGACTAGGACATGTTTGTATCGAACCAACAGGAGAAACTTCCGCAGAGCAAAGAAAACAGTTAGTAACTCTAGGCAATTGATGTGCCAGCGCAGCAGGGCCCCTTTCCAACAGCCTGCGGCTGAGAGCTCGTTGCACACAGCGCCCCAACCCAATCTGGAGGCGTTGGTCGTGACCAGGACGCGTCGGGACACCTGCTGCAAGGGTACTCCTGTCCGTAGAAAGCAGAGGTCTGTCCAGGGTTTGAATGTTTGGCGGCAGGCGGGGATGATCATCATACGGTGCATGCCGTGGCGCCATGCTCGTCTCGGGACTCGAGTCTGAAGCTAGTGCTGAAGCGGTCTCATAGGCGTGACCGCCGCAGAGGATGCCATTTTGCGAAAAATTTTAAAGGGACCGTTGTGCTGGCCTGAAAGTGGCGAGGCATCTCAGCCCTGACTGCGCATGCTCGTTGGTGAGATGTGCTGACATTGAGACTGAGTCTAACTCCATGCCAAGAAAAAAGATGCTCAGAACCGGGGTGAGCTTGGTCTTTTCCCAGTTGACCTGAAGCTCCAGACGGCTGAGGTGCCTGAACACCTGGTCTCTGTGAGCGCATAGTAACTCTCGGGAGTGGGCCAGAATGAGCCAGTCGTCGAGGTAATTGAGTATGCGAATTCCGGCTACTTGGAGCGGGGCAAAGGCTGCCTCTGCGACTTTCATGAAGACGCGAGGGGACAGAGACATGACGAAGGGGAGGACTATGTACTGATACGCCTGGCCATCAAACACGGACCGCAGAAAGGGTCAGTGTTGAGGCAGAATTGAGACGTGAAAGTACGCGTCATTCAGGTCTACCGCTGCAAACCAATCTAGATGCCGGACGCAAGTTAAGATATGTTTTTGCGTGAGCATTTTGAACGGGAGTTTGAGCAGAGCCCGGTTGAAAACTCGCAAGTCCAAGATCGGTCGTAAGGCGCCGCCTTTCTTGGGTACAATGAAGTAAGGGCTCTAGAAACCCTTCTTCATTTCGGTTGGAGGGACAGGCTCTATTGCATCTTTGAGTAAAAGAGTAGAGATTTCCGCGTGCAGAGATTTGGCATGCTCGCCGTGTACTGCGGTAAAGCGGACGCCCGCGAAGGGGAGTGGGGGCCTGGCAAACTGAATTGCATAACCGAGTCGGATAGTCTGGGCCAGCCAGCGTGATGGGTTGGGAAGTGAAAGCCAAGCATCCAAGCTCCGTGCTAGGGGCACCAAGGGACGAGTATTTTTGATGTACCCGGCAGGGCAGAGCAGTGGGGCAGAGCATGTAGTACAGCGTTGGGAGTCAAATGTGCGTCCCGAGGCTCTAGTGCTGAGAAAAGACTCAAAGCACTTACCTTGCTCCGCACACCAGGTAGGGGGTGGGTTAGTGACTGAGGAGGAGGTCCGGTGTAGGCGTCCTCTAGACTCATCAGAAAGGGCTGGCCGGGGAACAGTCATGGGGCTGAAGGCGGGGGGTCCTGGTCCAGCATGCCGGGACTGTTGAGATCTGGCGGCAGAGTGCCGTGCGAATGGCATTTGCGGGCCAGGTAACCCAGAGACAAAGGAAATAGCTCTGTTATTGAGAATGTGGCCACTGGAGCTGCACCCACTGCCATCCCCAGATCTCCTCCATCACCAGCTGCATCGTCCTCAATCCCGTGGGAAGAAGGAGCAATGCGGGGGGTGGCTGGAGTGGCGTGCTTTCTATTGAAAGTGAGCAGCGACCAGAACGTTGCCATGGTCATGCTCTCGCAGTGAGAGCATGAACCATCCACAAACGCTGCCTTGGTGTGATCACTGCCCAGACACACGAGACAATGCCTGTGGCTGTCTGAAGCGGAGAGCACTCTACCGCATCCAGGAACTACACAGGGGTGGAAAGGCATCTTTAAAAATACGTGTCCTGAAAAGGACGTTCAACGCTGCTGTGGTATTGCTCTAATAGAGGAAAATACTCTTTATAAGAAATATCACTCTTTTACAACTCTTTTAAACTCTTGCGCTGTCGAAGCGCCCAGGGGCAAACTGCACTGATGCGCAGGGAAGGAGACTTCCGCTGTAGTGAGCCATAGATCCAACAGCAGAGAGCGTCAGAGGAACAGGAACGGGTGTGTGACTCGCAGCTCACTGCAGACACAACCATTGGCTCCGAAGAAATTTATTTCCTCGCCTTTTTTACCCGTATGTCTGGGGGCGGGGTATGCAAATACTGTCTGCCAACTTCTCATTGGCCTTTTTTCATAGATCAGAGGCATATTCGGCACTCAAGAGAGACCCCAAGTGTCGGTTCTTTGACACAACGTCGAAGTGCGTGACAGACGGGGAACTCTAGTTTTTCCTAGGATAAGAACATTTGAGGAACAAACAATAGCCATAGCAGACTATTTTTGGGTGTGTCGTGGGAAAAAATTGCGGGCTATATTACCAGAGAATTGGAAGGGAATATGCACCAGAGTAAGACTAGCACAAGAAGTAACTGTTAACATTGGGCCCAGAAGACTCTGAAATCCTGCCTGCATCTAGAAAAACTGCACAAAGCAAACATACAGTGGCATGCAAATTGTAGGCACCCCAGGTTAAAACTTCTGTTACTGTGAATAGTTAAGTAAGTAGAAGATGAACTGATCTCCAAAAGGCATAAAGTTAAAGATGAAACACTCTTTTCACAATTTTAAGCAAGACTAGTGTATTATTTTTGTTTTGTAGAATTTTAAATTGAAATAAATGAAAGGAGCACCATGCAAAAGTTTGGGCACCCCAATAGATTTGAGCTCTCAGACAACTTTTACCAATGTCTCAGACCTTAATTAGCTTGTTAGGGCTATGGCTTGTTCACAATAATCATTTTGAAATGCCAGGTGATGCAAATGTCAAAGCTTCATAATTACTCCTCAACCCTTGTCCCAACAATCAGCAGCCATGGGCTCCTCTAAGCAGCTGCCTAGTACTCTGAAAATTTAAATAATATATGCCCACAAAGCAGTATAAGGCTATAAGAAGATGGCAAAGTGTTTTCACAGGGAAAAACTTTCACTGGTAGAGGGAAGAATGGATTAAATTAAATGCCAGCAAATTCTAGAAGCAAACATCACACCATCTGTAAAAAAGCTGAAGATGAATAGAGGATGGCTTCTACAACAGGATAATGGTCCTAAACACACCTCAAAATCCACAATGGACTACCTCACGAAGCACAAGCTGAAGTTTTTGCCATGGCCCTCACAGTCTCAGACATAAACATCATCGGAAATCTGTTGATAGATCTCAAAAAGAGCAGTGCATGCAAGATGGCCCAAGAATCTCACAAAGCTAGAAGCCTTTTGCAAGGAAGAATGGGTGAAAATCCCTCAAACAAGAATTTAAAGACATTAAATACAAAATCGTTTACAAGATGTGATCTTGCAAAAGGGGGTGTTTCTAAATACTGACCATGCAGGGTGCCCAAACTTTTGCATCGGGCCCTTTTCCATTTTTGTTATTTTGAAACTGTAAAAGATAATAATAAAAAAGTAATATTGCTTAAAATATTAAAGGCATGTGTCATCTTTAACTTTATGCCTTTTGGAAATCGGCCCATCTTTAACTCTCTTAGCTATTCAGTTACAGAAAGTTTGATCAGGGGTGCCCAAACTTTTGCATGCTACTGTAGAGTGAAAAGAGCATATCAGCCTGAACTTAATGTAATAATTGATGCAATTGGTCAACCAAGAGAAATACCATAAGAATTTAAGGCTAGAGATTAAATAAAATCAGGTTTTGAGTCTAGAATTGTATGGATAACACCCAATAAGAATGCAGAATGGATAAATTACATTTATTACAATCAGTAGAGTTTCATTCATTACACTGATGAAGCATTAAGGCCTTAGGTGACCAGTTAGCTGCAACCAGAAAAATTCCAAGGCATAATAGACAGGCCCTAGACTGGCTATTGGCAGAAAAAGGAGTTTGTGTAATGTTTGGACCTATATCCCAAATAATACAGCTCCTGATGGATCCTTTACCATAGCCATGATCAACATATTGGCAAATGGTTTGACAATCTATTTGGATCCTGGGGAGAATGGCTAACTACAGTAGGAATAATAATGTCTGTAGCTATTGTTATTTTTGTTGCGTTGTTTTGTGCCTCTGCTCAGATCAATGATGGCCAAAGCAGCAGCTAAGTAGATGCTCAATGTGCCGGTAAAACCATCCAGAGATTATATAGGGTACACCATAGTCCCTGGACTGGGTGAACTGGATGAATTCTAGACAACCCTGGCTTGACACAAAAAGGGTAGGGAAGGGGTGCCTTTTGGTTTGTTTTTGTTTTCAATTTTCTCCTGTTTTTGGATAGCAAGGGAGTCAGTATATACATTGTATTTTCTTTCATAATAAAATTAGGTAATACTTTAGAATGGATAGAGTAGGCAGGAAGTTAGAGGGTATTATGTTTATTTGGCATATACCCCTTCCTGAAGTTATTGTTTTCTTTTAAATTATGTTTATTGTTTAAATTATGTTTATTGTTTGATCAAACCGTGTGAATGAAAGGGTCTGAACCAGATTATTATCTGTGTTACGACGTAATGTAACTAGGTAATGTAACCAGAATTAAGAAGAAATGTTAAGAAGGTTTATTATGCTTATGTGCATGTTTTACATTTTTTAGTCTAGGAGATGTTTGGCCTTGTTGCTTTTCCGGAAAGCAGTTCCATAAGTGCAGGCATTGGTAGAGGAATGTGTGACTTATATTGGTCACTTGACAGAAATGAAGGAGCCTGTCTTGTGAAGTTGCACTCTGGGAAAAGGGTGATAGAAGGTGAGACTTTTTATGAGTCTAAAAGGAGGGAATATATATAGTAGATTTGTATCTATCAAATGTAGAAAAGTACTAATATAGAATAGCCTGGACTTTGTGTGTGACCCAGGAGAGGGCGTATGAGGTTACTAGAAGTGTGGACTTTGTGAGACCCAGGAGAGGGCATATGAGGTGCTGATGTTGCAAGAAACACTCTGGGTCTTCAGCTGTCACAATGAACAATGGTGCTGAGTCATGAGAAAACTCTGGGAAGCACAGCAAAAGTATGTACTATTAAGACAAAATGTATACTTTCATGATAAATTAATTTAAAATGTTACTTTTCAAATGGACTAACAGCTAGGTTCCCACCATTTAAAAGAGGTCAGAGGTGCTGTGAAATAATGGTGGAAGACTGGATCCATTTGATACAAAATATTAAAATGAGGTAATGGTAGATCACACTCTGTATAAGAATGAGGGTTTGTGACTGAGCAAGTGAGATCTCGGCTGACATCTCGGGTTTGTTGTTCTGTATTTATTTGATGTGTTATCTCGCTTTGGTTTTGGAAACTACTTCCGGAAATGGATTGAGACAATTTATACTGACCCAATGGCAGAGGTCTCCACCAACTATTTAATATCATCTCCTTTCAAACTCACAAGAGGTACTCGCCAGGGGTGCCCTCTCTCGCCAATGCTATTTGTTTTAGCAATGGAGCCATTTGCAATAGCGGTGAGATCACACCCCTCAATTTCAGGTATAAAAGTCGCATTGTAATGTATGCTGATGGCACCCTTTTACTTCTAACAGACTTAAATAACTAAATTCTTAATCTGACTAACTTAATTGACACATTCGGAAAATGTTCAGGCTTTAAAGTAAATTAAACTAAATCCTCTATCATGTTTATGAATAAGCAGGAGCGAATAAATGATGAACCACCCTTTCAATAATGCAGTAAATGGATTTAAATATCTTTGTATCACCATTACCCCCAACCATCAAAGATTTAGTATCCTGTAACTATGATCCTATATTTTACTCAGTAACCGAATCCATAAATAGTTGGTCATCAATGTCAGTCTCCCTTTTAGGACGTATAAATCAAGATTTGTAATCAAGATGAATATACTACCAAAGTTTTTATGTCTATTTAAATCTATCCCTTTACCCCCACCACCACAGTTCTTCTCAAAAATGAAGCAATTATTTAAGTTTATTTGGAATAACAGAAGGTCAAGGGTGAGACTATCACTTCTTTACCTGCCATATGAGAGGGGAGGGTTACAATTACCCAACTTACAATGGTATTTCTGGGCTACTAAAATTAGAGCTGCAATGCACTGGTTTTCGCCTGAACCTTACTTACCATGGGTACAAATTGAAAGTATATGCACTAAAGGCCTATGACTTGACACTTATTTATACTCTGCATCTGTCAAAAAACTGAAACGACTCACTGATAACCCCTTTGTGAGAAACACAATTAATGTTTGGCATAATGTACAGTAATTTCTGGGTGAAGCTGCTTTGTTTTCAGGCTTCTCACCAATATGGGGTAATGATAGCTTCTCTCCTGGCAAAAAATGGATTCCTTTATAGTTGGACTGTTAGATGCTTTGTTAAATATATTAAAATGTAATTTTGTAAAGTGTTAAAACTCAATAAATACATGTCTATAAAATAATAATAATAAAAAAACTATTTAGAACTTGTCAGCTACCTATATTTTAACAGGAAGTTTAGCTTTAAATATAAAACATTTTTAACAAGAGTACAGTAAATGTTAACCTTAAATAATGTTAATGTTAAATAAGAAGAAAAATTATTGAACAATAATTGCCATCAATAAAGACTCCTGAGTCATGACAAAATGTGTAAAACCTTTGCATAAACCTATTTGAATTTTTTGTCCACTAAATGCAAGTTTGCCATGTTGCTCTTTAGAATGAAAAATGCTGTAAAGTGATACACTAGGCTGTCTAGAAAAGGAAGCTTGATCTTATTAGCTGCATTGTGCAGCGCATAACATAAAATGTATTACAGTAATGTGCTATTGTATACCTTAAGGTCACAGTATTACTGTGCATACCTGTTGGCACTCTACCACAAGGTGGATACTTGAATTAAAATATGAATTAAGCAATGTTTTGATTTGGAATAGTAATTAATTCAAATATAAATTATAAATAAAGTAAACCCAAATGTATTTTTTATTTCTCCCCTTCCACATAGCAAAAAGAGCAAGCAAGAATTCAAAGTATTTCTTTCTTAATGACAACTCTATATACAACATTGTGCTTAATTGTTGTCTACATTTGATCATGCAGTAAAGTTTTAGTTCACACTTGGCTTGAAACTGAGACGTACATTTGATGTAGATTATGAAAGTTTCCATATGCTACTGTTTTACAATAACTTTATATACACAAAAAAAAAAAAAAATAGCTGCATTGGTGTGAACAAAACAATTTCACATGAGTTAGTAAAATTATTTTGAAAAGATGATGAGAGAGATCATGCAAATTCTAACAGCCTACACAGCTGAAATTGATTATTTACTTTATACTATTATTTACAAAATATAGCAATATATTTGATTTGTAAGTAAAGCAAATTATGTATTGCTCAGGTTCTGGGTGTTTGTGGGAGTTTTCAGTGAACATTCCTAAAAAAAAATATTTTGTTTGTTTAAGATTGGGGTCATGTTAAGTGAATAGAGAGAAAGATTACAACTGGTCTGAAGTGCAATGAATGAAGCAGAATGATTTTGGAATCCTCCTCCTGCGATCAGCCACTATTAGCTATATCGTTCAAGGGAATATGCTCCAGAATCATTCGAGAACTTCTCTTCTGGTTTGACTGACTGCTGGCTCTGGCTCTGCTCTCTGGTCCTGTATAAAGAATTACTGCTCTGAATATGTGAATCTGATACCTAGAATAAGAAAAGAGAGTGAGTGAGATGATGGTTATTAACAAGATTATACAATGTTTTTGGAGACTGTCTTAAAAAAAACAAACCTCTTCAAATTTCTTGGCTTTGTACTGGTCAGCTCCTTTCAAGAAGTTCAGTAGAATGATGTCACAAAGCACAGTTCCCTAAATTAAGTCATGTGAAAAAAGCAACAGTTTATTCCTCTTATACAGTGTGATTCCTTTTTATTTTCAGAAGCCATTCTATTTATGTTGTGAATAATTTCAGTATTAAACATTAGCAATAAAGTTACTTTGTATTTTATAAACAATGATTTATGGATACATGCATATATTAATCTCTTAACATTATACTTCCACAGAAATACATGCAAGTGCTTTAATAATATTTGACTCATAAATTAAGCAAAATAAACATTGAGACAAGCAGAAAGTTTCCAAATGGCACTGATTATACAATCATCAATAATAAAAGATCATATTCTATTATTCTCCTATATGTTATTAAGGAAAATTTGCATTTTAGTTCCACTAAATGCATTTGAGTGAATAATACAACAGCCTAACAGTTATACTTAAGAATGAGAATGGACATAAAAAATGAAGAGTAGCTCACCATTATACCAAAAATGTCATATGGTTCTCTAAAATGTCACCTGACCTCTGTATTCACCATCCATTATGCAAGTAAATTACACATCTATACAAATCAACTGCTTCTGAAGATCTGGGGCCAGATTGGCGGTTTGCTCACTTCTCCACTGGTTTGCATTCCAGACTCCTTAACTCTACCAATCATATTTTATTTATTGGACTTTTACACACCAGCCAGATTACGGCAAAAGTTGGGTTCTTGCAGGACAGACAGTGAAAGCTTTGTCTTTTACACGCATGCATGTTTTTATCCATACTTTGCTAGAATATGAGTCCATTTGTGAGAATGCTTATATTTTGTATTATTCTAATTTAATTACAAATGTCATTATCAGTATAACAATTTGAGTAAAAAGTTGAAGAAATGTGAAAAAAAAGATGAAAAATTCACAAGATTTGCAGAATTTCCTAGCGAGCTGGCATGGACAGCATCACACGTGTTTCAAGGAAATATGACCTATTTACTTTACATTTATTTAGTGAACAAGAAATAGTGCAGAAGAAGTGTTAGTTCATCCATCATTTACTCACCCTCATGCCATCACAGATGTGTATGATTTTTTTTATCTTCTGCAGAACACAAACAAAGATTTTTAGGAGAATATCTCAGCTCTGTTGGCCCATTCAATGTGAATGGTGGCCAGGCCCTTTAAGCTCCAAAAAGGAGATAAAGTCAGTAGAAAAATAATCCATATGATGAAAGTGGTTGAATCAATGTCTTCTGAAGCAATTCAGTTGGTTTTGGGTGAGAACAGACCAAAATATAACTCCTTTTTCACTGTACATCTTCCAACTCAATCACTTCAGAAAACAGATTAAACCACTGCAGTCCTATGGATTATCTTTATGCTGACTTGATCTTCTTTTTGGAGCTTCAAAGGCCTGGCCACCAAATACTTACAAATACATTGAATGGACCTACAGAGCTGAGATGTTCTTCTAAAAATCTTTGTTTGTTATATATTCTGAGTTGCTGCTGGATCCAAAAGAGGAGATGGCGGGCGAGTTGTGACATGTGACGAGAGTGCACGCTGCCGTGGCGATTTATGTACGCTATTGTGGTGTTGCTGTCTGAGCGAATCAAGATGTGCTTGCCCCGAAGTATTGGGAGAAACCTCCGCAGGGCAAGGATTACAGCCAGCAACTCTAGGCAGTTGATGTGGCAACCCATCCAGGGCCCCGTCCAGGAGCCGGCAGCTGGATGCCCATTGCACACGGTGCCCCAACCCTGTTTGGAGTCATCTGTGGTGAACAGAACACGTCGGGGCACCTGCTGTAGGGGGACTCCTGTCTGCAGAAAACAGAGGACTGTCCAGGGGTTGAAAGTCTGGTAGAAGGTAGTGGTGATGAACACGTGGTATGAGCCATGGCGCCATGCCCATCTCGGGACTCGAGTCTGAAGCCAGAGCTGAAGCAGTCTCATATGCATCAACCCCAGTGGCGCAACCGCAGCAGAGGATGCCACATGTCCCAGGAGCCTCTGGAATTGTTTTAGAGGAACCGCTGTGCCTGGCTTGAATAAGGTGAGGCATTTCAGCACAGACTGCGCGTGCTTGTTGGTGAAGCGCGTTGTCATTGAGACTGAGTCTAACTCTATGGGGAGAAAAGAGATGCTCTGAACCGGGGCGAGCTTGCTCTTTTCCCAGTTGACCTGAAGCCCTAGATGGCTGATGTGCCTGAGCACCTGGACCCTGTCGGCGCTCAGTGATTCTTCAGAGTGGGCTAGGATGAGCCAGTCAAGTCAAGTCAAGTCAAGTCAAGTGGTTTTTATTGTCGTTTCAACCATATACAGTTAGTACAGTACACAGTGAAACGAGACAACGTTCCTCCAGGACCATGGTGCTACATAAAATAACATAGGACAAACACAGAACCACATGAGACTACACAGACTAAATAAAATACCTATATAAAATACCTATATAAAGTGCACATTCAAAAACGTGTGCAAAAGTACGGGACAGTACAATACATTTCTAACAATGAACAGGACAATAGGCACAGTGATAGACAGTGCAGCGCCGACCAGTACAGTAGTGCAAAAAAAGATGACAGTTACTAAATGCCAAATGTAAACATAACATACTGTGATATAGTGTTCTATGCACATAGCAGTTATTGAGGTAGCAGACAGTTACAGTATAAAGTGGCAGTTATTAAAGTGCAACTCAGGACACGTGTGTGTGTGTCAAACCAGTCTCTGAGTATTGAGGAGTCTGATGTCTTGTGGGAAGAAGCTGTTACACAGTCTGGTCGTGAGGGCTCGAATGCTTCGGTACCTCTTGCCAGACGGCAGGAGGGTAAAGAGTTTGTGTGAGGGGTGTGCGGGGTCCTCCACAATGCTGGTTGCTTTGCGGATGCAGTGTTTTATGTAAATGTCTTTGATGGAGGGAAGAGAGACCCCAATGACCTTCTCAGCTGTTCTCACTATCCTCTGCAGGGCTATGCGGTCCGAACCGGCGCAAGTCCCAAACCAGGCAGTGATGCAGCTGCTCAGGATGCTCTCAATAGTCCCTCTATAGAATGTTGTGAGGATGGTGGGTGGGAGATGTGCTTTCCTCAGCCTTCGAAGAAAGTAGAGACGCTGCTGGGCTTTCTTGTTAATAGAGCTGGTGTTGAGGGACCAGGTGAGGTTCTCTGCCAGGTGAACACCAAGGAATTTGGTGCTCTTGACGATCTCCACAGAAGAGCCGTCAATGTTCAGCGGAGAGCATTCACTTTGTGCTCTCCTAAAGTCAACAACCATCTCTTTTGTTTTGTCGACATTCAGGGACAGGTTGTTGACTCTACACCAGTCCGTTAGCCGCTGTACCTCCTCTCTGTATGCTGACTCGTCGTTCTTGCTGATGAGACCCACCACGGTCGTGTCATCGGCGAACTTGATGATGTGATTCGAGCTGTGATTTGCTGCACAGTCGTGAGTCAGCAGAGTGAACAGCAGTGGACTGAGCACACAGCCATGGGGGACTCGTCATCGACGTAATTGAGTATGCAGATGCCCACTTCCCTTAGTGCAAGGGCTGCCTCTGCGACCTTCGTGAAGACGCGAGGGGACAGGGACACGGTGAAGGGGAGGACCTTGTACTGGTAGGCCTGCCAGTCGAACGCAAACCGTAGGAAGGGTCGATGTCTAGGCAAGTTAGAGAAGTGGAAATATGCGTCCTTCAGGTCTTCCACTGTGAACCAATCTTGATGCCGGGCGCAAGTTACAATGTGTCTTTGCATGAGCATTTTGAACGGGAGTTTGTGCTAGGCCCGGTTGAAAACTCGCAAGTCCAAGATTGGTCATAAGCCGCCGTCTTTCTTGGGTACAATGAAGTAAGGGCTGTAGAAACCCTTCTTCATCTTGGCTGGAGGGACAGGCTCTATCGACTCTTTGAGTAAAAGGGTAGTAATCTCTTCATGTAGGGTGTTGGCGTCTTTGCCTTGCACCGAGGTAAAGCGGACACCGGCAAAAGGGGGCTGGGGCCTGGCAAACTGAATCGCGTAGCCGAGTCGGATGGTCCTGGCCAGCCAGCGCGACAGGTTGGGAAGTGAAAGGTTCCCAACTGGGGTTGATGCATATGAGACTGCTTCAGCTCTGGCTTCAGCCACGCGTCCAAGCTCCGTGCGATGGGCACTAGTGAACGATCGCTTTTGATGTACCTGGCGAGGCTTCGCAGCAGGCAGAGCAGGTACTCTTGGCAGCCTTCCGGGTCCTCAAGGACGTGCGAGAGAGGGGCCATGTGCTTATTGCGAGCTGCTTGACGCTGGGGCTAAGAGCTGGGCCCAGATTGAGGAGGAGCTGCCTGCCGTTTGGAAGCCGCAGGGGGATGCCCTCGGCGAGCAAACAGAGCATGGCCCATGCTGGAACGGCGGTGAGGCATGATGTGGGAAACGGTCTCCGTCTGTGTCCTCACCGCCGAGAACTACTGGGCGATGAGAAAGCGGGCTTTGTCTACCTCCCGCATCTCGACCAGGTTCAGCCATAAGTGACGTTCCTGGACCACGAGGGTGGCCATCGCCTGCCCGAGTGCCTGTGACCTTCGTTGCACGGAGGGCGAGGTCGGTCGCAGAACGCATTTCTTGCAACACGTCGGGTTCAGGACTACCCAAGTGCAGATCTTTGAGTGCCAGAGCCTGGTGATCCTGCAGGAGGGCCATGGCATTAAGGGCAGAGGCGACCTGTCCAGTGGCGCTGTAGGCTTTGGCGGTCAGTGACAATGTCATCCTACAGGCCTTGCAAGGGAGCACCGGGCGATTCCCACCAGGAAATAGGTGGATCGAAACTCTGTCCACCTGGGGGACCTCTGAGTGCCTGTGGGCCGCCCCACCATTGAGGGTAGTGAGAGCGGACGAGCAAGGAGGTCTGTTGCGGGCAGTGAAAGGTGCCCTCCATGACCTTGTCAGCTTATCATGCACCTCTGGGAAGAAAGGGACTGGGGGGACTATGCGGTGTGGCTGTGAGCGGCATCCGGACCTGAGGAACCAATCGTCTAGCTGTGAGGGCTGAGGGGAGGACGGAGGTTTACAGTCCAACCCCACGCTCACGCCGGCCCAGGCAAACATGTTGACCATCTGGGCATCAGCCTCAGACTGGTCGTGCCGACCCAAAGATGGCAGTCCAATCGAGTCTTCCACGTCAGACGCCGGAACGCTCTCCGATGCAGTGGCGAATTTGTCATCCAGCTCAGGGGGCTCAAAGGAGAAACAGACTGGCCGTGAGGCGAGCCGCTCTCACCTCCAGCCCGGACGGAAGTCAACGAGCGTGCCGGGCAGCGGGTGGTTTGTGGATATCTACTCGGTGAAACCGAGCTCCCTGCCATCCCCAAATCACCTCCATCGCCAACGGGGTCATCCTTAATCCAGTGGGAAGAAGGAGCGATGGAGGGGGTGGCTGGAGTGGCGTTCCCCTTTAAGAAGGAAAGCTGTGAATGCTACGTTGCCATGGTTAAGTTCTCGCAGTGAGAACATGAACCATCCACAAATGCCACCTCAGTGTGATCGTGGACCAGACACAAAGCAGCGTCTATGACCGTCAGGAGGGGAGAGAAATTGACCGCATCCAGGAACTACACGGGGCAGAAGGGCATCTTTACAAAGTCGTGTCCTGAAAAGGAAGTTAAATGCCAGCTATGTGAAATAAACTCTTTTAGGGAAAATACTCTCTTTTAGAAGTGCTGTCGAAGCGCCCAGGGGCAAAGCTGCACTGCCTTGCAGAGAAGGAGAAAGCCGCTGATATGTGCCATAGATCCAACAGCAGATGCTCTACAGAGGTGAGTGGAACAGAAGTGATCTCCGATCGCTGATCGCACAACACATTCTCACACCCAACTCGTCACATATTGACGGTTTTGACAGGACCCCTTGGCGTCACATTTTAACGCCCTGGGTATACCTTTGGCGTCATTTTTCGACGTGTTGGGTAGTCTGATAGATTTCTATAGAGGATTTTAAAAATAAAAATACAAAAAAACTTTGATTAATTGAACACAATCATAGCATATTATATATATTTATTAACATCAACAAACCTCCGATAAGAATACGTTATCCAGCATGCTCTCTAAGAAAACGCTTAAACTGCTTACTTGCACACGCTGTGGAGCGTTGTTAAACTCACCTTTGAATGCCGTTTTGGTTAAGACTACCCAACGCGTCGAAAAATGACGCCAAAGGTATACCCAGGGCGCTAAAATGTGACGCCAAGGGGTCCTGTCAAAACCGTCAATATGTGACGAGTTGGGTGTGAGAATGTGTTGGATCGCACAACCGCTCGGCTCCGAAGAAGAAATCTGAATGAACAGATGCACAATTCCCTCCTTTTATACCCTTATGTCTGGGGGAGGGACATGCAAATTCACACTGGCCTTTTCTCAAGTTCAGAGGTAACCAAGGCCTTCAAGATAGTTCACTAGTGTCGCTTCATTCGACACAACGTTGAGTGAGCGACAGAAGGGGCACATTGACTAAACCAATGGTGTGAGTTGGGGTGGGACTATCTGTTTGTTCTATCAACAGCAGATGGGGGGAATGTTCAGAATGTTTTTTTTGTTTTTTTTGCATTTGCATTTAGTGGCACAAGTGGTGCAGAAAGTCCTGCCCTACATTTCTTTGTTATTGAATATCTAGTTTCACTCTGCAGTATGTCACATCACGGAAGTAAAATGGGTTATGAATGGCAATTTACATTCACTGTAATGTTTATCCACATAAAATGCATCAAAACAGAATTTAGCATCATATTAGATACACATACCACACCCACAGAGGTGAAGGCAGCAACCATGTTGATTAGAGTTGGGATCATGTCAAATTTTCCCGCCTGTAAATGAGACAAAAAAAACAAAATCAAATAATTTGAGCTAATAAGCTGTTACACATACAGAGATGCACAACTAGAGTGAACTACCCCTTATGCTAAATCTTTCCAGCTCACAGAAGTCAGAAACCCACACAAACCCATTAACAGAACTTACGTCTCCATTAACCAGCACATCGAATCTGATGGCATAGGCTTTCAGCAGAGTACGATACTCCGTTCCATTCTCCATTTTAAAATACTTTGCATACCTAATGTCAGATCAAGACATGTTAGCACATATAGTGTCAAAATGATTTGTATTTTTTTTATACAGCAAATGTTCAGTATGCTGTACGTTCCAAACCCTTATCAATTTATTTTATGGAACACAGTAGAAGTTGGGCAGTATGTCTAACATTCAAATTCATTGCATTTCTTTTTCATACAATGAAATTAAATGGTGTCTGAGTCTGTTATTCTGCCTTGGTCAACATCTCCTTTTGTGTTCCATGGAAAAAAAAAAGCCACACAAGATTTGAGCATCATGAGGCTGAGAAAATAATGAATTCATTTTCATTTCTGCGTGAAAATGTGATAGAAGGAAAGAAATGATCCAGAACCTGAAATTGTATCCTGGAGACACAGAGGTTTTCTCTGACATGGCGTCCAGACGTGTGAAGGAGTAGGCGGGCTTACACTCATCATCTGCTTTATCTAAATCACACACCCATGCTATTTTTATCCCTATCACTCCCCCCTGAGAGAAAGAGAAAGAAAGATATAACTTCCACAAATTAAATTTTCTTTGTACTTATAGGAATAATTCTGTCATTATTTACTCACCCTCGTGCCTCATGTCATTCCAAATACATTTGCTGTTATTTTTTCTGTGGAACACACATCTTTATCAAGCTCCAATATAGTGTAATATAATATATAGTGTAAAGATTCATCAAAACTTAATTTGTGTTCCACAGGAAAAAACAGGATACAGCATACAGGTTTGAAAGGTCAGTAAATAATGACAGAATTTTCATTATTGGGTGAACTACTCCTCTACAGAGGAAAAAAAGGTTATGCAATTTGAGAGTTTTATCGACAGTTTTATCTGTGAAGCTAGATTACAAAAGGAAGAATGCAAGGGGGAAAATACCCATGAAAATCAAATACTATTGAACTGAAGGGAATTGAATGGAAACAAAGAATGAGAAAGAAAGTGGTCTCACTTTTTTCGCAAGAGTGGTGAACTCTTGCTGTGCGAATCGTATCACGTCCCCAACTTTGAATATGGGACAATACATGTTACTCTCAAAGTCAAAGTTACATTTCTTTATGTAGCTACTGTTGATGTTGGGCAAGAAGTTTCCCCTGTCAAGAAAAGAGAAAGATTTGATGAAACAGTTAAACATTTTCTGATATGAGAATGGCAATTTCTGAAACATTGAGGGCTCTTATTTTCAAAAACTCCTAAAAGGATTTTTGTGACATCATTCTGTAAATGCTTATAGAAAAGACAAAATTTTCATTAACTGATTTTGGCCCTGTATTGTTGAATAGTTTATGTATTTTCTGATATACAGTACTCAAGTATGTATTACTGATATGTTTGTCAGTGTCTGTTTGTCTTTACTTTGTGAAGTTAAAACGGGGAAAGCGAATGCTGTTCTTAATGAAGATGGTGAAGTTCTCCACCTCCATCATGGGGTTTCTGAATATGACAGGAAGACATTTTCACCATCATCTCTTCTCTTTA
Organism: Moxostoma hubbsi; assembly: GCA_032164185.1. Taxonomy (NCBI): domain Eukaryota; kingdom Metazoa; phylum Chordata; class Actinopteri; order Cypriniformes; family Catostomidae; genus Moxostoma; species Moxostoma hubbsi. The sequence continues at coordinate 15,361,911 of JAVLUX010000012.1, read as the reverse complement.
TTCAACAATCCATTCAACCATGCTGTCATTCATATGTTCATTTAAAGGTGGACTCACGGTTGAACATCATCAATTTCTGCTGGACACCATCCTCTGATCTCACAGGTTTTGTGTGTTACGTTGAAGTTTACACATCGGCCTGTCGGCAAGCCTTAAACACAATAAAAGGAATTGAACATAACTGAACATTACTCTGACGATTTGGAGCAAACAAACTGACCACTAAAGATCCATCCTTTATTAAGCAATACCACTTTTATACAACAGTTCAACAGACAATGACATGATGTTGAAAAATCTGTACACGTCTTCCCCGCCAGTGAAAATTATTTCAAAAGAAGCCCAAATATCTCAAGCCCTTTTGACATTTCATCACATGTTAGTTAAAATGCTAATTCTTGATATCAAAAATTACATTTTGACTAATAAAAAACATTTATTTATCTTTAACTGCGTTTTCATTAGAATATTACAATGATCTGTCATTCACTCCCAGCACAACTAAAAATATGTATAATAAATAATTAATATCAAAAGTTATCATTTTTACTAGTTAGAAGTACATATGTGAAATTGGAATCCCAACTAGTAAGAAATGAATTTTCAATATTTGTAATTGCATTTTGAACAGGGCTTAATGACAGATAATTGTGAAATTCTACTTGTGAAAATGCAGTTACAGGTATCAGTAATTTTGCTTTTACTGTATCCCAATCATTTTTAAATAGTAAACATTTTTACTGTTGCAAAACTAACTAGATTGGTAAAGCTCGTCAGTTAAACATTGATGTTGGCTTGGCAAAGCCTTGTATAACAATTTAAACTAGCTTTAAAAGTTTGAATTTTGATAGTTATACAGATATTACAGTAATGTTTACATTAACATTTTTGACAGTTGGCATTTAAATGGTCTTGGCCTGTTTAAACATTCTGTCAATGTAAGTCTATTGGATTTTTCAGATTTGCTTGTGCAAAAACTGTAATTCCGACAAATTAGAAAAGTAATAGAAACATTGTTTACAAGTTTATATAATTTATAATAAATGATCATTATAGAGCTTGGCTGAGAAAATCAAAGAGAAAATGTATAAATCTTACCATTGCTAGAAGGTTTTGACATATACTTCTTACAAGCATTGTCATCATCACATTTGAATTTCATCTCACTCTAAACAGATACATACACAAAAAACAAAACAAAAACAAAAGCAAAAAATTAACACACACATACATGTGAAATTCATATACAGTAATCTTTTTAGATTTCAGTTCTTTTTGGAACACTCTTATTCAGAATAGGGTGACTTGACTCACCTCAGGACAGTGTCCCTGTACTTGGTTCTCTGTTGTGATGAGTTTAGTGATGATGCAGAACACTGACGCCCCCTGGTGGACGGACACACACACACACACACACACACACACACACACACACACACACACACACACACACACACACACACACACACACACACACACACACACACACATATTTTGGTGCAGCTATCATTATGGTGACTCTCCATAGACATAATGATTTTTATACTGTACAAACTATAGATTTCTATCCCCTAACCCAACCCCTAAACCTAACCCTCACAAAAAATGCTTTCTGCATTTTTATTTAGTATGTTTTTAAGCGATTTGAATTATGGGGACACTAGAAATGTCCTCATAAAACATATTTATAGCACAATAACCTTGTAATTTCCAGTTTGTAACCTAAAAAAAAGTCCTTGGAAACCACCCAAACACACACACACACACACCGTTTGTTTTTCTATCATGGTAGGGGCTTTCAATTGACTTCCATTGTTTTTATACCCAAATTAATAACATTTTTGTCCTTTAAACCTAAACATAACCCTCACACAATCCTTCCTGTGTTTTTAGACTTCCATAAAGACATTATTTAATAGGTTTATTAAGTCAAGGTCCCCACAATGTAGCCAAACCCTGACACCCTCACACACACTTGTAATTACACAAAAAAAGTGCTTAAAACTGTGCAATTGATTTACTTGCGTAGGAGTGACATAATCAGCTACATCCATGATCCGGTTGTTATACTCTCCAAAACCTTTCACTTTAGTCATCACTGATGATTCAATGGCCGTGTCTCTCACTTGATATGCTTTCTCGGTCAAAAACACCCAACTGAGCAGAGTGGGGGGTAGGGTGGAAAGACAGAGAAAGAGAGGAAAAAAAAATGAGAGAAAGAGAAATATGGAGCAATTAAAAGCTTACTTTCTATTGGAATATCTATAATACAAGATTCAACCAATTAAAAAAAATGTGGCCAAAACAACGAGTTCTTTCTAAGTACTTCCCTTTCACTTAGAACAAACATACAATATACAACAGACTTTTAAAGTACTTCACATCAATGATGTCATTGCACATATATCAAAAACAACATTTACAGTAATTGTCCATTAACAGTTAACCACATTTAATGGAACGTTAATCTTTCCTACAATGTTCACAAACACACAAATGTCTTTATTTTTTCTTTATTTCAAGGTACAAGCTAAAATGCACAGAAACATCGCCACATTTCGCTGCTGTACATATACAACACTATAAACATCACTATGTAAAAATGCCATCTAAAACTCACCCAATGAAGTATGTGATGATGAGGAGTTGGACAGCACGGTTGATGATGCCGATGGTCCAGCTCTTTACCACCACAGACTTGGTTGTCTCATAGGTAAAGAAATCTGTTATACAGCTCCACATCTTTCCAGCACACCTCTGAATTCACAAAAACGATATCTATATATTTGTGTATGTGAATGTGTATAAGAGAGTATAGTGTTAACGCAGACGAAGAATCAGTCCAAAAGCTTTATCCCGTGTTGTTAGAAATGTTTGTGAATCTTAAACACATATATGTCAATAAAAGTCCAAAAAATCTCTTCAATAATCTCCCTTATTTGTTTGCCTGATGGATAAAAAGTGTCCTCATCTTGAGATCAGTTTCTTTCATACAAGCCCTCTTCCTCTCCCTCTTAATCCCTCCCTGTCCCCACCCTCTTTCCTTCTATTCCTCCTTCAGTTACTCCATCCTGTCATCAGATTTACAATTTACATTTGTATTCTTAGCAGACACTTTCTTAGCAACTTTCAATACAGTTCACAGATCAAATTACTGGCGTCACACAGATGCAGCTCCTTCTACAGTACTCTACATAACATAAGCATGTTCATAACAAAAACAACAGATACAGTATTTTTGTACAAGTGTTAGTGTGAGGTCTACAGTAGGTTGAATCTTGAAGATGTGAGTCTTGAGGCATAATTATATCAAAACACAAAGGAAGTGCCATTAGGGTTTGGGATGTAATTTAGTAAATAGATTACAGTGGTGTTTAAAAGTCCACTGTAAAAATGTTTATTTTTAAACATTTCAAACAAAGAAGTGTTATAACATTAAACAGAGAAGAATTGCACATACATCATCTTGTGTGATTCAGTGGAAGCAAAGAAATCTGACCTTTTGTACAAAGGCGTTAACATGGTCAATTTGCTTGTTAGAAATCTAGAAATGGAGCAAAACTTTACTTATGTCTTCTGTAACACTGTACATTAATGTTCCCTTTGTTAAGGGTTTAAAAGGGTTTATTAATGACCAATAACTCATGTACTAATGCATTATAAATAATTGATTTGCGGTCATACAACAGGAATAGAAAAGGTGATTTTCATGCAATACCTGCTAAATAGTGAGCCATTTTACCTCACATGTTATACATGTTTAATAACACTTCTTCAACATTGAAAATGTACCTTAATGTAAAGTGGACACATGTGAAGAATTTGTTAAGGACTTGGTAACATTACAAACCTCAGTATGGTTTAATGGTCATCATGCTTTGTTATGTGATATACAGTATGCTGTGAATGAGCAGGAAGACCTGAAAAGCATTTATGCAGAAGACTTTAGGTAACTAGGCCTAGGTAAGTTGGGACAGCACTCAGAGTAGCACTATTTTTTTTTACATCGATGTGACACAGGAAGGGACAATATAAGTGAGTCAAGGCAATTGCAGGAATTTATATAAACACCAAGCAGACTGTCAAAAAATAAAAATCCTTCCTTTTAATCTCACTATACCAATCTACAGTATTATTTCTGCAATGTGATATGAATCATGAGTAGGGAATTATATGTTTTTGATTTGTAGACTGTAAGTGAATAAGTGTATTTATAAACATTTATAAAATGCCAAAGTGCCAAGGTTACTAATGTTGAATAAGTGTTTTTTGCATTAGCAACATGTGAGTGCCCCATTTTTTATTTATTTTTTAAACTGCATATCACTTAATTTATAATGCAATTAAACAATTTATTCATCATTAATGAACCCCTTTCCAAAGGGAACAATAATGTAAAATGTTACCAGAGACATATTTAAAATTCTAGATCTGTAATCAAATAAGCAAATTAGACATGCTATCTCTGAAGATGCTCTTTGGAACAAATCCTGCTGGGATAATATGGATGGTCAGGCTTTGCACAAACTTGTGGAGATAATTCCAGCTCAAAAGCATGCTGTCATTAAAGTAATATATATTTAATAAATATATATTCAATGTACTCATTTGTTTTATTTCATTGTTAATTATTATGCTGATAATGTATTTTGTGATGGAAAAAATAGAAGCATTTTCACAACTTTTATGTATGTGAGCTGTACCAATAAGCTGATGGACAGTAGTGTTATTATTCTTAACAAAAACTAAAATAAATGTAAATAAAAAAATATTTTGTTATCTGAATAAAATCTAAAAAACTAAAATAAATTTGAATAACTCTTAAACTAACTAAAATGAAATAAAAATGACCTCAAATAAATTCTAGTTTAATTTTTTTAAAATTTTACTACCCTGAGAAATGTATTTAAATTTGAACATTTAAATGAACCCAGTAAATGATTTTTATGGCAGCCATAAAATACTAAAACTGAAACTAACTAAACTGTAACTAAAAAACACTAAGAAAACTAAAACAAAACAAAAACTAACAAAGTTCGAAAACTATAAGCTAACTTTGAATATATATTCAATTCAGACAAATAAAATACAGAAAACAGAAATAAAAACTAAAATGATATGGACAGTCTAGCAATTTGTACCTCTATCAGCTAGATACAGTAGATTAATCACATGGACATGGAAGGATGGAAGGAAGGAAGGAAGGAAGGAAGGAAGGAAGACTTTATAGGTTCATTTATAAAGTTCTAGAAGAGAGTACAGTGCCATACCATCATTAACTACAATCCCAATCATCAAAATGGAAAACAGTAAGGCAAGTCAGGATGCTGCCCGTTTGACCTACAATCAGCACAAAGGCAAACCACAATTCCAGCCACAATTGAGAGGCAAAATTTCTTGCCATGGCCAAGAGTGGAACCATTAAGCTTGTGGATATCTCCCTCTATAACTACAATACAGCTGGGACTCACTTCCCCACAAAACACGCACACGCATGCACACACAATGCAACAGTAACGCATGATAGAGGACCAGATCAAATAAGAAACAAGAGTGGCGCTACGCTCAAGCACTGCTGGAGTATAAGAAGATGTCTTTAAGTCAAGGATAATGTTAGTGTTAGATGTCTCAAGCTGATTCGATTGTCTTGAAACAGGAGCTGGAGATGAAGAGAGGGTACAGAATGAAAAAGGAGGAGGGAGAGAGTGAGGAAATGGATGTGACTCAATACAAATTGGTGAACAAAATCATCAATACACCAAATGCAATAATCAGCAAAGTGGTTTGAGAGCCATGATTGAGAGACAGAAAAAATCGAGAGAAAAGTAACAGATACTAGAGGGAGTCATGCAAAAAAAATAAAAAATAAAATGAGACTAAAGGAAAATAGTAGGAGAGGGGAAGAGGAGGGGAGAGATGCAGGAATTAAGGTCTACTTTCACACACATACCAGTTAAAGAAGAGGCGACAAAATTCTTCGAAGTTGGGATGTCCTGATAGTATTTTTTTTTAGAACGAGTATAAGTACCGATCATTTTGGTACTCGCCGATACTGAGTCCGATACCTGTATTTTATCTCTCTTATAAACTCCATATCAACAGTTCATTTCAATGTTATCATCAAAATGGAGTTTAAATTAATTAATTAATGAATTGAAACTTTAATCAAATGAAAATATAACAATTCATTTTCAACTAAGTATTGTATTATTTTTATCAAATGAAGTGCTTATATACAGAACCTCACAGCACAATCCAAAATGCAACATTGGAGTTATATTTTGTCAAATAAAGTGTTGCATAACAGAGCATCACAGATGTTAGACTAAAGGGGCTAAAGGCACCCCTTAAGGAAATTTAGGAAATGTAGCTTTTTTTTGTTCACAAAATGTATGAAGGTCAAAAATTGTTTTTATTGTTATTGAATATTGATGGAGCAACATATAGTAATTTGTGTGAAAAGAAATAATAATGGAAGTTTGCTTTGATTAATTAATTTATTTTTATTTATTTTTTTAAAGGTGGTGAGGGAACATTTTACCCCACTCTTGGGGTAAAAGGTTCCACACTTGGGGTAAAATGCCCCTAGGGTTTTTAAAGTGACATTGTGTAGATATCGGGCAATAGCTATAGGGCACAATTTGTCAACTAATGCAAGTAATTTTTAGGCAGCAAGATGCTTTTTTAGTAACAAATTAAGATGATGCTTACTCTAAATAACCACTTCAGAAAAAAGTCAACGATTTCCTGTTCATTTGAAACACATTTGGAATTTTATTACATCTCAAGTATTCTATAAATAAACTAATATCTATTATGATTGGATGAGTCAATGTGAGCCCACTTTGAAAAATTTTCAGAACAAATCTATTCACCCCATTTAAGAAAAACAATGTGTTTTATATGGACCTTTAGCCCCTGCAACAAGGAGGCTTTTTACCCCAAATGCTATCCAAATGCTATTGGACGGTTAATGAAAAATGCTTGATTTAATGACCTTAAACAAAACAGAAAATGACAATGTAGTATTTTGTCTCAAAAGAAATGTGTTCATTTCAAGGCTAGTTTCAGATCAAGGCTAATTTATTTTCATTAGCTTCATAAATTTACAACATTTAAAAAATATAAAAAATGACCCTACTTTGAGGGTTTAAAAGAAATCAAAAGAACCTAAGGGCATGTTTTGCATAATTCTCTAACATAATAAAGGTGGCTGATGAGGACTACATGATAATAATAACCACAAAAATGATTATTATTATTGTTTCGTTAGTGTTCCTATTATTCTTCTTCTGCTGCTGCTCTTGAGTCTATGGTGGCCCATAGAAACGCTCGAGGGAAATTTATGAAATTTGGCACATAGATAGAGATAGTCTGATCTGTTACCACAGTAAATTTGGCATCTCTACCTCAAACACTCTAGCTCCACCAACTGCCCACATTGTCACTCACGTTTATGTTAATAACTTTTGAACCGTGATTCCTAGAAGCAAAATTATTTCCCCCTCTGATTCCTTGACTCAAGAAGTTTCGATTGCATGTAATTTTCCATCATGACAATTTTTCCGCCATTTTGCATTTTCTGAAAAAACCTTCTTTTTCGAACTCGTCCTAGGCCATTTGTCCGATTTGCACGAAACTAGGCTTGTATCATCTAGAGGCACTCAAAACAAAAAGATATTCACAGAATTTTGATAAACAATACTGTTTTCAAATGTTGCTTCAACGAATACGACGAAGAGCGTGCAAAATTGAATTTGAGTCTGTATTTCTGCAATGCTTTGAGGAACTGGGACGAAACTTGGTACGTTTCATCACAATCACGGTTTGGTGCACTGCCCCCTACTGGTTAAGAGATATGCAAAAAGCATTGCTTATAGCTTCTGGACAATTTGTCATAAAATCATCAAATTAGATTCAGTGATTTATAGCGAGTCCAACGATATGAAAAAATCCTATGTCGGCCATTTTGGATTTAGACATAAAATGCTTTATTTAATGAACAACTTTGTGTATTGTTACGTATTTGTCTTTGGCAACATGCTCTGAAGGGACTCAAAAAGTTTTGGGGCAACGCTTTGATGGATTGGGATGAAACTTGGTATGTGTCATCACCATTAGGCCCTGAGGTTACCTGCAGCATTTTGGCACACTGCCCCCTATTGGTTAGGAGATAGAAAAAAAAATAATTGGGCTTATAACTCTTGAGCACTTTTGCCATATATAACAAAAATTGTCTCTTTAGATCAAGTGCTACATACTGAGTTGAAAGATACCACATTTTCCTATTCCGGCCATTTTGGACGTTGACCATTTTGAATTTAGTCATAAAATGCTGTATTATACGAACAACTTAGCGTATCTTTGTGAAACTTGGTATGTGTCTTTGGCACCATACTCTCAAGGGACTCAAAAAGTTTTGGAACAGTGCCACCTTGTGGTCAAAAATTATAATGCTATTTCTAAAAATGCTAATAGCTATTAACTCCTTTTGCCTAATGTCATAATACATGACTTGTCTTTATGGATAGAATAGAGTGTTCCCCGTCTGTCTCTCAATTCAACGTTGTGTCGAAGAAGCGACACTAGGGGTCTCTCATGAGAGCCTCGCACATTTCTGAACTTGAGAAAAGGCCAATGAGAAATTGGCAGACAGAATTTGCATGTCCCGCCCCTGGACATAAGGGTATAAAGGCAGGGAAATATGCGTCTGTCCATTCAGATTTTTCCTTCGGAGCTGAGCAGTTGTGTGATCAGCAAGCTGTATTCACTGACTGTTCACCCATCTCTACAAGAGCATCTGCTGTTGGATCTATGGCGCATATCAGCGGCTTTCTCCTTCTCTGCACAACAGCACAGCTTTACCTCTGGGCGCTTCAACAGTGCTGTTAAAAGAGAATATTTTCCTGAAAGAGTTTATTTTCTCTAAAAGAGCAATAACCAGTGCCTTTTCAGGATGCGTCTTTATAAAGATGCCCTTCCTCCCCTGTGTAGTTCCTGGATGCGTTCGAGTTCTCTCCGCTCCTGACGGTCACAGACGCTGCTCGTGTGTCTGGGCAACGATCACACCGAGGCAGCATTTGTGGATGGTTCGTGTTCTCACTGCGAGAACCTTACCATAGCAACATTGTGGTCAAGGTATTCCTTACTAAAGAGGAAACCCATTCCAGCCGCCCCCTGTGTCGCTCCTTTTTCCCACAGGATTGAGTACAACCGGGCTGGCGATGGAGGCGATTTGGAGATGGAAGCGGGCTCGGTTTCGCCGGGTAAATCACTACGAACCACCCACCCCCCCGACACGCTCGTTGAATTCCGTCTGGGCTCGGGGTGACAGCGGCTCGCCTCATGGCCAGTCTGCTTATCCCCTTGAGCCCCCTGAGCTGCATGATGAGCACACTGCTGCATCGGACAGTGTTCTGGCATCTGACGCGGAAGACTCGATTGGGCTGCCACCCTCTGGTCTGACGCCCAGATGGCTGACATGCTTGCCCGGGCCGCTTTCAGCATGGGGTTGGACTGGAACCCTCTGTCCTCCCCACAGCCTTCACGGCTAGATGACTGGTTCCTTGGGTACTGGCCCACTCGGACTTGGTTCACAGATCTCGTGCTCCTCGCGACAGCCCTTCCCTAGCGAGTTCCCCTGAGGAAGGACCTTCTTTCTCAGGGACGGGGCACCCTCTGGCATCTGCGCCCAGACCTCTGGAACCTCCTATCTGGCCCCTGGACGGGATGTGGAAGATCTAAGTGGCCTACCACCTGCCATCGTAGACACGATCAACCAAGCCAGAGCTCCCTCTACCAGGCAAATTTACGTACTGAAGTGGCACTTGTTCGCAAATTGGTGTTCTTCCAGGTCTGAAGACCCACAGAGGTGCGCAGTCATGTCAGTGTTCTCATTTCTGCAAGAGAGGTTGGAGGGGAGGCTGTCCCCCTCCACCTTGAAGGTGCAGCTCTGCTGGCCAAGCCTGTTCCCCCCCTGGGATCTCTCAGTGTACCTCTAGGGTCTTCAGAGACCCCCCCTTCGAGCCGCTAGAATCAGTCGAGCTCAAGGCCCTCTCCTTGAAGATGGCCCTCCTGATTGCGCTCTCTTCCATCAAGAGGGTTGGGGACCTGCATGCGTTCTCTGTCAGCGACACCTGCCTGGAGTTCAGTCCGGCAGACTCTCGTGTCGTCCAAAGACCGTGACCGAGCTAGTGCCCAAGGTTCCTACGACCTCCTTCAGGGACCAAGTAGTGAACCTGCAAGCGCTGACCCAGGAGGAGGCAGACCCAGCCTTTTCATTGCTGTGTCCAGTACGTGCCCTGCATACTTATGTAGACCACACGCATAGCTTTAGACGTTCTGGGCAGCTCTTTGTCTGCTTTGGTTGACAGCGGAAAGGGAACGCTGTCTCCAAACAGAGGCTTTCCCACTGGGTTGTTGATGTCATAGCATTGGCCTATCACACTCAGGCCGTTCCCGTCCCCTTGCGGGTTTGAGCACACTCGACGAAAAGTGTGGCATCCTTGTGGGCACTGGCCAATGGCACCTCCCTAGCAGACATATGCAGAGCAGCAGGCTGGGCAACACCCAATACCTTTACAAGATTTTACAATCTCAGGGTTGAGTCGGTTTCGTCCCGTGTTCTCTCAGGTCCAAGCCGGTAGAACTCGGTAACGCAGAACAACTGACCGGGATCACTGAAGCGATCACGTGCGCTCTTATCCCAGGAGACCCCGCTAACTTGGCTCCCTGGATGACTCCTCCATAGCCCTCTGGTCCATGAATTCAGTGGAGGAATTCCCCAACCAGACCCGCTACAGGTACTGAAACTACTCTGTACTGGAATAGGTGCTGCACAGGACAGGCCCCTGTGTGGATTAATCCCCCTGTGTGTATTTTCCGCAGTACAGTCCCCCTACGGGCGGACCCGCATCTCCCTTGTGCAGTCCCTGCTGCCCCCCGGTCACCGTGTTGTAGCAACTCCTCCCTCTCAGCAGGTAGGATCTACCACCATGCCATTCCTACATGTGGCCTGAAAACCCATGTGATGTATTTTGCCACTCTTTACCTCCCTCCAGCCTGGGCAGATGGTGGTCTCCACGGGGTCTTTTCCCCCGAATAGGAGAATAGGAGTTGGAAAAGAACGCCTTCCCTGATGCGTATGATAGCGTTAAGATGGCCCCAGCCACTTTGACTCTATGTGAGAAACATAGAGAAAGAAAAGACGCGGCTGGCGCGGCCTGCTCCCATGCTTGGCACGTTGCCTTGTTCCCCCCTTCCAGGTTCCGTGAACCTAAAAGGTTTATGATGATTTTATGGGGCGTTGGGGAAGGGTATGTGCAGTCTGACGCAGCCTGTAGCTTTGGCTTGCAACTGCCTACCCGCACCTGCGTCAGCAGGGCACATACACGGTTCAGCGCATGCTGTGATTAAATATGGACACCTAGTGTCGCTTCTTCGACACAACGTCGAAGTAAGCGACAGACGGGGAACGTCTAGGTTACTATTGTAACCTCCGTTCCCTGATGGAGGGAACGAGACGTTGTTTCCTCCCAGCCACGATGCAGAACCGAGCCACTGTTATGGCCGAACCTCATTCTCAGCTCCTCAGGGCAAAAACATGAATGGACAGATGCATATTTCCCTCCCTTTATATCCGTATGTCTGGGGGCGGGACATGCTAATTCTGTCTGCCAATTTTTCATTGGCCTTTTTTCAAGTTCAGAGATGCACGAAGCACTCAAGAGGCACAAAGCACTTGTTCCCTGGAGGTTACAATAGTGACCTAGACGTTTATCCGATTTGCACAAAAATTGGCCTGCATCATCTAGAGGCACTCACGACAAAAACGTATTCACAGAATTTTGATAAACCATACCGTTTTGGCTCTTAAACAAAGAACGTGCAAAGTTGAACTTGAGGCTGTATCTCAAAAATGCATTGAGGGATTGGGACTAAACTTTGTACATGTCATCACCATTAGGCCCTGAGGTTATCTGCAGCATTTTGGCACACTGCCCCCTACTGGTCAGGAGATAGGAAAATGGCTATTTTAGCTTATAACTCTTGAACGCTTTCCTGCATGATAACCATCATGCCCAGATACTACCTGAGCAGTTTCAGCACAGCACCACATACTGGACAAAAATTCGAAGAACTAGCTATTTTTAGTTAATTTTTAAATAAAACTGTTTTTTTTTTTTATGATTGAAAGTTTTTTTCTAACTCCTCATACACTGTTTCATCGGACTCAAACAAAAAACATGCCACAAAGCTTCTTTTGCTACTCATGGTGCTGATAATTGTCTTGACCCCGGTATTGCTGCTTGCAGCTATATTAATAAATATGTTCTTGCTTTTAACCTACCAGATCTATCTATCTATCTATCTATCTATCTATCTATCTATCTATCTATCTATCTATCTGTCTGTCTTTCTTGACAAAATTTACCAATCTAGTTAGTAGCTCAAGGATTAACATTTAATAATTCTTTATAATAATAAATGTTTTTTAACAATTCAGCAGTTTTTGAGAATCTTTAACAAAATGCACACAATGTGAAATGCTGTAAATACTTTGCATTTATACTTAATTTATAACACTGTAGATGATAGATGGATGGATGTAGATAGAAAGACAGATAGATGGATGGATGGGATAGAATAGAATCCTTTATTTTGGTCACACATTATACACACAGTTTTTTGCATATATACAGTGAAATTTATTAGTTTTCACATATCCGAGCTAAGCTGGGGTCAGAGTGCAGGGTCAGCCATGACGGCGCCCCTGGAGCAGATAGGGTTGCTGACCTTCTGGTCAGTAACCCTGAGCCTCAACCACTGAGCCACTACTGCCCCATAGATAGATAGATAGATAGATAGATAGATAGATAGATAGATAGATAGATAGATAGATAGATAGATAGATAGATAGATAGATAGATAGATAGATAGATAGAATTTGAACAATTAAAAATATGTAAAATGAGTGATATTTCATCCCTCCCTCCCCATTTTGTTGTTGTCTTAATTTGTCTGCAGCTATAAATGACTGTGATACATACATGATAAATGATGCTGAAATCATTGTCTGCTTTTATGATTAATGCCTGCTAAGTGTCTTAATCATGTTAGTGCTCATTCCATTACACTGTTGTGATGCAGATGGAAATGAGACAATAAGGGATAATGGACACAGTTGTGTGAGTGTGCAAATTTCTGATTTAGGGTCAGATTTCCAAGCATCCTCCATCTTCATACTGTCTCTATCTGTTGCTTACTCTCTCATTCATAACAACACATAAAGATAAATACAAACATGACAATATTTTTACCAACACTGAAGCTGGTAAAATGAGAATTCTTTAGTTTTACTGCTAAAACTGAATGGACATTACATTTTCCACAACACCAGAGGGAAAGAATGATGAATCCGAACTCAAAAATGGGCTAAATCTCACATCAATTTGTTTATACAGAGGTCTCAACAGAGTAAAAAATATGCAAAAAAGTGCCAAGTGCAGCAGCAAAACATTTTCAGGTTTACCCCTTCATCAGTGCTAAATACTTATGAGCACACACCTGCAATCATTTATAGCACAAGCCTTTAATGTAAACATTCTAATATTAAGCATGCAACTAATTCAAAAGTCATGACACATAGTTATATACATTCCAAAAAACATTGCTTGAATCTACAACTAAAAACATATTACATTTTAGGATCAAATATACATTATTTTCCAATGATATACAAAGAAATGTTTGTACATTGACATAGAAAGGACATTTTGTACAGCCCCATTTTTTCTGATTATGTGTGTTAGTTCATGGGATACCTAGAGGAGAGATATATTTGGAATAATAACCGATTCTAACACACTTTCATCATGTGGAAAATATATGTGGCTGATGTGTTCTTAGGAATGTTTTTGATGATTTTCTCCTTTTTTCTTTTTTTTTTTTTTTGAATAGCATGGGTCAGTTAGATTTAATGCAGAAATTGACACCCACTCGTTTTTGTTTCTTGATACAAAAGTCTTATTTTAATCTGGTACTCTTTGGACTACTTTATATACAAACCCCATGGATAAAAATTGTGTTTTATACGCTTCGAGTGCGCATCCTACCATATACAGTGTCTTCGGCTGAAGCTTATCTGCACTTTAGTATCCGATTTCGAGTTCGTGGTTAAAACGTACAAGCAATTTTGTTTAAGGGGATATCCAAAGTGTCTTGATGATGCACTTGATACAGTATGTAACGCATCTAATACACCACTAAGAAAGACTAAACCTTTTCTGTTGTTTGTACTATTGCGTATTCAGCGTATAGGCAAGTCAAGTAATTAAGAACATAATCAAAAAGCATTGGCATATATCATCGAGTGAACGTGTATGCTCGACATTCTTTTTTTGATCCTCTGCTCTTTTCCTATTATAGAGCGAAAAATATGAGAGATGATTTAGTTAAATCAGATACATTTACCACACGGAATGTGACAGATGGTCGTTTAAGTAAAGACAAGTTGTTAAGTTAATAAATTAAATTATTTTCGATATACAGATGTACCAGGTGTGTGTGTGTGTGTGTGTGTATATATATATATATATATATATATATATATATATATATATATATATATATATATATATATATATATACAGGTGCTGGTCATATAATTAGAATATCATCAAAAAGTTGATTTATTTCAGTAATTCCAGTCAAAAAGTGAAACTTGGATATTATATTAATTCATTACACACAGACTGATATATTTCACATGTTTATTTCATTTAATTGTGATGATTAAAACTGACAACTAATGAAAATCCCAAATTCAGTATCTCCGAAAATTAGAATATTACTTAAGACCAAAACAAAAAAAAGGATTTTTAGAAATGTTGGCCAACTGAAAAGTATGAACATGAAAAGTATGAGCATGTACAGCACTCAATACTTAGTTGGGGCTCCTTTTGCCTGAATTACTGCAGCAATGCGGCGTGGCATGGAGTCGATCAGTCTGTGGCACTGCTCAGGTGTTATGAGAGCACAGGTTGCTCTGATAGAGGCCTTCAGCTCTTCTGCATTGTTGGGTCTGCCGTATCGCATCTTCCTCTTCACAATACCCCATAGATTGTCTATAGGGTTACGGTCAGGCGAGTTTGCTGGCCAATTAAGAACAGGGATACCATGATCCTTAAACCAGGTACTGGTAGCTTTGGCACTGTGTGCAGGTGCCAAGTCCTGTTGGAAAATGAAATCTGCATCTCCATAAAATTGGTCAGCAGCAGGAAGCATGAAGTGCTCTAAAACTTCCTGGTAGACGGCTGCGTTGACCTTGGACCTCAGAAAACACAGTGGACCAACACCAGCAGATGACATGGCACCCCAAACCATCACTGACTGTGGAAACTTTACACTGGACTTCAAGCAACGTGGATTCTGTGCCTCTCCTCTCTTCCTCCAGACTCTGGGACCTTGATTTCCAAAGGAAATGCAAAATTTACTTTCATCAGAGAACATAACTTTGGACCACTCAGCAGCAGTCCAGTCCTTTTTGTCTTTAGCCCAGGTGAGACGCTTCTGACGCTGTGTCTTGTTCAAGAGTGGCTTGACACAAGGAATGCGACAGCTGAAACCCATGTCTTGCATACGTCTGTGCGTGGTGGTTCTTTAAGCACTGACTCCAGCTGCAGTCCACTCTTTGTGAATCTCCCCCACATTTTTTAATGGGTTTCACAATCCTCTCCAGGGTGCGGTTATCCCTATTGCTTGTACACTTTTTTCTACCAAATCTTTTTCTTCCCTTCGCCTCTCTGTTAATGTGCTTGGACACAGAGCTCTGTGAACAGCCAGCCACTTTAGCAATGACCTTTTGTGTCTCGCCCTCCTTGTGCAAGATGGCAATGGTCGTCTTTTGGACAGCTGTCAAGTCAGCATTCTTCCCCATGATTGTGTAGCCTACAGAACTAGACTGAGAGACCATTTAAAGGCCTTTGCAGGTGTTTTGAGTTAATTAGCTGATTAGAGTGTGGCACCAGGTGTCTTCAATATTGAACCTTTTCACAATATTCAAATTTTCTGAGATACTGATTTTGGGGTTTTCATTAGTTGTCAGTTATAATCATCAAAATTAAAAGGAATGAACACTTGAAATATATCAGTCTATGTGGAATGAATGTATACATTATACAAGTTTCACTTTTTGAATGGAATTACTGAAATAAATCAACTTTTTGATGATATTCTAATTATATGACCAGCACCTGTACATATATGTTTCTATATCAATAAATAAAATAATTTTTATACCAATGGAAAATAATGTATATTTGATCCTATAATGTAACATGCTTTTATTTATTTATTCAAGCAATGTTTTTTAAACCCGAAAACATTTGGCTGCTACACTTGGCACTTTTTTTTTTGCAATTTATACTCTGTTGGGGCCTCTGTATTAATAGATTATATGAGATTTAGCCAATTTTTGACTGCAGATTCATCATGCCTTCGTATTTTATGATCTATGCACCTGAATAATTGGATTATAACTGGTGTTTGGCGTGATGTTGATTGCCACAACACTATACACCCATTAGCTAACAGCTATCAGACTGTTTGTACATTGTTGGGTTTTGAGAGAAGTGCAATTTGACCACTCTTAAATTACTCTGCTTTTGTTACAACCACAAGCTCTTTATCTTAAAAACCACACTGCACGTCCACTTACTGAAACTGTAGAATACAGATGTGTATGGATACACGTGAGCTAGAGAACGGGTTGTAAAATCTTATTAAAAGATCTATGTTTAGAGTGTGGTGGTTATGTAAAACTGTCCATGATAAGATTAAGAAATGTTGGGGTCTATGTTTTGCTGGACACAATTAGCACATATTATATAGTAATTGTTCAGCTGGACATAGGTTGTTTAAATGTTTACATTGGAGATTACAGTATCTTTACATTTGAGAATATGTGCATATATTTCGGTTGAAAACTCAGTTTGTTTGTTTCCTAACGCCATTGAGGAAAACAGCATTCCAGTGTGAGGGGGCAAGCATAAGAAAGTCAATGCATTTTCAACCAAAAACCTTTGGGCATGGCCTGAGTGTGTGCACAAGTTTTAGTAGAAGCACCAGGATGAATATGGCACTGATATACTATAAACTCAGACAAATCCAACATACTGTTCTACAGTCTTGGTTTAGGATTTTTACAATCCCTAAACAAAGACCAAAATGATTAAATGTAACTCCTCCTACAGTTTTCAAGCTACGCCCAACAAACTCGGCATAGACCTTCAGACTGTTCCGACTTAGCGTGTTATGTCTTTTCAAACTGATCTGAACTATGTTTCTCGCAAACCGGCCTATCAAAAATCACATTGGAGATTTACATTGATGGAATGTTCAAACAGGTCAACAGCATTCTCGTTAGTTATGGTGGCTTGAAAAAGTCAATATACCATTCTGCACTTTAGGCTTATTAGGGTTTTTCAAAAATCCCTAAACATAGACCAAAATTATTAAATGTAATTCATAAATAGAGACTAAATTTAAAATGTAACTACAACTAAATGTAATTACAACAACTGTAAAATGTAACTAGTCATTTCAAGTTAAATCCACCAAATTTAGCATGCTGCATCATAACAATCTGAAGGTCTGTGCCAGGACTTTTCAAACTGATCAGAGTAACCGTTTTCACACTGTGAAATATCAAACTTCCCCCAAAATTCTGTACGGTCTGTTAAACCTTCAAACCTCAAGTTTTTAAAACGTTTTTAAACTTTCATGCCAGGATTTGTCAAGCCAACAAAGTTTGTCTTGACAAACTTTACCTATCTAGTTAGTAGCTCAATTGTAAAGAGTGGTTAATTCCTTATAAACATTAAATTAGATGTTTTAACAGATGTTTTTAACATTTATTTTAATAAACAAACTGATATACAGTATTGTGTGTGCTAAATAACATTGAATATTGTATAAAACAAATGTTGAGTTTAGATAGAAAAAAATAAAAATGGTTAAAGGAGAAAACAAATTTAGCAAGTTATTTTGTACTGACTTTTAGTGTTTCAAAAATCTTAAACTCAATATAGTGCGTGTGTGTATGTGTGTGTGTGTGTGTGTGTGTGTATGTCAAAGACACAGTTTCTATTCCTTGGAAAGAGGAAAACACAGTGAAAGATCTCTGTACAAACAGATACAATTGTGATCTGAAAAAGGAAAGGACAATATATATTGAATACACACTACTCAACACTACCAGAGTTATATATACACAAGTGTATTTAAATGTCTTGACACAGTCAAATTGTGAAATTTAAACATTTTAGGCTGTAATACATACTATCGGGAACACCATGTAACAGATCTGAAACTGACGTAAGGGTTGTCTTTCACTGTTTATGTGTTATTATTGTCTTTCAGTCTGAGCCAGACTCCTCAGAGCTTGGCGGTGTGCTGACCACATCCTCTTCTTCATCATCAGACCCCTGCAAATAAAAAAGTGGGAGGAACAGAAATAGAGAATCATTCAAGAAAGACAATGAATACAAGTATGTCATTTATTTTCTGCTAGTACCTGCTGGTATATGTTCAAATAAATAAATGTATCTAATTAGCTAAAATAGCGTATTAAAAATAGTAAAATAGTGTCAGGAATGCGTGACTGATAAACCAAAACACAGTAGAAGTCAGAATGCTCATGGGCCCAAAGATTAGATTTTAATATGAGCAGATTGCGTCAGAGCAGAGAAAGGGCCACAAGGCTCCCATCATCATTTCCCGATTCCACTCCCCTCTCTCCCCCAATAGCTTCCTGACAATATTTACTGGATATCAACAAACAACAAAAAAGCAACAGCAAAGGTAAAAACAACAAAAAAGTTATAACAAAAAAGCAATAAAATGCTGAAAAAGCAAATACAATGTCTTACCAAAATGTCTTAAAATTAGAGATATACATCTGAAATACTATAGAGATGTTTCAGAATTTTTCTTAACCATAAATGTATTTTATTAATTGCTATATGTAATACAGCATAATATATTTCAAAGTTGTTTTTCTCTAAAATATGGCTCTTATTTTAAATTTAACAGCTTGTAGAGATCAAAATAACATTGAAAATATAGGAGCATTTGCCACGAGATCAGCTGCCTCCTCAAAAAATACATATAAAAATTGTGAGTTAATGTCATTATATACAAAGACGCATGCCATCAGTTTTGCAAGGACCCCCTTTTCAATATTTTTCAACAAATTTGACCGACTCGTCTCCTAACTTCTTAAATTGGAATGTTCCGAAACTATTGTATACAAATTGTATATTTAAAAAGTAACAATAATACTCATAATAACAATTACTGTAAATAATATTAAATGGTTGTTTTAATATTATTATTATCTGTAAGCAATATCACAAATGCAAGTGTTTTATCAGCATGTTGTGATTCAGCCACAGCAGCCTTGTGCCACAGATTTTTTTTCATTAATTTTTTCATTAATACAGTGAAGCTCTGTTGTGCAACAAAAACATTATTTTTTTTAAAAAAGAGATGTAAATAAATAAATACATATTTGACTTTATTAAAGCTGTATGTATCAATTTGATTAAACACCATTTGATTATAACATTTAATTAAAACGTTAACATGGAATCTAGCAAAATTAGAACACATAATATGTATCTGTGAGACTTTATGCAGTTCTTTTAATCAAGACATCCTCTGTGTAATTTCATCAAAAATCTGAGGCTTTTTATTTGTTGATTATAGTATCGATACCAAGGTACCAGGGCTGGTATTGTGCCAAAATGTTGGTATCGTAGCAACCCTAGTACGAGTACAAGTACATGAGCGCTGTATCGGACCCCATTCCGATACAGTATCGGTAACGGTGCATCCCTACTCTTAAATGTTTCTATCCTCCAGGACACAAAAACCTATTTAGGACTTAATAAATATTTTTTAAAAATTATTTATAAAAATATTTTTCTAATATGTTAATTAGATTTAGAATTCATATTTAATAGTTATGTTTTATAATTGTAACTCAAAAATATCTGGAAAATTCTGGCAAACTTCAGCAGTTTCTGTAACAAAAAATTGGACAAAATTTTGCAGTACAGTCACATTCAGTGCTCCATAGTAGCAAATAAAAGGAATGATTTTGATATAAAAGGCATTGTTTGCTAATTTGTTGTCTGTTTGGAGCAAAAAAATAGGCTTTATTTCTTAATAGTCTGTATTTTTCAACAACATATAAGGGCTGCTGAAGTGGAGATTGTTGCTGACCTGATGCAAAAAACACTATTGTCGTTTGAACGATAATTCAGTTTAAGTTTGCAGGTTTATATTTTGAATGAAAGAAAAAAATTGTATATTATTTTTTAATTTTTACCAATTAAAAATCTAATTACCATAAATGTTTTGGTACGCCAATTTGGAATTCTTGTTATTTTACAATTAGGGTTATTGGTACAATATGTTGGCAAGATTTGCTACCCATGTTTAATATTTTTTACTTCTAAATGTGCCAAATGTTACCAGTTTCGACACCAGAGGCTGCTCAAAATTCTGCAAAACCACAGAGCACAACTCCCAAAGTTTTCCATTCAGTTCAACCCAAGTCATTATCAAAGGACATTATTTACTAAAGCCATCACTGGATGATACATTGTGTATATGCATCTTTCATATAGCCTACACAATGCTTTTTCAATCACAAGTGTATTTTTGTGGTTTGATAGCTTGAATGAAACATTCAAGGCAACATACAGATATTGCATAATAAACATCACCATTTCTAATCGTTCGGTTTGCGCATTTACACTAGTTTCATCCACTAACCTGCAAACTGGTCAACATCATTTTGTTCATTCTTGAAGAAGAACAAAAACCTTAATAACTTTTGTGTGAATGGTGATTAGATTCACAACTTTGGACTGCCACCTGCACTGCATTAACACATCCTGTGTGTGATACATATGCCTTGTCCTACCTGCAAACTTCTCATCCAGTGTGTGACCATTCCATCAGATTACATTAAATGGAAGGCCAGCTGACAGTGAATTGGAAAGTACACAAATTAGGCTTCTAATGTAAATGTCTAACCCTAACCCTAAATGTTAAGATATTGGTGACTCAAATACATTTAGAGAATTAATAATCGATGTATCACTATTTTATGAATTTTTTAGTTAATAGTGATCATAAATAGCTATAGTAATCATAATTACCTCAATATAATAACAGCAGAAGTCATAGGAAAGTCCCCTCTTAGAGGAGTTGAAGTAACACAAGTTTGTGTGTGTGTGTGTGTTTGTGTGTGTTTTTGAGTGTTTGTTACCTTGCGTTTACGTCCCTTGCCCTTCTCGGACTCTGATGAGCTCTCCTCGCTGGATATGAACTCTCGACTCTTAAAGCTGTCGTTGCCTGTGGCTCGCTCCTTCTCTTTCTCCCTTCCACCACCCGACTTCCTCTTCCTCTTTTCTTCATTCTTCCCTCCTTTCTTCTTCTTCTCCCTTCAGGGAAAAAAGCAGGAAAAGAGAGAGAAATTAGAAATTACTGCATTACCCCGAGAACTGGAGAATTCAACATTGCAGTGATAATCGCCCAAAAGCTTTGAAATTCGTGGATAGTGGTAGAATATGTTTAGTACTTTTTTGAGGTGCCTGAGGAGCCTCCCCCACTCTCTTTATACTCTCTCATCGCTCGCTCGTAATCTTTCTTTGCTTCCTCAGATTTTCCTTCCCACTCCTGAGAGGACAAAACACAGACAATCATTCAAATTGAAAGTGTACTGGAGCAGTTAGAGAGAGAATAAAATCAGAGGCACTGATGCTGTGGAAGGGCAAGATAACGTGCCAGTGGTGCATCACCTCTTTCTTTTCTTTGCCAAGTTGTTTCCACATTTCTCCAGCCTTTTTGGAGATTTCTGTGACAGATATGCCAGGGTTCTCTGATTTAATGCGGTCTCGGCTCGAGTTCAGCCACAGCATGTAGGCACTCATTGGCCTTTTGGGGGCACTGCTGTCCTTTGCCTTTTTCTACACAAAAGCATACAGACACATTATAGATGTAGAACAGCCAAAATAAGAATTAGCCATACAACTATACATTGTTTGATTCATCATAACATCCTTAAGAGTCACAGAAGTAGCAATGAATATTAAAGCAACTGCAATTCAATTGCTTGTACTAGATTTTTACATTTCCTGAAAAAAAAAGTGAAGAATGAGTGGTGCTTGCCAGTGAAGAACTCACCTACATAATGCTAGTCTATTACGTGGGTTGTCAGGGAGTTGCTAATGTATTCTGAGTGGTTTATAGAGGTGGTTGCTAGGGTGTTCTGGGTGGATGTTAGGGGGTCGCTTACTGGTCAAAAGAGCTCACCCCCAAGTCTCTATGATATCCAATTATAGACGGTTCTATGTTAACTTAGTGTTACACAAGTAGCCAACTGTATACCAGTGCCATAGTACTACCCAAACTCATGCTTTATAATACTGGCAGAACTACAGTGTTTTTAATTAAATACAGTTGTATGTACATACCAAATGCTTAAAGGAACATTTAACCCAAAAGAGAAAATTCTCTCATCATTTACTCACCCTTATGCCATCCCAGATGTGTATGACTTTCATTCTTCTGCTGAACTCAAATGAAGAATTTCTCAACTATTTTGGTCCATAAAATGAAAGTGAATGGGTGCTTAAAGTTTACAGCTCCAAAAATCTCGAGGCCTGGGTAGTTCAGCGAGTATAGACGCTGACTACCACCCCTGGAGTCGTCACAATCCAGGGCGTGATGAGTGACTCCAGCCTGGTCTCCTAAGCAACCAAATTGGCCCGGTTGCTAGATTAAGGTGAGTAACCACGCCACCATGAGGACCTACTAAGTAAAGTTGTGGGAATTGGGCATTCCAAATAAAGAAAAAAATCACACAAGTCAGCATAAAAGTAATCCATAAGACTCCAGTGGTTAAATCAATATCTTCAGAAGCGATATGATAGGTGTGGGTAAGAAAACAGATCGCGTTCACATTCTTCTTATTATTTTTTTGGTGATTCACATTCTTCTTGAGTTGTATGGATTACTTTTATGATACCTTTATGTGCTTTTTTGGAGCATCAAAATTTTGGCACCCGTTCACTTGCATTGTATTGACCTACAGAGCTGAAATATTCTTCTAAAAATCATAATTTGTGTTCTGAAGAAGAAAGAAAGTCATACACATCTGGGATGATATGAGGGTGAGTAAATGTAGAGAATTAAAGATTTTGGGTGAACTCCCTTTAAGCAGTGAGATGTTTATAAGAGAGCAAAGCAGAGTCAAGACCTCAACCTCTGGGGGCCGTTCACTCCAAATGCGTTAAGATTTTGCCTACATAAGCATGCGCAAGACGGACGTCTTTTACCATTGCAACGTGTCTCACATTTTTTTTTTCAGCGTCCTATGCAGTAAAGATGCATTTTTCAGACAATGTTTCAATTTAAAAGGAAATTTAACCTGTAAAACACATCTCGAGACACCCGCAATCTGTTTTATTAGTTGCACTGTGTCTGTTTTAGCCTTTTTTTATTAATTTGTTTTTGTGCATTTTAATCTTAAATTCAACAAATATTCAACAGTCTAACTAGATATGGCACAGGTGCCTCCTTCTATTTAAGTCTATGGGACTATTTTCTAGAGTTAGACTGATATATCTGTTTTACCTATTAAAAGGTGCTGATAGTTGCTTTTTGGAACTATTGGTTATCTGCAAAAATCTATGCAGATATTCGCGGACAGGTTTTTTTTTATTCATTTGTGTTCCTCTGTGGCTGGCATTGGAGGATTCTACAGTTATAACGGCTTGGTTCTGCAGCATAACAGTGGCCTTTAAAGGGAAAAAACTTTATGGGTTTTATATATATATATATATATATATATATATACATTGACGGAATAAAGTACAGATTTTTCTCTTATGGAAAGAAACTGGTACTTTTATTCACCAAAGTGGCATTCAAATGATCACAATTTATAGTCAGGACATTAATAACGTGAAAAATTTCTATTACAATTTGAAAAAAAATGTTCAGAACTTCTTAAACTACTTCAAACTCATCATTTGGTAAATATATAGGCTATAACAAAACTTAATTTTGTAAATAGTCTGCTTATCTAGCATTGTAATGGATACATTTGAAATTTTTATTTGGATTTTGGTTGGACAAAAAACTACATCTGGGATTTCATTCATTTTGGACTCTTGGGTCTGTGCCCGTCAGAGTTAGAAAAGATTAAGTAATTAAATTTTTTTTATTCTATAAATCTATTTTAAAAACCGACGATTAATCGGTTGTTGGCCTTTTCCACCACCTTAGTTATCGGTATCAGCAAAATTCACTATCGGTCAACCTATACTATTTTCACCTGTTTTCATCGTCCTTGAGACAAAAATCATGCTTCAGTGCTTAGAAAAGTAATGGCACATCTATCCTCAACAAGCCCCAAGGTTTCAGTTATCATACTTGTTCATTGCAGGCATAGCAGCGTCTTCTAATTATCTTGTTCTTACCTCTTTCTTACGAGGTTTTCTTTCTTTTACTAATTTAGCTTTCTTGGCTGTTTTTTTCTTCCGGTCCCCATCACTGTCCCCATCATCAGCGCTGCTTTCACTGGCAGAGGCTTTACTGTCGTACCTGAAACACACACACATGTATCAATCTTATCATTAACTAAGAGTTTGAACAAAAACTATGGAAAATGTATTGACACATCTCTTACTCTTCTGCAATTTCATCATCCTCTTCTCCAGGATTAAAGGATTCATCTGAAAAAAAAAAAAACACAAGGTTCCCACCCATTTTGACCGATGAATTTCCATAGGTGCATCCCAAACCGCACACTTCTGCACAAATCTACGTCATTTTGTAGTAGTGTGAATAGCATGTTTACACTCAAAATGCAACAAAAAGAAGTGTACTTTAAGTACCCGGATGATGCACTTTTTCAACCGTCAAAACTAAGTATGGAATGTTGGACACTTTATGCACTCAGCGGATGCGGCTTGCCATACATAGCGGAAGGGGCGGAGTTACCTGGCTGCATTGCTGGTCTGACAAAACAGTTGTAAATAATGAAGAATGTAGCAGCTAGTGAAACTGCACCTTGCATATGTAAGTTGAATGCTTTACCATCACACCACGCTGTGTGAATATGTACATTGGTTGAGATACAAGTGTTGAACTGAGGCCCGCTAAAGCTAGCTGCAACACATCACATGTGCTTGAAACATCACTTCCGTCAGCTGTTAAACGGCGAATACCATTTGTAGTAACAAAACGTTAAGTGTTCCATTTGGGGCCATACTACACATTGAAAATTCATACACTACACAGTTAAGTGCATAGTATATTTTGTAAAAGCATAGAGTATAGTGTGTCATTTGGGACACAGCTTGTGACTTTTCCAGTCGTTTGTGTTTACTGTAATCAATTTTTTAAATAATTTTGATACAGAATGATTTGCTAATGAATCAATCAGACCGATTGACAGCCAGTGTCTCTCTATGGCGAGATACGGCGCATCTTGGGCGGTGTGGGCATCAGAGGAAAGTTCAAGTGTGGGCAACATTATGGTAATGAGCTTTGACGCGGTTCGGCGGCAACCTATTGGAGTCTAGCGAAGTCTAGAGAGCACAACAGTGTAAACTTTGGTTCCTACCAAACATTAGTTCCGAAGACAAAATGGAGGAGAAACTGGTTATTACCGTTGCGGGTTTTCCCTTAATATATGATCTGTCCCTGTTAGCTTACAGGGATATACATTTTTTAAATTTTATATTTATAATTTTATACATTTTTTTCACAAATCTTCCATAGCGTTGTTGGCAGGGCAGCTAGAGTGAATTTTGACGCTGTCGCCGCCCCTGGTCTGAACGAACGGTTACTGTACACAAGATTTACTGTGCAAGAGCAATATTTAGTTGTTGAAATATTTTAGTGCAGAACGTGATCAGCAAAATTTCAACATGATCACACCGGAAATCAACAAGCTGCTTACAAATCAATATTCATGTACCCAGAAATCAACACCATTCTGCCGAATTGCTGACAAGCGCCATGCCCATCAGGCATTTATAAATCTATACAAACATGTTCGCCTCTCCCTGCGGCTGCAATCTCTGTGTCATGGAAGGAATTGTGTTCACATAAACATTGGTGAGCATGATTTAGAGGTTCCATTTTTGCTCTAAAATTATATTTTTACTCAATTAACCATTAGGTTTAGGGTTGAGGTTTGGGTACAATTTATAAAATATGCATTCCTGGTGACTGCATTTCATAATTTACAACTGTAGAAAAAAAGGAAAGAAACCACCGCAGACCTGATAAATTAGCAGCAGGTGCGTAGGAAAGAATACTGAGGTAAATAAACCAGAAACAAAATCCTGCACACTCCTGCTGCTTGCAAATAAAACAATTTAATTAATACAATGTTTCGGTCATGTGACCTAAATGCTTGACAAAGGGATTTTGTTTCTGGTTTGTCATTTACAACTTAAAATACAACTTGCTTTCGGCGCCATCCTGTGGACATTTTGTCTCAACAACAATTCCAGCTTCGGCAATTGGGGGGCATTTCTTTGAATTTCAGTGAGAACAGACCGATTTCTGATACAGAACTTTTGACCAAATAGTTCCATGACTTTTAGGATTTTTAATTTTTTTATTTCCATGAATTTTCCATGCCAGGAAATAATGTTTTTAATTTCCTGATATTTCCGTGGGAACCCTGCTCACAAATTATCCCGATAAGCCAAGCTAGTTATCATTTATAATGCCTTGACACAGGTACACATTTCCTAAATCTTTGTAAACTTGCTCTCTGATTGTCTAAAAGAGCTGTCACTTACCACTCTCGCCCTCGGAGTCATCACTGTCATTGCCCTCCTCACGGATCTTGCCCTCCTGCTTCATACGTTCCAGGTATGCATCATGCTGGTCTTCATCTGAGTCACTGTACATGTTGTCATTACCTTTCATGCCCTAACAAGGTACAAATCAAAACAACATCAATGCAATACAAATACTAATTCATTAATAGATGGATCACACAGAATAATGAGGATAACATTTTATCAAATGTCCTGCTTTTTCTCATCTGCTTACCTGTTCAATGTCTTTGTAAAGTTAGTATTTGTAACCAAGTGGCAACAGGAAAGCCCTCTCCAAGCAAAGATTTTTTAAACCATTTATGTTTGATTGTATCAAAACCTCCCCCAACTCTCACTCAATACACATTTATGTTCATACACACAATCAGTGTTAACTTGTTTCAATGCACCCCCTTGAGTAACGCTATGTTCATAGCACACAGAATTGGCTAAGACCTGCACAAATGGTTTGCTCGTAAAATATTGCCACGTAAAACGAGGCACTACTAAAGTCTATGTGAAATGAACACAGCGTTAAGCCATTTAAATCAGATCCAGTATGTTCTCCACCTCTGTGGTGGATGAAATGACTGTTTTAAAGGAAAAGTTCAACTAAAAATTAAAATTGTATTATTATTTACTCATACAAGTCGTTTCAAACCCATATGACTTACTCTCTTCCATAAAACACAGAAAGAGACATTAGGCAGAATGTTAGCCTGTATGTCAGCAATAAAATGAAAGTGAATGGTGACTGACGCTTCAAGTCCCTTACATTTTGCTTACACCTCATTTTGTGTTCCACATAAGAAAGAAAGTCAAACAGGTTTGGAACGACATGAGGGTGAGTAAATGATGACAGAATTTTCATTTTTGGGTGAGATATCATTTTAAGCCATTAAAAAGAAAAGAGAGAATGCATTAGACACTCAGGTTGTGATTGAGACACACGCAAACACACACCGTGCAAGCATAGGGAAACCGACACCAGGCCAAACTGCAGGGCAATACCAACCTTTTTCTACATAATACAATACAGACATACAGCACAAACACAAACAGCAGAGTAAGTGTCCGACACTTGGTGAAGGATCTATGGATATATCTAGATAGAATATTATGTACCGCTTGATATGAGAGATGAAGAGGGTATAGACATACCTCTTTGAAGCCTCTGTTCTTGATACTGAGCTTTTTAGCATTGACAAAATCAAAGAGTTTTCCATATTCCTCCCTAAAGACAGTTTAAATAAAAGGAACAGAGAAAGGACAATGACTCCTTTATTGCAATGACAAAAATGTTAACCAAAAAAAAATGTGCTTCATGTAGTAACATCTGAATGAACTGGTTTGACTGAAGTAAAATATGATTAAACATCACTGAATCAACCTGAATACATTAGGTTACACCAATAAAACACATTTTAAGGGTTAGATCAGGTGGAAATATGCACACTGTAAATGGTAAACTGTAATTGTTAGTTTAAAGGGATAGTTCACCCAAAATTGAAAATTCTCTCATCGTTTACTCACTCTCATGCCGTCCCAGATGTCTATGGCTTTCTTTCTTATGCAGAACACAAATGAAGATTTTTAGCTCTGTAGGTCCTCAAAATGTAAGTGAATGGAGGCCAAATCTTTGAAGCTCCAAAAAAGGACATAAATACAGCATAAAAGTAATCCATAATACTTCAGTGGTTAAATCCATGTCTTCAGAAGTGATATGATAGGTGTGGAAGAGAAACAGATCAATATTTAAGTCCTTTTAAGCTATAAAGTCAACTCTCTGCCCAGTAGATGATGATATACATGAAGAATGTAAATCTCATAAAACTAAAGAAGAAGAATGTGAAAGTGGAGATTGATAGTAAAAAGGACTTAAATATTGATATGTTTCTCACCTACACTCATCATATACCTTCTGAAGACGTGGATTTAACCACTGGATGGTACTTTTATGCTGCCTTGATGTTCTTTTTTAGCGTCAATATTTTGGCACCCATTCACTTGCATTGTGAGGACCTACTGAAATACTCTTCAAAAAATCTTAATTTGTGTTAAGCAGAAGAAAGAATGTCATACACATCTGTGACAGCATCAGGGTGAGAAAATAATGAGAGAATTTTCATTTTTGGGTGAACTATCCCTTTAAAATAATTTAGTGTGCATTATTTTACACTGAAAAAAATAATTATTAGTATCATTGAAAAATGAAAAATATGATTTAGCATCACTGAATCTTCCTGAATACATTAGATCAGTGATTCCCAACCCCCGGTCCCCGGACCCGTTAGTACCGGGCCTTGAAATATTCCCAGAATAATTTATTTATTTGTATTTTTTTTTTATAATAATAATAATAATAATTGTCTTTTTTAAATGCTTTAAGTGTGTTTCTTACATGTCATGTTATTTAATCCAAAACATAAACAATAAATAGATTAAAATGTGTTTCTTTGAGCTCCTTGCTATTGCTTAGCAACGCGTCGTATCTGAACGGACTGCAAAAAAAGCGCGGTGCACCTGAAGCGACAGAGAAGTATGTGGAGAGATGATCGGGTCTCAGCAAACTTCAATGGCTAATTTCATTGTGGACAGTTCTGGTAAAAGGAAAGGCGATGACCAACTCGAAAATAGCGAGAGAGAGAGAGAGAGAGAAAAAAAAGTCAAGCTTCAATCGTAAATACGATACCTCATACATTAGGTATGGATTTACGACAACAGGCGATTCCGTGGCGCCAAATCCGTTGTGTGTTATTTGTGGTGAAAAACTCTGCAATGAAGCCGTCAAAACTTCAGCGGCACTTAAACACCAAACACCCAACTCTCAAAGACAAACGGAGGAGTTTTTCGAAAGAAAGAAACGTGATTTGGACGCTCAGCGGCAAGTTTTGATATCCTCAACATCAGTAAACGTAGCTGCAACTAAGGCGTCATATCTGGTTGCTCACCGAATAGCTAAAGATAAAAAAACCCTTAACAATCGGAGAAGAGCTAATTTTGCCGGCTCTTTTTTTTTTTTTTAAGGTTAAAGCTTAATCTCTAATTTTATACTTTTAAAAATGATTGGCTGAAATCACTGTGTGTTTGCTATTGTATTCTGAAACTGACTGTTGAAACTGGCTCTTATTTTCATACAATTAGCCTTTGTTGTCACCTGTTGGTGAGTAAAAACATTAAGTTGCTCTTGAAGTGATTGTCTTTAGTGGTTCTGGAGAGATTTGACAGGTGAAATGGACTGGTATTTTCATACAATTTGCCATTACTGCCACCTGCTAGTGAGTGAGTGCTGCGTGAGTTGCTTTTGAAGTCGACCTAATTGTATGGGAGAAAAGGGAAACATTTTGTGAACCGGTCTGAAAGTTTAAAAAGATTGGTATATTCATACAAGTAGCCTTTGTTGCCACCTAGTTCATTATATGCAAATAAATGATTGGCTGTTACTGTTTTACACAGTGATATGTTCCAAATCCAAACGATGCATCTTAAAATTGAGGCATTAAAATTGTCAACTGGTCCCTGGAATTTTTTTTATGAATATGCTGGTCCCGGGCACAAAAAAGGTTGGGAACCCCTGCATTAGATCACAGCAACAAAACAAATTTTAAGGGTTAGATTAGACAGAAATAGCTTCCAGGTTACCACTTTTTACAGTCTACTTTCTCTTCTCTTTTTTACTTTTATTTATTTAGCAGACACTTTTATCCACAGGATATTTAATAATAATTATAAAAAAATAATATAAAAACTATTATTACTATATCATATATTTTATTATTTTATATCAGATATTTAAAATATCGATCCTAAAGTGTAAAAAGTGGCAACCTGCAATTGTTACCTAAAGGAGCAATTTCTATCTGACCAAACCCTTACAGTAAAATTCATTTTGGTAGCATAACCCAAACTAGTCAGGTTGATTCGTACATGTTAAATAATATATTCGACTCAAAACAAACCAGTTCACTTAGAGGCTACCACTTTAAGCACATTATGTTAATAATTGTTTCAGTGTTGGGAGACTGACACATGAGAAGCGCAATACAAAGTTCCAGAACTGCTCAGAAATGTACAGTTGACTTAGTATATAGACACAATACAGAGAGTTAATGTGCATAATGTTGATTTGTTTTGTCTCAATGTCTAATGTAGAAGGGGTTAGGTCACTAAGAGAGATCAGTTTAATTTGCATCCCAATTTTTTACCAGTTTTTCACGCTGTGGCAGCACTCTATCACTTCCTTTATGGTGATGTATAATCAAAATCTCTATTTCGTAGAGAATTTTTTAGGAAATGTCTTTTGAAATTGTATTGATTTTTTGGGCACATAACCTCTTCTGTAAGAGAGGCGAATCACCACAAAGGGGTCTTCCTGGGGCAAATGGAGGTTAAGTGATCAAGGACATAATTGAAGGAAGTGCCGTAAGGCGGATGTGGATACTGGTCTTTCTGTTAATGGTACAATTTTGTTCCCACACAGTAAAACTCTCAATGAGTCACATACTCCTATATGAGCAGTTTGTTGATGTCAGCTCATTGGACTAAAATGTTCCTCTTGGAGGTGAGTAAACATGCAGGTTTATAGGTACCTCTCAATGCTGCTGAAGGTGTACTGATTGCCCTGCTTAGTCTCGATCTCAAAATCGAAGGAGCGGGTGGTGGTGGTGCCACGGGCAAAGTTCACGCAGGCGATCTCCTCAAAGCGCAAGTGCACTGGAGGCTTGTGCACATAGATGAACCCTCTTTCCAGAGGATACAGCAGACCTGAACTGGCCTTATATGAACATGTTATACATTGAGCACCGGAATGACTGCAGAGAAGAGGGAGAAAGACAATATGGCTGAATGATTTATATTGCAATTAAAATAATTCATTTTAATTCATAGAATTTACATTAAAATATTTATTTTGTTTAGGACAACTGCATGCCATATTTTTTATTTAGGCTGCACATGCAAAATCAGCTGAGAACAGTGTTCACGTGAGACATAAAACATGCATCAGTCTGTGCTACACACTCTTTAGGACTGTTTCTGATAGCCATACAGAGTCTGCGCACGCTGAATTCCGCACACTTGCAAAATGAAAAATTCACATATTTCCACATATTCCCTGCCCCTTGTGTTTTACTTTTCACCATTGACTAATTGCGGAAGCTGTAACTGTGATCTCAATAATTTTTCCAGTGAAAGGAATAGTTCTACCAATGATGAAAACTCAAATGTCTCTCAGCATTTACTCACTCCTGTGACATTTCAGATGTGCATGACTTTCTGTCTTCTGCAGAACACAAAGATTTTTAGAAGAATATCTTAGCTCTGTAGGTCTATATAATGCAAGTAAATGGTGACCAAACTTTGAAGCTCCAAAAAAAGCACATAAATGCAGCACATAAGTAATCCATAAGACTCCAGTGGTTTAATCCATGTCTTCTGAAGCGATCCAATCGGTTTTGGATGAGAACAGACACAAATATAACTCCTTTTTCACAATTAATCTTGACTTCAGCAATCTCCATGTCGATCATGATTTTTAAGCTTGATTACATTTAGTAGCACCATCTAGCGCTCTGCACATGTGTCAAACACTAGCAAGTGTAACCGAGCTTGAAATCGAAATCAAGATCATGCCTAGAAATTTCACTATATCAACATAAACAGTAAAATAGAAGTTACAGCCTGTTTTGGTCTGTTCTCACCCAAAACCGATTTGATTGCTTCTGAAGAAATGGATTTAACCACTGGAGATGTATGGATTACTTTTATGCTGCCTTTATGTGCTTTTAAATCTTCAAGTTTTGGTCACCATTCACTTGCATTGTATGGAACTACAGAGCTGAGATATTCTTCCAAAAACCTTTGTTTGTGTTCAGAAGAAGAAAGAAAGTCATACGCATCTCTGGGATGGCACGATGGTGAGTAAATAATGATAGAATTTTCATTTGTGGGAGAACTACTTATTTTATTGTGCAGCCCTAAATGACATTAAAAGTGATGAGGTCATACGTCTGCCTATGTAATCTGGCTAAAATGTACATGCTGCAAAAGGCAAATATGCAAAAAAATATGCATATTTTACCCTTGGAAATTTCCAGGCACTGTGATCTTCCTGTTGACCAGGGCCTTCATGACTCTACTGACCATCTCATAGAGAGAGCCAGACATGTTTTTATTAAGTTTCCCCTCAAAACGTCTCTCCACCTCCTCCCTGCAGAATTAGAGAGAAAACATAATACAGCTAGATGGGTCCACGCTTTTTATGATTTTCTCACATATTGAGATGGTAAAATGTTACTCTTCATCATTTACATCTCTTCAAGAACAGCTGTCCAGACATTTGTACATTTTAACTCATTATAAGCCAAATTAAATTAGGTTTTTAAAGGAGCAATATGTAATATATTTACTGTACTAAAGCACAAAATTATCATAATATGTTATCATAGATATAGGAAACATGCTAAGTTGAAATACTGTCTTCTCTGAAATAAATGCTTCAGCCAGTATATTCTACTTTGAAATGCCTATTAGCTGTTATGGGCTGGAATCTCTGTTTGTGTTTTGGCCTGTGTGATCCCTCCCACTGCCCATTTCCCAATAGTATTTCGACACCCCAGGTTGCCAGATTTGAAACAAGTTAGCGGGCAAACACAGCGAGCTGCAGCCATGGAAGACAGCAATACATCTAGCTAACATTGACAGTTATAAAAAAATCCATATGAGCTGGTTTATAATTTGCAAACAATGTTTTTATTGTTTGCAAATTATAAACCAGCTCATATGGATTTTTTTACATTACAATCGTACACATTAGCTGATCAACTTACAGTGTAAGGCTCATCGCTTGCCTTTGTCTGTTTGCTTGTTCCTGTTGCGTGTCCTCAACATGGCAACCCGCATGAGCTTTGAGTCTGGGGAGTAGGGGGCGGGGGAGACAACTCTCCAATATTTTGAATTTGGACTGCAGTACCCATTTTAAATGATTGAAGTCAATGTTACATATTGCTCCTTGAAATTAATTCAAAAGGTGTATACATTACTAGAAAAATACTGAAATCCAAACAAAATAGCTTTAAAAGCGATGAAGACAAGCTTGCAATTTTTGTATGAAAATGGATAATGAAAAATATAACTCAAGTGGATTTGTTAAAAACAGTGCCTGGCTGGGAGGTGGTGTACTGGACAAATATCAAAGCCTTTCTAGCAAGTCAGTCCACTATCAGCCATCTTTGGAATGCTCTGGGAAGGCAATTTCCGGTCATGCCAGTGCAGCTTCTATTTACTTGACTGAGGGGGACACTGAAATCTCAAAAATGGTTGGTCAAGACTACGATCAAAGAAAATTTCATATCAGCAATAAAATTTGATCATATTTTTTGATAAATTGTGCTTCTTTACCTAATATTATGCTAAAACACACAATTATCCCAGCTTTCATAACTAATGCGTATGCGTTAGTGTGTTGATTGACAGGTGATGTCTGTTTCTAAAAGGTGATCATCTCTTTTAACTGTAAGGCGGGACTTCCGTTCTACATCTGTTGAACATTGGGCACTAGAGCTTCTTGGTTGGGCATTCCAATTTCACCCATTCATTTAAACAGAAGTGACCAGTCTCTGCTAAATAATCTCTGCCAAAAAGTATGAGCAACCAAAAGCTTGCTGTTCCTAAAATAATTGAGCGCATTTACCAATTATGCTTAATAAGCCGACAACGTGTTTGGTCATGTAAATGCATAAAATGGCTTTCCTTTATCGGTGTAAAACGGTGTAAGAATAAACTGATCAACACAGGCAGATTTTTGCCTATTATGCTGATTTCACATTGCATGTAATCATCTTTACCAGCATTTTATGTTACGGATTGTGCGCATGCCTCTTCAAGTGTTCACGACAAACGCTAAGTATAACACAATTATTTCAAATATCATATAAATGTGGATCGCTTGCTTTGTTGGATTATTTAAATAAGCAGATTTTTGGAAATAGTCAGTATAATGGTGTACATGTATATTGTCTGTTTTGCCCTTGAAAAAGGCACTTAACTCCAATTTGCTACAGGTTCAAGATCCCTGAAATAAGTCTAATGTATGTCACTTTGTATAAATGCATCTACTAAAAAATGACTATCTGCTCTAATATCCAAATCAGAAAAGTCAATAGACTTTTGTTGAAGTGAAACAGCTGTTCAGGAAGAATATTTTTTTGCAACACAGAATATAGGAAATAATTAATTTCTCCTTCAAATTTCCTCATTCCCCTCCCACGCTTCACCATTGTCCATTGCTCTCTGTCTCTCTCTCTCCTCCACTTTCTCTCTCTCACTCACTCATTCATGTTGAGAGTGAGGTTGATGTCCTCTTCCTTGGAGAACAGAAGGATGAGAAAATGATATCGAGTTTGACCCTGTTTAATGGGCGGGTCCAGACTGATCTGAAAGAAAAGAAATGGAAGGGGGTTCATCTCTAGGATCAACATTAAAGAGATAGTTCACCCAAAAATTTAAATTCTCTCATCATTTACTCTCCCTCATGTCATCCCAGATGTGTAAGACTGAACAAAAACAAAGATTTTTAGGAGAATATCTCAGCTCTGTAGGTACTCACATTGCAAGGGAATGATGATCAGACATTTTTTGCTCCAAAAAACACATAAAGGAAACTTAAAATTAAAACTTAAAGAAACTTAAAAGACTCCAGTGTTTTAATCCATGCCTTCAGAAGTGATATAATTGGTGTAGGTGAGAAACAGATCAAAACTTTTTTTACTCTAAATCTCCACTTTCACTTTTACATCTGAAAGTAACATGTGGTCCCTGCTTAGTTTCATTTTCACATCTAAAAGTTAAAGTTAAAGTGGGGATTTAGAGTAAAAAAATAACTTCAATATTGTTCTCTTTCTCACCCACACCTATTATATCACTTCTGAAGATATGGATTTAAACACTGGAGACTTATGGATTACTTTTATGTTTCCTTTATGTGATTTTTTTGGAGCTACAAAAGTCTGATCACCATTCACTTGCACTGTATGGACCTACAGAGATTAGATATTCTTCTAAAAATCTTAATTTGTATTCTGCTGAAGAAAGAAAGTCATACACATCTGGGATGGCATGAGGGTGAGTAAATGATGAGAGAATTTTCATAAATTTTTTTGGGTGAACTGTCCCTTTAACATTACATACTAATATTACAATCATGACTTGAATTCACAGCCCCTTAAACTAACCATAAAGATAAAGCAGAGATTGGTTTATTGGTTGTGATGCCCCACTCACCACAAAGAACATCTGCCGCTGGTCTTTATGAGGTAACAGAAAGAGGCGGAGCACGGTGGTGTAAGGGATCTTGTAGTCGAACGTCTTACCGTGCAAATGGAGGAATGTGGGATAAATACGGATATCATACCTACAGAAGGAAGAAACCTATCAAACTATGAAAAAGTTCATTCTTTTTCATTGTTAAGGGATATAGTAAAACTGAAAGTTCTGTCAGCGTTTACTTACCCTCAAGTCCAAACCTACAGTATATGACTTTAGGAGATGTTAGGCATTATGTTAACCTCAGTCATCATTCACTTCAATTGCATCTTTTTCCCATACAATACAAGTGAATGGTTACTGTGACTAAAATTTGGCCTACCATTTCCTTTATTTATTCCACAGAAAAAAGAAAGTCATATGGGTTTGGAACGATATTAGGGTGAGTAAATTATGACAGAATTGTCATTTTTGAGTGAACTATCCCAGTAAGGAGAATGGAGAGAGGTGTGTGGAAAGTATATATGTATGTGTGTGTACCTGCCCCTGGGTGTGAGGCACTGCAGCTCTCTGAAGATACACACAGCATCTCCTGTAGCCTGGATCACATCTGCCTTAGACAGAACATTCTGGGCAAATGCCTAAAACAGCAATATATTGACTTGTTCAGAGTGCTGTGATGATCAAATACTGTGACTTTATGATTTTGATATTTGCTCTTCCAAGTGAGCTTAATGGATGTTAATAATGTTTTTTTCAAGTGCATGTAATGATTATTACTTGGTAAACTACGCCATCTGTAGGTCATTGTGAGGCAAATATAAAAAAAAAGATGATAGTCTTTTCAGTATCTCGTTGGTTGTTTCAATGCAGTGTTATTGATGTTAACAAGATCTAAAATGAAACCTAAATGACAAAATTTTGGTTAAATGGAATAAAATTAAAAACTACATTTGGAAAATCTGAAACTAAAATACATTTTCGTGACACACACACACACACACACACACACACACACACACACACAATCTTATAAGATTTGAAACCCACCTAATCATATTTAAATTATGTTACCTGTATTAATATTAAAGGTATACTTAGTAACATTTGTGTTTATGTTGTGATGCGAACATGCAACACCTGCAAAAACAAAGTTGTCAGATACTGATGCAATTGTAAAAACGTGCTATTCGCAGTCAGCCATGATTAATTTACTCAGTGAGTGAAAACGTCCATTAAAGGGGATTATTGATATAAATCGAGTAAAATTCAGCTGGTCACATTTTACATTAACATTTACGCATTTGGCAGACGTTTATAACCAAAGCAATTTGCAGTGCATTCAAATTATGCATTTTTCCTTCACTGTGCTCCCTGGGAATTGAACCGATAGCCCTGATGTTGCAAGCCTCATTCTCTACCAGTTGAGCTACAGGAACCCATACCCATGCTTGCAGTGAACAAATGAAAACTAAACCCAAATTAACAATCACAGAGTGAAAACTAATAAAAACTTAACTAAACTAAATACACTAGTAAAATCTAAATTCAAAACTATTATAACCCTAGTTCGATGAATCACAAACAATCAAGGGGACTTTTAGAAACACATGGACACACATTCCACGCACTTACCTCCACAGGGTCAGAACCCTCGTCTCCTGGGGTGGGCGGGACATAGAAGCGTACCTCCATGAGGGAGACCTCCGTGTCATCGTTCTGATGAAACTCCAATGTGACCTCATTCTTTCCCGTTGCACACTGGGATACACTGGAGAGTGGAATCTCAAATGCAGCACTGTCACTCACCTCAAATGAGAGCAATGGTCCTGAAACGTGTGCAAAGTTGCATAAAAAAACATTGATTTTACATGGACAGAAAGGCAAAATTCATGTGCCACAGCATACACATGATTGTGATTTCTTTTTCCCAAGATTTAGCATTTCATTGAAATGCAAAGCTGGAACTTGTATTTAAATGTTGTTCCAATTCCATCTGGCTTTCTTTTTTTCATGAAACACTAAAGTAGATGCTAGGCAAAATGGTCACCATTCAAGGGGTAACGATTTGATTACAAAACGATTCTCAATGCAACACAATGCATCCTGTCCTCCAGTTTTTTATCAATACATAATGCACACTCAGTATTAAATAGTATTAAATTATTAATTTA
Source organism: Moxostoma hubbsi (assembly GCA_032164185.1). Classification (NCBI taxonomy): domain Eukaryota; kingdom Metazoa; phylum Chordata; class Actinopteri; order Cypriniformes; family Catostomidae; genus Moxostoma; species Moxostoma hubbsi. The sequence goes on along the minus strand of JAVLUX010000012.1, from coordinate 15,323,558 downwards.
GAATGAATCGATCCCAAGCAAATAACTACAACCACAACTATCAGTTGCTGGTCCAGGATGGCCATGAGATATCTGCTTCTGTGAGAGTACAGATGTCAGCTTCTACTTTCCTCACCGCAGGCACGGGTTTTCTGCTTAAAGGGATAGTTCACCCAAAAATGTTAATTCTATCACCCATACGCCATACCAGATGTGCATGACTTTAGAAGAATTTCTCAGCTCTGTAGGTCCATACAATGCAAGTGAATGGGTGCCAGAATTTTTAAGCTCCAAAAATCACATAAGTCAGCACTAATGTAATCCATAAGCTTCGGGTGGTTAAATCAATGTCTTCAGAAGTGATATGATAGGAGTGGGTGAGAAACAGATCACTATCACATTCATCTTCTTGTGTTTTTTTAGTGATTCACATTCTTCATTCATACTGCCCCTTACTGGGCAAGAAGGTGTATTTCTAGCAAAAAAGGATTTAAATATTGATCTGTTTCTGACCCACACCTATCATTTCTCTTCTGAAGGTATGGAATAAAACAATGGAGTCATTTGGATTACTTTTATGATGCCTTTATATGCTATTTGGAGCATCAAAATTTTGGCACCCATTCATTTGCATTGTATGGACCTACAGAGCTGAAATATTCATCTAAATATCATAATTTGTGTTCTGCAGAAGGAAAGTCATACACATCTGGGATGGCAAGAGGGTGAGTAAATGATGAGAAATAAAAAATGTTTTGGTGAAATATTCCTTTAAGAAATCAGTCAAGCATCATGTATGAGCTCTGTCCCGACGAGCGAGAGACCGGTAATGAGCAACAGCTAAAGAAAGAGAATGTCAGACGAGAGAAAGGCATTGAGAAGCAGGAGACAAAAAATTATAAAATAAAAACATAACCCACTTCTCCCGAACCACTGTCTCACCAACATTTTTTACAGATTTTTCCCTTTCTGTGCAAATATGTGCAAAAACGGGAGCGAGATGGTCGTTCGTGTTGTTTGTTGATGTGTTATCACAAATAAACCCCTGCTGCTATGTGCATAAGATTGTGAATTAATTTTGGGATCGTAGTTTCAGTAAGGGACGATGGTCATGTGGTTATCAGTCCTGTAGTGTGCATTAGGCTTTAGTATATGTGTTTCTGACCATTTTCTAGCATCTCACTCTGTCTCTGCTGCGCACATAGGTGCCACTGCGCTGCCACTGTTTAAACTGAACTCAGAAACAATTCTGAATTTTTGAGAATCGATAGAGAATTGTTAGATAAAGAATCGCAATGCATCAGAGAAGAGATTTTATTCTCCCACCCCTATCTCTGTGCCATGTAAGCATAAAAAATATGGATTACTGGTTTGGAACAACATGAGGTTCAGTAAATGATGACATAATGTAAATTTTTGGGCAAGTAATCCCTTTGATTATCTTCCTTTACTTGTATAATTTATTTACATTAAGTATTATAGCATAACATTTTCAAAATTCCTACTTCCACCATTCAACTCACAGATCATGGCAATAAATCGTGACCGATTATAAAACTTGGTATAATAAAAACTGTGTTCCGACAAGTACTGACCACCGAATTTAGCAGTGCCCCAATTCCAGCCCTTCACACACATATCTTTCTCTGCCAACTCCACTTTGTAGTTGGCTTTAAAGTACTCCGAGATCTTCTCCAAGTCCTACACATAAAGAGACAGATGAAAACTAGAGGAATGGAATGAAAGTGTATATGCAATTTTTTTAGTCTATGAAAAATAAAAGCATTTTCTATTTTGTCTCTCTGACTCACAGTGTCTTTAAAGCCATCATATTTGTAGATGTGGCCAGTGCTGGTGGACAGTTTGATGCCATGACCCAGACAGACTCTCCTCCACTGGGCCTGAGTGAGATCAGGGATTGGAATCGTGTCTACTTTTCCAGTCTTGTTGTTTTTATATACCACCGTCTGCTTACTAAATCGCAGACGGCCATCATTCTACAGACATAAGGAAATATATCAGTTATTTTGCACACAATTCCATCATTGATTGCTGAAGAATTGTCAATGTTTAGTGTTAGTACACAATAATATCAGGGTAATAACATTTGGACTTATGGCAAAGCAATACTCCATGCTACAAACACACTCTTTTATTAGTTTCCAACATGCACAATAGACCATTTGTTTTTTAATCTTGTACTCACCCAGGTGCCCTTGACCTCCTGATAAATTTCATTGAATTCCAGAGTGTCACTCATGGCAGCCACTCCAGCTTAGACACACCTGTGACGTTCAAATGCTGCGACAGCAGAAGTACAGTTAGAAATATGCATCACACAATTTTCTTAAAGAATTTCCTATTATGCCTCAACCTATGGTATTAAGATTTCAACAACATTTTATGATTCAAGAGAATTACAGAAGCCTTCAGAAATCGTCTCGTGACATTGCAGTAGCAGGCTTTTTATTACAGTTACTTTGTTTTGGCTGTAAATCATGTAGCTTTGTGCTGTACAGTAATGATTAGGCATGACAGTGCACCTTGATGTATATATAAATAAATTCACTTAGCTAACAAAGCTACATTTTCAGATATTCAATAGCGGGCAGTTGTTTTCTATTTTGTGACGGACGAAACGTTTTAGATTAATGTCATACTTCAATAAGACTATATAATTTAACGCAATTTTATTGAATATAAGATTAAATAGATATGTGTGGTTTTCAAATTGGAATTACTGTTATCCAGCGACAGATCAAGGCCGAGTCCCGTTTGCGTGCGTGGATGTGCGGAGCGCAGCGCTTAATGGAAACGAATTCACCTTGACGTCATCACGCAGTGGGCGTTTCTCCTCCCATTATGTTAAACGTCGGCCAGCAGTGTTTTGTAAACGATCAAACTACAAAGTGAAAGTTAAAAGACCTGTCGATGAAGACTCAGACTGTTGTCAATTTTCGCAAACAATATACCATCTAACAATTCCAGCAACATTCAGGTATAGTAAATAGTATGCAGTGCATTTTTTTATATATATCTGAGGAGATGCAAAGGCATTTTGTCAAGACTTTGGGAGCATTGTTGATTTCCTTGTATAAGATTTTGCTTAAAATTTTCTTAGACCGCCTTTGCTGATCATTTTTATGCAATTTATTTTTCAATGAACATGGGTATGCTACACATATATTCATTGTTAATACATTGTCATAACATAATGAGTCCACTTCTTTGTCAAGTAAAAGGTCTTCCTGTGCTGTGTGCTACAATCATTTCCTATGAACAAACCCCAAACATTGCTTACAAATCAACATTGATTTTGAATGTCACGAACACATGTTTGTTGAATTGGGATGCTGAAATAAATTCTATATAATGAATTTTAGCTCTTTAGTGAGCACATTTGAGAGCTTAATTTAAAGGAATAGTTCACCCAAAAAAGAAAATTCTCTCATCATTTAGCTGTGAAGGTCTACACAATGCAAGTGAATGGTGACCAAAAGTTTGCAGCTTCAAAAAGCACATAAAGGCAGCAGAAAATAAATCCAGTTGTTAAATAATGTCTTCAGAAGTTATCTTATTGATTTTGGGTGAGTCCTTATTGATTTTATAGTGAAATCCTCACTATAAATCTTGACATCTGCAGTCTCCTTGGCGATCATGATTTCTAGCTCGATTACACTTTTTAGTGCCATTTAAAGTTCTGCGCATGTGTCAAGAGCTAGGAAGTGTAATCGAGCTTGAAATTGTGATAGTGCGGAGAGACGACAATGGCAAGATGTATAGTGAAAAAAAAAGTTATATTTTGGTCTGTTCTCACCCAAAATATATTACATAGCTTCAGAAGGCATGGATTAAACCACTTGAGTTGTACTTTTATGCTGTCTTTATATGCTTTTTAGACCTTGAAAGTTCTGATCAGCATTCACTTGCATTGTATGAACCTACAGGGCTGAGATATTCTTCTAAAATTCTTTGTTTGTATTCTGTAGAAGAAAGAAAGTCACACACATCTTAGATGGCTTGAGGGTGTGTAAATTATGAGAAGTATGAATTTGTGTTTTTAGATCAACTATTCCTTTAAGAATACGTACCATGGGAGTCGCATGGCACCAAGCGAGGTTCAGACGTGTGAACAGCGAGCTCTGAGCACTTTGCTATTAATGTCATAAACTGGTGAGATTCGATATACTCCGTTCCATAACTGTTCTATGAAGACAATATGTCAAAGAATTCAAAATATTCCGGCTCTGGAGACATTAAAAGACACTTACGTGCTCAAGCTGACATGCCCCCGGAGGCCTCGAGCCCGGCAGTCGATTTGGTTGGCGAATTCCTGGAATTGTGGTGAGAAATGTTGAATATGTTGGCAATGCTGAGGGAGGTCGTTGCTGACTTGGAGGATCTTGCTGTAATATGTCGATTGAGCACTGCCATGGAGATGAAACTCACTGAGATAATTACAAGAGTGGGGGATGTCGAGAAACAGATCAATTATCTGGAGTCATCGAAAAGGGAATTATCTGCTAATCCGCTAGCAACCAAGGTGGATTTGGAGCATGTCTGGGAAAAGTTGGAGGACTTGGAGAACCATAGCCATCAGAATAACATCTGAATTGTTGGAATTCCTGAGGCCGAAGAGGGTCAAGATATGGTAAAATTCCAGGACAGGCTCTTTCCGAATCTGCACAACATAATAAGCCAAAAGCTGGAAATCGAGCAAGCTCACAGAGATACAGCTCGGCGATCCACTGAGAGAGACAGGCCCCGATCAATTCTGGCCAAATTTCTGAGATCATCCGATAAAAATCTTGTGTTACGTGAGGCGAGGAAAAAAGGAAGGCTTTCTTTGAAGAACCACAGCATTTTCTTGTTCCCAGACTTTGCAAATTCGACAACAGAGAAATGTGATCAATTCAAGGAATGTAAGAAACTCTTACAACAAAAGAAGGTTGCTTTTGCAATGATATTGCCAAATTGAGAATAGATGATAAGGATGGCTGTAACATATTTACATGTCCCCAGCAAGCGATGAACTTCATAAATTCAATGGTGTAATTTATTTTTTGGTACTCACGTTGCAGCCGAGTGGACTGACTCACTGAACATTCACTTGATTGTACGAGGAAAAAGAGCACCTTTTTTGTTTCTTTTTGTGCTGGGTCCACCTAACAGCTGGAGTTTTTGTGAAGAATTCCTTGTTAGACATTGGAGTGATTAGGTAATTTGTTGTATTCATTATTGTTTTAGCAGAAATTCAGGAGCAAAGTCTTATTTTGGCTAATATTTATGCACCTAACGTTGATGATCATGGATTTTTTTATAGATCTTGAAGAGATGATTCAAGCTGCCATCACTCCTCATGATATAATACTGGGAGGAGACTTCAATCTTTTAATGGACTCAGTCCTTGATCATAGTGAAACAAAAATGTGTAAGCCCCCTAGAGCAACATTGACACTTCACAGGATGTGTAAAAATCTTGTTCATACAAATATTTGGAGACTTTTGAACCCATCTGGTAGGGACTTTGCAACGAGAGGGGCGAACGCGCTTGATCTTGTTTACACAAACATCCCAGGCGCGTACCGGGCGGAGCCCCGCCCCAACCTCGGCTACTCAGACCACATTTCTGTTATGCTAATTCCAGCATACAGACCGCTCATCAGACGCACAAAACCGCTTCAGAAGCAGGTGAAAACCTGGCCAGCAGGAGCCATCTCTGCTCTTCAGGACTGTTGTGAGTGTACTGACTGGCACATGTTCAGGGAGGCTGCAACATATGGCAACTCTACCAACTTGGAGGAATACACAGCATCAGTGACCAGCTACATCAGCAAGTGCATTGATGATGTCACTTTCTCCAAGACCATCACCACACGCTCCAACCAGAAGCCGTGGATGACTGCGGAGGTGCGCGCGCTGTTGAGGACCCAAGACTCCGCCTTCAGGGCAGGTGACAAAGCAGCCTTAAGAACAGCGAGGACCAAACTGTCCCGGGCCATCAGAGAGGAAAAGTGCGCACACGCCCAGAGAATCCACAGTCATTTCCAGGACAGCGGTGACACGCGGCGCATGTGGCAGGGCATCCAGGCCATCACCAACTACAGGACAACATCAGTTGCCTGTGACAAAGATGCCTCCCTTCCAGATGCGCTGAACGACATTTACGCTAGGTTTGTGTGGAAGCGGGGGCGTGGTCAAGCGCCCGTTCGGAGAGAGGGAGCGGTAAGGGCGCTTGCACCTGAGCTAAAATATGTCTAACACCTGTCTCTAATTTCAGTAAGCACGGGGAGAGCGGCATATAAGAGCCACAACAACGCCAGTGGGGAGGGCAGTCTAGCGTTGCCAACCGAAGCCCAAAGAGTTTGTTTATAGAGAGAGAGAGAGCTTAATCAGCAGACATGTCTGCTGTCCTAAATGTTTGTTTTAAGTTCTTAATTAAATTATTATTTATATTGACAAGCCGGTTTCTCGCCTCTTCCTTGCCCGTAATGTGAACTGTTTTACAGTTTGAAGCACAGAACGACATGGTGGCGAGGAAGACCACCCCTCCTCCCAACAACCAGGTGCTCTGTCTTACCACGGCTGATGTGAGGAAAACTCTATATAGAGTCAACCCACGGAAAGCTGCTGGACCAGACAACATTCCTGGCACAGTGCTCAGAGGATGTGCAGACCAGCTGGAAGATGTTCTTACCGACATCTTCAACATCTCTCTGAGCAGCGCCGTCGTTCTAACTTGCTTCAAGGCCACCACCATCATCCCCCATGCAGTCTTCAGTGTACTGTCTCATCGACTACCGTCCCGTCGCACTCACACCCATCATCATGAAGTACTTCGAGAGGCTCGTCATGAGACACATTAAGACCCTGCTGCCCCCCTCACTAGACCCACTGCAGTTTGCGTATCGTCCGAATCGTTCAACAGACGATGCCATCATCACCATCACCCTCCATCTGGCCCTCACCCACCTAGATAAAAAGGACTCATACGTTTGAATGCTGTTCATAGGCTTCAGCTCAGAATTCAACACAATCATTCCCCAGCACCTGATTGGAAAGCTGAACCTGCTGGGCCTGGACACCTCCCTCTGCAACTGGATCATGGACTTCCTGACTGGGAGACCTCAGTCAGTCCGGATCGGGAACAGCATCTCCACCACCACCACACTGAGCACTGGGGCCCCCCAGGGCTGTGTGCTCAGTCCACTGCTGTTCACTCTGCTGACTCACGACTGTGCAGCAATGCACAGCTCGAATCACATCATCAAGTTCACGACATGACCGTGGTGGGTCTCATCAGCAAGAACGACGAGTCAGCATACAAAGAGAAGGTACAGCGGCTAACGGACTGGTGTAGAGCCAACAACCTATCTCTGAATGTCGACAAAACAAAAGAGATGGTTGTTGACTTTAGGAGAGCACAGAATGACCACTCTCCGCTGAACATCGACGGATCCTCTGTGGAGATCGTCAAGAGCACCAAAATCCTTGGTGTTCACCTGGCGGAGAACCTCACCTGGTCCCTCAACACCAACTCTATTACCAAGAAAGCCCAGCAGCATCTCTACTTTCTTCGAAGGCTGAGGAATGCACATCTCCCACCACCCATCCTCACTACATTCTATAGAGGGACTATTGAGAGCATCATGAGCCGCTGCATCACTGCCTGGTTTGGGACTTGCACCGTTTCAGACTGCAAAGCCCTGCAGAGGATAGTGAGGACAGCTGAGAAGATCATCTGGGTCTCTCTTCCCTCCATCAAAGACATTTACAAAAAACACTGCATCCGCAAAGCAACCAGCATTGTGGAGGACCCCACACACCCCTCACACAAACTCTTCACCCTCCTGCCGTCTGGCAAGAAGTACCGAACCATTCGGGCCCTCACGGCCAGACTGTGTAACAGCTTCTTCCCCCAAGCAATCAGACTCCTCAATACTCAGAGACTGGTTTAACACACACACATGTGTCCTGAGTTGCACTTTAATTATTGTCACTTTATACCTGGCTGCTACCTCAATAACTGCTATGTCCATAGAACACTATCTCATAGTATGTTATGTTTACATTTGGCATTTTTTGAAACTGTCATCTTTTGCCCTACTGTGTACTGGTCGGCGCTGCACTGTCCCCACACTGTGTCTATTGTCCTGTTCATTGTTAGTAATTTATTGTACTGTCCCGTACTTTTTGCACACATTTGCACATGCACTTTATGTAGGTATTTTATTTAGTCTGTGTAGTCTCATGTGGTTCTGGGTTTGTCCTATGTTGTTTTATGTAGCACCATGGTCCTGAAGGACAATAAAAACCACTTGACTTGACTTGAGAAGTTACACCCCATTATCTTGCATTTGCACTCGGTATGAACAAAAGTGTCCAGAGTGTTAATTCTGACATTTAATTAAATGTTGCCTTGAGCATATGGCTGAACCCAGAATTATGTATTAATAATTCCCCTTTCTGCTGCTCAGAGTGGATTGTGAGGGAGGTTAATACACTCTGTGACCTATATGAGAGTGGAGTGTTGAGGTCCTTTGAAAATTTGGTTCAACATTTTGGGATTCCCAGATCTCAGTTCTTTAGGTATTTACAGCTGCACCACCTGCTCTGTACTATTTTTTGAAGTAGTGTACACCCCATAAAGCGGCAGATACTTTTGGAAAAGGTCATGAGGCATCAGTGTATTACTCCCTGCTAATTCAGAGTCTGGGGGACAGAGCTTTAACTTCTACCAAGAGATTATGGGAGAAACATTTCAACTTGGTATTGGAATAGGGAGTGTGAGCTAGGACTCTCAAAAAGCATCAATTCTGCATCTAGAGATGCAAGGGTGCACCTTATGCAATTCAAAATTTTACATCGATTCTATTGGACCCCTCTAGATTGTATAGGCTTGGTCTTAAAGACACACCCACCTGCTGGCAATGCCAATCAGAAGATGGGGACAAATCCCATGTTTTTTGGTGGTGTGTTAAGATCCAAGAATTTTGGTTCAGAGTTTTATGTGTGACGTATTGGGCACTCAAATTTCATTGTGCCCCAGACTCTGTATTTTAGGCGATAGGGTGGTCATCAATATAAGGAATAAACGCGTAAAAAAATTGGATCCTAACCAGTGTCATGATCGCCAGACAAGTTGTTTTAAGGGGATGGAAGTTGGTTGGAGTGCCCCTGTTTAAGTGCCCGGTGATGGGGAGGGTGGTGGCTTTCGAAAAAGGGGTCATCTAGAATACTGGGGAATTTGGATTTTTTTGTTGGGAAATGGGGCAAATATTTGGCATTCTTGGAGGGCTCTCGGGCTGGGGCAGAGGAGAGAAAGGTGTAGTTATTAATGTGTGTTATTATTTTATGTTTGTGTGTGTATGCTCTTGTGTGACCACAGGAGTGTTTGTTGAGGTTTGGGCTGGGGTTGGGGATTGGGAGGGGTGGTAGTAGGGGTTAAATGTTGATTCTGTGTATATTTGTTTTGCTTTTCTTTGTTTGATGTGTGAATCAATAAAACATGTTAATCACAAGAATAAGTACCATAGAAATGTCTTATTCACCCAAGACACATTTTAGCAAACTGTGATGTTTAATCAAACAATACTTTCATTTCAGATATGACACCTAAGCGTGGCCTCATCACTGACACCTTTAAGGTTGTAAAGAAGGCAAGGAGAGGTGGCAAGAGAGACAAGTCTCATTCACCGCCAAGAGCAGGTGGGACAGTATGTGCATGTTTAAATAAAGGTAGATCTAAGTGAATTGTCTTGGTATCCCTAAACTGGAGCTTGACAATTCAAGCAAAAAAATGCTCAAACAGAAAAACAGCTTTCATAACTATGAAATTAACCTGTTATTACTAACCAGAGCCTGAGCCCCCACAGCTGAGTCTGAAAGAAAAAGATCTACAGGAGCTGAAGGTGTTTGATCTGGACCAGAGGTTTGGACCGTGTACAGGTAATCCATCCCTTTTATCAACCATTCGATCATCTGCCATTTTGCAGGATGTTAATTTAGTAAATTACATTATTTACCCTTATGTGGCTTCTGTATTCTGTGAAATACAAAAACTAAAAACTGTCAGTCCTATCACTTAGAGGTCTTGAATTCATGCGTCACAAGCTTTGTCCATGTGTGTGCGTGTGTCAGGGATCAGTCGACTTCAGAGATGGGAGAGGGCCGCTCTGCATGGGATGAATCCCCCACAGGAGATTAAAGACATTCTACTGAACACTAACCCAGAGTACACGCAGAGGTATTACGAACACACTCTCATACAGTCTCTACCTTTTATGCATGCAGATAGAAACAAAACAATACAAAGCTTGTGTCACTATACCTTTCATTTTCTCTTTGTTTTTAAGTCTCTGGCGTGATTATCCACTCTGAATAACATGGATAAAAGCCGAATGGTGGTGAAGAAGGAACGAAAATATGCTTTGTTTTTGATTGTTTGTCATTTTTTACTATGTTTAACCAGTTACATTACATTTTATTAAACATTTCTATATACAAATGCTATTAGTGTCGAGTCTTCCTTGATAATTGTTCTCTCTCTTCGTACATTATCTGCTACACACACACACAGTCAAACATATCAGTCACTTTTACAGTATTCTTATGTCATATGAATCTCACTAGAATATAATTTTGTGGGCTTATTATAGGGAAACTTGTCATAATATTCCCTCATCATTTACTTACCCTCATTGACTTTCTTTCTTCTGCTGAACACAAACAAAGATTTTTAGAAGAATATCACAGCTCTGAAGGTCCTCACAATGCAAGAAAATGGTGACGAGAACTTTGAAGGTCTAAAAAAGCATATAAAGGCAGTAGGGCTACACGATTTGGAGAAAAAGTCATTTTGCGATTCCTTTTTACCAAAATTTGGTAATGTGTTGCCCATGTTCTAAGACTTTTCATAGAAACTACACTGTGAGGGTTCACACTTGAGTCTTCTTAAAAAGAAACAAACTCAAACCAATTTCACTTAAGCCACAAATTCTACATAAATAAAACAGTGAAACAAAGAGAGAGCGAGGGTGAAAAAACACTTCTTATTAAATTGTACCTGTCCATTGTATGCCTGTTTTTGGCCACTTTGTTACAGTGTCTCAACCCTCTATTCGTCATCATCATTTGGAACCCAGTCAACTTTATATATTATGTTATAATACTTTTATATATTGTGAATATTATGTTATTGTAAACGTATAATATTTTATAGATCATTATTATTATTATTTAGAATTCAAAAATAATATATTTTTGTAATGCACATGGCATTGCTATGCGGTCCATTTAAACCAGAGTTCTAATCTGTCAAGCCTTTATTTTGGCAACATCTGCATGACGTTTTTCGTTTTAATAACATGGGGTATATTATTTGTATTTGCATATCAACATGCAGAGGCCAAACATATTTGGTATCAAGTACTCAAATAAACGTTCAGAATGAAATGAAAAATGACAAAACTGGTCTTCACTCTATAACTATAATACATTAACAATTTTTAAGTTACTAAACAAGTTATTAAGTCAAGAGAAATTAGTGGTTGTATCGTTTCTTTGTTTCCTATATTGTTTGATTAGTGTAACAATTACATACTAGGCAGAAGCAGGACTATTATGTTACTTTTATACTTCAAGTACAACATTTTTATTCAAACATGTTTTGTCCCACTGTTAACGTTCACTTGGCATAAATGTCTGTGCTTACATTAATACTTCGCCAAGATGGCATTTTGGCATATTAGAGGGTTTAGGCCTGTACCTGCATTTTCATTAGCACTCTGAGCACACACGCATTAAAGGAATGTTCCAAAAATGTATTTCGACTCGTCCCTTCTTATCTTACCAAAATAAAAAAAGAAGAAGAAAAAATCGAAGTCACAGTGAGACACTTACAATGGAAGTGAATGGGGACAATGAAAGTAAATGTGGCCCATTTTTGGAGGGTTTAAACAGAAATGTAAAGTTTACAATTTTATAAAAGCACTTGCATTCATTCTTTTGTTAAAACTCAGCGAGGAAGTAAAAAATAAATCCATTCGTTTTTCATTACTTTGTAATTTCTAACTCTTTCCTATTTCCCTTTTCACCTTTTATCAAGATCGACCAATGGTAGTCTCACGATCAACGTAATGAGCACACCTGCCTTAAAATAAAACGCAATCAGCAAACACAATCAAAGTAAATGTAACCAAACTTTTACTTCGAGATGGAGTTGTAGACCACAGAACCGCTCTGAAAACACTGTAATAATGCACATGATGCAAACAGAGCAACACAAATAAACACTGAAGCACAGACTATATTTTTTTATTAAATCGCAGCCCTTTGCGGTTTAATAATCACGATTAAACATGTTCAAATATATGTCTTCAGAAGTGATATGATAGATGTGGGTGAAAAACAGATAATTATTTAATTTTTTTTTTTTTTTTTAAATCTCCACTTTCACTTTCTTTTTTGTTTTGTTTCTCCCTGCTCAGTAGGTAGTGATATGCAAGAAGACTGCAAATCGCCACCTACTGGGCAGGGAGGAGAATTTATAGAAAAAAGGACTTAAATATTGATCTGTTTCTCGCTGTCACCTATCATATTACTTCGGAGGACATTCATTTAACTACTGGAGGCTTATGGATTACATTTATGCTGCCTTTGTAAACTTTTTGGAGCTTCAAAATTTTGCTACACATTCACTTGCATATTGTGGAGCTGATATATTCTTCTAAAAATCATTGTATTCTGCTGAGGAAATAAATTCATACACATGATAAGAGAATTGTCATTTTTGGGTGAACTATCCCTTTAAGGTAACAATTGCAGGGTGCCACATTTTACATTGTATGAAGGAATTACAGCAGCATCTCAAGAGAGAATGATATTAATTAGCAACAGATATTAGGGCAGATAATTATGGTAACAATTGAAATAGGTCAGATCCCTTTCCACCCAATCGCCCTTGACTGAAATATCACTGATAACTTTCAAGACGATGAGGATTATTTGTGTTTGAGCACATTTGCTGCAAGAGTGCAAGACGATTGCGACGGTGGATTTGTCATTTTGACCTCATACACTAATACCCAGTGTCCCTGAACAAGCGCGCCATTACCTAGCTTCAACACACCTCACTTGAGGGACAGATGGATGAGGGGGATGGGCTGTATTACTGACCGGAAACACAATGTCCCGCCTCCTTAGCCAGACTTGTTTCTTATTGGCTCTTTATCGCGTCACTTAAAATGACAGTGGCTTGATTGGTTTACATAACTGTCAAAAGATTCGGCGTATGCTGTCGCACGCAACGGTCACTGGCTAAATTGAACGCTACAGTGCGAGTGGAAGCCCCGCCCTCCTGCAGCAAGAGTGAGTAGGCGTGATTATCACGACGGGAATCAAATGATTAGTCCAGTCCATCCGTCAGGGTGATGGTCTTATTTCTCATTGGCTACAGGGCTGCCCATCGATCTCTGCATCTGAAGCGCCTACGGTAATAATGTCGCTCAGTGACCTAGTATTAAAAGCGACGGTTATGTAGAACGCGGAGGATTAATGCGTACGCCATCGACTTCGCAGTTTAAAATACTACCGGCAAAGTACACATTCAGCAAGACTTGATAGCGTCGAAAATTCACAGAAGAAGTTCTAGAGTCATCTCGCAGTGGATTCTTTCTATATAATTTTCCGGATCATGCTGAAATCAGAAAGAAATCGCATAGCAGAAAACCATTATTTTCCTTGAGCAGCGCTGCAGTGCTATCAGTCTGTCCTGTTGGATCTGAACAGAAGATCGATCTGCGATACAACACACCACACCGCATTGGGTTATACTTGGGATATTCTCTCTTGTCGCATTAGATTAAGATTTATTATAAAGGAGGTTATTGGTTTGCCGAGGACTGAGCTACAGTTAAACTGGTGAGTAAGGTGTTGTCAGCATCATGCTGTGTCTGATATAACAGAACATTAAGGAAGAGATGGAAATATCGATCACTGTATTTGCACGATCAGTCATTTAGATGGGATCTGATCAGCGGTGTTTGTGCGGATTTTGCCTTGTCAGCTGATAGCCAAACTTGACAGCAAGATAAGCAATTTACAGCTTAAGTGTTTCTGTTGTTTAAAATTGCACCGTCAAATGTGCTACGCCGCAAAATGCGTAATGCTGTTAAAATAAATCTACTTTAATAAAATATGTTTTAATTTCTCAAACAAGGGTTAATGATTATGTGGGACGAATTTATTCAGAAACTCACCAGAGTAAGATTACTAAAATTGGTGCGCATCAGGTGTTATTTAGGCAGGTAACTATGGATACAAATACACGTTTATTCATCTTAGTAACATCCCATTTTGAACAGTTGCTGTATGCTTTACTCCTCAAAAAATGTATTGCAATTCTGAGACATATGTATAAAAAAATCATGAAGACTCACAGTCGTACCAGTAACCTTTTTAAAAGCTGTTTTATCATACATGGAGAGGGTCTCATCATGGGGGCGGTCATGTTAGAATCACATGACCAGTTGAATAGAGCACCACAGTGCCCGCCCACTTTTTCAGCCGCCTGGGATCCAGATGTGTTTTTCCCATTCATTTCTTCCATTGACCTTTCATAAAATCTTTCTTAAAATAGTTCTAAGCCATGAGCCAAATCAACCAGCTCCGAGGTGAATCGCTACATTTCAAACTTTGTTTTGAAGCAACAAAAAATATTTGAAAATCGTACAAAAGACAAATGTACTGTTCAAGATGGTGTACTTAACATCTTTTCATGGGACCACAAACTACAATCCCATGAAGCATTGCGAATGACGTAATCGTTGACTATACAATGATGAAAATCTATAAAACAAACAATTTAAGACTGTTGATTATAAGTTTACAGTAGAAACAATACAGTTTGCAATTATTGCTATATATTCCAATATATACAAATATATAAGTAGTTTGAGGATGAAGGCGACTTGTTTGCATCATTCACAATACTTCCTTGGAGTGGGCAGTCACTTCCGGGCTTGTTTGGTGAGCTTTCTTGGCCGCAGTTCTCTGATTGGTGGATCTATTTCTGTTGACCATGGGTAGTGTAGTTGTTCACCAAGATATCCGCTATTAAACATGATTTCCTAACAATGAAGTTGAAATAACATGGACTGTTGGCTTCAACAGAAACATCAATTGATAAACAACCTCGGAGCCCATGGTAGGTCTGTCTTTAAGGGTTTGCAAGTTATCGGTTAAAAATACATTTTTCCTCGGAAAAAAATATGGGATTTTTACATCCGGAATCTGACTGTTGCACTCCATACTGCTCAATTAATCTCAGCAACCACCCTGTTATTAAAGGAATGATTCGGGGTTAAGTATAAGCTAAGCTTAGTCAACAGCATTTGTGGTGTAGGCCAATGCTAAAGAATTATTTTGACATGACCCTCGTTTAAAAAAAAAAAAAAAAAAAAAGAAAGAAAAATTTGTGGTTACAGTTGTCACTTACAATGGAAGTGAATGTGCCATCACATAAACATTAAAATTCTCACTGTTTCAAAGTATAACCACAATATGTACACTTTATATGTGTTAACATGAGTTTAGCGTGATACAATCGCTTACTAACCTTATCTGTGTGAAGATATATCTAATATTAGAACTTGTCATGATGACGTAACACTGGTAAATCCTTAATGTTATTACACTAAAATCATGGTAACGTGTATAATATTTTGTATTTAGTGGCGATAGGTTTGAAAAAGTGTGTATTTTAACATTTATAGACTTGACACACTTCCATCATATGTGCCTGACTGTAATCACTTTTTACTTTTTCTTTTTCAATAAAAAAAGGACAAGTCAAAATTATTTTTCTGTGGGACTCAACATCATGTCACAAATGCTGTCGAGCTTGCTTTGCACTAGCTTGTACTGAACCTGGAATATTACTTTTAAGATTGTTCAACCATTTGGATATGTAAAAGTGTCTTCCTCTCCTTTAGGGATGGACAATGCCCATACTAAGACGGTTGAGGAGGTGCTGGGATATGTCGGTGTCAACGAGACAACTGGACTGAGCTCCGAGCAGTTAAGGAAGAGTAGGGAAAGATGGGGCACCAATGGTAATGTATATTACTATGCAAATGCACATGAGAATGCCTCACTTATGCCAACAGGCAGACACAATACAGCATTTATTACTTGTCATACATGATGAGATTTAATTTAACCTTATACCTTTTTCTTCTGCCCATCTTTTTTATTTTGCTCCAATGTGCGCCACAGAGTTACCTGCAGAAGAAGGTGAGCCATTCCTCTGGGTGTATGTACTGTGTAATTATTAGCAGAGCTTTCATCATATTCTGTGTCAAAAGTCTCACTGAGCTTACTTTTGGTGCATGGAAGATGCAAGTTGTGTCGCTAATTAGTGTTATTATTGGATTCCCTAGAGGAGGTTTGTAGAGGTTTTCAGTCGCTTTGTTGCTGAACGAATCTTGATTAAATGTCATAGACTGTATTTTGCAAGGGTTTTAAAGGTTTTTTTGTGGGTTATTTGGCACTTCATGGAAATTTTGAAACCTTGTTGAAACTCCCCGTTAGTAACAGTGTGCCTCTCTTTAAACTTTATTCCCTTTGTTTGTGTGCGGTATGTATTTATAGGGAAGTCACTATGGGAACTTGTTCTGGAACAGTTCGAGGATCTGCTCGTTCGGATTCTTCTTCTCGCAGCCTGTATTTCCTTTGTAAGTATAAACAGAGACAGTATAAGGGGAAAGAGTGGACCATTCGACAAAAAAAAAAAAATGAATGAATGAATGAATGGGAGGGTAATTAATCCTTAACATGGAAGCTATAGCAATGGATGTGTCCTACCTTCAGTTAAAAGAGTGACTATATTTTGGAGCCAATCACCTTTTTGATAGAGGCATTGCCTGTTTATTTACTCCAGAATGCACATTTGTGGACCGTTTATGATTCCATTCTGCACTGTAAACAAATGTCTGTCATTTTAATGGTAAAAGCATGTAAAAATTAGACAGAATTTCATTTAACATTTACAGTAAAACATGATTTGACAGTTTTTAACAAGACAATCAAGAACAATTGTACAATAATTTAACGATTTATGACAATTCATGTAATTTTACAGTAAAATATTGTACACATTTTATCGTATAATTAACAGTAAAAACGTGTATCGTGTTTAACAATAGAATACATGTAGTTTTTATGGTAAACTATTGTTGAAATTAAGGTGAAAAGCAATAACCGTGCATTCCCAGAAGTCCCTGCATAACCCATCACATTTCATCACATTTTATGGGAATATTTATTTTTCTTCTTATTTTAATATCAGTTATGCACAATGGGGTGTTCTGTGTTATATTTTATGTAGCTTGGTTAATGTTTATTCATTATTTTAGTGTCACTTGTGTGAATCTGATGGTGTTTTTGGTTGAGTGACACAGTGCACTGTTTCTACATGTTTATTATTTATTGCTCCTGGAACGGCCACTCTTGATGTACTTTAAGTCATCATGGGGCCTTTTGTAGTTACTATAGTGGTTAATAATACATTTTAAAATGAAAAGCAGATTTTTTTAGTTTCAGAAGGTTAGGATATCAAGTTATATAATTTAATAAACGTAAATGGCAGTGAACTGGAAAATATACAGGCATCAAAATTACATCCTTTAAAGTGGCCACTGTATTTTTTTTTACTGTTCATTTTTGGAAACCACAGCGGCCAGTATTTTGCCTTATATGTAACAGAATTTTCTTTAGTGTGTCTTTCCCCATTCAAGTAATAAGGAGCTGTGCTTGTATGCCTACTGTATTACCTACATATAAAATATCTGCCTGTGGGAATTACCAAGATGACTGCCAAGTGAACTGACTTGCCTTAAAGGGACTTTGGTATAAATCAAAGACATTGTTTACTGTCAAGCAGTAATCCAAAGGAGTGCTGTCACGTCACAAAACAATAACACAACCTTTTCACATTCACATATACCAAATACACATGCCACATAGAACAATCACAACTCATATCAAATCTCCATTCATATACAAACAGTACTACAAAATGCAATGGTATTGTTCAAAACTCATTCCTGCACAATCATAAAAAAAAAAGCAGTGAGGAAATTGAGAACACTTTAAGCTACATTATGCTGTTTCCACAGCTCTGACAAACGCTTGCACTGACCAGTTTTGTATCTCATTCTCACATCTCAAATCTCTCTTGTTTTCAGACTCTGGCCTGGTTTGAGGAAGGTGAAGGAACCATCACAGCCTTCGTAGAGCCATTTGTTATCCTTCTTATTCTCATTGCGAATGCCATTGTAGGGGTGTGGCAGGTATAGTCTGTAAATTGTTATATATGTGTTAAATGTGCTGAAATTAGTTAAACCAACCGGGGCTAGTTGTCACAATGTGGATTTATTTGTGAAACTCTATTTCTACTTGGGTATACTAGGGCTAGGTGATTATATCGAATATTCATGATACAATAGCATTTATTTTGGTGACTATATAAATTTAGGCAAAATTTTGAATATCGCAGTAATTTAAATGTACTTTTATTTGGCCATTTTTCTTTATAAAGAGTGCATCAGTTGATTCATTTCACAATCCATCAGGGCTGCACAATTAATCAAAATAACATTACAATTGTGAAATTGTAATATGTTATTAGGGAACTACAAAAGGCTTTGGTAAAACATGGTCTGTGTAGGCATAAGAATAAATGTAATGCCCTGTACTCTGCATGCGCTGGGCTCAAGGACTCCCAGAGCAGGTCAAATGCATTGTGTAAAGAAAAGTACTGCAGATTTAAGCATACAAGTTATTAAACAAATCTACAAACGTGGCTCAGTATAAAAGAAAAGGAGGAGATGACAGCGTTTCACCAGATGCAGAACATCGTAAACTACACACTGCGCTTTCAGTGTCAAAATAAAAGCTCCAAGTGAAGTAAATCAGATAGAAATATGTTATTTTTATGTAAAACAAATCTACATTAATCCTCAATATAATAATAATAATTCAGAATTATATTATAATAATGAGCCTGACAGGGTCCCACAGTAATAATTTGGTGTTGGGTTCCAAAAGTAAAAATATGTGAAGGTGAATAATGTTTTTTATTAAGCTACTATGTATCATTGTAAATAAAACATAAATATAAAAGTGCAGATTAATGAACATAATTAAATCTCATTAATTTAGTGCAACTATAAAACTGTGAGAAACATGCCTTAATTATTCTTAAATAGATTTTTATTCAATGCCTTTAAAATATTGAAATTACTTGGCTACAATGGCTGTTTGGATGAAATAATGGTTCCTCTGATTTAAAAAGTACTGTTGAGCCATTTCAGAGCAATTATTAGTTATGTATTAGAATTATGTATTACAAATATAATTATTGAGATATATATATTGAGTATCGTAAATAGGCTGAAAAAATAGCCATATACTGTATATACAATCAAATCATCAAATTATAAAATCAAAAGGTTACAAAACGCAACATTTCCACCGTTATTACACAGAAAGAAAGATACCCTTGTCTTAATGGCTGCTTGTGTAGACTTATTGAATATTGTTATTACAGAACTATTAGAGCTATTACAAAAATATGATGATATTAGATTGGATGAAAGAATTATCTTTAAACTGATTACAATGTAAGACAGTTTTTAACTTGCTGTTTAAAAGCAACATGCAAAACTACTGCGCGTGAAAACAAGCGTTTAAATAAAAACTTTTCACCAAAAAACAAAACAAAAAGAAAAAAGGATATATAATTGTATCAGGAATGACTGCTCACTTTGTGCATTTGTCTGTTTGCTTTTAGGAGCGTAATGCAGAAAATGCCATTGAAGCACTAAAAGAATATGAGCCAGAGATGGGGAAGGTGTACAGACAGGACAGGAAGAGTGTACAGCGGGTCAGAGCCAGAGACATTGTGCCTGGAGACATTGTGGAGGTGGCAGGTAATCCGAATGTGCCACAATATTATGCATTTAATAATAGACTTTTGGACATTGGTCTATGACATTATGTGTTTTCTTCATGTATATATTTACTGATGGATTTTTTTTAATGTAAAGATTAAAGGATAGGTTCACTTAAAATGTTATGAGCTGGCCATGTCAGGATTGTTTGTATATGTCAATCCAAATGGTCTGCCTAGTGCTGAGATCTGAATCTCAGAGACTACAGATGTAGTAAAAAGATTTTCTCAAGAAAGTAGCCAGCTGTTCCCACAGTTTAGCAAAATATTGTCTAATAGAATTTTTGGCACAGTATAAAGCTTCCCAAAAAAGTTGTATGACAGCGCAAACCTCTGATCTAATGACTCTCACGAGATTGCTGCCCAAACCATCAAAGGTCCCAGATCCCTGTTTATTTAAAAATTGGCAACTGACTGTGGCTTTTTTTTCCCAAACTGAGTAAAACAATTACACATCAGAATGAATTACATTGCCCATTGTATTGGGCTCTGGGTTTTATGCTAGTCACATCTGGTATTCTTTGTGCATTGATAAAAAGAATGCACAATTCCAGGTTTATGAAGTTTAGGTTTGTAGACTGGGTCACAGAGGTTCTGATTATAATGTGTGTATCTCTGAGAAGAAGTATCCAACTATCATTGTTAGTGAGCTTTGAATTGCTGCCACGGTTCTTCTCCACAATTAAGTTTTTCAATTTTGGCTAGGGATGCATGATATACAGTATTGTGACCATGTATTTCAGACATTTTCATTGTGTTTCATTTGTGTGTTTTAATTTTCTATTCCGGACAATGTAGCAAATATATACTGTATAATATTAGCCATATATTGGTTAGTGGCCATAAATAATTATCAGCTTATCAGTATTTGGCAGAATTTCAATATTGGTGCATCCTTAATTTTGGCATATGTTGCCATCTTTGGAGTATGTTTTTCCCTGGACACTAAGTCTTTTAAACTGATGCAACTGCAATTGGGGCACCTATTATTTGGTGTCTTTAAAACTCTGTTTGTTTCCTCATATTGCTTTGAAAACTCGTATCAAAGTCCTAATTGTCTGACCTCATTTATAGCTGACAGTTACTGCTAATTGGCAATCAACCTAATTTGCCTCTCGGACACATTTGTAATTTTGATTAAGTTACTTCAAAGTAAATCTCCTTATCCATTTAAATAAATACAGTATATTGTATGTATCCAACACCATTTCAGAATTTATTCATGGTCTTTTTAGTATCAGATTTGACAGAAGGGGTTAAGGCCCTGTTCTGAATTCTCTTGGCCCACCAATCTAAGTTTTATTCTAAGAATCCTGAAATAAGGCTGACTTCCTTTTTTGTGTCCTTGTTCTGTATTTTGACTTGCATTGGTTTCTAAAGATAGATTTTAAAATATGAGGCAGTTTCTTAGTTGAACAATCAGAGACACACTGTAGCAAAATTTCAATATTTAAATTAAATGTTTAAAGCAATAAAATAATACTTTTTCTTTTTTGTTAAGACTACAAAATACATAGAACAGCTGTTCAGACTCATGCATCATTGTAACAATTTTGACAGGAAAGTATTTAAATCTCCTTTATTCCGAAGTCACACAGCATGGTGACTGGATACCATTGTTGGACACCAAGTGTTTTGGATCAGACTTTGCAGTCTTACCATTCACAAATATTTGACCTAAAATATTAAAGATTTTCATATTTACTGTCAGAAATATAGCAAAATCCCCCAAAAATGTAAACTTGATAAATATGAGAAATGTTTTCTAAATGTTGCTGAAATGCAATAGTGGGCCTTTTTTTAAATGTAATTCACACAATAGAACCCATCAGAATCTTTCTAGCAAGTCAGTCCACTGTCGGCCATCTTTGGAAAGCTCCAAAGCTTCCGATCAAAAAACATATTTCAAATCAGCTGAAAAATCTGACAATACTGGTATCATAAATTGTGATTCTTTACCTCATATTACTAAAAAAAAAAAAAAAAAATTCTGGCTTGTATAGCAAATGCGCATATGCGTTTTTAGTGTTGATTGACAGGTGATGTCATATTTCTAAAAGGTGATTGGCTCTTTTACCTGTAAGACGGGACTTCCTTTTTACATCCGTTGACTGTTGGGTACTAGAGCTTCTTGGATGAACGTTCCAATTTCTCCCATTCGTTTTAATAGAAGTGGACCATCTCTGCTAAATATCTCTGAAACCATTCAGTAAATCATAGATTAATATTTCAATAGATTTTTGATGTAGCCTTATAAAACATATTGAATTAAGTATAAAGTTGGGCTGTCAATAGATGCAAATTTGTATTCGTATTAATTGCATGCTGATTAATAAATCAAATTCATTGCATACATAAATAATTGCAGAGAAGGGCCCCCAAATAACAATAATTAAATACTTTTACTTACTTAAAGAATTATATTTAAGTAAGTATAAATATATATTATACATATAAGAATTCAGACAATTAAAATGCATTACATTATTGTGGCAGACGAGTAAAGCTTTTAGAAGACAATAAAAAAGTGCCTTTAGAGTGCAATATACTGAGCGGGTTTACATGCACGTTCGTACACCAATTAAGCCAACAAGATGTGTGGTCCTGTAAATTCATCAATGGCTTAAGAATAAACTGATCGACACTAATAGATTTTTACCCATTACCTCAATTTCACCATGCACATAAACACCTTTACTGCCATTCATATCAGCTTATCCAATGTACGCACATGCTGCATCAAGGTTTGATGTCAAAAGCAGAGAATAACTAAATTATTTTAAATCTCACGTAAATGCGGTTTTTTTGCTTTGCTGGATTTTTAAAATAAGCAGATTTTTGGAGGTATCAGCGTATTGGTGTACATGTAAAGGGTTCCGCTTACTGCCCGCTGCTGAAAACAGGTGGTACTACAAGCTTGAATTTCTCAGATGGTAGGAATATTCTATATAACGGTCCGGGGACATGATTAATTATATAATTCACAAAATTTGCACATTAAATTTACAGCCTTAGTGTAAAGAGATAAAAGTGATAATCTTAGAATAAGGTCTGTTGCAAGATTTTCCAAATGAGTGCTAATTATGCTTTTGAATATATATTCTAAGCCATCTTTCATACCACATTTGTAAGACATTAATATACTGGAGGTGTCTAAATAAAAAATGCATGTGTTTGTTTGCATTACTGGCTTTGGTTTTCCTTTTTTGCATTGTATGTCTGAAAAAAAGTTATACAAAGTCTTGCCCTCTTTTTAAACTTTATTTTTCACTCTCTTCTTTTATCCAGTTGGTGACAAAGTCCCAGCAGATATCAGACTGACCTCCATACGCTCTACTACTCTCAGAGTGGACCAGTCCATCCTGACGGGGGAGTCTGTATCCGTCCTGAAACACACAGACCCAGTGCCTGACCCCCGCGCTGTCAACCAGGACAAGAAAAACATGCTCTTTTCTGTAAGACTTTGCTGGACTGTGTGTGTTTGTCAAGTTCTTTTTGCTCTAGTTAAAAATGTTTGTGGCTTTTTTTTTTTTTCAGAGAATATGTTCTTTATACAGTAGATCAGTCCATGGCCCCTGTACAGTGAGTGCCTGGGCCCTCAGGGGTCCAAAAACCCTGATTGATAACCCTGGGTGTATGGAACTGGATTATGTGCAGCCCGTGTGCTGAATAAAACACCACTTGTATTGTTTGCTCCCACGTGTGGACTGAGTCATCACATCGCACAAGCTTTGAGCTTTTAGATGGATAATAACCAGAGAGTAGCTGCCTCAAAGACTCTGCTGAGAAAGTCTAATCGATGTCTGGCCATTTAAGGACAGCAGTAGACCGAAGTCTTAGAGTCATCATTCTGTAGTTTGATTCAATTGTGTAATAAAAATAAATAATAAAAAAACATTTATTTAGAACCCCAGTGAGCAAACCGAAGGCTACTGTGGCAAGGAACACAAAACTCCATAAGATGTTGGTTAATGGAGAAAAATAACCTTGGGTGAAACCAGGCTTACTGTGGGGCCAGTTCCCTTCTGGCTAAATAGCATGAATTTAATGCCAATATTAGTTATTTATGTGCAGTGCAAGTCATGGTTTAAAATTAGTAAACTAAGTAAGTGTTAAAGGTCAGTGTTTAAACAATGAGTTTGTATGAACTGTAAGATTAACAACTAATGTCTTTGAAGTTCATCCTGGATTAACTGCAGAAGTTCACATTGATGCAATTGTCCTTGTTAGTTAGTTAATTGCCAACAAAAGCCTTCATCGGCCAACTGTCTTATGTATTCCATTTTAAGAGTGTAGTTCATCATTAGATCAAGGTGACGCAGGCAGAGATCAGTGAGGTGATGTAGTTCAACAGACCAGTCATTTCGGTGAGGTCTATCCTAAATCCAAGGTTCAGGCAGTGGCACATGAAATATCCCACATCTTATGGTTGGAGTTAGCATCAGTTCATCCTCTGAAGTCAATCATAATAGACTGAAGTGATATCTGGCTGGCACCGGCATATGAATCCAGAGGTTGAGACAGGAAAACGAATAATAGCGTAGATGCCATTAAATGTTTTTTCTTTTTGCAGTTCTAGATCATGATAAATGTTTCTGGTTCCGGCAGACCTAACTAAAGCAGCCTAATTGTGAATTGTTGGATAAATTAGGTGTATGTGTGGCTAAATAGATGAGTCTTTAGTCTAGACTTAAACTGAGAGAGTGTGTCTGCATCTCGAACAGTGTTAGGGAGAATATTCCATAGTTTAGGAGCCAAATAGGAAAATAATCTACCTCCTTTTGTGGATTTTGATATTCTAGGAACTATTAACAGTCCAGAATTTTGTGATCATAGTGACCGTGTTGGAATATAGTGTGGTGGGTCACTACTCATTACAGGTACTGTGGGACTAGACCCTTCAAATCTTTGTACATAGTTAACAACATTTTTAAATTAATACAAAATTTAACAGGTAGCCAATGTAATGATGATAAAATAGAGCTAATATTATCATATTTCTTGGTTCTAGTCAGCACTCTGGCTGCGGCATTTTGAACCAATTGAAGTTTGTTTATTGAACTTGCTGGACATCAGTAATACATTACAATAATCTAGTCTAGTCTTGAGGTCAAGAATGCATGAATTCATTTTTTGACATCAGCAACCCGGAGCATGTGTCGTAACTTGGCAATATTTCTGAGGTGGAATGCTGTTATATAAACATTGGAAAAACATTTGATTTGATCAAATCATTGGAATTTTATTTTATCATTGGAAATCAGATTGGTATCAAATATAACACCGTCGCTGTAGAAGATGATGTAACAGTACATCTATCGAGAGTAAAATTAGATTTTAGTGGGTTCGTTTTAGAGGTTTTTGATCCAATAATTAGTACCTCTGTTTTGTCGGGAATTGAGTAGAAGGAAAGTTCTGGCCATCCGATCGTTATTTCAGTGATACATTGCTAATTTGGAGAACTGTGAATTTTCATTGGGTTTCGACAATATATAAAATTGGGTATCGTCAACATAATAGTGGAAACTTATTCCATGATTCCTGATAATATTTCTTATGGGAAACGTATATAAAGGGAAGAGCAGAGGCCCTAAAACTGATCCCTTTGGCACTCTATACTTAACTTTTGTTTGGTTTACACAGACAAAGTGGTAGCGGTCTGATAAATAGGACCTTAATCATGCTAATGCAAGTCTGCAAATGCTAACATGATTCTCAAGCCTATTTAAGAGAATCATGTCATGATCTATTGTGTCAAAGGCAGCACTAAAATCTAAAAGCACTCGAATAGAAATATAGCCACGATAAGATAAGAGCAAGTCATTTGTAACAGATAAGTGTTAGAGAAGACTGTATCTATATTTTCTGTAATTGCATCTAGTTCTTCTAGACTTTTTTTGCTTACTGAGTATATCTGATAAATCTGGGAGATTATTATTGAAACTATCTTTAGGTGTCGAAACAATAGTTCTACCAGAATGATAGCATGGTGTAAATTTAATAACATTAGCTGATCGCAGGATACAAGAGATGTGTTCATGATCTGAGATGTCATCACTCTGTGGCAGAATTTCTATAGTATCAACATCAACTCCATATGACAGAATTAAATCTAGCATATGATTATGGCGTGTGAAGTGAAGCTCAGAGTGGGTGTGGGGAGTGAGATGAGTGTCAGCCAGATGTTGGTTCCCTACAGTGTTGGGGACAGGAGTCTTGTCATTCGTAATTTGTTTTATGTCACTCTTCTTTTAGCCACACTGATTTCCTTATTCAGTGTGTTCCACGCCTGGTTGTACATGACTTTATCCCCACCTCTGTAATCATGCTCTTTGTCCTGACAAAGCTGCCTTAGTTCTGCTGTAAACCACAGTTTGCTTTTGTTGTATGTTAAATAAGTCCTAGTAGGAATGCACATATCCTCACAGAAACCGATATATGATGTAAATGTATCTGTGAGCTCGTCCAGGTTGGTGTCTACAGCCTCAAAAAACCTCCAAGCAGTGCAGTCAAAGCAGGCTTGTTGTTCCAGTTCTGCTTTATTGGTCCAACCCTTTACAGTCCTTACTACGGGCTGATTTTAGTTTCTGCCTGTAGGTTGGAAAAAGTTGAACCAGACAATGATCAGAGAGTAACAAAGCTGCTCTAGGGACAGAGCTATATGCATCCTTCATTGTTGTGTAGCAATGATCCAGTATATTTCTGTCTCTGGTTGGGCATGTAATATGCTTTTTGTATTTGGGCAGTTCACGTGTGAGGTTTGCTTTGTTAAAATACCCAAGAATAATAATAACCGGGGTCCGGGTATTGTTGTTCCGTGTCTGAAATTTGATCAGCCAGCTGTTGCAGTGCGGCGCTCACGCACACGTGTGGTGGGATATAAACACTCACCAGAATAAACGAGGAAAATTCTGTATCGCTTAGGCTTACAGTTAATAAGAGCGATTCCAATGTAGGACAGCACTTCTTCTTTAACTTTTGTTACATCTGTACACCAACCTTCATAGATGCAAAAGCATGTACCACCGCCTCTCAATTTCCCTGTTAAATCCGCGATGCGATCTGCTCTGAACACCTGAAAGCCTGGCAGATGTAACACGCTGTCCGGAATGGCTTCACTCAGCCAGGTTTCTGTGAAGCACAAGGCAGCAGAGGTTGAAAAGTCTTTGTTTTTACGGGTGAGGAGATGTAGTTCGTCTGTTTTGTTAGGAAGAGAATGGAGATTCGCTAGATGAATACTCTGCAGCACCGGTCGAACGCCGTCCCAACAGAGCTTGAATAACATGCCAGCTTGTCTCCCTCGCCTGCATCTCTTGAACAGAACAGTTGTACCTCCAACTAAAATGTCCAGAAAAACATCTGAATAGTCAAAAACCGGGAAAAGATTGTCTGGTATATGCTGCCAAATGTTCAGCAGTTCGTCCCTAGTAAAACTGGACAAACAAACAAAAAAAGAATTGGAGAGCTCCACACTGAGGCGGCCTTCCGTGGCACCATCTATAGTACTGTAAATATAGTGCTAAATAAGAGTTTATAAATTTGTATTAATTATTTAGCAATTTTATGTTTGTTATTTACTATATTAAATTATAGTCAATAAATTATAGTAGCCTATCGGCCACCCTGCTCTCTGGGTTTAGTTTAGCATTAGCCAGCATGTGTAAATTTGATCTGATTTCAGATGCCCGAGCCCGAAAGGCATTTGTGGCTGGAGTCTCTATTTCCATGTTCCTTACAGTAGAATGTCCCATAACAAGAGCACTTTCAAAATGATTCTCAGTAGGTGCATCACTAAGTGGGCAGAATCGTCTGGAAACCTTAACAGGAATGGGAGTGGTGTCGCTTTGCTGAGCGAGTATGCCATTGAAACGCCCTGCTTTGGGGGCTCAACAGCCGGAACCAAAGTGTGTGTGTTGCTCACTGTTCTACCCGCATCCAAAACATATCTACCAGCTTCTCTTTCTCACTGACCCCCACTAGCATTTGGATGTATGTCTCTATAGTGGGTCGCACACTGGTCTTGTCTGCCAGATGACATGGTGCAATCTAAAATTAAAAAAATAGTTTTCTATGAATTTACGCACACCACCGCCACAACTCTGTGTCTGTCGGCGGCGGTCACCTAAAACTCCTGAGGCTGCTCAAATTTCTGCCCCATCACAGAGCACAACTCTAATATTTTCCATTAAATTTGATCCAAATCATTATCAATGGACCACTATTATTTTCACTAGCCTTGGTCATTCTTTAAGAAGGGAAAAACCTTGTAACATTTGTGTGTACTGTCATTCACACAACATGCCCTGTGTTTGATACCTTCACCGCTGCTGATGGAAGAAGCAATAGTAAACATGTGGCATGCAATGCAGGAAGCAATAACATTTGCACAAAAAAGAGAGCCAATTTTTACTCCCATTTGGCAACTGGCAAGTGGTAATTTTAATTCCTGAATACATCCTAAGCTTGTTATAACTAATGTAGGTGATGTTACAACAGCAAACTGTGCCGTTATTGTCTCTGCAGTAACTCACTATATTACAGTTCTTCTCATCTCAAGCCTTTCCATGCATCTAATAACCATGTGCATGTTCATGTATTTTTATGCAGGGTACAAACATTGCAGCAGGGCGAGCGATAGGTGTGGTAGTGGCCACAGGTGTACACACTGAGATTGGGAAGATCAGAGATGAGATGGCAGCCACTGATCCAGAGAGAACCCCTCTGCAGCAGAAACTTGACCAGTTTGGAGAGCAACTCTCAAAGGTACAGCTCTTTTCTCTCTTCTCTGCACTTTCCCTTTTTTATTCTTACCTTCACTTCTTTTGTTTCTCCAGTAGCTATGTACTCTGTAGCTATGTCTGTGTTCAGTATAGCACCATACTATATTTGCAGTACACTGTAATAATGATAACATGGCGTTGTTACGTTAAAGGGTTGGTTCACACCAAAATATAAATTCTCTCATCATTTACTCATCCTTATGATATTCCTGGCGTGTTTCTTTCTTCACCAGGTCATATTTGAAGGAAAATAGCTCAGTAGTTCCTTAAAATGCAAGTGGATGGTAATCCGACTTTTGAAGCTCCAAAAAGAACAGATAGTCATCATCAACATCATCCATATGACTCCAGCAGTTAAATTAATGTCTGAATTGCCAAAATGAGCAGTATACACCAGAGCATAGTGCATTTGGTACTGTAATAGAATCTAATGTATTATTTAGCAAAATTGTTGACTGACCATTACTCTCCTCTGCAAAAGACCAGTAGCTCATGCAGCCCGCTGGCAAGTTGGCGCTTTAAAGTGAAAAAACAGTTATGTTTATTTAAAAATAAGTCTACCACAGCAATAGAAATAACAGACACAACACAGCTGCACACAAACCAGAGAACCGAACATACTAAATATGTCTGATTCTGAACTGGTCAGCATTTTGTGACAGACCTCCAACTGAAGAGATTGATACCTCAGGGAAAATATTCAGTAGGTGTAACATTCTCAGCCAAAATCAAGTAGTTTTAAACCGGCTAGTGAGGTGCAGGCTTCAATATACTGTTATGAGAATGTTTATGGGCCGATACCAGTTCATACTGGGCATGGTAATAAAATAAACCAAACGATCGAAAGAATGTACTGTCGCTTGTTACAGCTTGTTAGGACCAAAACTCTGATTAAGAAAGAATATATACTTTTTTGATGATGGGCAAAGAAATGCATCTATTCTCTAACTACAAACTCATCAGACATGTTTAGTAAGTTCAGTTCTCTGGTTTGTGTGCAGATGTGTTGTGTTCTGTTAAAATACATTCGATTTTGGTTTGTTTCTCACCAAAGCTCATGATATACTTGGATAACTATCATGAGTTTCATGGAATAAATTATTAAACTTCTGAATTATATTTTTGTGTCCTTTTGAAGCTTGAAGAGGTGGTGAACATAAACTGCCATTGTGTGATCACTGAGCACAGCATTTTTCACAATTTATCCCTTTGTCTTAAGAAAAAAAAAGAAAGTCAAATTGGGTTATAACAACACAGGGGTGAGTAAACAATGATGGAATTTTCATTTTGGGGTGAACTATCCCTTTAAGATGAATGGGCAAAATTGGAATGCCCATCCAAGGAGCTCTAGTGCCCAACGGTCAACAGGTGTAGAAAGGAAGTCTTGCCTTACAGTTAAAAGAGCCAATCAGCATTTATATACAGATATCGCCTGTCAATCAACTCGAGAACGCAAATGTGCATTTGCTGGACAAGCGTTATTTTTTTAGCCCAATATGAGGTCAATAAGCACAATGTTTTATTCGAGTATTGTCAAATTTGATTGCTGATTTGAAATATGTTCTTTGATTGTAATATTGACCAACCTTTTTTGAGATTTTGGTCTTTCCACTTTCAAGTAGATAGGAGCTGCACAGTCATGACTGGAAATAGCCTCCAGAGAGAGTTTCAAAGATGGCCGACAGTGGACTGCCTTGCTAGAAAGACTTTGCTGTAAAATGTACATCAGTACTTAAATAATACATGAGGTTTAACAGAAGAATTAATGCAATTATAAAATTAAAAGCTTCACATTTCTGCCTTTAAACCCTCCAAATGTTGTCCCCATTCACTTCCATTGTAAGTGCCTCACTGTTTCCACGTTTTTTGCTTTTTTTAAGAAAAGGAGGGATGAGTTAAATACATTTTTGTAGTAATCAATGTTATGCCTCAAATGCTGTCGATTAAGCTTATCTTGTATTGAACCCGGAATATTCGTTTAAGCACACACTTATCGTTTTGACATTTGATTTATCAGCTTGACAGACTTCTTTTTATATACTAGTTGTTAGAATGCAGTATATGGGAGACCAGGGCTAGCTGTCAAACTTGGATAAATATTTCTCAATGTGGGTTAATTTTTAAAAGTCATTTTCTGCATAGCAACAAAGCTTGAAGTGTTGGCTACAAAAAAGTAAATGAACATTTTTACCATTCTTGTCTAGGATAAAAAGATACAGTTCATTGATCAAAGATTGACTTTTTGTGACAACAATATTTTGATAACACACTAAATTACTCAATTAGTATCACCATACTAAATTGTGTTTTTAAACAGCAAATATTTCATTGACAGACCCTCTCATCAGCCATGTAACAATCAACAGTCACAATGTAACAGAACATGTCAGTGTTATCGACAGGCCCAGAGGTTTTGTCGAAAGTAGCTATTTTTCTTCCATCATTCTCTCTCTGTCTGTCTGAAGGTGATCACGGTGATCTGTGTGGCAGTGTGGGGTATTAACATCGGTCACTTCAGTGACCCCGTCCATGGAGGCAGCTGGCTGCGTGGAGCTGTGTACTACTTTAAGATCGCCGTAGCCCTGGCTGTAGCCGCCATTCCTGAGGGTGTGCAAATGTTATTCTAGTTCTTTATTTCTGCCTTAGACTTAATACAGTGTTTCTCAGGAACATTAGGCCTTCAACTATTAAGCTATAGCTATTAACCAATAGCTGCTAATTCATGTAAAATAATGTTTATATAGGCCTAAATGTTGAAAACATTTTAAATCAACAATGACATTGTTTTTCATACGAGTTTGATTTTCAAAAACATAATATAGTTTATATGGTAAAATATAATCTTATCTCTTTACGAGTTTTTTTTAGCCTGTTTCCTCCTTGTTATCCTAACTCACCACTGTAGTCTTTTCATCTGTCTCACAGGTCTTCCTGCTGTGATCACTACTTGCCTGGCACTTGGCACGCGCCGCATGGCCCGCAAAAATGCCATAGTCCGTTCCCTACCATCTGTGGAGACCCTCGGCTGCACTTCTGTCATCTGCTCTGACAAGACGGGCACACTCACCACCAACCAGATGTCTGTCTGCAGGGTGAGAGAGAGAGGGAGACAGATGCATTGTGGAATATATCATATTTTAGTGTTATTAACAGAAGATAGGGAATAGAGATCAATAACATGGAATGATGCTTAAAAAACACTTTAACCTCTCTGACTCTGTTCGAACGTACTAACTGCGTGCGTTTGTATGCATGGTATGCATGTGTGTTTGCAGTTGTTTATTGTGGACGTTGTCGCGGGTGAGAGGTGTCTACTGAACGAGTTTACTGTAACTGGATCTACTTATGCACCTGAAGGGGAAGTGTGAGTTTATTTTGCATCTAAAGATGCACACTTACTCGTACACACACACTCCTGGATTCTTGCTTTAACTCTTAAATCTCTTCGGAAATAACATGCGGTGTACATAAACATTCATGGGATCTCTTCATACCCAGTGACTCTTCGTGTTCCCCTCATTCTCTTTTCCTAATCAACTATACCCATTATTTTCTCCTTAACTCACACAGTCCTCCTCCATTCCCTCCCTCCCTGTCTTTGTCTGTTTCAGGTATAAGGATGATGTACCAGTACGCTGCAGTCAGTATGAGGGTTTGGTGGAAATGGCTTCTATCTGTGCCCTGTGTAATGACTCCTCATTGGACTACAATGAGGTGTGTGCAGAAATGTGCAAGTAAACATACTTAATTTGATGCAACTTATTTGTGATGCAATTCAGTCTTAATTATATCACTCTCTCCCTATCTCACTCAAAATCACAGAGTAAAGGGGTGTATGAGAAAGTGGGAGAGGCAACTGAGACTGCTCTGTGTTGTCTGGTGGAGAAGATGAACGTGTTTGACACAGACCTGAGAGGCCTCGCACCTTCTGAAAGAGCCACAGCCTGCTGCTCGGTGAGTGTCCGTGTGTTTTGGATGCTAAACCACAGCATGGGATACTGGTGTGTTGGTGTTCCCACTATGCAGCAAGTGGAGCATTAAATACAGGGCGGGTAATAACAGATAGACAGATTGCAACTGAACATTGGAACTCTGTTGCTTATGTACACATTCAATAAACTCATGAATCCAACCGGTTCAACCTGATTGATCTATTGTTTTTAGGGGCCAAGCACCGAAAATGCTATTGGATGTTAGTATTCTTCTTCTTACTGTTCTTCCGCTGAATGTCCATGGCTGGCCATAGAACCGAACATAGGAAAGTTATTCAATTTGGCACACTGATAGAGATTATTCTCAAATGTAACTGACCCAAATTTGTGGTCTCTCACTCAATCCCTCTAGCACCACCAACATTTCAAATTTTCACTTACGTTTCAAACTTCTTAGAAACAAAATTCCCTATTTGCCCCATAAGGAAAATATTCCATCGTTTTCAGCTACACCCACTCAATTTTCCACGATTTCAAATTGTCAGAAAAACCTACTATTTATTGTTAAAGATAATTGACCACAGGTGTCAATCCTGACCATTCTTCCTCTCCCAGCCTCACTCTCCATAAACATCGCTCGGCCACGCCCACATCACTACAGTGTAATTTAGGGCCATATCTCAAATATTTCAATATCTCAAGGTGCTCAATAAGTTTTCATAAGACTTGTGTTGTAAGCTTCCATGGGTCATGCAGAGTACATTGATCCCAAATTTTCCTTCGACGACCAAAATTCCTGTCCGCCATTGTTAAGTTACTTTTTCTAAATCCTCCTAGAACGCAAGTCAGATTTTCACAAAATGTTCCATGTGTCATCTAGAGACACTCAAGACAAAAAGTTATGAAAAGCTTTTTGACAGATCAAACCATTCTCGGTTAATGCATCAACAAATATAATGGCAAGATGCCAATAAGTATCTGTGGCTGTATCTCTTGAACGCTTTGGCCTTTTAACATGAAAATGCATATATGGCATTGTGACTAAGCCCTTACAATCTAAATGTTTGCCATTGGTGTGCTTGGCCCCATAATCTCTGCTTGCAGCTATATTATAACAGCTGCACTGTCTAAAATTTAACTGTGAACAGTGTATATGAAACCACATTTAAAAAATAACAGACAAAATGCAAGAATGCATCGTTAGTTGACAAGTTTTTCTGGTGAACAGTATGGCCCTGTGGGTCCACTAGCTGTTTAAAATTTTACAAAAAGGAGAATTCATACTGGTCTAAGCATGTAGACCCATACTGAATCTTCTCTGCAGATTTTCACAGATGTCCCATCATTTAAATAAATCTGTACATTGCTCTGCCCCTCTAAAAATAAATTCTGAAGCGTTGTGGGCTATGCTGTTTCATGTGATATGTTGTCTGCTTGAGAGAGAGAGAATTTTTTTTCCTAAAAATATTTGTAAAATATCAACAAATCAAATGTATACAAATCAGTGTTGGGGTAGCGACTTTGAAACTGTAAAATTCCTAAGATATCCTGCCCCTTTATCCATCCCCTTTCTCTCCTTTGTAAATGAGATTATCAAACTAAACTAACGACGTACCTCCTTTCCTTCAGTTGGCCTTTGTCAGACTTTATTGGTGGGAAAAGCCATCAAAAAAGTTTCACGCTTCAAACAAGTGCAGTGATGCAGCTGCCGCTGTTTTAAAGATTTGCGTGTTGATTACATTCACAGATTTTTAGAAGAGCTGAGATATATTTTAGGGGTGCTAAAGCCCCCGGACAATGTGGCGTTTTACTGGAAAAGCTACAATATTGTGAAAATATACGCTACTGAAAAAATTAGTAGCATTGCTATTTTAGTTAACTACTCCACTGAACCACTGTGTATGAAAAGTATGCTCACATTGATTTAAAGAAACATCTATAATGCGTTCCCTCCACCTTTCTCTTACCCACATTCTCTTTCTCTCTCTTTCAGGTCATAAAGCAGTTAATGAGGAAGGAGTTGACTCTGGAGTTTTCTCGAGACAGGAAGTCCATGTCTGTATTCTGCTCCCCAAACAAACTCACTCGCTCGGCTTCAGGGGCAAAGATGTTTGTTAAGGTCTGGCTTCTGTCTTTCCTGTCTTTTTCCATTCATTTCTTTTTATGGTCACTGAAATGTTCTGAATGTTACCCTAATAATGTTTTAGCAAAATATACTTTTAAGTAATTAAAGAACAACCTATTTTAGCATGAACTATTATTTTAAAAAGTTTATTTAAGAAGAGGACATTCAATAGCCTCTTGGTGTCTGTTATCTCTTACTATCAATCCCACTACATAAAATGCATCTCATGATCCTGACCTGACAGGGGGCGCCAGAGAGTGTACTGGAGCGTTGCCGCTGGATACGGGTAGGTGGTGGTACTAGGGTGCCACTGACCTCTGACCTAAGGGAGCAGCTCTTAGGCACAGTACGAGAATGGAGCACGGGTCGTGACACACTACGCTGTCTTGCCATAGCAACCAGGGACACGCCCCCTGACACTCGTACTCTGAATTTAGAAAACTCTGCAGCCTTCTCAGAATATGAGGTGAGCAACTTGGAGAAAAACGTCAACAGTTTGAAATCGAGACCTTAAGTTTTAAGACATTACATTGTGAAACTAGACTTCTCTCCCAAAAGAATTGACCAACATTTTTTTACATTTCAAATATGAGTGGCACGACCTGATCTGTTCTCTTTGCCTCTCTCAGTCGGACTTGACATTCGTGGGCTGTGTGGGAATGTTGGATCCGCCCAGGAAGGAGGTACTGAATGCAGTGCGGATGTGCAGACAGGCAGGCATACGGGTCATCATGATCACAGGTGCGTTAAACAAATTTCTTTGTGTAAAAGATGCACAAGAAATGAGAAAAACAAAAGTGCAGATTCAGATTAACTCTGCTCTCATGGTCAAAAATGGTGTAAAAACAATCATGTCCCACTTGTGATGTCAGTCAGCTTTAGGTCGACACTTAATTTAGGGCATTTTGTAAGAAGTTTGATTTGCATGTGAACACTCCAACTAATTCAGACCATCTCATATCTCAAGTGCTATGAAGCTAAAACAATGACTTCAGTATTTGTGTCTTGAATTTTAGAGGTGGAATTAGCTGTAAATATTCAGATTATAAAATTATTCAGATTAAGAAATTCAGATTGTAAAAAATAGGCCAAAGGTCAAGCTTCTGTGTTCCTCACAGAGATTTTGAGGTTTTATCAGAATACTTGTTTTTAGTGTTTTGGCCAATCAAACTGCTTCCAGAATTCTCTGGTGCGGTCCGTTGTAGACATATGCTGCGTCCCAATTCGCATACTATCCGTCCTAAATAGTATTCGAAAATAGAATTAGTACGTCCCAAATTGTAGTATGTTGAAATGAGTGTTCCAAAGATACCCGGATGGTCTACTATTTCCGGTCAGAATCCGAAGTGCAGATCGATGCACACTCTAACGGCTAATATTGCCCACAACCCATTGCGTGCGGGAGGGAGGAGCTTTGAGATGATGCAAACATGGCGGCCGGATGCGGCAGCGGAGATGCGCCCTCAGTTTTTAAGTGTAAGAACTTAAACGTTTAGCGCTAATTAAAGTTATATTTTATTGTCTCATAATATTAATGGATTTGTGTTGTGCAAAAAAAGTACCGTGTTTATCTTGTAGGGTCCGATGAAGACACTGAGTGCCTCATTAACTGGCGCATTGCACTGCATTGCATTGGACATATAAGAATGAATGGAATGCAGAATGTTTGTTTAACTGTCGCGGTGTGCGTAACTAGGCAACCACGTTCTCTTCCATTGCATGACGTCTTCGTAGTATGTCCCAGAACGTGCATACTCTTTTGCTACACACTCAAAAGTATGTACATTTTCTTCAAAAAAAGAGTACATACTTTTAGGTCTTAGTATAAGTAGGCGAATTGGGACGCAGCGATAGTTTACTTATTTACTGTGGAACTGACCTTTGACCTAATTTGTTTACAATCTGAATAATCTTCTTTATCTGAGACTTTGAACCTGTAATTTTATCATATGAAAATGTACAGCTAATTCCACCTCTAAACAATTTAAAACAAATTTTTTTTTTTTTTAAATACAGACATAAAATATACCACAGAAATCTTACATTTTGTTAAATGTCACATGTCTAGAATTCAAATAAAAATATCATATTTAGTCATTGGTCAGATACTTAAGTCATTGTTCTAGCTTTGTTCTAGTTATTCTACAAATACCAAATATTTTTTTATATTCTATGTGCAGGAGTTAAATTGGGCCGGAACGGTCTGTAATTGTATTTTAAGGGTAAAAAAATAAAAAAGTCTTATAAAAAAAAAAATGCTTGTTTGTCAATCCATTCCAATTTCTTTTATTCTTCCAAATGTGCGTTGTTTTTTTTTTTAACCATTTGACACATTTCGTCTCTCTTTACCAAATGTACTTGTTTAAAAAGTTAATTATGCTTCACTCTAGTCAGATGCGCATGCTGGTAGAGGCAGCCTATTCGAGAGCTTTACGAGACCGCCTGTCCTCGCATATAGACGCACATTAGATTTCTGGATCTTGCCGTGGTCTAATCTCTACTGCTCACTTTTTTTTTAGATAAAAAAATATGAAGGTAAATCAGTTGCAAAACACAAGCTTGCTTATTTGGATTTGAGAACGTGTACAAGAAATATTTGTACTCAAAAATTGAAATTTACACTCAAAGTACTGATGTGAAAACTTCACAATTGCAGACTAGTCACAAATGTGTGAAATGACATTCACTACTACTAACTAAAATACAACTAAATTGTGAATTCAAAACACAAGCTTTGAATTATTGTCTGTAAGTCCTGATTGCATCATTCAACTTCAAATTTTTATTTGACAAGTTTTCTCATCAGTGCTGTGAGTGTAAAGTACAAATATTTATTGTTCTCAAATCACAAGTTCTCAAATCCATATATGCATGCTCTCGAGTTTTGCTACTGATTTATCTTCATAAAAAGACCACTCGATCAACATACTGTAAAAGGTTTCACTGTTATTTATATTTACAGTATGTGTGTACTACATTTTTGTTGATTCAGTATTTATTTTTATTTTGTGTGGGGTTTTTTTGTTTTGTTTTCTGTAAAAGAAAAAAGAAATTAGCAAAAAGTCTTAAATCTTAAATAAATTATAAGAAGTCTTAAATTTAATTTGCTGAGGTCTTAAATTTTGGTGCGTGAATAGAGGACATGCAAAAAAAACATCAGAATCTGCGCCAGTCATAATCATCTCTCTCTCTCTCTCTCTCTCTCTCTCTCTCTCTCTCTCTCTCTCTCAATCTCTTGTACATTTAGCAGCTGACGCTTGAGTTTAGTGAAGTGCGTTTTTACTGAATTTATGATGTTACACATGTATAAACCTTCATAAACCCATTAATCCAAAATGCAAATGGCGTTATTATGCATCTTTGTAAGCGAGCAATACGCTAACACTGTCGCTCCAGCTTATAATCAACGAAGCGGTCAATTTTACAATTTGTATGCGCGCGAGGTTGGAGCGGTATTTGACGCCTTTCAAATCGTTGCGCTTCCTTATTTTACACCCCCTTTGACAATAATTGTAAAGCTAACAGAACTACTCTGCTGCAAAGTTACACCTGTTATATCGCTCATCTCCATCTCTCTAGATCTGACATATACAGGTATTTTTCTCTGCCATTTGAATCAGTCAATTTAAAAAAAAAAAATAATAATAATAATAATATTAATATACTAGTATAAATGTTACAATATTAATAATATACATATAAAAATATATTATATTTAATATTTAGTATATAATCTGTTTTCAGTATACATCATAACTAATTATGCAGCACAGTTCTCTTTCATAATTCAGTCTGTTAACATTTTCAATACATATTAACTTTAAACATCCATTTTTAAGGTAACTGATGAGTTTGGATTTTTTCTTGAGATATTTCACACAAAAATTTAAATTGTCATCACTTACCTTCATGCTGTTGCAAACCTGTATGACTTTCTTATTTCAATGGATATCAAAAGGAGATATTAGGGAGTTTCAGTCACCATTCACTAACATTGAATGATAAAAAGATGCAGTGACAGTGAATGAGACTACCGGTAAACGTTTTGCTTAACATCTCCTTTTTTGTTCCACAGCAGAGAAAAATTCATTCAGACTATAGTGTGAGCAGTGATGACAGAAATGTCATTTTTAAATGAACTGCCCTTTAACTTCCTGTTAAAGTATTTGTTAAAGATATCTGCCAAGAAACAAAATATATAAATGTTATTCAGCACATGCTAGAACTTATTCACATCAGCGCCATATTTAATTTTTGACGAGAATGATAACGAGGCTGTGAGGGATAGACGTACAGTCTCTTCGATGAGATGTACTGCAGTTTAAAGTGTTTTTGGATCATTCTGCACAATATCTTTTCAAGGACACACAAAAAACTCCAGACAACATGAGTTGTGGAAAATCAGATGGGATATTGGAGCTTTTAACTGCTTTATACCATTCGTGCCTTTGAAGAAATGGTAAGTCTATCTCTCACAGCCTCGTTTCCATTCCCATTCAAAATCAAAGATGGCGCTACTGTGAATAAGGTCTATAGACCAATCCT
Organism: Moxostoma hubbsi; assembly: GCA_032164185.1. Taxonomy (NCBI): domain Eukaryota; kingdom Metazoa; phylum Chordata; class Actinopteri; order Cypriniformes; family Catostomidae; genus Moxostoma; species Moxostoma hubbsi. The sequence continues at coordinate 15,284,186 of JAVLUX010000012.1, read as the reverse complement.
CTTAATTATAAAAATGTACAGTGCAGTAAGTGGTGGCAGAAAGCCCACTGAGTGTTGTGTTAGATTTGACAGATTAGAGGATTAAACAAAAGTATGATAAATACTATATTTGAATGGTAAAACCATCATAAATACAAATATATTCTTAGCGATACAATTACTATAACGAAATTAGTTTTTTTTTTTCTTATTGCAAAAGTGGTCTTACATTTTTCTTTTTTTTGGCCTTAAAAGGTCTTAAATTTCATTCCTTCGAACCTGCAGATACCCTGTATTAGAATAACAATTTGTGTAAAAGTTTGTTGGTATAAGGTGTTTGTTTCCCCCATTAAGATCAATGTGCATTTACTTTTAATTGTAACATAATTAGATATAAGTTCAGCATGTTCTATAAGATGACCAACAACCTAGGGCAAGAAGAATGTAACTTGTCCCAGCTGTCATGATTTTTATAAAATATTATTAAGAATGATATCAAATGTATTTTATATGTTTCTTTGCCATCAAATGTAAAACACTAAACCAGATATATCCCATGTAATTATTTACTTTCATAATTAAGTTGAATAATGACACATAAAAGATGACAGACAAATCATTTAACAGAATCCCAGTAAAATTGATCCATCTGAAAGAAAAAAACTTCTATGAATTACATACCATACAGGCCTGACACCCATGTATTTGATTAAATACGTAATTATTAAAAAATTATCATTATTATTTGTAATCTCCTGATTTTACGGTTCCCCCAAAATATATTTTCACTGTTGTGACCATAACCATATAGGCAATGTATCAAAGTCCAACTGAAGTCCTATGATCCATGATTAGTTGACACTAGTGGCAGAACCAATCGACTACTGGACTCGTCGTGCTGTCATTGCAACCCCTAGTCTGAATGTGAATTTTTTTTTTTTTTTTTTTTTTTCAGATAACATCCATACCAACACTCACAAATATGGTAGTGAGTCAATCTGAGATTCTCATTCTGTGTTGGTTTGTGTAGGTGACAATAAAGGCACAGCCTTGTCTATCTGTCGTCGTGTGGGCATCATCACGGAACAGGAGGAAGAGGAGGCTGAAGGCGGTCCATTTGGGAGTGGTCTCACAGGACGAGAGTTTGATGAGCTGCCACCTCACCTGCAGCGTCAGGCCTGCCGCACTGTCCGCTGTTTCGCCCGAGTCGAGCCAGCACACAAGAGCCGCATCGTTGAATACTTGCAAAGCCTCAGTGATATCACGGCTATGGTGAATGCACGCTTACAGAAATAGCCCATTTACACCTGGTATTATGTGTTTCGGACAATCCCATCATGAGTGGACAGTGCTAAATACAGATATAAACAAGGTCTGAACATTTTGTGATCAGATCATAAAAACACATACAGAGGAAGTCAAAAACGCATGTGACCACATCGCAGTTGAAGTGTAAACGCTAATCCATCCTGATACGTTCGAGAATGAACTCTCACCCTTTCTTTCTTTCTTTCTTTGTTTAGACGGGTGATGGTGTGAATGACGCTCCTGCTCTGAAGAAGGCTGAGATTGGTATTGCCATGGGCTCAGGCACAGCAGTGGCTAAATCTGCTTCAGAGATGATCTTAGCCGACGATAACTTTTCAACCATCGTGGCTGCAGTGGAAGAGGGCCGAGCTATTTACAACAACATGAAACAGTTCATCCGCTACCTTATTTCTTCTAACATCGGAGAGGTAGTCTGGTGAGTCCACAGAAAGACTAAAAGTAAACTAGAAATGTTACAATTAAAGTATTTCAACAGTATCAGACCCAGTTTACACATGCAGTCTGTTTATTACAAAGATGCATCCCGGGTGATCCGATCACACGTGGTCAGGTGAGACACATTGCGGTTTACTACTGGTCGCTTTAATTCGTCTCCTGTGTCCACTTGTGCTCGGATTTCAAGGAGAGGGTCTCTGATTTCATGACGAAATACATCAAGCATACATCAGTTTTGTTACTGCATGACAATAAACTGCAAAAAAGTCATAAAATACAAAAAGCGGGAAACAAACTGCATACTGTTTCTCACAGATGCAGTTAAAATGTATTCTAAGCACAAACATAACATTTTGGGTAGAAACAACTTTTTCACCCTGTTTACACCTGTATTTAATGCTGACCACTTGTGATTGGATCACCCGAAAACGCATCTTTTTTTTATTTTTATTTTTTTATTTATTAGTATATACAAATGTTTTTTTTTTATTATTGAGCAAAACACAAATTAACAAGACAAAGCAGCTTATACATACACACACATACACATGTGTATGTGTGTGTGTGTGTATATATATATATATGTATATGTATATGTATATGTGTATATGTAAGTATGTATGTGTATATATTATATATTGTGATAAGTTTAAGGACTAGGTTAATTTAATGTCATATAATAGTAATCATTGTTATTAATTACATTTTTTCTGGTGATGTTGTGGAGAGAGAGAAAAAGAAAGATATAGATTTAAACTTAGATAGATATGGAATAATCAGTTTTAATAATAATAATAATAATAGTTGTAGTAATAGTATAATACTAGTAATAATAAGAATAATAACAATAATAGCAGTAGTAGTAGTGCAAACAATAACATCATCTCAGCTTTATGAAATTTTAAACTAGTCAATAAAATGATTGCTGATATACGAAGCTCTCTAGGTCCGGGGGACGCTCCACCACCACCGGCGGGCACATCCAACAGACCTGCCCGACACAGACACCAACCCCAACCCTAATCCCCCTGGCCCCCCCCTCCCCCCGCCGCTGGCAATCCCAAACCAGCGGTTAAGCCTCTGTGCAACGCTATGTCTTCCTCCACAAAGGATACTGGGGCACCACGACAGGCACCTCCAATACTTAACTTTTAAATAAAGAATTGTTTAATTAGATTGTTTTCTACGTTGACTACTGAAATTTTGGTATTCTGACAACCGTTGTAACCATTGTCTCTCTCGCTCTCTCTCTCTCTCTCTTTCTTTTGCAGTATTTTCCTCACAGCTGCTTTGGGTATGCCTGAGGCTCTCATCCCAGTCCAGCTGCTGTGGGTCAATCTGGTGACGGATGGCTTCCCAGCCACTGCTCTTGGTTTCAATCCCCCTGACCTGGACATCATGTCCCGCCCTCCACGCTCCCCCAAAGAACCACTAATTTCTGGCTGGCTCTTCTGCAGATACCTCATCATTGGCTGTGAGTCTGTCAAACGGATGTCATGCTCATTAAAACCTGCCATTATGCATACTGTCTTGCTGGAGACAGAATCGTGTTTTCAAAAGGAAGGGTGGATCAGGTTAAATAAAATTCTTAAAATGCACTGCACAAGAGCTTTTTGTAGATGTCAAGTCTAAATATGTTCTACACAGTAGGCTTCCCCTCTAATAAATTTTACCATAAGGCATCTCCTTTGATTTAAGCTATGTATTATGCTACTTTTACATCAGGGGCGGTACATGGATGTGATCATTTTGACATGAGAGTGGGCAATATGTGGGGGTCCCCATTGGTTGTTTTGCTGTCCAACTGAGGAAGCACAAGAAAAAGCTAGGGGGGCAATGCCCCCCTATTCCCCCCTTAGACCCGGACATGTTTTACATTGTATTAAAATGTATTTTTTTACTTAAAGTAAAAACTCCCCCAAACTAATGCAATGATATTCATACACTTGATTTAAGTGTGGCTTAAGTGTCCAAATACTTTTTGGGATCACTGCATATCTATTTTTACAGAAAAAAATAAACCTGTTAAAGTTTCCAGATGTGTAAGTCAGGCATCATTCGAAAGCATAGAATCTTAATTTGTTTATGCTACATAAAATAACAGAATAAGGCCTGAAAACATCTGCGTTAGAAATAAGTGCCACCTAGAGGGAATGTGTTCGAAAAATTGTAAAAACATGAATATAAATGTCTATATCAGATATATCAAATGAAAGCTTTTATCCTCTGGCTGTATAGTATTTGTATTTATATATATATATATATATAGCTACAGAAAAATAAACCTGCCCTAGAAATGTTTTTTTAAGCTGCATCTCTCGTTCTCTCTTTTGGCCTTTTGTAGGTTATGTAGGAGCAGCTACAGTTGGTGCTGCGGCCTGGTGGTTCATGGCCGCACATGATGGGCCAAAGCTCAACTTCTATCAGCTGGTAACAAAAATAAAATCACGGAACACAGTCACTGATTTGAATATAATTTCAATGAGTCTTTGGCCTCATCTTTCTTTCTTTCTTTCTTTCTTTCTTTCTTTCTTTGTTTCTTTCTTTAGTCTCACTATTTGCAATGCAGTGAAGGTCATGTTGAGTTTGCAGGAGTGCAGTGCTCAGTGTTTGAATCTCCATACCCCATGACTATGGCCTTGTCTGTGCTGGTCACCATTGAGATGTGTAATGCCCTCAACAGGTACGCAAAAGTTAGTAAGATAGGTCACGCAAAACTTTTTCTTTTGCAGAACACAGATTATTTGAAGAATATTACAGCTCTTTAGGCCAATAGGCCTATGTCACGAAAAAATTGAAGACCGGAAGTACGTCTTTTAGTAGGGATACGGCTCTTCCGGTTAGCTTTTTACAATGGCGGAGTCCGATAGATACCGCTGGACCAAATCTCTCCGCAACCTGCCTGAAGTCACATATGAGCAGCAGCATCCACTACATGCATATCTGCGTCCACATCCGCGTGGGTATAGTTGTGTTCTGAGGCAGGTTCGTGATTACCGGCGGCAGACTGTTCGTCCTCCTCCACCACCTCAGACTCAGCACCAGCCTGAATGCCCTCCGCTACTCCTAGGCGTGTGTTAACACGGTCAAAAACTGACCGACGACGGGGCTGATTATCCCCCCAGTTATTCCAGGGAAACCGGGTTGGTATAGTATTGGCTTTAAGTCTATTCCGACCACTTTCCAAGACGTAGATGCTCTCCTTTTCTAAATGCAAACTGCAAACGAAAGTGCTGCCCCGGAGAATATTAAAAGATGGCCCCTCATCCCACCTTATTAACCTAACCCAAGACTTGCGGAGTGTTTTGTCCTTCGGGAAAGCGTGAAAGCTGAGGTATGGCTGTCTACGTCCTGATGCAGAGCAACCCGGTACACTACAACAACAGCTGCGGGTGTAGCCTGCCATTGTTGTTATAGCTCTAGCCGTTCGCCAGTAAGGTAAACGTTTCTATGGTAACAGCGAGTTGGACCAATCAGCAGACGTTGCTGCTACGCTTAGGATTGTGGGCAGTGTAGTTTTTTCATAAAATCGTGGATAAAACATGTTTTTCTTGAAACAAGGGTGATTTCATACGAACTTATAGCTTCTACAGGAGCAAAAACCTTCGTTTCACAACCTCATAGCTCGTGGTCAGTCTACCTCGGATGGTTTAGACATTATGGCTGATAATCTAAATCCTTATCGAGAAATACTGTTGACCGGAAGTTCCGAATCCCTACTCCGCGTTCCGGAAGCAGGAAGTGTGACATAGGCCTATACAATGCAAGTGAAGGTCTAAAAAGCATATAAAGGCAGCATAAAAGTAATCCATTTAACTCCAGTGTTTAATTCTATATGTTCAGAAGTGATATGATAGGTGTGGGCGAGAAAAGTCCTTTTTTTTTTTTTTTTTTTTAAAGTCCACTTTCACTTTCATAGTCTACTCCTTTTGTTTTTGGCGATTCACATTCTTCGTGCATATCGCCACCTCCTGGGCAGGGAGGAGAATTTATAGTAAAAAAAAAAAAAGGACTTAAATATTGATCTGTTTTTCACCCACACCTTTCATATCGCTTCTGAAGAAATTGATTAAACTACTGGAGTCGTATGGATTACTTTTATGCTGTCTTTTTTGGAGCTTAAATGTTCTGGTCACCAGTCACTTGCATTGAATGGACTAACAGAGCTGAAATATTCTTCTAAAAATCTTTGTTTGTGTTCTGTGGAAGAAAGTAAACACATCTGGGATTGCATGAGTGTGAGTAAATAATGAGAGAATTTTCATTTTTGAGTGAACTATCCCTTTAAGAAATGCTTTCACGAAAGAAAACCACAGATGCTTATTAATAAGTATGGATGCTAAATATATATATCTCACGTTACGTAAATACAATATAATGATCAAGAAATGTGTAGGTTTTAAAGCAAACAACTGCATAAATATGAACTACTAAATGTTCAGGTATTGTTTATAAGAATCATAAAAAAAAGTGAAAAATTGTAAATGCATCACCATGAGTCCAACCTAGAATGCATGTCATCAGAACTGTTACTAATGTTTATCTAAACTTAGATTATATGACAAGCTTCACCTTCCAAAGAAAAAAGAAAGTCATGCAGGTTTGGAATAATGTAAAGGTTGTCAGAATTTTCATTTTTGGATGAACTATTCCATAAATTTTGTTTGCGATTATTTGCCATGTTATCTTGAATGCAATTCAGTAATATATTTAACTAAATATGTGTGTGTGTGTTTCAGTTTGTCAGAAAATCAGTCACTACTCAAGATGCCACCGTGGTCGAACCCTTGGCTGGTAGGAGCCATCTGTCTCTCCATGGCCCTACACTTCCTCATCTTATATGTGGATCCTCTTCCTGTAAGTATGAATGCGTGCACCAGATCATTGACTACATAATGCACAGGAATCTCAGAGGGACGTCTTAGTGAGGATTTTTTGACTTATAAAGGAGATGTGTATGCTTATTTGTCTGTCTGCCACATGAAAATGATTGCCTAATTGATCATGAGAACGATGGATTTTAATCGTTAATTTAATTAATTCAGTGATGAGGAATTACTCCCCAAACAAACAAAAAAAAATAATAATGGCTTTGTTGACAAAATTGCATAGAAAATGATTTTTTATTTATTTTTTGGGTACCATTAACTTATGAAATGAATGAATTAAAATTCATGTTTAACACATTAATAACCCAACACAGTATGCATGCAGGATAAAGGAATATTGCTAAAATCATGAGACATGATGCTCATATTAAGCTAGCGATACCTTAATCGCTATTTAGCAGCAGAGCTCCTCTGCAACTGAATCCCCAGTGCCATGTCAAAAGAAATGTGTGTTATAAGGTTGAAGTCTGAATTGAGTATGATGAGGTAAGAAGAATGTGTATTGCAAAATAATGGCAAAAAAACAAGTTTCTATTGCGTTGTGTAGGGCTGAACGATTAACCAATAAAGCGCTCTGACATAAGACATCTGCTGTCAAAGAGTTTGAGCCACTTTTTGACACAGCTCATGCAATAATCCTCGCCATTTAATCATAAGCCTGTGGTGCATAAATCAAAAATCGTGATTATATTCATTGTGAAAATAAATGTCAAATTGGACAGATGCTGAAACAATGCATTTTTATGACATTTTGGTGCAGATGTGTGAATGACAGGAATACGGATAAATAAAGGAAAGCTGTGCATGTGTCTCATGTTTTAAGTTTCGTTTTTTGTTCTTTTTTTTGTCAAGTCATTTTGCTGGTGAATGTATTTTAAGTATTTTTTATTTTATTTTTTTTTTTATATTTTTCCTATCTAATAAGAGCTAGCAAGAAAACAAGCAACCTGGTCTCAGAATCAATTATTGTAACTATATACATTTTTGCTAAATGATTTAAATGTAGCTCATTGTAGTTTCCTGGTGAAATGAACATTAGAGGCGCTCCAACAACATCTTTTAGTCCATTTCATACAAATTACGAGTTAAGCGGCTTTTGGATATGTAACTTTTGGCCCTCCTGTGGCTAAACCGTATAACTGCAAGTTACTTGCGAAGGAACGTTGTTTTGTTTGGCTAATAATTTGGCTAATAATAATTTCCCCTCAATAATTAAATAAAAATATTACGAAAGGAAGAAAAATGTTGATATCTGATAAGATATCTTATTAGCAGATATGTAGCACATCTTCCACTTTTTTTTTTTTTTTGTAACTTATTGAAAACAATTTTTTTTTTTAAATAAATAATGTTACAAAAGTTAGGCAACGATTAGACATAACGTTTGCTATTCATAGCCGATAAAGCCAAATGATGGAAACTATTATAACTTGGCTAGCAGGCAAATAGACCAAGGTAGTAACTGGATGACTGATGGGAGTACGCAATTTCCCGCCAAAACCGTCCAGACAGCTCTAAAATATAATTAATTTACCATCAGGGTAAGACAAAAACATGGTTTGGAAGATGGATTGTTGTGACTCATACATTTTATTTTGTTCATTTCGTAAAAAAACAAAAACAAATCGTACTAGTGTAAGTTTTCATCACATAACCAACTATATTTACAAGCTTGTTCGGTCACAATCATAATTTTTACGGTTGCTCAGCTAACGGATAATTGCTCTTACAATGCAAAAGGCCGAGGTACGAGTTCTGAAGAAAATGTGAGTCGACTAGAGAGCCGAAAGTGTCATAGAAGCGCAACAAAATTATCTGATAGTTGAAGCAAATGCATTTTTTCATGTCACAGTTGCTTTTTATGATGCTTAATGTTTAGGATACGGTGGTAGGCTTTGTTACGGAGCCCGTGAAGTGACCTGTGCAAAAAAAAAAAAAAAAAAAAATCACAGAGACTTTCGCGTGCGCATGAGAAACCGTTCGTGTGCGCACGCGTTACAGATTCCGCTGTGTGTTTCATTGCCATCATTCATTTACTCAAAGATACCGAGAGCATGGATGCGCATGTATTTATAGAGATATATTTTAAACTTGGCCTTCAATACAAAGACATTACTGTCTATGACATTACTGTCATGGCTGAGACATGCTTTGATCTCCCAAAGAACACTAATCAAGCAATAGACTTGTACTTGCATTTAAGGAATGAGATATTAACCTCAATATAACCTGTGCTTAGCATGTTTCTTTTATCTGAGATCCAGATATAAAATGTAGCCTATAGTCATACTTAAGTAATATTTTTGTGAAAGTGTTCACATTTGTTACAATTATTAAAAAGTTTAAAATTATTTTCAAAGTTTAAAAAGGCCACAAATCGGCTTTAAAAGGCAGACAGCAATTAACTATCTCTAGTTACTTCGCCGTGACCCACAAAGTAACATCTTAAGCAACTACTACTACCACCACAACTGCTGCTGTAGTGACCACCGCTTCCTGCAGATCCACTATCGAAGGAAAATCGATCGACCTTTGACCAGCGTTTGGTTCGAATGCGACGCTGCAGGCAGAGGTGCAGCACCACTCATATGCATCAAATGAAGGTGTTTCTGAGTTGTTCCAGGGAATGTTTCCTGATTCGCAAATAGCCAAATGTTTCACATGTGGAAAGGACAAAACCAGCTACATTTTAAAATGTGGACTTGCCCCATACTTCAAAAAATAAACTGATTTCTGCGATCAACAATGCAGAACTATTGTGAACTACTGGCTTCTGTAGCTTCAGCCAGGACCATATACAAATCTAACACACTCATGGCTCAAATGATTACAAAATCTAATACTATGAGGAGATACAAGGACAAATGCAATGAATTGAAAAATGTTGAGTCAGAGTTGGAACTAAAAGTGAGCGAACTAATGCAATGGATTAATTCTCTTATTTACACAAAGTTAAAACTGTGTAATTTCTATAGCACTTGAATTTTGCATACATTAAGTTCCAGCCTTAAAAAGTTCTGAGTTTTTCCTTCACTGTCCAGACTGATAGAATTTGGGGTTATAGTTGAAGGAGGTCAAGTGTATTAGATTTACAATTTACACAAACAGAAACATAATGGCTTTTTTCCAGTCATGGCCTGATTTTTTTCAGTATCCCTATAGCATTCAATATCTAGTTGATTGGTACTATGTTAAATTAAATTTGACATATCTGCAAATACATTTTTATATTTTAAGCTGTCTCCTGAGCCATTTCTAATTCAGTTCAGAGTGATACAGTTTAATTAAATTATGTAAATTGTCTCAAATATCATTGTTTATAAAATATCATAATTAATATATATAAATTATCATATATTATTATCATTGTCAAATTGAATGGTTACAATTGGGACATGGGCTTTTTAAAAATGTATTGTTTGTTTGTGTGTGTGTGTGTGTGTGTGTGTGTGTGTGTGTGTGTATATATATATATATATATACACATGTGTGTGTGGTTAGTCATGGGTCATGTATGGCATTAAAAATTTTAAAAATGGCATTAAAAAAGGCATTAAAAAGCATTAAATTAGATTTGATGATACCTGCAGAAACCCTGTGTCGCCACAGTCACATCATTTTCATGAGATCAGTCTGAAAACAAGACAAAAATACTCATTAAGAAAACAGTCTTTTGCAGTGTTTTGAAAACCCCTTATTACGTTAAAGCGGTGTCGTTTATGGTTTGTCTCTTCAGGTCATATTCCAGATCAGGCCGTTGTCTTGGCAACAGTGGGTGACTGTTCTGAAGATGTCCCTGCCTGTTATTTTAATGGACGAAGCCCTGAAGTTCTTGGCCAGAAACTACATTGAGCCTGGTAGTGACCTGTATCTGGAGGAAGAGCCAGGCCATGCAAGTGCAGCTGGGGGCCTGATTGAAAAGCTGCGTCAGGCATTCAGGGGCGTGTCCTGGCCATTTGTGTTCATCTCTGCCCCATTGCTGGTCTGGATCTTTAGCCTGGACTCAGACATTACCAATATCTTCTGGGATTAGAAAAGAGGAGTTTGTGTGAGTGTGAGTGTGTCTGAGTCAGAGAGAGAGTGAGTGAGTGGGAGAGAAAGGCAGACAGTCAGAGAGAGAGAGAGAGAGAGAGAGAGCAAGCTGAGATTTACAAAGCTGCATGGAGCTGCTATAGGTGGTTGGTGTATAGATGGCTATAGAAGCAGTGAACGGATCTAATGTAGGAATTAATTTGGTGACAGTGGAATTTAGAGAGGTACAGATGAAAGGGCAGAACCAGGACAATCACAGATAAAGGGATGCTGGGAAAAGGGATTGTATTGAGTCATGATCGTCTTCTGCCTTTCACATGCCACTGTCAGACATTCAAAGATTTTGCATTCTTCTTTCAGTTTTGCATTATTGTTGTTATTATTATTTATTTTTAAGATGAAATTACACAAACATCTGTGTTAATTTTAACCTAAAAAAATATATAATTTGAGCGTTCATGTTAGTGTAGAGAAAACAAGTTGCTTCTTTAGCAATACATAACTGCCCAAAAGAACTACAATTGTTTGGATTTGGACTACGAATAACCAATTTTTCATGACAAATTATATTTTTACCATATTTGGTCACATTACCCTTATTCATAGACATTTTCACTATGATTATTCATTCTATATTTATGTCTTGTTCATTATGAGGTGAATTGTATTTTTCCTTGGTTTGTTTTCCATTAAAATATCTAAACGATTACTTAAGATTAAGACTTGTTTTCAGAGGTTATCTTGAATTAAAATTGTGCTTTCCCCGTTGCCATTTTTTTTTTCAATTTTTAAAAATATATCTTACTAAATTTAGTGAGATTTCTACTTAAAACAACAATTTGCCATCGTTTATTAATAAACTTAATGTAAGATATGTTCTCTGAAAAAAAAAAGTGTAATTATCTTACAAAATTGCTTTTAAAGTAATTTAAACTTTTGTGTTATTTACTGTAGATATGTTTTCTGGAAAACATGACAAAAATACTCCTTAAGAAGATGGATTTTTTTTTTTTTTTTTTTTTTTTTTTTTTTTTTGCAGTATATGATGACTTTGGGCCCAGAAACATTTTGTTGAATTAAATGTGCAAGAGTAATGTTGTTCTTCAATGACAGCAAGTTAAAAAACAAGAAAAGACACATGGAAGAAAGAGCTAAAAAACAAAAAAACAAACACAGGTGTTTTATTTTGTTTCTTTGCACACACAAACCTTTGCTGCAGTGAGGAACAGCATCATTATTTGTTTGAATAAAGTCATAATGTAATTTTTTTTATGTAATCTTTATTCTGTTAATGGAAATTGCCTATTGGCATTCCCACGGTCCAAATGATAAGACAGACCAAGAAAACGCCTTTCTGTGGTCTTCCCCGGGAACACTTACTCATAAGAGCAATACTCTTGAGTCCCAAATCGTATTTCTATACCCTGTTACTCTCTAATATGACATTATCAGAGAGATGTGTCACCCTTGTTTAGCAATCTTTTACATTTATAGATTCTGAAATACGAAACGTATGATTTGTTTGTTTTTTATTATGACAGCTATACAATGCTTTTTTACAAAACAAAAAAAACAACTGGTCACATAAGTAGCATGTCATGTGCTACCTTGTGTGTCATCTAACAACCCCCCCACACCACCATTTTCTTTTTTTTTCTTTTTTTTTTTTTTTTTACAGCTTGATCTCAGTTGTTAAAAATGTTTAATCATTACTTTCAATATTACTATTCCATTGTTCTCAATGTGGGCACTTTAGTTTTATTGCCATGCCTGTTTGATCAGTTAGCATTAGGGGTCATTTATTCATGAATCCTGTATTAGACAGAGTTTCAGTTTTGCTACAACCGATGTCGTTTCAGCATCATTGTTAGTTTCCTCGATTGCCTCAAGGGCCTCATTTTAATAATGATTCGAAAGAAGCTTTGTAACTGTGGCATGTGATTGAGGATCAATCGGTGTAAGAAATACAAATTTCGTATAAAAATATCATATAGGCAGAGACCAAAAAAGGAGGAGGAACACTGGCTTATGTTAGTTTCAGGGTGGAAAAGTTATGGCTCTTATTCACAACCTCTGTCCACTCAATATCTTTATTCTTTCTCATCCAGCTCTGAGTTGTCTTAAAATGTTTGCTGTTTTCATTATAAACCATTCCACAACAATGTAAGATAAATAGTAGGATTTTAAAAGAGTGAAGCTCTGTTCTTTTCTATTTGTGACATTTTGATTACATTTTTTTCCTATTTCTTGAAAAAAGATGACAGTGCATTTTGTTGTATTTTGTTATTAAATCAGTTGATACCATAATTGTCATTTAATTGCGGTTTCATTAACAGGGAAATGAAACTGCTTCATGAAATGGAAAATAAACTCTTGATTAAAAATAAACCAACTGAGTTTGTGTTTTGTGGCATTCAAAACATTTTGAAAGAAAAAATATTATAGTAATACTAATTAATATTAATTTTAAATAGATGGTAATAATATTAATATACGATCATGTTTTTTATTTGTATGATGCATTTTTATATAATAATAATAATAATAAGAGGATAAAAATGAATGTCTTGCAGTCAGGTAGAAAATTCAAAATTGAGATTTTACATTTTGTATGAATCGAATAAATAAAAAGAAAGAATAAATAACTTTTTATCCAATTTGTTTTATTATTTCAATAAATTATCATTATCATAAGCACAAAAAGTTTCCAAGAAAGAAAAGATATTAAATGCAAAACATGAACTTGAACTTTTTTCATTCAAAACTTTATTATTTCAATATATTTTCATTTATCATATTTTTCAGAGAAATGTCAGGTGCACAAAAACAGTGTAAAACATCTCTAATTCTATTAAATTCGTTATACAAAAACATTTTAAATTTTTAATGTAAAACATGAACTTTTTTCATCCAATATTTGTTTGTAATTTCAATAAATTATATATCATAAGCACAAAATGTTTCCAATCTGTACCAGAGAAATGTCAAAAATAGTGTAAAAAAAATCTCTAACTATATCAATTATAACATATATAAAAAATACAAAACATTAACTTATTTCATCCAATATTCTTTTGTTAGTTCAATAAGTTGTAATTTATCATCGCCGCAAATATTTTTCCAATTGTATAAATTAAATACATATAAAAAAACATGTAATAAATAAATGTAAAAATATGGCAAGATATTCACAGTCCTTTTTGACATTAAGGAGGACACACACGCCGTGTTTGAAAACACACAGAAATGACCTGATTTGCAAGGTTATTTTCTCTAAGCCACAGAGAGTCCAGGGGACACGAGGGAGCTGGTACTTTGCACGTTTCCGCATTTGAACATCTGAGCAGCTGAAAATACAGAAAAACATTTGAATTACTTGATCTTGAGTAAGAATTACCTATTGGCTGTATCCATCTATAACACTTTTCAATACAGTACCTGCAAATTGTCAATAAGGCCTTTCAATTCCTTCTTGATTTCAATGTGATATTTTCCAAAGTGAAATGTACAGCTATTGAAATCGCCAAGCTTCTTTAAAACATCACACTTTTCATGGAAAAAAAAGAAAAGGTAAATATCTTGTCAGATGCAATGGCATGGCGTTTTCAATAAACCAAAATCTACCTGAAAAAACACTTTAACTAAAAGAGATTGTCAAAACTGCTCACCTGTTCACATCCATTTTTGGCAGGGATGAAAATGTCAATACTTGGCACTTTTGTGGGCTAAATATATAGATGGCATTGTGATTAGATTGTAAAGTTCACATACAAACATACTTAAGACTGATATTGCTCACACATACATGTACCTTTCCGTTGCTCATCATTTCAATGATTATTTTTGCCTGCTTCCTTATACTGTCACAGGTTGATATGTTGGGCTGTGCAGAGCTGCCTGACCTCACAAACAGCAGCAGTAACAAGGTGTAAATCCCTGCATGCACTGTTCAGCAAAACCCACCAATTAGATCAAATGTGTAGAAAGCAAAGGTAATCACTGATAGAAAACTCATCTGACAAACCGATGAAATGACAAAACAATCACAATTTCTGTAATATGCTCATTCACATACGACTAATGTATTCTTACTTGTCTCTCCTTGATGATGGTATTGACAAATGGGTTCGTTTCTGTAGTTTTGCAATAGTGTTTCAGAGTTGGTCTACCTCTGTGCCACCACATCGCCAACTGTTCTTGATGCTCCAGCTTATATATACAAGAGGTCTTGCTTCCTTTCATCATAAGAATCCAGCACCAGACACAAACATTCATAGAAAACTTTGCTTAACTTCAGCCTGAAGTCATCAATTGTCTCAACAGGATGAAAGTACATGTCTCAGCACTATTGTTGATTCATTAGAATTTTCTTCATTCTATATCGGCTCCCTGTCACTTCCTCCACATGGAAACAATCAATGATGTCATCAGAGATTAATGATGTCACCAACAGCCTTATTGTTGCATTTCCCATTAATCCAATGACAATCCTATTGTTCTTCTTCATCTGAATTAATGAACAAATCAGCTTGCATGTTCATTTTCTGTTAAATATTAATTTCTGAAAGTAAATCGTAAACATACCAGCCTCAGTAAAAGTATATTTAGACACTTTCCAATATTACACAATGTGGACACGTTTATTTTCATGCGTAACCTGATGCAAAAAGCACTTCCTACTTCGAGATACCTGCACCGGCATGTTATCTGCATGCCCTCAATATATGCCTTTCAATCACTATAAAGAATTGAAATTTGATAGGGAGAAAGCTTGGTGAAAAAAGTATATAAATACAGTATATAAAAAGCATCTTTAAAGTGAAACTGCTTCCTTGCAGCCCCTCACGACCTAGGAAACCATGGTTTTATTTTCCATAGCATACTTCTATAGCAGAAGATGTTGCAGCTGGGGACTCAGTGGGCTCTGTGGTCAGGGCAGCTGGGGGCTCAGGAAGCAAAGTCAAAGCACAAGGGAGCTCAAAAGTTGGTAGTTGCCCAAAAGTTGTTGAGCTTAGGGTGGCGGGGTGTTCGGCCGTTTTGCGGCCGGCCCACTGGGAAAAGTCCTGGTTCTCCCTATAGCCAGTGGCAGACGTGGATGCTGGCTCATGGTCTGTGGCTCAGGTACACTCACCCACACCTACCATATCATGTCTGAGCACATGGATTTAACCACTGGAGTCATAGGGATTACTTTTATGCTCCCTTTATGTGTAATCTGGATGAATCTTTGAGTCATAAATATAACGTTTTCTTCGGGTTTCTCTGTTTGACTCAAAACTTTAACTTCACATTCAGTCTTGAGGGTCTAAAGGGGTCCTCTTTTTTGTTTTTTACAGTAGAATGGCTTCCAGCATGTTGGTTACGTCGCCTAATGTTTTTTGCTGGACAAAAGTTTTTTAAATATTAATAATATTTCCATATATATATTCCATTAAAAGTTTCACTGCTTAATTTAATATAAATATATATGTATATGTATATGTATGTATATATATGTATGTGTGTGTATACACATATATATATATATGTATGTATGTATGTATGTATGTATATATATGTATATGTATGTATACATGTATATGTATGTATATGTATGTATGTATGTATATATATGTATGTATGTATATAGATGTATATGTATGTATAAATATATGTATGTATACATGTATATGTATATGTATGTATGTATGTATATATATGTATGTATGTATAGATGTATATGTATGTATAAATATATGTATGTATACATGTATATGTATGTATATGTATGATAAATATATGTATGTATAGATGTATATGTATGTATAGATGTATGTATGTATAGATGTATATGTATGTATAGATGTATATGTATGTATAAATATATGTATGTATAGATGTATATGTATGTATAGATGTATATGTATGTATGTATATATATGTATGTATGTATATATATATGTATATGTATGTATAAATATATGTATGTATAGATGTATATGTATGTATAAATATATGTATGTATAGATGTATATGTATGTATAAATATATGTATGTATAGATGTATATGTATGTATAAATATATGTATGTATAGATGTATATGTATGTATGTATGTATACAGTATATGTATATATATATGTATGTGTATATACATTATTGGAAACACTTTACAACACGGTATCATTTCTTTACATTACATGAACTAACAATGAACTACATGTTTTAATTCATATATTAATCTTTGTTATATGTTATATGTTAGTTATAAAAACACAGTTGTTCATTTTAAGTTCATGCTAGTTCATAATGCATTAACTTACCTTAACAAATATATCAGATTTATAAATGCTGTAAAATTATTGTTCATTGTTCATGTTAACAGACCTTATTGTGAAGATGTACCATATTGTTCCAAACAACATTTCTTTATTTTTATTTCAGCTTTAAATGAAAGTTTTATTTATTTATGTTTACTCTCTTAGGTTACATCACTACATTTCTTTTACTCAAAATTAAAAACATGGTCATCATAGTCATTGGCCATGTCATGGTCACTGATTGATCATGGTAGAGTAGTATACAAGTAATTGTTTTATGTTAATTGCATTTTTAATGTGTGTTTGAATAACTTAATTAATAGATCGGAAAAAAGAGCACCCCACCATTGACCCAACTATGATTTTTCCTGTAAATTATATAATTGTATGAGTTATCATGGGACTAAAGTCACACCGTTCGCGGAGCCAAAGACAATTATTTCATGGTCGTAAAACAATCAGGCAGACTGTTGGCTCTGTAAGGAACTACTCCTGTCATATATGACACATAAACATCCCACCACAAAAGTCCTCCTACTACAGTGAAGACATATTTTACTCATTAGAAAAAGAAACATTTCATGGGAAATTTACTTATTTGTGGGAACAGGACAACAGACTTACTTCATGAACATGCAGGGGGAATACATATTAACAATACATTGATCTGTATGAGCAACAATTTTTCTCATCTTCACAGAAATAATCACTCGTGGTTATTTCTGTGAAGATGACAAAAATTGTCAGTATGATTGGGAAAGACCTCCTGCAGCTCTGTTGATGACTGAGTCTGTACATTGTCAACAGATACGAGGGGACACTTAGATTTACATTTTGCTCACCTCTTGAGAATAGCAAAGTAGATTATATGATAACAGACTTAGATGCTTCATCCCTCAGAGCATTCACTGTTAGAGAACTAACCCGTCTGTCCGATACACAGCCAAATGTGTATCTCAGAGAGACTTTGACTAACATTAATAACATACGGCACAACAAGCTGAACAATATCAGAAAACCATACGGATGGGCTGAAAACAGCACAGAGGTGTACCAAAATGCAATAAGCGGCCAAACAATAAAACTGCTCTTATATAACTTTCTGGATACCATCTATGCTCACACTAAAGGTTAATCTGGCTGTGAAATATTATTATATATTTGATAAATCAGCAAAACAGTTACAATTGAAAACAAAAACTGGACAAAATCACATATCCAAAAATTGCAAAAATTGGTTTGATCAAGATTGTCAGGAAATTCGTAAAGCAAAAACCCTGAATGCTATCTAATCGAAAACATAGAGATCCAAATAACACATAGATTCGCCATCTTTACAGTGAAACATTAAAACAATACAAACATACACTCAGAACCAAAAACGTCATGGTTACTATCGTAACCTCCGTTCCCTAATGGAGGGAACGTGACATTGTGTCGATGTAGTGACACTAGGGGTCACTCTTGAGAGATCCGAACACCTCCCATTCTTTGAGAAAAGGCCAATGAAAATTGGCGAGTGGAATTTGCATGCCACTCCCCCGGATATACGGGAGCAATGGAGCTGGAATGTGCTGATTCCTTTACCAGGAGCATGAGACAGGGTTGCTGTTTTAGCCCAACATTGTTCAACATTTACATCAACAAACTAGCAACCAGTCTGGAGTGATCTAAAGCCCCTGGTCTCACTCTACACAACTCAGAAATCAAATATGATGCAGCTGTACGCAGATGACCTACTTCTGAGGTCTCCCACTGAACAGGGTCTACAGCAGAACCTGGGCCTGCTAGAGCAATATTGTCAGACCTGGGCACTGACCGTAAACCTCAATAAAACTAAAATCATGACCTTCCAGAAAAGATACAGATCCCAGGGAATGCAATGATTATTCAAATTAGGAAATAACCAAATGACACACTCATCACACTACAATTATCTAGGACTAAAAACTCTGCAGTGAATGAACTGAGAGATAAAGCTTGCAGGGCCTTCTATGCCTTAAAAAGACAATGTCCTATAGAGATACCTATTTGAATTTTGTTACAAATTTTAGCATCAGCTGATTGCCCTGTATGTCAGTGAGGTGTGGGGTCCACTTACAAATCCAAACCAAGTATTCATGCAAAATTCTGAAAAAATATTATACACGGCACATGACAAATAACGCAAGCAGGGCAGAATTAGACGAATATCCACTATTTATAAAATACAAAACTGGACTGGATTCCATTATAAAGCCATACAAAGTCAAGAGGGCCTACCAATCCCCACTCTCAGCTGGTCCTGAGCTTTAGTCCTGATGCTTCACCAGTATCTACTAACCCTCATCACACTCACAACCTGGACCAGAACTATACTGCTAAACTAGATACAGCCAAATTACAGCACAAATTAAACATAATTAAATCACGTATTGGGAAACTCAAACACAACAACAGTAAAATGCAATGCTATCCAGTCCTAAAAAGTGAATATCCCATGGCAGACTATCTGTACACAATGACAGATGAAAAACTGAGAGCCATCTTGACCAGATGGGCACAACCTCATTATAGAAACAGGCAGACACAGGAAAACATGGCTGCCACAGGAAGAAAGGTTGTCTCCACACTGTGATCAAAACAAAAAAGAGACAGAGCTGTATTTTCTAACAGAACGCACAAAATACACAGCCATCCGGGAACATTTTTACCACCATATTAAACATATTCACAGCATATTTGACCATTTAACATTGAATACAAGGACTGCTGTGTGATAGCAATACTGCAGAAATATGTGTCTGTCTGCCACAGAATGAGGGACAGTGAGTGAAGTGACCCAAGTCTGCATCTCCAACATACTTTCTCTTTCTAGTATTTTTCCTTATGTGTAACTTCAAACTTTTTTTGTTATAACATTTGTATTATTTAACATGATCCTTTTTGCTCTTTATTGTTTTGCACTGTTTTATTTGTATGCAGCTCAGCTGTAAACGCTTTGGCAATACGAATGTAAAAATGTTTGTCATGCCAATAAAGCACCTTAAAACTGAAACGGAACTGTTGGCTGTTACAATCCAGTCTTGTGTGTGCTCTCTGCAAAATACTCTTGAAAATGTTTTGGAATGGTGGGGAGGATGGTCAATGCCTGAAGCCATTTACAGCTAAATTAATGGGGGTTTGCACACAAGAAAACGTTAAATTGTTACAGTGGAAAGAAGACCAACATTAAAGAAAAATCAATAAATGTGTCGCGATACTGGTAAGTTTGCCCTCTCCATGCGCCTGGGCGTGTTTCAGTGCTAAGATTTTGGCAACTTGTTACCGAAAAAAATTGTAAAAATAAATATATACATACATGTCTATTTAAATTATCAGTTTCATTTTGTAAGGCGAGTGGAGGCTGGGCCAGTTGGATGATTAACAGGTTATTTTGCATTGGAGATGATGTCCTGTTTCGGAAGTTTAAAATATTTCGGTAATAAGAGGTTTATGTTTGGGACTGTGTGCTTGTTGAGAGTTTTGGAAGCTTATTCAAATTGCAGTAATGCAATAATGAACCTTACTTTCATATAAACAACTAAATTATACAGCTGATATACAGTAGGCAATTAAATGAGCATGAGGTGTGTTTTTTCCTTTAGGAAACTGAAGTTGGCACGCGACAATTCCAGTGAGCTGCAGAGCACACAATAACAGCTTCAGTCAGTGTGAAGGAAACAGCAGTTTTTGTTGTGAGTGGGTCAGTGAATGTGTGTGTGTGTTAATTTAGAAAGTGGTGTTAGACATTTTGAAACTCCAATCTTGTCAGCCCTTATTAGTGGATGCAATATCTCAGCATATACAACATTAATGGATCCAAAATACATTTCTGATGAATGTTTGAAATGTTTCACGTTATTCCATTGATAATGAAACTGATTCTTATCCTTGGGTAATTTGCATGCAAATACATTTTGATTCACTTTAAAAACAAAGGAAAAAGCATTTTCTAGAGGCAAGGATGAATTAAGAACCGAGAGGCCCATGGGCTGGTACACCATTGCGATTTCTAATGGGAATGGAAACAAGGATGTGAGAGATTTACTTACTTTATCTCTTCCATGGAATGCACGGTGTAAATCTGCAAAAAAGCTCCAATATCCCATCTGATTTTCCACAACTCATGTTGTCTGGAGTTTTTTGTGTGTCCTTGAAAAGATATTGTGCAGAATGATCCAAAAACACTTTAAACTGCAGTACATCTCATCGAAGAGACTGTACGTCTATCCCTCACAGCCTCGTTGTCATTCTCGTCAAAAATTAAATATGGCGCTGATGTGAATAAGTTCTAGCATGTGCTGAATAACATTTATATATTTTGTTTCTTGGCAGATACCTTTAACAAATACTTTAACAGGAAGTTAAAGGGCAGTTCATTTAAATATGACATTTCTGTCATCACTGCTCACACTATAGTCTGAATGAATTTTTCTCTGCTGTGGAACAAAAAAGGGGATGTTTAGATCTTTTTATCATTCAATGTTAGTGAATGGTGACTGAAACTCCCTAAAATCTCCTTTTGATATCCATTGATATAAGAATGTCATACAGGTTTGCAACAGCATGAAGGTAATCATCTCATATCTTATCTCAAATAAAAACTCATCAGTTACCTTAAAAATGGCTGTTTAAAGTTTTCAAGATGTATTGAAAAGGTTAACAGATTAAATTATGAAAAATAATGAGAGGGAGAGATGCTGTGCTGCTGCTTTCCCCCTGAATTGGTCTGAATAACTTGCAGAATCATTTGCATTTCGGATTAATGGGTTTATGAAGGTTTATACATGTGTAACATCGTAAAATCAGTAAAAATGCACTTCCCTGAGCATGCTCACACTAAACTCAAGCATCAGCTGCTAAATGAAGCGAGGCTAAGTTAGTTTTGTTTTTGATATTCAGAGTACGCAGCCTAGTGAGTAGGGCACAACCCCGGTCGTGGAACAATCGCTGTGTCTGAAACCACCCCCTATCCACTAAATAGCGCACTATTTCAAGTGTCCGCCATTTTGTGGGCGTGTCTGAATTCTGAGTGAGCCACTCGTTCCTTTCTTTTGTTCACTCATTATTACCCACATTTGATGTACACTCAACGACAGCTAATTGCCCACAATCCACCATGGGGAAGACGTACGAGCTGGGTGTTTACTGCTTCCTTCACTCCTGCAATGTTTTATTTCATGCTGAATGTAGTAAATTACTTTTTGGCAAATCATACTTGATTAAAATAACATAACATGTAGAGAGGCAAAACATACAGATACATTTAAAATATACTCTTTATTTGATCAGATATGTTTACTCTTTATATTAACACACAGTATATATTAAAAATGACAAACAGAATGAAGATTTATTGTGTTAATATATTATTCAATAAGAATAATAACAAGTAAGGCCGAAGTATTTTAAAAGTTCATATGTGATGTTGTTTCCGTGACAGCCCCAGAGATCCGACGCTTTGTGTATACGTCAGCATCCGAATTCACTCACTCATTTCGTTCACTCACTGCTGAGCAGTTATTGCACTAACTGCCATTCACTATATAGGAAATAGTGAACGATTTCGGACACAGCCGTCTCTCACCGCCATACGATCGCCTCGCGCCCGCACATCTCTCCCATGCGCGCGCCACGCACACATCGCTGTGCACGTGCAGAAATGCTGTCTGTTCGTGCTCCAGTTGTTTCAATCACGCGAACAGCAGAGCTGAGACATTTATTTACACAACTTGGATGTTTACATGGATCTAATGTTAATCCGCCTGAAGTAGCTGAAATAGTTTCCAGTACCCCCACGAGGGCGCATGATAAATGCGTAAATAATGGTCATGACTTGGTCACTGATATTGCTTCACTGAAAAAAAAAGAAAAAAGATATTGCTTCACTGTTTTAAAAATGTACACTTAAAAACTGTTATAAGAGCCCATTTTTACAGAATCACCCTGAAAATTACCATCTCATTACACAGAAGAGCCTGTGTTATCATTAGAGGAGAGAGAGAGAGAGAGATTTACCAAAGCTAAAAATGCAGGTTACTTAAGCTGTATGAATGGAGAAAAGTAGTATTGCCAAGCAATACTTAAAATAAAAGTTGTATTGCCATGGCAATACTGGCCTCTGCAGCTATGAATGACACCCCACAGATGTAACATTTAATTGTTTTATTTTAAATATATTATATTTCAATATTTCACCAAAGGATAGCCCCATACATGCACACAGAGGTCTGGTCTAAGCCTAGAATCTCCTCTGACCCTAGAACCGCCCCTGTTGTCAGCCACTGTGTCCTGTGAGACGCAAAGTTTTCTTCCTGTAGGGGGACAGTTCAAAAAAACATTTATTGAAATAAAACTGCACCTAAAACCTTTAAATGTCACTCTCTCAGGCCTATAAGAGGCATTGGAGGATCACATCAGTCATAGAAATCCTGCTCTTTTCTGCTGTGTTGCTGCGTTGGGGCTCCCTCCTCATCATGATGAAGAGCGAGGGTTTCTACTCGCACCTGTGCACAGGTACATGGTTGCAATGTCCAGTAAAGTCTTATTTAGCATGTAGTAGCACAAACCCCTTTGTGTTATATTTGTAACAACTAATGTAGTTATTAATATTCTATTCTTGGCCTAGTTATACATATTATGGAGTTGATGTTCATTCAATATCTAAATATTCAGATGGAGCATTAGGTAAATCAATTTATTAAATTAAAGTACACGAAATGAAAGGCTATTTTTATGTTTAGAATATGCCCTCATATAAGTACAAAACACCCCTGAAAAATGAATCCCGGGAAAAGTTTATTTTTGACACTGTACCAGACCCATAATTTGGCCATCATCACTATGGAGTCCATTAAATTTTGACCACTTACACGCAAAAAATTATTTCCCCCCTTTTTTTAAAATGAAAACATTTACATTTTAGAACAAAATTCCATCAAATTGAATTGTGTAATTTTTAACTAAATTAAATTAATATAATTAAAAATATATAATAATATTTTATTTTTGTTTTTGTTCAAGATTACTCAATTGAATTTAATGGAATTTTGTTCTGAAATTAATATTTATAAAATCTTTAAAAATGTTTCCTTATGGCTACTCTCTTACTATCACATGTATTTTTCAGAAATGTATACCTTGAATGCATTCCCTACATCTGCCCATTGTAAATGTCATTGTGTTGTATTACTGTCAAGGATATCATGATGACAAATATCTTAATGACATACAGTATTTTATGGGTTTTTCACACTTGAAATTGTAATAACCAAGCTTATTATTAACCCTGGGTTATTTTTTTCCATGTTTACAATGTTCATACTTATTAACCCTGAGTTAGTTACTCAGACTGGATGCATTTGGCACTTCAATTCAGAAATTACAATTTGGAGCAGGAATTCTAATCCTGTTTTAAAAGTGGTGCTACCACCCTTACAAAATTAAAAGTGTCAAATGTGGCTTAACACAGGTTTAAAAGTTGCCTTAACCCAGGGTTATGCCAATAGTTTCAAAAGCCAATAACCTAAACACCCTGGATTAACTACTAAGTATGGAACAAAGATAAACCAGGATTACATTAACCTAGGGTTTAGAAGGACCCTGTAACCAACTTCCAGGAATGTTTGGGGTTGAATACAAGACTTGAATACAAGTCTTTTGAGACCGTCAATCCATGCATTTTATCACGTGGCTTGCTGTGCATGACTCCACAGAGACTCACAGCATGTGGAGGCTCATGCTATTCTCCTCGATTCATGCACAACTTACAATGCGCCCCATTGAGAGCGAGAACCACTTAACCATGACCACGAGGAGGTTATCCCATTTGACTCTACCCTCCCTAGCAACCAGGCCAATTTGGTTGCTTAGGAGACTTGGCTGGAGTCACTCAGCACACCCTGAATTCGAACTCACAGCTCCAGGGGTGGTAGCCATGCAGCATCAATACTCGCTGAGCTACT
Source organism: Moxostoma hubbsi (assembly GCA_032164185.1). NCBI lineage: Eukaryota > Metazoa > Chordata > Actinopteri > Cypriniformes > Catostomidae > Moxostoma > Moxostoma hubbsi. Next base: position 15,259,239 of record JAVLUX010000012.1, on the reverse strand, counting down.
CAAATGTTGTCGATTGAGCATAACTTGTATTGAATCCGCCATGTCCTTTCATTTCCATCAACCATTTTTTTCTATCTCTGACTCTTGTTGTTCCTGTGCAAAAAAAAAAGAAAAAAAAAGAATTTCACTGTAAATGTTCAAAAATGTAAAATGTGTGAAAAATACCAAAGACTTTTAACATATCACTGAAACAAACCTGAGGCATTTCCAATATTGATATACCTCATTCTGTTATTAGAAAACTTGGTCACACAAGACATATAGAAAACTACTTCATACAAATAAACCCAACATAAATAAATAATAATAATTTGTATTATTAATAAATAATGTTTTAAATCATGTTTTTCAAATGCCACCTTTCTGTAATTGGTGTTCTTTCTGAATATGTGATGTTTTATAATTAATAAAGACATTTCTATCCTCTCTTTCACAGTGTTATCAGCTCTCTGCCGGCAGGAATCTGCCTGACCTTCACTTCATTGACAGTGAGACCTGCGCAAACACACACAAATATAATATACACACATGGCTGTCATTAATGGGGAGACCAATCCATTGTGGGATCCCAGGAAATGAGCAAGCAGACACTGCTGCTAAAGAGTCTTTGTCAACTGATCCTAAAAATACTCAATGCAAGATCTCAAACCCATCATAATATCTGAATGGGATCAATGCATCACAAACAAGCTACACAAAATCAACCCTGTAGTTGGAAAAAGTTGGGACCAGATCATTTCACGAGTCCTGCTGCCAAATAGGACACTCCAGGCTTACACAAGTTTTTAATATCAGTATGTGTCTCATGCCAGACTCCACTGTCAACTTTGAAGCATATTTTATTAGATTGTGCTGGTTTTAATTCCTAGCTGACACTTTAGATAAGATTCTTAACAAAGTCAGGCCTAAATAAATGTTTGAGTTTGAGCTTTTAGATCTTAAAAACCTTATATACATTGAAAATCCAAATAAGTTGACGTCTCATTAACTTAATTATGTAAGTTAACACAACTAGATGCAAGTAGGTACAAACAAACAAACACACATTATTGTTGAGAAAAAAGGGAATGATTCATGATGTTCACAGCTCCAGGGGGTTAAAGGATACTAATAATATTGACTAACAGAAACATAGAAAATAATCAAAGAACACAAGCTTGCCAGAAATTATGAAATATTGGAAAAGAGATACTGTAAGATTACTTTGATGTGAGAAATACTGAGAAGTATTTCATTTTGTAATATTGTAATTTTGGAGATTGCAATATGTCTTACCCGCACAAAAGTGCCACCACAGAACATGTTAGAGCACATGTCCCTGTCTGAAGTTGACTTTAAAAAAGGCATTACACAAGCAGGGCGCTCAGAACTCTTTCCGTGTCTGCTCAACATAACAGGCCATAAACCATAATCTGGAAATTGAGCAAGCTCACAGGTTCCTGCTGAGGGCTCCAATCAATTCTGGCCAAATTTCTGAGATCATCCAATAAAGATCTTGTGTTACAAGAGGCGAGGAGTAAAGGACGGCTTTCTTGGGAGAACCACAGCATTTTCTTGTTCCCAGACTTTGTGAATTCGATGAGAGAGAAACATGATTGATTCCAGGAATGCAAGAAATTCTTATATCAATGGATGGTTGCTTTTGCACTGATATTCCCAGTCAAATTGAGAATAGATGCAAAGGATGGCTGTAAAACATTCACATGTCCTCAGCAAGCAATTCCTTCATAAAGTCAGTGAGTAAGTTATTTTGGGTGGACCGACACACTGAACATTCACCTGACTGTACAAAGAAACTGAGTGCCGTTTTTGTTTCTTTTTTTGCTGATTCCTCTTAGTAGCTGAAGTTTGTTTTGACTCCTTCGGGAGAGTGTTGTGGATGAATCTGCACATTCTTTGTGCTTATGCCTCCTATTGGCTTGAGTTTGTTTTGTGGAGTATTTTTTGTTGTGTAATTCTGTCTCACAAAATTTGTATAGAACTTTAGCAATCCGATGGCAGTTGTCGCGGGGGCTCTCGTAGTCGTACACGATTGTTGCACTAATGTTGGAATGCAGAATTTTGTTTTGACACATTCTGTCTTGTTCTAATGTCAAATGTTGATATGAGTGGATTGTCTCTCTCCACGTAGAATGTGACTGGGTTAGGGCACCCCATAAAAATGATTATATCTCTTCTTAAGTGTAAGAAATATGATATTGTGTTTCTTCAAGAAACACATCTTCCCGGCAGGAAACTTAAAATTTTGGGAAGATATGGGGTGGACATGTTTTCTTTTTTGCTGACTCAAATAAGAGCAGGGGAGTAATACACTGATTAGTAAGCATCTACAATTCAAATGTCTCAAACAGATTAAAGATAAATTAGGAAGAGTCATTATAGTTTTAGTAGGATTTCAGGGGCAAAGTCTTATTTTAGCTAATATTTATGCACCTAACGCTGATGATCAGGGATTTTTTATAGATGTTGAGGGGATGTTGCAAACCACTGGCACCCCTCATGATATAATATTGCGAGGAGACTTTAATCTATTGATGGACTCAGTCCTTGATCATAGTGAAGCAAAAGTGTGCAAGTCCCCTAGAGCAACATTCATGCTTCACAGGGTGTGTAAAAAATCTTGGTCTTAAAGATATTTGGAGACTTTTGATCCCATCTGGTAGGGACTATACATTTTTTCATCGGTCCATAAGATTTACTCTATATAATAGATATAAATATATATATATCCCTCATTTCATCTGTTGTTGATTGCTCAACTGGAACTATTTTAGTCTCAGATCACGCCCTGGTGAGTTTAGGGTGTTGCCACATATGGAGAAGAGGAAATCATATAGTTGCCGCTTTATTGTATCCCTTTTGCAAGATCCTGAATTCCAAAAATTGTGCTTCATCAATATCATGTGGTAATTGGCAAATGATCAGACTCTGGTCACTGCCATCTCACTTGATGCTGAAAAGTAATTTTAAATGGTAGAATGGGATTATTTTATAGGCTGAAATAAATGATTATATGAAGACCAACTGGTCCTCAGTCTCCTCTGTGGGCATGGTTTGGGAAGCACTTAAGGTGGTTCTTAGGGGCCTGATCATACAGTATGCCTCATTCACCAAAATATACAAAGCACAGTAACTCATGGAATTGGAAAAGAATATTAAAAGTGCCGAGGCAGAGCTTCAGCGAATGTTATCTGATGGCCTCAGAGAATTGACCTGATTGAAATACAGATTTAATACTATTTTGTCACGGAAGGTGGAGCTTTGGCTATTCAGGGCAAGTCATACTTTGAGTCAGATGACAAAGCAGGGAAGCTTTTGACTAGGTATATAAATCAGAGAGAGTCTTTTTCTACCATTTCCTCATTGAAATCTGTTGGTGGTGAAATATTTACCTCGTCCATTGAAATGTATAATGCTTCTAAAGAATTCTATCTTTATAGTTCCACGTCTTCGTCTACTGATGAAGATATTACAAACTTATAACTTATTAGAACTGCCTAAACTCACGACTGAGCAAAAAAATTCTCTTGATTCTGAGATAACCTTGGAGGAGCTTGGCGAGGTAATTAAGGCCTTGCCTACAGTCAAGGCTCTGGGTCCAGATGGCTTTGCTGAATTTTTTTGATCTTATGCTAAATAATTGGCTCCACTTTTGTTACAGGTGGGGTTTATTGGGGGCCGCAGGTCTTCTGACAACATTAGGTGCTTCATCAATATCATGTGGTCATTGGCAAATGATCAGACTGTGGTCGCTGCCATCTCACTTGACGCTGGGATTATTTTTTTTAAGATTTTGGAAATATATGGTTCGGGAATGCTTTTATTGAATGAATTAAGTTACTTTATAGTCACCCAGTAGCGGCAGTACAAACAAATGGATTGATTTCTGATTATTTTACAGATTATTTTATATATTATAAGCTTTTGCTTTACGCAGATGATATTTTATTATTCGTCTCCGACCCCACTAGATCTGTGCCTTCCCTCCAATAATTATTAATCCTTTTCTAAGTTCTCAGGATACAGAGTTAATTGGTCTAAATCCAAAGCTTTAGCTCTGAGAGCGTACTGCCCAGTAAGAGCTTTTCAGCCAGGAGCCTTCCAGTGGCCCAAACAGGGCATTAAGCATTTGGGCATTTTATTCCCAGAAAATGTGTGTGATTTAGTTAGAGTTCATTTTGACTCCTTAAAAAAAGATTTTCCAGCGATGTGGGCAGGTGGGCTTCATTACATTTATCTATGATTGGGATGGTTAATGTTATTACATTTCAATAAGTTACATAGGCCGATTGATAAAGGTGGGCTAGACCTACCCAAGATTTTGCTTTATTATTATACATTCATCTCAGACATTTGGCTCATTGGTCACTTCCATCTGAGAGAGACCCTCCTTGGTTTTGTATTGAACAGGAAGATCTTGCCTCTATTTCGCCATTGCAAAGCCTTTATATCAAACTAACCGCAGAAGTTAAGTTATACCCCGTTATCTCGCATTTGCACACGGTATGGACAAAAGTGTCCAGAGTGTTTAATTCAGACATTTATTGAAATGTTGAGCAAGTCTTGAGCATATGGCTGAACCCAAAATTATGTATTAATAAATCCTCTTTCTGCTGGTCAGAGTGGATTGTGAGGGAGGTTACTACACTCAGTGACCTATATGAGAGTGGAGTGTGGAGATCCTTTGACAATATGGTTCATGATTCCCAGATCTCAGTTCTTTAGGTATTTACAGCTGTGCCGACTGCTCTGTAGTAGTGTACACCCCCCCTATAAAATGTCCATAAAATGCCATTGAATGGTGGTCAGAACTTTGAAGTTCCAAAAATCACATAAAGGAAACATAAAAGTAATCAATACTACACCAGTTGTTGTCATAAGAAGTGATATAATAGGTGTGGGTGAGAAACAGAACACTATTTAAGTCCCTTTTTACTCTAAATCTACACTTTCACATTCACTTTCAGATCTGAGTAAAACTGACTTACAATTTGATCAGATCTCACTCACACCTATTATATCGCTTCTGAAGACATGGATTTAACCACTGGAGTCTTATGAATTACATTTATGTGTCCTTTATATGATTTCTGAAGCTACAAATATCTGATCACCATTTACTTGCATTGTGTGGACCTACAGAGCAGCGATATTCTTCTAAAAAAACATTTTGTTTGTAAAGTTTGTATTGTGCTTAAGGACGCCACACATCTGGGATGACATGAGGGTGAGTAAATGATGAGAAAACTTTCATTTTTGGGTGAAGTATTCCTTTAAATGCACCTGAATGGACATTTGGTTGACAATTCACACAAGGACAATGATAACACCACTCAGCCACAACAATTTCTGCTCATGGACACAATCTCAGCTGAGCCCTGCCCACAAAGCTCACCACAGACAGACTGTGACATATTAGAACTGCTCCAAGATTCAGCACCCAAGGACGACTTTCTGGAAAACACCCAGGGAGACCAGGACAGCATATTACAGCCGATAACACCACAGCAACAGCCCCTCTCACCAGACACGTTATCCCTCTCTCCAGCATCTCCACATCTGTGCTTCTCAGAGCAAATGGAAGAACTGGTGTATGCTGGAACCAAACTATCCCACTCATTTGCTGCAAGCCCCCAGATATCAAGCAAAAAACGGCAGGCCCCTAAACCACCAAAGCCTGCGGGCAAAGCTCGCCCTCCCCTTCGTCCTGTGAGAGCTCTTCGGCCTCTGCCACAACGCAAGGGCTCACACCCTCCTCCATCTGCTCGAGGTGAACCAAAAACAACTGATACCAGCTCTCAGTGATATGTGTCGGGTCCCCGCTATGATAACAGTATGCCTGTATCTTTCTCTATTGCTGTTCGATTTCACGATAGAAAGTGTAAGGCCTTCAAAAGCCATACAGCAAACCCATCTAATCTGGTGCCTAGTACACGCCAAACTAAGATTGCTGTGGGGTCAAAAAGTAAGACTGTTAAGTTAGCACTTTTAAACATCCGCTCACTTAAAAATAAATCACTTCTAGTCAACGAATTAATAAGCACAAACAACCTGGATTTTATGTTTTTAAATGAAACTTGGCTAGAAGACAGCTGTAGTGCAACAGTCCTTAATGAAACATCCCCTCCTAACTTTACTTTTCTGAGTGTCTGCAGAGAAGGCAGGAGAGGTGGGGGCTTAGCTGCTCTTTTTAAAGATGTCTATCAATGTAAGCAAATATCATTTGGGAATTACCCGTCTTTCGAATATCTGGGTAGTGTGTTAAAAGGTGCTCCACACATTTTACTTATCATTATTTACAGGCCTCCAAAATACTCTCCAGCCTTTGCTGAGGACTTTACAGAACTGTTATCAACAATTACCTCAGAGTTTGACTGTTTTGCCATTGCTGGAGATTTTAACATTCACATAGATAATGCAGAAACCAATATGACAAAAGAAATCAAAACTGTTTTAAAAACGTTTGATCTGACTCAGCATGTACATGGACCCACACACAATCATGGACACACTCTAGATTTACTTATCAGTAAGGGTCTAAACATTTCATCGATTGTTATTAAGGATGTAGCACTGTCTGATCATTTCTGTATTTTCTTTGATATATTGATCTCTCCTGCCATTGAAGCTAGATCTGTGTCTGTCAAGAAGAGATGCTTAAATGAGAACACTAGTGTACTATTTATGAAGGCTATATCTTTAACACCAAGTATATCTGCTGACACTGTTGATTTTCTCCTTGATTCTTTTAACTCAAAAGTTAAAAGTGTAATTGATGATATTGCTCCTGTGAAAGTGAGGAAGAAGAGTGGCAGTCAAAAAGCACCTTGGAGAAACTCAACAGCAGTGCAAAATATGAAAAGACAATGCAGAAAAGCAGAGCGCATTTGGCGGAAGACAAAACTTGTAGTCCATTATAATATTTACAAAGACAGCATCCATGCTTTTAATATGGAACTAGGCAAAGCTAGACAGTCTTTCTTCTCGAATATTATAAACAGCAACTTAAACAACACATGCACTCTTTTTGCGGCTGTAGAGAGACTGACAAACCCCCCAAGCCAGATTCCCTGTGAACTGCTCTCAGACAGCAAGTGCAGTGAGTTTGCTTCTTTCTTCTCTGAGAAAATAAATAATATCAGAAAGGTGATCAGCACATCCTTGAGTTGTGCTGGGGTCAGACAAATCAAACCACAACCTGAGAAAGTGGTTACTTTGTCTGACTTCAAAGAAATTGATGGCAAAATTTTGTAAGAAACCGTACGGCACCTTAAAACATCAACCTGCGCCCTTGATGCACTTCCAACATCTTTTTTCAAAAGTGTGTTCAACTGTTTAGAAGCAGATCTCCTAGAAGTGATAAACTCCTCACTTCTGCAGTTGTCAAGCCCCTCTTGAAAAAGAGCAATCTGGATAGACCATATTAAGCAACTATAGACCGATCTCAAATCTTCCTTTCATAGGCAAGATCATTGAAAAAGTTGTCTTCAATCAACTGAACAAATTCTTGAACTCGAATGGATACTTTGACAATTTTCAATCTGGTTTCCGATCGCATCACAGCACAGAGACAGCGCTCATAAAGATAATAAACGATATTCGCTTAAATACTGATACAGGCAAATTATCAGTACTGGTACTACTCGACCTCAGTGCTGCATTTGACACTGTCGATCACAGCATACTTCTGGAAAGGCTGGAAAACTGGGTGGGGCTTTCTGGGATGGTCCTAAAATGGTTCAGGTCATACTTAGAAGGGAGAGGTTATTATGTGAGTATAGGAGACCATAAGTCTGAGTGGACGCCCATGACATGCAGAGTCCCTCAAGGCTCAATTCTTGCTCCACTCCTGTTCAACCTGTATATGCTCCCAATTAGCCAAATAATGAGAAAGAACCAAATGGCTTACCACAGCTATGCAGATGACACACAGATCTACTTAGCCCTATCACCTAACGATTACAGCCCCATTGACTCCCTGTGCCAATGTATTGATGAAGTAAACAGTTGGATGTGCCAAAACTTTCTTCAGTTAAACAAAGACAAAACTGAAGTCATTGCGTTTGGAAACAAAGATGAAGTTCTCAAGGTGAATGCATACCTTGACACTAGGGGTCAAACAACTAAAAATCAAGTCAGGAATCTTGGTGTGTCTCTAGAGTCAGACCTTAGTTTCAGTAGCAATAACGCAATAACTAAATCAGCATACTATCATCTGAAAAATATTGCAAGAATTAGATGCTTTGTTTCCAGTTAAGACCTAGAGAAACTTGTGCATGCTTTCATCACCAGCAGGGTGGATTATTGTAATGGACTCCTCACGGGCCTTCCCAAGAAGACCATAAGACAGTTGCAGCTCATACAGAACACTGCTGCCAGAATTCTGAGCAAAACCAGAAAATATGAACATATCACTCCAGTCCTCAGGTCTTTACACTGGCTCCCAGTTACATTTAGGATTGATTTTAAAGTATTATTACTGGTATATAAATCACTCAATGGGCTAGGACCTCAATATATTGCAGACATGCTCACTGAATATAAACCCAACAGATCACTCAGATCATTAGAATCACATCAGCTAGAAATACCAAGGGTTCACTCTAAGCAAGGAGAGTCTGCTTTTAGCTATTATGCCAGCCGCAGCTGGAACCAGGTTCCAGAAGAGATCAGATGTGCTCCTACAGTAGTCACATTCAAATCCAGACTCAAAACACATCTGTTTAGCTGTGCATTTACTGAATGAGCACTGTGCCACTGTGTGTCCGGCTGTTTGTACTGTATTTTATTAGATTTTTTTTTTTTATTATTATTATTCTAAACTGTTTTAATTATTCTTATTTTATTATTCTTATTTTTTTAAATTCTTTTTTCTTTAATTTCTACTATGTAAAGCACTTTGAATTACCATTGTGTATGAAATGTGCTATATAAATAAACTTGCCTTGCCTTGCCTTGCCTAAATAAACATACTGTATACTGTATGAATGTGTGCTATTGTTGTTTAAAGTTATTATTGTTGCATTGTTGTGCTACCGTTGTTCACATGTTTACCAAAAGTGATATAACAAATATGATAATTGGACTTTTGACACTTTTGAGTTACTGAGATATACTGTATCTCTTGTGACAACATCCCCATGTGACAGCTAGCCTGATCTCCCCTACATAACAAGGTTCAGATGAAGACCGATGTCATGTAGGGTGAAAAGGCTCATAACAGTGTGGCTGAGTTAGTGATGGGAATGAGTGAATGTGTACAGTATTTAGAAGCTAAAATTGTAGTGTATAGATTATGACTTGTAATGAGCTGTTCATTGTTGACAGTCTCTTTCCATGGAACTTTTTTGTGTTTGTGCCAGTTTGCTTTTGGATTTCTGAATGTGTGAATGTTATTTATTGTTCTGCTTGGACCGTTGTTCCTAAATGACGTGATCTCCTAAATTACCATGGCTGCTTTTTCCAGTTTTATTTCACTTTTATACCATCATCAAACTTTCACACATGCTGTGTAGCTACAAACCAAACTAATATTGCCCTCTAGTGGCAATAGACAAACATTACAGTTTGGAAAACAATAGCGGAACAGAGCGACATATGCATTTTAATACATTTAAGAAAATAGAAATAAAGTAAAACTCTCCTAAAGACATTCTGTGCGGAATTTAATGTTATAATATATTTATTATCAATTTATAATTCATTTATTACACTCTACCTTTACTTTTCCTCCCTTTCTCAGTTGCCAAATATGTTTGGAAATGTGTGCGCAACGATTCTTTCACTCATGATTGGCTCTTATGTCTCCTCTGCTGTCACCTTCCCAGGAGTCACACAGTGATGGAACAGTACCACAGAGCCAGGGTATGCCTCACAAATATACTATCTATAAAATGCTCAAGTAATGTTGTGATAATTACATTTTCCTTATGTTCGTGGAATGGCAGGATCATTCATTCACTCTCATGCCATCCCAGATGTGTATGACTTTCTTTCTTCTACAGAACAATAACTATGATATTATGAAGGATATATCAGCTCTGTAGGTCCATACAATGCAAATGAACAGTGAGCAAAATTATGATGCTCCAAAAAGCATATAAAGGCAGTATAAAAGTAATCCATATGACTTCAGCGGTTTAATCTAGCGCTCTGTGCATCCGTCAAGCTCTAGGAGGTGTTTTCGGGCTTGAAATCAAGAACGCCAAGGTACTAATCTCAGGATGTATAGAGAAAAATGTATTATATTTTGTTGTGTTCTCATCCAAAACCCATTTGACTGCTTCAGAAGACATGACAAACCACTGGAGATTTATGGGTTATTTTTATGCTGCCCTTATGTGCTTTTTGGAGCTGTGTTTAGCAGAAGAAAGAAAGTCATACACATCTGGGATGACATGAGGGTGAACTATTCTTTTAAGAAGTAATCTGTCTTATCGTTTAAAGTATATAATAACTCTTGTAAATAAACTTCTTCTTCTTATCTTTCTTCTTTTTCTTTCAATCCGGGTCATCATCCTTTTTCTTCTTCTTCTTATGGTCTGAATCTGATGGAGTTTCTGTAGTAGTGAAGCATGAGACTGAGTTAATATGAAAGATAGCACCTTGTCTCTTTATGTGATCGTGTGTGTGCCCATCACCTTTTTGGGTGGCAGCAATCATCATTATTTTATTTTTACACAGAGACATATCTAAAATCAGTTGACTTCAGGAACTCTTGTTGCGTTATTTGCCAATGATGTGAGTCCAAAAATTAAAAAAGAAACAATTTTTGTGTTGTTGTTCCAAAGTTCAAGTGGCCATAATGTCAGAAAAATTAAATATATCCTTTTATATACTGATTCTGAACAAACTTTTCTTTTGGTATCTTTTTACTTAAGTTGCCATATTGTTCCCAGAGATATGGGGCTCTCAGTGTGGCTCCATGTGTAAATGGTTACATTTTACTCATTTTCAAAATCAAATGTAAGTCACATATGGCATTTTATCATGTATTTATGTGTATCTTTACTTATGTGTAAAATTGATGTGTTAAAATCAATCATACGTTTCTGAAATTCAGATGATTTGACTCGCAATACCCCTGGGATTAATACGTCCGTGGAGGTGACAAGACCCCAAATTAACCCATTCCTGTCACAAAATTCACCATGGTCACCATAGTTTCCATCACAAAATCATAATTACATAGTTATTGTTACTACTTTAGAACCATAATAAATTCTCGGGATCTCTTTCAATTCCGTATAAAACTTTCAGATTCAGTCCATCGCTTTGTTTTGTTTCTTTTTTTAGATATTTTTATGACAGTGATGGCATATACCACAACTACAATTTTATTGTTTTCACAACTAGATAGGTCAAGTTTGTCAAGGCTTGAGAAAAACTTGTCTGAACGTTAAAAGTATTTTAGTAAGTTTTAAATTTAAAATAACATTACAGTATGACAAACAGCTAGCAAGCTAACTGTCACGCAGATAGTCAGATAAAACAATAGATAGATGGATGGATGGGGAGAGAGAGACAGAGAGAGAGAGAGAGAGAGAGAGAGAGAGAGAGAGAGAGAGAGAAACTAAAAGCTGATTAAAAGCATGTGAGTGTTTGTTTACATTTGAATTTTTGACAATTGGAGTTAGAATTAATGAACATTCCGTTGGCCCATTTGAACATTCGGTCAATTTAAGTCTATTAGGATTTTATCATTTTTTACCATCTACTGTGTGAAAACTTTAAGTCCAATCATTTAAAAAAGATATAGCACACTACGCCAGAACTGTCTGATGGTGTGTGCCAAATTTGGTGGATGTAGCTTGAAAGCTCTAGTTGCCAGTGATATAAATTTTCAGTGAAAAACCCCTCAAAAAAGTTTGCAGAATAACAGTTTTGGCTTCATCAAGCCAACATAGTAGTTGTGATAATATTGGTATTTTGATAATTACACAAAACTTACATTTTAACATGGGTTCGAAACTTGATCATTAACAATTGACTAACATAATAGCCTACATAATTATTACAATCTAGAAGGTGTTAACAAAAAAATTATGGTATTACGATTTCTTATTTTTTTTTTTCATGTAACAGGAGTTTCATCGAATGATTTTAATTAACTTGTAGTATCTGAAAATATCATGTTGGATTTGGTAATCATTGCATGAATTTTGTATATGTAAGTACAATAGTATTACCAGCTAATAATCTGGTTCTTTCTGTGAATAACACATTATATTTTTAACACAATCAATAACACCCTTAATATTGCCAACAGATAGGTGTCAATCACTGTGCAGTTCTCGCAGCAGGCGAAGGGCTCGTTCATCGCGGGTTTTCTGAGCGGAGCTCCTTAATTCATTACATTGTGTGGAAAAGAGATCGGGCCCATGTTTTGAGGCGCAAAGGCCAGCGCGGACGGTCCCACTGATCTATGTGAATTAGGCTGACCATACAGCGAGGAGAAGATTTCTGACATGTTGAAGAGTGCAACACTGCTGTGTTAATATTATGAGGAAACGTGTTTATGTTTTCACATCGCTGAACGGCGACGCCTCTTAACGAGCTGCTCGCTGACAATTACTTCCGGTTGTACTTGTATTTTGGGAATTTACCGTAATGTATCAGTTTCACGATCGTATTCGTATTGTTTACGGTTCCTAAATTTGAGTTACATAATGCGTATTAAAAGTGCACCATATAGTAAATTATCATAGTAATTAAATAAATCGTTTTTGGAAATGATAAATGCAATTAATTTATAGGTCAATGACTCAATGTTAAATGTTAAAATCGTCGCTTAAAGTTTAATAATTACGGTAAATAAAGAAAGCGACGAACTTCCGCTCATCCTCCCCTTTATTTGACATCATAACCAATAAGCGCTGTCGTTTCGCTAACGTGACCAATCAACGCGCGTACTTTAAAGAGGCGGGGCGATGTTTTTCTTCGTCCGCAGTGACCTCCGTCCCTTTAAACCTTTTAATTCATTGGCCGAACGTAATTTTTCTGATAGCAGCGTAGATGCGGCTTCTGTCGTCTCTGGCCGTAACCGCAGTTTTCTGAAAATAAAATGGCCTTATTAACGCCACTGTTCGCCTTTCTGTATCATTTGCCGCAGGTGTACAAATGGCTACTAAAACCGTACTACATTGCCTCGTTATTTATGTGTCTCGCGTTCCTGTTTATTCGCAAGACGCCTGGGATATGTGAACATCTCTCGTCGCAGCGGGAGGATGGAAATTCATGCGAATTTGATTGGGTGTGTATAAAACAGACCTCTGGGTGTTTAACACCTGCTGAACGATTTAAGCAACATTGCTTTGCAATAAAGTAATTGAGCAGCACAGCAGATGATGATGGGCTTTAGAATTTGGAAGGGGGTCGCTATTTAGTTAGGACGAATAGAGACCAAGCCCAATACATGGTGAAATAGTTTGAAATATCATGCATATAAATTATGCATGCCAATAAATTGTCTGTCTGTCTGTCATAATAGCCTTTGTTTTGATTTTTACAGAGAGAGGTAGAGATCTTGATGTTCCTGAGTGCTATAGTCATGATGAAGAACAGAAGAGCCAGTAAGTTTTCATTCTTTTATTCCCCTCATAAAAACACTCCAATCACCCTTTTCTACCTATGTGCACTTATTTCTTGTCTCTGCAGCTTACACAACTGGCGTAGCCACGGGTGGGCCTGGGTGGGCCGGTGCCACCCATAGGCATTCAACCCAACCAATCATTGTCTTATGCCACAAATGCACCAACAGCCAAAATCTTGCTGGCCTCAAACCATTAACCGCTAATGTCAGAGGCTGTTGGGATGGATAATGTGAGCAATAAAGCTTTCAAAACAATGACTGCTCAAAAAAAAAAAAAAAAACTGGATTGCTCTCATTTTAATTAAGATATTTACACATTAAACAACCGATGCACCTTCAGTTGACGAGCATCCGGTATCAGTCAGTGGCTCCAACCACTTTATTTTCCCTTTCAAATAAATATTTGTGACAAATGTCATATATTTGAATTGATTGCTGAATCGTATTAATTAGGCTATACATTTAAATAACGTATAACCTGTTCATCGAGTTGCCATGCTGAATGAAATAACTTTTTCAATGCTCCCAAAAATCTAAACTTCATCCACTTAATTTTAAAGTGAAATGATTTTAACTACTGATATTATATGTATGAATTGATTATTAATTTTATTAGTTATAATTTCTATTTGTTGCATTAAAAGCAGCTCATGATGGCATAATTAAACTACTATGAAATAAATTATTTTGGTTGATGAAAATGTTCTCAAAACCCCTAAGACTTTTAAATTCCAGCTTATTTGTTTCCTGTATGACTAAAATAAAATGAAGTTATTTCCAAATAACATGTGCATAACTTAGGAAACAGTCCCAGATGTAGATGGCTCCAAAAAAAATAAATAATCTACTTCGGAATCAGATCCCTTTATGCTTTTTCTCTCTTACTGCACGTTATTGCAGCATCTTCCCCACTTGTTAAGTTGTGACACATTCAGAATTTTGTATTTTTTTTTTACATTAAACTATAGCGGAGACATAGTGACAATACCATTTCTGTAATTTTTATCCGCCATTTTCATCTGTCCAAAGACACGCCAGCAAATTGGGCTGGTCATTTTTTTTTACCAATATTGGTCCATTCTGTGGCTAAAATGACAATTCTGTATTTACATTTTCAAAGATTTATCTGACAATTCCCCTGAATCCTCATATAATGATAAATATCTGTTCTCAGCCACAAAACCTCCTAACGACCCACATGTGCAAGATACAATTATTTTAACTACCAATATCACTTGTATGAATTGATTATAATTTTTATTGACAATAACTTCTATTTTTTTCATTAAAAGCAAATCTCCAGCCGCCTTTTTTCCCCCGTTCGACTAAAATAAAATGACATTATATCCAAATATCATGTTTTATTTTTTTATAAACTAAAAAGTCGGATTGTTCCCAAAAACAAATATTTTTGATTGATCTTTTAATATTCTTAAAGTAGACAACCTTTAGTAGCTAAATCTTCTAAATACACCCTGAAAACAATTAGCTAAACATAAAAATGTAAAATTAAAATAAATTAATAAAAACTTTACAGACCTCATGCAGTCGATAATTTCTCTTGGCCCACCCACCCAAAAGTTATACTACTGGCTTTCATGTTGACACTCAAAAGCCCACAAACAATCCCCATTTTGTAGCGAATGTGATGTCAGTGGACTGAGGTTGTAATGTGAAGGTTTTGTTTACACACTAAATGTTTGGGGTACCTGGGACTCTTTGTTTTCTCAGTGGCGGTTGTCGTATTGTTTGTTGTTGAATCAGTTTCCTCTGTCATTCTTTGTTTCTGTTACCCTCTCCCCCTCCTCTAGATCTGCTTCAACCCACCCCCCTTGAGTATTCATTCTTGCGTATATTAGAAACTGACACAAAACTACATTTTGCGAGTGCACATTTTTACAGAATGTGATGTGTTTTTTGCACTTATTTAACTTTTCGTTTTCTCTCTTTTTGCATTCCAGTAACTGTTGAGCAGCACTTGGGGAACATCATCCTCTTTTGTAAAGTGGCCAATGTGATTCTGTTCTTCAGACTGGACATACGTTTGGGGCTTCTCTACTTGACCCTGTGCATTGGTCAGTCTTTCACTATTTTTGTTTTCCTTCATCCTCCAACAATCCCATAAATTTAAATTTCCCAGGATAAGTATCAAGCTACCCTAAAGAGATTTCAAATTGTATGTGACCGATGGCCTATTTTAAAAGAAACTAAAGGTTAAACCAAACAATTGGTAAACATTGCAAGATGGCAATTTTCATGTATGTTAATATTCTGTTTTAAAGTTTTTCTGATGATCTGCAAACCTCCACTTTACATGGGCCCTGAGTACATCAAATACTTCAATGATAAAACCATAGACGTGAGTATGATTTCAGATCATGGAGTTTCCCTTTGAAACAAGCTTAGAATAGCAGAGGTATCAACTCAATATGAAACAAGTGTACTTCGGTATGCCATTGTCAAAAAAAACAAAAAAAATAATCTAGATGAGTTTTGCTAGAGCATGGCAAAGTTTGTCACTTACACAACAGTTACCAGTGCAGTCCAGTAGCCTTTGAATATAAACAAGTCAGAATACAAAAACAGGAATTCAGCCCCCTGGTTTTGCCCAAATTTGAGCCATATTCAGTTAAACTTTAACTTCTTTATTCATTCCCTTCAGGCTAGTGTTCATATTTGTATACTACCATGCCCATATGTGCTTGCTAGAAACTGTTTGGATTATGTGAGGTATAGGAGCTCACATATCCTTTATGTTTAGGAGGAGTTGGAAAAGGACCACAGAGTGACTTGGATTGTGGAGTTTTTTGCTAACTGGTCACCAGAGTGTCAGTCTTTCGCCTCAGTCTATGCTGATCTGTCCTTGAAGTAAGAATGTCATGCCTGATATATGCTGCTCACAAATTTCTGTAAACTTAAAAGGATTGTTTACCCAAAATAAAAGAATCATTAATCATTCTCTGCGATGGACTGGCGACCTGTCCAGGGTGTCCCCCGCCTTTCGCCCAATGTTAGCTGGGATAGGCTCCAGCCCCCCCCCATTCTTTTAATCATTCTTTAATCCCTCCTCTTCATGTTGTTCCAAATCTGTTTGACTTTTTTTTTTCTGTGGAATATAAAAGGAAATTTAATGCAGAATGTTAGCTAAGTCACCATTAACTTGTATTGCATCTTTTTTCCATGCAATGAAATTGAATGGTGACTGAGGCTGGCAACCCTAAACACTCTGCCTTTCCTTTTTGTGTCCCAAGAAAGAAAGTCATGTGGGTTTGGAACGATATAAGGGTGAGTAAATGATGACAGAAATTATTATTATAATTATTATTTTGGGCGATCTATCCCTTTAAGTGCCACACATTTTTTGAGTAACACTTTACAAAAAGGTTCCATTTGTTAACATTAGTTAACAACTTTAATTATTTTCTCTCTCTCTCTCTCTCTCTCTCTCTCTCTCTCTCTCTCTCAGGTACAACTGTGCAGGACTGAAATTTGGCAAAGTGGACATTGGCCGTTACAGCGAAGTTTCTAAGAAGTAAGTAGCTTAGGCTTTGTTACATGGGTCTAGTTTAAACACCTTACGATATTCTGACAATATTCTATTTTTTCCCCCTCAGGTATAAAGTGAGCACATCACCCCTCTCAAAGCAACTGCCCTCTCTGGTGCTCTTCCAGGGGGGAAAGGAGATTATGAGGCGCCCTCAGGTGGACAAGAAGGGAAGGGCAGTGTCTTGGACCTTCACAGAGGTTAGACTTACTCACATACTGCATATTACATGTACGGAGCCCCATAGAGGACAGGGGAGGATTTTTTTTAGAAATTGTTTTGCGTTCCCTCATTTTACAAGAGTAACCGTAGTTTGACCATGGTATTTTGTATTATTTGTATATTTGTATTAGCTATGGCTAATCTATAGTAAAACCAAAATTACTATATGGATAAGTATACTCTATTAATACCATGCAACCCCCCCCCCCCATCAAATCTATGGTTACTACAATTGCAGTTAATACAATATTACTATAGTGAAACCGTGGTTTTATATTTGTATTGGTAATTATATAATTTCTAAACAAATCATTATTATATGCATTTATCATGTATTTATTTATTTGGTTAGCCAAATCTGTCAGCCAATTGTTATCGCAAAATAGTGTCTTTCATGAAAAAGAGCCTAGAAATGTGTATGTTTTGTTGAGCTTAATGCAACTTGGTTATTACAGGATAAGTATTATGTCATTTCACACCAATCATTAGCTGATCTTAAAACACTCTAAAAGAGATTATATTTCCAGAGCCTTTTATTCTCTTATTGTTTGATTTACTATATGGAGGTGTATTAGTTTGACTGCAGTCTTATTAGTCTTATTAGTGCTGCTTGCTAAATTTGAAATTCAGTGTAACTCGTTCCACACCTTTTGCGCGAGAAATATGAATAATACTCGAATACTCCAGTTCATGTGGCTTGTTGAAGAGAGTGTACTATTACTTTTCAAAGTGATCAAAGAGAAGATTTTCACCTGGTAGACAATAAACTTGGCAAAAAATTCCCACAGACTTGCATTGAAAAAGGGATCAGTTTGCAACCACCAAGGGAACCCCAATAATCACACAGCAATGCACCAAAACCCACTCAGAGCTCTTTAGCAACTGCACAGCAACACACTACCAACCACTCAGAACACCTTAGCTGCCACATAGCAACTGCATGGCAACCACCCTAACACCCAGCATATTTAGCATGGGCAAGCTGAAAACCTTAGAGAATTTGCGTCCTTCATTTATCAGAACTATAGAATTAAATCGTACAGCAAGTTAGCACACACACTGTTTATCTTGTCAATTCCTAGGAAAACATTATCCGGGAGTTTAACCTCAATGAGCTGTATCAGAAGTCAAAGAAGCTTGATAAGACCAAAGGAGAGAAGAATGAAAGGCCCAGTGAATCACAATTTGCCCCTGTGCCTGAAGAGGAGGAACCTGAGGCTGAGACCATCAGCGCAATGGACACAGAGAGCAAGAAGGACAAATAGAATGTGCATGCTGCTGAAGAGCTGTGGGATATAATGGGACGGGACTCTATTTTGCTAATGATTGATTGATTGTTTTTTGTTTTGTTTGTTTAACATATAGGACTTAATTTAATTAAAAAGTCAGTCTAATAATATAGTACATCTTACGTTTTAATTTTTTTTTATTTCATCATTATAAATACAGTGGGGACAGTACTCGTATCCAAATATCCATCATACGAGACTTAAACTGGTTACTGATGATTCTGTCTGTCAGCTGTGTTGGTATTTTAATCACATTAAATATAATTAAAAATGAGATACCTCTTACCTCTAATATGGTTTATAATTGTGAAGTGAACTTTTTATTAAATTGTTATTTTGTGTTGCAAACGCATCACTACTGGGGTACAAACCAAGTCCATTCCTACTGTACTTTTAATTCCTTTTCCCCCCAAGTCACTCCTAGTTGTCTTCTAATTTCCAAGTCATACTGTATCTCGGCTTGTATTATGGTACTGAATATACACCGTTTAAAGGGACAGTTTTCCAGTGGATGCCAACATGAAAAGCTTTCACAGTATTCACATTTTTGATATTGACACTGTCCTTATATCTTGATACTGCAAAAAGTGTTCAGCTTTTAACCTTTGACCTGTAGACCCATAACACATTTCTTCTTAGACTGAATACTGCTGTAAAAGTCTTAAATATTTGTTTTGTATATTCAGTTTTTCACTTGAATTTCCTTTGTGCTGAATGATAAATGCCTTTTTAACATTTCATTTTTATTTGAAAGTGACAGACACAGAAGAAAGCTGCAGGCAGACTTAATATTTTAACCTTCTTGATCCATTGCTGTCGCTGTGGGAAGCTATTATTGTCAATGTAAATGAAATGTCAAAGCAGAATATTGTCACCAAGTTCCCTTCAAAAAAAAAAAAAGAACAATATTGTTTTTGTGCCCTGTAAAGTAAACAAGTCTTGATTTTCACTGATCTTTGTCAATTAATTGGTTATGAATGGAAGATGATTAAGTGCTTTGAATGATTGTGGATGGATGTTTCATTTTTTTTGCCTTTTCAATACAAAAACTGAGTGCGATTACATGCCTGATCCTACACAAGCTTTCCTTTAGTGGGGTAGTAAGATCATTAACGGTTTAAGCATAAACCGGTTGACACGGTTCGATTTTTGCCCATTACTCCTATTTTGCGCATATTAACACCTTTACCAGTGTTCATAACGGATTATCCAATGTGTGCATGTGTTGTGTGCATGCCTGTTTACATTTTGTCAAAACAGATTTTTGAATATGCTGATTTTTGGTAGTTGTGATCAGCTTATTGATGTGCATGTAAAAGCATTCACAGAGGTGTTGAATCAGAATAATGTAGTAGTTTATAATTGGATTACCATTATTGTCCTCAACATAAATATCCTCCCATGATGTGACCAACCATGTGGTAAAAAGTATTTGGACACTTAAGCATTAATTTTTATGAATTTCATTGCAATATATAAAACGAAACAAAGTGGCATCTGAATACAAAGCGCTAACTCCATTTTTGCAATTACTTTTAACTATCTGGTCCCAGGGTCATCCACAAGTACGAACATGTTCCATTAAGTTTAACAACCAGAAAATGGCCAAATACTTTCCTCTGAATTTTGAACAGTACCTCTATTGCTTTATAATTAAAAATCAATCAAACTTCCAAATTTGTTCTTGTGCTTGAAAGGTGTTCTTGTGCTTTCTTTAGATGACACTTGGTTTGATAATTTGTTGTTTAATGCATTGCTATTCATAGGTTTATAAGTGGATGAAAAAATTCTGGCAGACTCTTAATACAAATTAGTTAAAGTCAGAAGTTTACACACCCCTTAGCCAAATACTTTAAAACTCAGTTTTTCACAATTCCTGACATTTAATCATAGAAAACATTCCCCGTCTTAGGTCAGTTAGGATTCACTATTTTAAGAATGTGAAATGTCAGAATAATAGTAGAGAATTATTTATTTCAGCTTTTATTTCTTTCATCGCATTGGCAGTGGGACAGAAATGTATATACACTTTGTTTGGTGGCATTGCTTTTAGATTGTTTAACTTGGGTCAAATATTTTGGGTAGCCTTCCTCAAGCTTCTCACAACAATTTGCTGGAATTTTGGCCCATTCCTCTAGACAGAACTGGTGTAACGGATTCTGGATTGTAGGCCTCCTTGCTCGCACACGCTTTTTCAGTTCTGCCCAAAAATGTTCAATCAGATTGAGGTCAGGGCTTTGTGATGGACACTCCAATACCTTGACTTTGTTGTTCTTAAGCCATTTTACCACAACTTTGGAGGTATGGTTGGGATCATTGTTTATTTGGAAGACCCATGTGCGACCAAGCTTTAATTCATGGCTGATGTCTTGAGATATATAGCTTCAATATATCTGCATAATTTTCCTTCCTCATGATGCCATCTATTTTGTGAAGTGCACCAGTCCCTCCTGCAGCAAAGCACCCCCACAACATGATGCTGCCAAGCCCATGCTTCACGTTTGTGATGGTGTTCTTCAGCTTTCAAGTCTCACCCTTTTTCCTCCAAACATAACAATGGACATTATGGCCAAACAGTTAAATTTTTGTTTCATCAGCCCAGAGGACATTTCTCCAAAAAGTAAGATCTTTATCCCCATGTGCACTTGCAAACTGTAGTATGACTTTTTTTTGGCAGTTTTGTGGCAGTGGCTTCTTCCTTGCTGAGCAGCCTTTCAGGTTATGTCGATATAGATAGTTGTCTACCGGTAAAGGTCCTTTACTATTGTTCTGGGATTGATTTGCACTTTTCGCACCAAACTACATTCATCTTTAGGAGACAGAATGCATCTCCTTCCTGAGCGGTATGATGGCTGCGTAGTCCCATGGTGTTTATACTTGCATACTAATGTCTGTACAGATGAACATGGTACCTTTAATTTGGAAATTGCTCCCAAGGATGAACCAGACTTGTTGGGGTCCACAGTTTTTTCCTAAAGTCTTTGATGTTTTTGATTCTCCTTGATGTCAAGCAAAGATGCACTGTGTTTGAAGGTAAGCGTTAAAGTACTTCCTCAGTTACACATCCAATTGACTCAATTAGTCTATCAGAAGTGAATTATATAAAGTTGTATGTAAACTTCAGGCACACTGGAATTTTAATATAGTCAATTAAAAGTGAAACAATCTGTCTGTAAACAATTGTTGGAAAAATTACTCATGTCATGCACAAAGTAGATGTCCTAAACGACTTTCCAAAACTATAGTTTGCTAATATTAAATCTGTGGAGAGGTTAAAAAAAAAAAGAAGAAAAAAAAAAAAAAGAGTTTTAATGACTTCAACCTAAGCATATGTAAACATCTGACTTCAACTGTATATGATTGTGTTGTCACATGTGAGTTGATTAGGAGGCAAACGAGAGAACATATCTGAGCCAACTACAGTATTTTTTTTTAAGTCTCTGGGGGTTTGTTTCAAATGATGCAACATATTTCTGGTAATGAGGTGATAATATATTTTGCAGACCATGTTCCTGACATCTAACATGACAACAGGCTTACAGTTTTAAGAACAGAGAAACAAAATTCATGGGCATTATCAGGTATTACACTTCCAACGTTTCAGAAACCACCAGAGTTAGGAACACACCATGAAGGTTAAAGCAAATCAACATCACAAATGATTTATAAAGAGTTTATTACCAATGCTAAATCACACACACTCACGCATACGCAGATCAACAACCATGGTCACTCAAGCTGAACTATACAGTACACTTTCTTTTCTTTCCCTCTTCTCAGTCCATCTTTTTTATCCTAAATATTCATATAATCGTTCTGAGAGGGTATTCATTGGCTATTGTATCGGCACTCAAATACATCCACTTTATTGACCAGCTCTGATCTAAATGTTGACCAACACCCCTGACAAGTTAGACAATGATTGAAATGAGTCTTGCAAAATGTCACAAATTTTGAATGTAGTAGGTACAAATTAAAAGAGGCACACAATCAATGTTTACAAGAAACTCTGAAATATGTCCCACAGATCGGGCTCCGCTGTGTCAAATGCATTTTAATGCTACTAGTAACTCTCTGCACATGACTATGATTTACTGGGTGGTGATATCGGTTTCCCAGCCTCCAATTCTTCACTCCTTCATCTGATCAGATAAAAGTCCACAGAGAACAAATCATCAGCCTTTGTAGAATAAAAAAACATTTTGATCTTATCAATAACCATTTATAAATTCATATAAAAGAACATTAAAAAAATTAAATAAAAACTTTCTTCCTTGATCTCCAAAGACATTGCTCTGAAAACACTTAATCGAAAAGGCTGTTGTCATTTAAATAATGCGTTGGGCCATTTCTTTAAATCGACTACGGTTTGCTTCCCTGGCATAGATTGGATACATTGTCGCATGCCAATCACAGTGGTCTGAAATGGCTACTGCATGCCACAGGTCCCCTTGTGTAAAAATTGAATTCCACTCTGTGAGAAAACTGTGACACCACTTTTTTTTCTCTATACAGAACAATGTACATATTTCAGCTGGATAGAACAATTTTTCTCTTGTGATGTACTGAAAGTTTCCAAGGCAATCCAGTCTTTTGTTGTTACACCAATTGTGTGTTACAACTCCTTACTGGCGATGAGTCTTATATAGGTTTTGTATAGGACAGGCCACACTATGTCACGGCTAAACATCAACACTCCTCCTCCTCCTCAATGTCACATCTTACCAAAACCTGCTAGTCAGCAATTGATTTCCTTTTCGAAAAAAATAAAATAAATAAAATAAAAAATAAATAAAAAACAGTGTTCTTAAATGCTTATATTTTCAAGAGAAATCTTCTGTGGGCACCAAAAAATGTCCAACACTCTTAATTTTCTCTTCTAATATCAAGGCTCTACTACTGCATGCCCAAGTGGGCGACAAAGTCCAAGGCTCCACTCTTGACAAGATCCATCACAACAGCTGCTCATCTCTCACACTGATATCTCGTAAGTGGTCCCTCCGACGCCAGTCACCTTCTTCACCCCACCTCCAGGCTTGTGGGCGGGGCTCTGAGAAGAGCCGGCACTGGAATAGGCCTGACCTGGGCGAGTGGACACGCTGATAGTATGAGAGGGGGACAAGGGTGTGGAAGGAGACTGAGGGAGAGACGATTTAGGCTGCCCATTTGTCCGACTATATGACTTCATCTGAATCTCATCCCTAAAATGGAGAAAAAGAGAATTTATATACTTAAGAGGATGCTTCACCTTGTTAGTGAATCTTTTTTATTATTTCAAAGCGAAGGTTTGAGAATTCTGATGTAGGCGACATGTCCATTAGCATGCATTTAAATCAAGCATGTGGGTTTTTACAACGTTGAAAGAACAATGGGAAATGCAATGCAAAACGAAACATGCTCTTTGACAGTGATTTCATTTTAAAATCTTACTTCCCACAGTCAAATATAAAACATTAAGACATCACCGTTTCAAAGTCAAGACAAGACATAACAATGGGGATGGGATCCGCAAGTATTTTAACGATTCAGTTTCGAATTTCTTAGAATGATTCTATTAATTAACGGTTCTCTTTTAGTACATTTAAGGAAGATTTATATGGAACGAGAAGATATTACAAATCAGAAATAAATGTAACACAATTCTTGTAAATGGGATGTTTACACAAGTCAGTTCAACCAGTCAGTAAATGCACGTCCTGATTGAAGTCTCAAAAGTACAACTTTACAGAACACAGTTACAGCTAATTTCATTTCGAGTTGAACATGACAAGTCATTAACTGCACCAACTAATGTTTAAGTGTTTTTGATAAATTAAAAAGTGACAGTTCGTAAAAGTAATTTCTTTGGGAACAGCATTACACTGGTCAAGTTGTATGCTTTTGATTCACTAAAAAGAACTGACTCATAAGAGTCATTTTCTCAGGAATCAGACTACACTGGTAGCGCTGTATTCTTTGTACTGTATACAATTATTATTTTTTTTTTTTTTAAATAAATCACCCTAAAATTACACTTTTAGTAACCATAAACAGAACCAAAAGTAATAAATTCATTCGGTTTCTGTATTTAAAAAAAAAATGGAATATGATAATCATACAAAATATGTATCACAGGATGCCTGCTATATCATATCTCCAGGGTTTCCACACCTGTTGATCACCAATTACTGGACTTTTGAAACTCATTGTATAGAGATTGCACACATTCTATAGCAGCTTCATGCCTTTATAAAAAATTAAATTCAAGGCACAGATATGTTATAATTCTCTGATTTTCCATGACCTCTGGAACCCGGTGTCTCTATTGTGGGTAATCAAAAATGACAAATATATAATTTGGTAGACTTTTAAAAAGAGCTCTCAGGGCATGAAGCACGGAGTGTGCAAGATGGCAATAAAAATAATGGCTACAGTTTAGCTGCACTGGCAGCATTGCCAGCCAGTCAATTTCAATTTCTCACTGTCACAATATGGAAAGGAATCATTCTACCAGGCACTGAAGCAAAGCAGGTCTATTATAACCTTCAGCTATTGCTCTGCTGTCTGCATGCCACAGAAATGTCTGTTAATGATGAGGGGGGCTTATCATTTAGCCCTTGGTTGTTTTCAAATAATGTTTGCATGATTTTGTTGTAGAAACACACACACACGTAGCAAAAAGCAGCTGGTGATCAATAATAAGTGAATTACTGGAATGCTACCTAAACATATCAAACATGCAACAACGCAAAAGTCACACTTTACAATAAATTCTATTTAGTTAACATTAGTGAATTCATTATGTATCATGATCTAAAAATGCACCTTTTCCAGCATTTATAAATCTTGGTTAATGTTGATTTATGAATATATACCCATTCATTGTTAGTTCTTGTTAGTTTGTTAATTGCATCAAAGGAATTGTTCACCCAAAAATGGTTTTAATTTTTGGAAAAATGGAAATAATTTTCTCATCATTTACTCACTGTTGTGCTGTCTCAAACTCGAATGACTTACTTTCTTTTGCAGAACACACAAGAAGATATATTTTGATGGAGATAATCCATGGGGTCCAACACTTCCAAGCCCCAAAAAGGATATTAAGACAGAATAGAAATCCCTAAGACTTGAGCAGTTTGACCCATGTGTTCTGAAGAGATACATTCAGTTTTAGGTGAAAATGGATCGAAATGCATACACATCCAGCGTGAGGTAGTGTTATCAAGTTTTAAATAATGATCGCTTTGAGATGTCAAGATTTATAGTGAAAAAGGAAATTTTTTGTAACGCTTCAGAAGACATGTATTAAACCACTTAAGTCATATGGATTACTTTTATGCTGCCTTTATGTCGTTTTTGGGGCTTGAAATTGACTTAAAAAAGGTATTTTCCGGGTTCAATAGATGTTAAACTTAACAGCATTTGTGGCATAATATTGATTACCACAAAAATTAATTTTCACTTGCTCCTCATTTTCTTAAAAATGCAGAAATTTGGGTTACAGTGAAGCACTTACAATGAACTTAGATTACATTTTTAATCGATTGACAGCCCTAATATATACACATCATATATCCAAAATATCTTTGTGTTCTGCAGAAGTCCGAGATGGTATAGGGGTGATTAAATAAGGAAATTATTATTTTTGGGTAAACCATTCCTTTAACTAATATTAACTTAAACAACTTTTAATATTAAAAGTATATTAGTACATAACAAATTTACATTAGCCAAGAATGTTAAGAAATTAATTTAGTAAACTACTGCGTTAATTCAAGTTAACGTATACAACCTTATTTGTAAAGTGTTACCCAATGCAACACTAACTTCAGATGGGAAAAACTGAGGAGGAAGTGAAAGAGATACACTCACAGGAGTCTGGGAGGAGGAGGAGGAAGAGTAGAAGGAAGAAGGCAGCAGGCTGCGAAGAGCGTCGAAAGGTTGAGGGGGGGAGTTACTCACTTTGGTGCCTGTATGCCCCCTCCCCCGACCGAGGCTGAGGCTTTGCGGACCAGGCGGTACTGCATCTCAGCAGCTGCAGCGCTAGAGTAAGATAGAGACTTCCCCAGTGGCGGGGGGTGTGGCGAACGAGGCGGGTGAGTGGTGGGCGGCAGGGGCGTGTCAGTAGAGCGGGTACGGTAAGGATAGGAGGGCTGAGTGTGGCCCGAGTCAGAGAGCAAAGGTGGTCGATAGAAGCGGGGAGGCCGAGGATGATTGTGATGTTGGCGGTGGTGGTGGTGATGGGGATGGTCACGTAGCAGGCGCTCCCGCTCGCGTTCAGGCAGAGGTGGCGGGGAGGAGGTGGAGCCACGTAAATAGGCACCATGTTGTGGGGAGGCGAGGAGGCCGGTGCTGGAGGCAGAGGGCTGGTGGAGCTCTGCTTCCCGTTGCTGGGCGATCTGCGCTGACAGGAAAGGTGAACTGTATCCAAGTACTGGCGTGAGTGGACACCCTGGAGACAGCTCTGGTGCTGCTGATTCGAAATCTGGGCTTTCAGAGGGTGCGAGTAGACTATCGTATGACAGGCTGCCATTACGAGAAGTCGGTGGTGGCGTCTGATTGGCTAAGCTCTTGTAGCTGGTGGCTTCGGACGGTGGGGCATTGTGCGAAGAGCGAACACTGGAGGACTGTGAGGTGCCTCCGACAATCACCGTAGGATCGGAGAAGGAGGGATATGAATGCCCTCCGTGGGCGTAACCAGGCATCCCTGAGCCCGGAGGTCCTCCAGGGCCCACATATCTTCGCTCCGGCCCACTTCGCTCCACCCCTCCCGCCTCATGCCCATCCAGACTGGGCTCAGAGCGATAACCCGGCTGCTGACTGGACTGGAGGAGAGAGGAAGAGGACTCTTTAAGACTGTCCCCACGACTCATCTACAGAGAAAACGAGAGAGAGAGAGAGAGAGAGAGAGAGAGAGAGAGAGAGAGAGAGAGAGAGAGAGAGAAGACCAAGCAGAAACGTTTACCAAAGTTATAAGGGCAATGTAAAAGCTGAATTAAAAGGACATTGATGAAAACCCCATGGTAAGGATCATGTGGGCACTACAACTAGGTCAGGTGAGAAATTAGAGGGGACAGGTGATTTGAGAAAGTCTTTTCTAGGGCTATAATAAAGAGCCAATATAGGATAAGACAGACAGAGAGGATAAGCTTGGAAAGGCAGTGACACAAGTGAAATTTTGGCAACAAACTTGGAGCACGAAGGGCAGAGCACTGTCATTTCTCACAGAAGTTTAAATGCGTCATTTTTGCCTTGTGTTTCAATAAAATACAACCAAAGTTTAAGACTGAAAGTATAACTAAAACGGGACACAAAAGAACAATGTAAAATCCACCAACCCCTGCTTTAGGTTTTTGCGGAAATGGGAACGAGGCCTGATGCCACATAAATAAGAGAGCAAAAAAGCTATAAAAAAAAAATTGAGAATAGCATGTCTGACTTGTTTGAATTATGCTTGGCTTCTTGGTGAGAAAGCTTGCAATTATGTTAGATTGTAACTGTGCTACTTTTAACTGCATACTTGAGAGTCTGTGTACTGTACATATTGTATTTATTCAACACTCGGGTAATAGTACCAAACCGAACAAATAGCAACAAATAATGCTGCACATATGGTCTGGATGCTGCAAGCTTAATCTTTGGACTTGTCAGCAGTAATAGCAGACGACTTTGTACTGTACCAAAAAGGTCCACCACATTCTGCCTTTCATGCCCTCTAGGTGGAGGTATGGTGACAATGACCCTCACCCTGACCTGGGCCCTTCCAACAAAGTGGTAAATGCAATGACAAACCACTGTTTGAATTAGCTAAATGTGAAAATTGTAAGACCACATACTGTATGTAAAAAAAAATAAAAAAGTTCAGTCAATCCAGTTTGGATTGCATTTAAGGTTTGTATTGCCAGTCAATCACCATTTCAGCCCAACTCAGCAACTTGTCAAGTATTTTGATGAAGCAGTGTTGAAACTTGCCAAACACTGACATCCACCCCCAACTTCAAGTTCAAGTATGAAACCGGCAAAATGTTTCACATGGCCACTCTGTGAGAACAGATGGGCTGTATGTACTGACACAAATGGACTTAACTAAAACAACTGGGGTTTAATAAAACACATGGGGCAGATTATCTTTATTCTTTAATTTCACAATGAATTACATTTATTTAAGTCTGGTGTGGGGCAAAGTTGATCTTGACCATTGTAAAGAGTATGTCTTTGTATATACAAACCTTTAGAATCATAACGAGCATAAAATCCTGCTACTGTACTATATTTTCAGTATGTTAAGTTATAGTTAATAATGGGAATCATTACACAATAACAAAACACTCAAATGGAAACTCTTTAGCTGCACTTATGCCGATTTTACAACATTATGCATAATGCATAGACTGAAAAAACAACAATAAACCACAGATAATAAAGTGAGGAAAGGGCTATAGACATATAAAACACAAAGACACACAGGAAAGAGGTGTACAATGTCAACTTACTGATACTGTTCAACTGAAAGCCACTGTGTCAACCAATTTGGAAGGGAAAAAAACAATTTAATGGATTGAATAAAATAGAGCAAAAAGAAAGGGTTAAATATATGTGGTACAAAATAAATCATGATAACAGACATGCAAAAGTATGCAAATGATGTCAGATATTAATTGTAAAAGAGACCACCACCATAGATTTTGACGGAACACACATATACATTTTTACTTTGAACAACTCAATACACAAACACACACACGTATATAAATATATTCACAGACAAAAATGTTACCTGGCTGGCGTAGGCGTGTGTAAGTTCTGTGTGGTTCTTGCCCGGGCTGCTGTAGGTGGGCCTGTACTTGAACATGATGGGGGTAGGCGGAGCTTTATTTAACAGACTACTCTCTGCAAACAAAGACAAATGAATTACAAGTTTATAAATGCATGTTGGGAATATATAAGAGGATTAAGCTGACAAGAGTATTCCAGCAAGTTATTTATACTTCCATCTCATGCGCCATTTAAAATTAAAATGTCTACAATCAGAGCTATTAGAGTTTGCAATGTGATTTGCTCTAACCCTCGGAGTGTCCAGAAGGTCCTCGAGACAGCCCAGGGTATCGGAGCTCTGGTTTGGGGGGAGGCGGAGGCTCTGCATCAGCAGACTGGCTCTCCATCATCTCCAAACTGCTTTTAGACTGAAAGATTGCAAGATATAGGACAAAACATGGGTGTTTAATTAAGTAAAGCAGCAGACAAAACAGCTGACGATACATTAAATGTAGATGCACATCTCTGACTCAGATGAAACCGACAGATAGCAGAATGGCTGGAGCGATTTATTATCGCTCAGAAGATGCAAAGCAGCAAAGAGTTCAGAGAGACCACAGTGTCTGATAGGAAAATGTACCAAACTGCATGTGCATTCAGAGCTTCCTCACCAGTCCTGTCCTTACAAATAAAATGGGTTGCGAATGCCATTTCATGTTGACTTTAATGGGATAAATCACCCAAAAATGGATATTGTCATCATTTACTCCCCGTTATGTTGTTCCAAACCTGTATGTCCCGATTTAAACATGGTATTAACATTGGTTTCCAGCGAGCTGTATGAAACAAGACTTTGCTAAAGACAAATGCCAACGGGGTCCAAAACGTTTAGATTTGTCCACTTAAACTTAATTTGTAGGTGGTCAAAAACACATGTGACCAGATTTGTTTGAATGCATTTGAACAGTCAATCTACCACAAGGCTAAAACAAGTGTTACATTTTGGAGGTTACATACAGTTTTAAAAAGGAAATAAATGTCCAATCTAAAAATTCTAAAAAGTGCATACACATACACCCAGAGTCGTCCACGGAAGATCCTCAATGTGCCTGATATCAACATGCAGTGACACAGATTACAAGCACGCACATCTGAAGCTCAGTTAGTACTGGTACTCGATGTGAGTTCAGACACTCAGGAGGCCGTGAGCCACAGCACGCATTACAATACAAGTCAGTTAATCATACAGATGAAGTGGTATATCACATGACTTAATGACATGGTGAATTCCGAAGCAGTCACATGATAATAATATTTTTTTATTATAAGACATGAAGCCAGAGGAGCAGATTTCTTGTAGCTTGCGATTTAGAAAAAAAAAAAAGAAAAAAAAGACTGCGATGGACAGGTGCTGCATTAGCTGAAAACTCAACCGCCGATTTGAAAAATGGTTAATGGCTTTTATGGTTAATTATTACAAATGCTGTCCAACATCTGACAGATTCAGATTTCGAAGGGAGGCTCTGTGATTTCAAAACTGCATACAATCAATCATAATGTCAGTGTGTTGCTGCTGCCAGTTACTGCATGATAAAGTGCACAAATCCAAGTGTAAACAAGACTTTGTGTAGAAATCTGAATTATTTTAATGGAGTAGGCTACCATGGAGTTATTTTAGTGGAGTATTATTCAGCTTTAGAATCTTGCTTTAGTGCAGAGCTTGATTGACAGGTAGACCTTTAAAACTAGAAGTCCTTGGTTTCACCAGGCACACGCTTGCGGAGTTCAACAAAATACATCACATATCCACTATCGTGCGCATATACAATTAGAACAGATGCAACATACATAACCCCCAAAATGTACCCCTAGAAATTAAACGAATGCAAGTATGTTGAATAAAAATAGACCATGACAGAAATGTAAAAACTGTCTGTCAGAGTGATATAGATTGTATTCTAGCGCAACCCGTACAGCAAATTATTTGTTTGAAGAGCAGAACACAACATGGCCTTTCTGTAGAATCATTCTCACTGATGTGGTTGTGAAGATATGGGGAAAATACAGTTTTAACATGACCATTTTCTCCAAATATGTAATGGTTTCATCAACACTTTTATTGATCGCGTGAGTTGTAAAACCTTCTCCTGACACGTCAACTTCAGGTAGATTGCCAAATCAGCACATTCATCCACACACACACACACCCCTCACAATTCAAGCTGACAGCGGCCGCACTTTTTAGAAATTTATATAATTTATAGCGAGGTTGAGAGCTGCTCGTAAGCCGCTTGAATCTGCTTGTAATTCCTCACACATGAAGTGAGCCGCGACCACACGACCACCAACGATTTCAACGCAATCTCTCCCAACAGCTGAAAAATCGCACCGTGTACGCCCGTCCTAAAATACCTCAGAATTCTGCTTTAAACATCTTATTTGTGCTTGCATTAATTGCAGGTGTAATTGAGATGTACGGTGTGCTATTTTTCGCTATATGTGTGTCCCATATGTTCCACGGAGGAAAGTAAATCATGTGAGTTTGGAAAAACTTGAGGGTGAGTAAATTACAGAATTTTCATTTTTGGGTGAACTATTCTTTTAAGGTTACCTAATCTAAAACAAGTGGAAATGTGAAGCAGAACCAATGTAGTCAGCAAAAAAAAAAAAATGCTGAACTAATGATGCATATTATTTTCCACTCCAACCAAGACAAAGTATTTCATTATCAGTATTGGCTTCTCTCTGAACAATTCCATTAAAACAAAATGAACACATTATCAACTGCACAAAATGCTAACTAGTCTATTAGTAGGCAGAAGTTAGTTAACAATGTTGTATATTGATGTTTCCAAGTCTACATTGACGAGAGCAGTGAGACGGAGGTAGACTTTCACAGGACAGTCTTCTCTGACATCTGTCATTTTCAGGTGGAAGTCACTGATTTGGCACGGACCTACAGATGAAGTCAGAAGTTTACATGCATCATAGCCAAATACATTTGAAGTCAGTTTTTCACAATTACTGACATTTAATAGTTTCTAATTCATTAGACCAGAGGACATTTCTCCAAAAAATAAGATCCTTGTCCCTGTGTGCACTTGCAAACTGTAGTCTGGCTTTTTTATGGGGTTTTGGAGCAGTGGCTTCTTACTTGCGGAGCAGCCTTTCACGTTATGTCGATAACGGACTTGTTTTAACTGTAGATATTGTCTACCGGTTTCCTCCAGCATCTTCAAAAAGTTTATTTACTGTTGTTCTGGAATTGATTTGCACGTTTCGCACCAAACTACGTTCATCTCAAGGAGACAGAATTCCTCTCCTTCCTGAGCTGTATGATGGCTGCGTAGTCCCATGGTGTTTATACTTGCGCACTATTGTTTATACAGATGAACGTGGTACCTTCAGGCATTTGGAAATTACTCCCAAGGATGAACCAGACTTGTGGAGGTCCAATTTTTTTTTCCTGAGGTCTTAGCTCATATCTTTTGATTTTCTATGATGTCAAGCAAAGAGGCACTGAGTTTGAAGGTAGGCCTTAAAATACATCCACAGGTACACCTCCAATTGACTCCAATTAGCCTATCAGAAGATAATTGGCTAATTGCCTACAGGCTTAACATAATTTTCTGGAATTTTCCATGCTTCTTAAAGGCACAGTTAACTTAGTGTATGTAAACTTCTGACCAACTTGAATTTTAATATAGTCAATTAAATGTGAAACTATTGGTCTATAAACAATTGTTGGAAATATTACTCATGTCATGCACAAAGTAGATGTCCTAAACAACTTTCCAAAACTATAGTTTGCTAATATGAAATCTGAGGAGTGGTTAAATTTTTTTCTGTGGTCAGAAATGCCTTGTTGATGAGAGAGGCCAGAGAATGGCCAAACTGGTTCGAACTGACCAAGTCTACCGTAACTCTGATAACCGCTCTGTACAATTATGGTGAGAAGAATGTCATCTCAGAATGCAATTCTGAGATGTGGGTTGGCGCCGTTTTGGCTGATCGGTGTAAATGAGTTGCTGGGTGTTTCAACATAAATAATCTTGAGGCTTTCTTCACCCTTTAAGTCCTTTTGGCACACAGCCCTCTGTGCTATTGTGTAGGGCTGAAACGATTAATCGACGTTATCGTTTGATCTCATTTAGAGTAACATGACTGTCACGCAAGAGCAGCACTGCAGCTTGTGCTTGACTGAGGAGAGGAAGAATTACACAGCTCACAGTCCAGATGCAGTGAACTTGAAGGGTCCAGATGCACTCTAAACTTTCCAAACTTGCTTCAGCTTATGTAGATCGCACAGTACGAGGGATTTATACAAAAATACCAAATAAGTAAATACAGCAGCACTGTCGTTGGGGAATAAGTTGAGCCAGAGTTCTTAAATGCAGATATATTTAATGCGTTATAGCATTATTCAATTTCAAATAATACGGAAGCAGGTCTTGTAGTTAACTACAAACTCCGAAACTGGCATTTATCTGTGCGGTCAGCGCCTCTATGAGTTGCGTGAATGTCCCGATCTAATGGGGAGAGATTGAAACTGCACATTAGCAAACATTTGTAGTTAAAAAGTATATTAAAAAGTATTGTTTTGTTTCTAAGAATAATCAATCGTTTGAGTTCAGAAGAACTTTATTAGTCGACTGGAGCTATGTGAATTATTTTGATGCACCCTAAATATGCATTTTTTGTGTGTGAACTATTCCTTTAACTGCAGATATGTAAAACTTAAGGTTAGCGACAAACCCCAACCAAAATGTTTGAGAGATATCAAGTGCTGCCTTGCAAGCACAGCAAAAATGTAAATAACTCTAATGAAGCACTCCAAACGGATAGGTGGTTCCCACAGCTCTTCAAGAAAATAAATCAATTGATGTCTCACACCATAAACTTTCATTATAGAACAAGGAAGTATTTTTGACTGATTAAGAGCTGGTCTACTTTTCAGCCATATTAAGCCTTCTCTCGTACTCAATCACATGGTAAGCTCTGCTAAAAAGCTGCTCTTTTCATAGGGCACAAACTGATATTTTTGAGCTGCGGCTGCCAGAGAAGGGAATTGAACCAGAGTACCTTGTAAAATATAGTAGTGCACTCCTGGCCTAGGCATGTTTGGCTAAGTCAGGAGCATCTGCACATTAAAGAGATAGTTCACCCAAAAATTTAAATTTTCTCATTATTTCCTCACCCTCATTTCATCCCAGATGTGTATGACTTTCTTTATTCTGCAGAACACAAATAATGATTTTTAGAAGGATATTTCAGCTCTGTAGGACTTCACAATGGCAAGTGAATGAATGCAAAAATTTACTCCAGTGCTTTAAACCATATTTTCAGAAGTGATGTGATAGGTGTGGGTGAAAAAAAATACTTAAATATGTATCTGTTTATCTTATTATTCTTCTCCCTGCACAGTAGTTGGTGGTATGCATGAAGAATTTGAATCACCAAAAAACACAAAAGAAAGAAAGGTCATACACATCTGGGATGACATGAGGGTGATGAGAGAAATTTTCATTTTTGGGTGAACTATTCCTTTAATGGTCAAGGTAATGCCCATAGCTTAATATTAACTGCTCACTGCTTATTACATTGAAAATGCAACTAAATGCAAACTCTTGTCGCATGCTTTATGGTAAGTAGATACTGGGCAGTTTGGGTGAAGTAATAATTAATCCAAAAATGAAAATTATGTCAAGCACTTAGGAACATGACAGACATGGCCACTACGAACTCTAATTGTATTGAAAGAGCTGCGTTAAGAGTCTTAAAAATTGTACTTTAGCATTCCACTGAAGAAATAAAAGCATTTAGGGTTGGAATGAAATTAGGGTGAGAAAAAGACAATTCTTTAAAACAAATGCTGATTCAAAGAAAGCATTTTAAACTGTGTGTCTGAATGGAGATAGTTGAAGAGAAAGAGTGAAAAATGAGAGGATTTCCTACCCGATGAAGTTCTCCTTGGATTCCGTTGTCGAGCACTTTGGCGGCCAGCTGGGCCTCGGTGAGTTGTGGCCGGAGGAACGGAGGCTGAACAGACACGGTCTGAGCCTTCCTCTTTCTACCCAGGTACCTGAAAGATCAGAATACAACACTCTAAAAACTGATATATTTTAAGTTTAAAAAGGACTTACAGAAATGGGTATATTTGAGTGCGAGTTGAAGGCATACCTCGGTGCCTGCGAACTGCACAGGACATGCGAGACGTTCCTCAAGCAGCCATTTGTGAAGGGGTTCACACCTCCCCTGAACTTTCCTGTCACCTAAAAGAGAGAGTTGAACATCAAGCCATTTCCTTATCCATTAATGCCGTTTGTTATTCAACACATTTTTTGTTAAGGACAGTGACTGACAGCGGTTAAATTGCCGGAGGTCACCATGTCACTGTACTTTTGGTTGTTGCTGGTAAATGCTCCTATTCAACTGAAGTATACAACTCAATCATGTGGCAGACCATAGCAGCATCACTTTCTGTACTCCCATTGGCATTTACGGTGCATGAGCATAGTGACTACGTTTACATGGACTCCTAAAAGCCATTTACTGCAAGAAAGCTGCTTAAGGTTTGAAATAGGTGTATGCATTTACATACACCGAGTTCATGGCTTTCTCTTTACTCCCATATGCGGTTCGGTTATTAAGCAGCTTTCTCCACAGCAACATAATTTCTCCGAGATGCTGGAGAAATAACACACATGACATCCGAGAAAGACTTTGCTACTTTATTCTCAGTTTCTTAAATTTATTTAGAGATATTCCAGAGTCGTTGCTGTGTTTGTTTCCACCGTGGCCTGCAACGGAATCGCGCTGCAATAATCGGTTTTCCCTCTCACATAAAACTCCGGAATTCCTCCAATGTATGAGCACATACACATGAATGTGAGGAACAGCGGACATTTTACATTGATGTATATTGTATAAATGGGCACACACTATAGTGTAGGTGCTTTCCACTGTATTCTCAGAAATGCTGAATTCTTAATGCTGTGTTGACTTGTTGTTGGGTTCCATCCCATGACGTTTATTATCCGGTCTGTTCACGCACATTCACACTCTTCAAAAACCTGTAAAGAACACTGCTTATGTGGTTACATGGCCACATTAGTCGGTGTATTTACAACTTAGGCGTGTTAAACCGCTTTCTCTTAATCCCTTAAACGACATAAGGGAATCTGTGTTCTTGTTCACATGACGTTTCAGAGCGAACAATTGCACTCGGTTTCGGACTAGGCAAACATGCCTAGTGAGTAATCCACCAAAATGAGCAGAGATAAAGCGGAGGAAAAAGTTAAAAAAAGGCACACTAGGAGGGGAAAATAAAAGAAAAAAAAAAGGTGATATTATGACCCTGTTTTACACCTGGTACTAAGAAGCGTCTTGGTTGATCCGATCACATGTGGTCAGATGAGACTCATTGCGGTTTACACCTGGTTGCTTAAATGTGCATCCTGAGAGCAATTGTGATCGGATTTGGAGGGGAGGGTCTCGGTTTCATGATGACACACATCAATCACTGTCAGTGTTTTACTGCATGTCATTAAAGTGCAACAAATTCAGAAAAGCCAAAGAAAGTTCTTTTTGTGATCGGACGATAAATTCCTTTTAAAGCCGCTTGTAACCGCCAAAGTTTAAAGTTGTATTATAGTGCAGTGGTTGATTGACAGGTGAGGGGTGGTGCTTCTCTGTGCAATGACGTATACAGGACAGATTGCGCATTTCACCTCAAATGTAATGAGGTCACATGTGTTTTTGACCACATTCACATGTGGTTTTTGTGATCCAATCACAAAACATTTTAGACCCCCGTTTAGTCCTGTATTTGGTAGTGGTGCACCGATCAGAAACTTTGAGGCTAACTTAATGTTAGTTCCAAAATATACTATAACATTTTTTAAATCAAAAGTTGTATTAGTTAACATACTATGAACTAACATGAACAATTGTAATTTTATTAACTAATATTACAATTAAGGCTGTAAATATATATTGTTAATTGTTTGTTCATGATACCTAATGCATTAACTTATGTTAACAAATGGAACCTTTTTATAAAGTTACCAAAATTACATCAATTATGAATTGCTAACATTTATTTGTTTTGAAACAGTTATGAATAGTTCTGTTGTCAATATCAAAAGGTCATTGTGACATACTGGTAAGCAGTGAGAGCATCACACACAGCAGAGATACGTTCGAAAATAAAAATATATCCATTACAAGCTCTAAAACTGCTCCTGTGAGAAATCATTAACATTTATGATTTTTGCCAAAACACTAATTATTAAGCAAATAACGCAGTGCCGTTATGGTTAAAATGTAACTGCTGTGATTAGTGGTAATGTGACCAACATTAATCTGATTTAAATTGGTATCCTCACAGAATAGGGCTGAGATGAGTGACTGATGAGATATTGAGAGCACCTGGAGAGCACGCATGTTTGATTGACACCGCAAGTGAGCATATTGAAGGGAGTGAATCAGAAAGTGTTCATGATCGCTCAAACAGTCTCCATTGCTCAACCAAACGTCTGATTATCATGATTCAAAGGCCCCTAACCCCATCCTCCACAGTTTTAGCAATACATATGTTAATATTAATATAAAACTAAGAGTTAAGAGTCTTTTATATGTTAAAAATGTAATAATTTTTTTCGATTATTTGTCTTTATCTTATGTATACATTTTGTTGGTTTATATGTATTATTATTTTTATTTTTTTTTTCCTTCACCTGTATTGATGACTCTTGTATTAATATATTATTTGATCTTACTGAACATTTAAATAGAAAACAAATCCACAGTTTTAGCACCATTTCTGGGCTTTTCAGACATTCCCTTACAACACTCCACAGTATTAGCATGTTAGCATTCGATAGGGGACGCGTCGTTTTATCTTTAAATACAGGACGATCCCTTATTTTTTTATTTGCATGTGTGATTCCCTGCATGCTGCAAAAAAGATCGGCCCTGATTCTAAGCACAATCAGCTAATCACAGACTTAAGAAGATCGGCAAATTTAGATCAGTGCACACCTAGTATTTGGCGCTGACCAAACGTGATCAGATCACCCAAAAAAAAAAAAAATCAGACGCAAAAATCAAGAGGAGACATAAACAGAAAAGAAAGGAGACGACGGATTTGGAAAGAAGAATAAAATGAGATTATAATCTAAAGGAGGAGGGCTGAGAAAATGACATTTTCTTGTATTATAAAACTGCTTAATAGGGATTTTAATCCTAGTTTTCCCACCGACAACATGATTACTTTTTAGGACAGCAAAAACAAACACGGCAACAGAAGATTAAGATTACGTGTCACAATCATTTTGCTCTACACGCAACTTGCGACTAACCTGCTCATTGGTGGTCCTGCCTCTTGCCACCAGGACGACATGGAAACCAGTGAGGCCTGCAACTGGGATGAAGAAAAGCCCAGCGACACACATGACGGCCATACTGATCAAGGGTCAAGGAGGCAACAGCAAGGTTTAAACGTCACACACATTAGTCAACAACTATAGCTCTAACTTGATGTTTTTGTCTCTTACACAGATTAAAAAGGAACAACCTGTACATATTAAAGTGACCATTTTTAATTCAGCAATGTGGATTATTTTAGCATGAAACAGGATATTCAATTACATTTTTTTTACTTGTTTGAATTGTGGAACCAGAGCTAGTGGCACAGAAATTACACACATCAGCTGTGTGAAAGTAAATAGGGTAAATTATGATTTTGTTGACTTATTAGAGATGTGAGAACAAAAATAAAATGGTTGCGTTAGGATACGTAACAGCTGAATTGACACTGTCCAGCTGCTGGGTGTGGTAGAGAATAAAGAGCAAGCCGAAGCCGAACACGGCCATGATGTGAGCCGTCAGAGAGAGCAGGAACAGGAAGAAGTAACGGTAGTTTCTCCGGCCGATACAGTTATTAACCCATGGACAGTGATGATCAAAATCCTGTGTGAAGAGAAAGGGCAAGTCACTGGAGACTGTGGGTGTGCGTCATGATTGAGAGAGAGAGAGCATAAGCTTAAGGCTGTCCAAAGCAAGCAACTTCTCTACTTAATTAACAAGAATCGATCAATTGAGCCTTCATTAGTCAGAGCATGAGGACAGATTGATTAATTAAAAAAAAAAAAATTAAAAATTAAAAAGATGTGAACTGAATTATCATATAAAAGTCATATATTCCAACCTCCAGCTGAAAACATTTACTCTCAATTAATAAGATCTCTGTATGTGTGTTTGTGTGTACCTCCACACAGTTGTCGCACACGGAGCAGTGCGAGCAGCGAGGGGGTCTGTAGAAACGGCAGGTGGAGCACCACTTCATCCTCACCTGAATGCCTCGAATCTCCACCGTCTTATAAAGAGGAGCCCGAAAATCATCCTCTTTATCCTCATCCTCCTCAGCTACAATACATATACACATACACAGTTTAATATACCTGCCACCAGAGTAGAATTCTTTTTCTCCCTAAAATGGAATTAAAATTCAGTTTACCAATGTCAGTTTATTAATAAAAATGGACAAACTGTTGTATTCGCTGACCAAAACCACACAGATTCCAAGTTAATAAATAAAACCCACTGTTCAATTTCTCAATTGACTGCACTCAGACAGTAGTAACTAAACAGGTGAATTTAAACAGTTAGTTTTCTTCACATTTAGTATCAATTAGATATTTTTTTCAAATGCTAAAGCAATAAGCATAAGCACACCGACACATTATACTAAACGTTATGTCTCACTACCTCTGGGGAAGATGCCGGGATCCATAAAGGTGGCCATACAGAAGTTGGCCAGCACAAACAGAAACATAATGCCATTGTATATAGGCACAGCGACTGAAAACTGCTCCGAAAGCCAAGGGCACCTGAAAGAGAGAGAGGGGGTGAATGAGAAACTGGGATTGATACTCAGATCTGAAATCACAGAAAATTTATGTGAGTATTATTATTATTACTTTTTGAGTCTGCTAGTGTGCTTAAGAATCCTGATTTAGGGGGGAGAAAAATCTGGTTGTCAACATTTTGGACAACTGCAAATGACAGATGAATTATGGTCCACAAACATTTTAAGGCCATGAGACTGTATATATTGTTTTCCCATTACAATGGGATTATCGAACTGCTTTTTCCTCTGCATGTTTGTGACAGTGACAGTCATTATTAAGTTTGATACAGTCAAACAAAGACAATAATTAAATGTCTGACTGAAATTGTACGAAGCCGATTTTTGTGAAGTTGGATTAACAGACCTAGCTTGGCTTCTTCAAGCATGTACATGTTTATCGGACTTCAATTGGCCTCAGTGTTGTGCTAATGCAGTGAAAGATACAGCAGTGATGCATAACAGCTATCAACCTTTCTTCAGCTGACAATCTTCCTTCAAACATTTGATTACAACTGTGTCATGCATACTTGGACAGGTGGATGAAGACTGTAGCTTGACAACGTAATAACCGACTGCAGCTCAATAATACCTGCACGTGTAAACTTACTGATTGCGTCACTCGCAACATTAAATGTCCAACGGTGAATCTAGGTGGTGACACATCATGATATTAAGGCATTCTAGCGCGACCCCGCTTCCTTCTACGTGGACTGTGGTGTTTTGTCTTCGCTATACACTATGCATAATTTAATATCATTTAAACCAACTGATCTCAGTTCAGGACATTCTGGGCTATCAGTAAATGGTTCAACTTTCAAAGCACCGAGTAATGTGACGACAAATCATGCCGTTGATCTCAGGGAAGTGTCTCTATGGTAGAAATGCCAACAAAACTACATCTGGTAAGAAACCTAATTAAGTTTTTACATTGAAACCTATTTGGGTCAAAAGAGTCTCTAGTTTCATCCGATATGCTATTTTAAACATTTGAGCAATTTAATCACAAAACGGCATGCTGTTAAACACAATGACCACTACAACGGACTATTTTTCCATTAAAAATCTTCTATTTACTGTGCATCATCACACTGCGTATCAATGGGTTCATCCAAAAGCTGAAAAAAAAATGCTTTCAGAGGCTTTATATGGCGTTAGGCTGGAAATAAGGTGCATTATGAACTATTCTGAGACCGGTGCAGACAGACCGTACACTAAAGGTTAAGTCCTTCACTAAATGGGGAGCTTTAGCTTTCCTATGCAGCCAAGTTCATTCACTCCTAACATCAGACCAAACATTTAGTTTCAGACAGCAGATGATGTTTGGACCACTCAACATGTTTGGCAGACATGGGATAATGGTAATCAGTACTTGGATTCAGAATTTATAATGTATAATTTTATTTTAGCATGGTTGGTAGAGATTGGATGATGCTGGCTATTACTTACATAAGAATTATGCTAATTTATGATTGATAAAATGCTTCAGCACAGCCTATCAGTCATTTGTATGACAGTACAAAGACAGAAGATTGCGATTTTTTATTTTTTTTTGCCAAAGTAGAAAAAAAAAAAAGTAACATAAGTCAAATCATTTTTATATCATCATTATAGTTTTTTTTTATTATTTGTGCTTTTCCCAATAGACATTGTTCCATGCAGCTTTACATAATAATGAGCTGTAACGTCTTTAACGTCTAAAACATGAATAACCAACACTCCTGGAAACAGTAAACAATTTGATAAAAAAATAAATAAATTAAATAAAAAAGACTTTCTGTAGCTTGGTATTATTTCAAATCTTTGTCCCGCTGTGACCATATGAGGACAACAATTTTTAGGAAAACTATATCAAGTATAAGGAGGCAAGATATGAGGAAAAAATTAGATGAGAATAGATGGATATGAGAAAACATGAGATATGAGAAAAAGATTAGGAATTCTAGATAAAGCTGATGGTAAATCTACCACTGAGGTAAAAGTCAAAAGACATTCAAGTTGCAACAGTCAATTATGTTTACTTCAGAAGACAGCTTGTACTGTAGGTATTTGATTATGTCATACAAGTGAGGGTACAGCCATCACTCACAATTTCATTAAAACCATATAATTGTACTTCCAAATGAAATTACTGGACAAGTGGCAAGTAACTCCACTTGTTTTA
Source organism: Moxostoma hubbsi (assembly GCA_032164185.1). Taxonomy (NCBI): domain Eukaryota; kingdom Metazoa; phylum Chordata; class Actinopteri; order Cypriniformes; family Catostomidae; genus Moxostoma; species Moxostoma hubbsi. The sequence goes on along the minus strand of JAVLUX010000012.1, from coordinate 15,216,786 downwards.
CTTATCAAGTTAATTTTCACTCACATTTGCCAAGTTTTAATTTTGGCCTTGGACACATATGACCATATGCTATCTCTTGGGAGACTAAGTGTAACAATATATACACTGTTGGCTCAAGAGAAATGTTTAAAAGGAGCAGACGATGGGTCTATTCCAAAACATTGTGAGCTGCCTCCAAAGGCAGCATTTTTAGGAATGATAGGTGCTCATGGCATGAAGGCGGTTTCAAAAGGTAGGTATCTTAATTATACCTTCTCCAAATATATCTAATTCTGGACAAATTCTAAGACATTATTGTATTTATCCTTCTCTGGGTAGGTGATCCAAGAACAAACCATGCTGAGCTGGTGTCAGTCTCTTATGAGGCTTTATTTCAGAAAGGATGCAGCCATAGAAGACAGCTGCCTATGTAGACAGAGAAATGAAAAGAAAAGCTGGAAGAGAAGAGAAGAGGTGGCATTGTATGTCAGATGTTTCATTGCTTTTCTGTGTTTAATCTGAGGGGTTGGTGAGAAGCAAAATATCAGAGGGGGGAAATGACAAGAATTAACAGACATGACACAGCATCTGACTCAGGCCACTGCATTTTCCTTCATGTGCCAATTGGAAGGGAGTTTTTTTTCTTTTTTTAGCTCACCATAGACATGCATTCCTTCGGCTTATAGCTTATACTTGCCCAGCTTTTGAATTTTAGAAGCTCAAATTGATTTGGTCTTTTGGACAATTTTGGTGTGTTACAGCTCCATTCACAGTTCACAATTTAAAGAATCCAGTGGATATTAAGTCAACAAGAAGCTGATACAATATCAGTATTTCATCAACAGAGAACAGCATGAATTGCATAATTTTTATCTCAGCAGATAAAATATATTCAGTATGATGATCCAGAGATCATATTATAGGCCTATTAAAGAAATAGGTCATGTAAAAATTTAAATTGTCATAAAAAAAAAAAAGTGAAAATTGTCATTGAAGCTTAAAATAGGACCCTAAAGTATCATAAAAGCAGTCCATGTGACATTGGAATGCATATGCCAAGTCTTATGCATCCATAGGATCCAAATTTTAAGTCATTTATCAGTGAAAAGCTTGGCATCAACTGCGCTTACATGAGTGCTATGAGAGAAGCTAATTCAAATAAAAATTTCGAAGTATAAAAATGTAAGTTGAATTAATAATAAATGCAAACCAACATGTGGCTTAGGGCCACTATTAGTGATATACTTGCTTAATTTAGGCTAAATCTCCAACCATGTAATCCATTTGGGTGTTTTATATTATTTGCAGTGATGGGCTGTGTTTATGTCATGAACAGGAAATGGATCTCTTGTAACCACCACTGTAAACAACAACAACAACAAACCCAACTAAAACCATCAAGACCATCAAGTAACATCAATCAAATTAAACTTCAGTCACGACTGGAACAGCACAAGCAATAACTTAGTGTTTGCCTATTAAAAGAAACTGGCTAAGTCAGTCCCCTTGATGTTTACACTCTGTAAGTGCTATGCAATTAAGGTGGTGTTCAGATGTTAATATGGTAATAAATGTTATTTTAACGGCAGTATTCATCAACAGACACTGCAGCCATACTATTAGCAAGGGAAAACATGGCTGTGTTGTAATGCATACCAAGGCAGAATAATTTAGTGCATCTAAGCGAGTTCTCTTTTGTGCAACGCCATGACTTTTGATGCACTTTTATTCACCAACGTGAATAAAATTAGCCAATCAGTGTTACAGCACAAATGTTAAAATGTTTATTTCTGTATGAAATGGAAAGTGTGTGTACTCACGTGAAGCAAAAGAAGAGCGTGGTTGCTCCAACCAGGAAGGCAGTTGCCGCGGAGACCGGCACATAGCGACTAGGCCTAAGCGGTTTTGATGGAACGGTGGGGTGGGGTGAGGATGTGGGTCCAGACACACCCCCACTCATGCTGATGCTTGTCATCACCCAGGGAGCAGGATGGCAGCACGTCCCAGCAAATAATCAGTTTGTGAGAGTGCTTTTGTTGTCGAGACAGCACAAATGTACAGACTAAAGGAGCAGTCGTTGTCCTTTCAGCATTATATAAAAAGGCCACAACATGAGCATTGTTTCAGTCAAATTATCCTCCTTAGAAGTGATAAAATGCAGAAATGTAAAAATTAAAAAAAAAAAGTAAATGAATACTAAAAGTTTTTGCAAATTCTTGATTTAAAATGTGAAGATGGGATTGGACACTCTTAAAATATTTTAAAATGCATATATGGTAATATACAAAGTATAGCACAAAACAAAAAAATAGCACAAATTATTTTAGTTTGTCATATGTTTTTTGGTCAGTTCTTAAAAAAAAAATTCATCTGAAAGCAAAAAGGAACTACCTGATCTCAAACGGCTTAGAAAAAGTCAAATAAGTGCTGTAAAAACATGACTATGGCTCAACTTCTTTGAAAGAAAATTAAAAAAAACGTTTGGGGTAGTAAAAAAAAAAAAAAAAAAAAAGCTTGAAGAATTTCTGTTTTACAACTGCTTAATAAATGGAAAATGACAGATTTTTTACAAATTTACAAAATCAAAATAAACAATTTTGAAGATTTAGCAGTACAGCATAAAATGAGAGGTAGCAAAGAGCAATGCAAATAAATTTGTTTGATCCTTTTGCAATTGGTGATGAACATTGAAAAATGTTATAATTCGAGCCAAGAACGCAGTACGGTTCTGTAGTCCGTTTGATTTCAAAAGCTGCTAATTAACTTGCTGAGTTGTCTTCTGCTGTGAATGGCCAGAGTTGAGAGAAAAAACCAAGACATAAATTACAATGCAACAACTAGAGACAGAGTGAGGAACAGGAGGAAGGAGATTTTGTTTTCTGTTTTAATGCGTTTCTATTTGGAAGGTAGCAGAAATAGTGAGGGAATTAGTTGGCACTCACAACCATTCAGTTGAAGCTGTTTCCCCCACCGTCCACACTATCAGAAAATGTAAAAATGTCTTTCCTTCATTTCAACCAGCATGTGCTACATTGCACCTCAAGAAATAGGATAGTAAGTGTCTCTCTCTTAAGTCGAAGCATTGCTGATGCACAGATGATTGGTAGCTAAGAAAGACAGTCCAGTTAACTTCAAGCTTACACCTGCATGGCTTTCCAACAACAGGCCTAAAATTAGATGAATGCTCTAACAAAAACTCTCTTGATGGAGCTTGCACAGTGACAAAAGCGGGGTGAAAAATCAGCGCTTAGCTCACACACATACCCACCAACTCTCCTGGGAATTGATCCAGGTTGGCCAAACGACTCCGAAATGAAGAATCCAAGGATGCTCAGGTGAGTATGTGGGGCTTGGGGGAGCAGGGAGGCAGAGGAGACAATGGAAAACAGATCTTACATGTATTTGATGGGACACTTTAGGGTATCCTTCTATGTGAGTGTATCAGGTCCAGCTATTAGCAGATGGCGAGGCATTACATAAGGACCTCAGGGGGACGTGGTCTCACGGGAGTGTCTTGAGCCATGCCTTCACTTCCTTCAGCGGACCACATGCACACTCACAGTGAAAACGCACTTGTATTTTAATCCAATGATGGGCCTTTTCAGAGGGCGTGTTTGCCTGCACTTATGAATGTATAAACTCCACCTGAAAAGAACAAAAGAGAGAAAATTTGGCTTCTGAGTCAACAAAATTTATGGATTAATTAAAGTATTCAGATACATCCAGCCACTGTCTACAGTATATAATTATAGCCAACATTTTTTACATTTTGAAACACTGTCATCAAGCTACTTTCAAACTAATTTCCAATCATCCAAAATAATGCCATCACAGTCCATTGTGAAGCATGAGCCATGCGTACGTACTAAGTTATATGCCAAAAACACAAACTCTCGAAATCGTTTTCTTTTTCATTTTTTAAAAAAGCCGTTTGCTCATTCCAGTATTAAATGTGCAAGCTTGTGTATGTGTGTTTAAGCATGTTTTATTCTTCAGGATTTCATCAAGTAAAAAGGACATCTTTTAGCCACGTACCTCACCTAACTGATTTGATATATTCACATCTCTCCTCTTTTGCATTCCAACTTTGAGCGACTCTCCCACAGCTACAAACAAACTGCTCTTAATAACATCTGTAGGGCATTCCCAAACCAGTTTCACTATGACACCACATAAGATTTCACTAAAAAATGTATGCAAACAAAAGGTAATGTTTGGATGTTTGCATAGCCTCATGACTGTCTGATTTTGTGAGAGCACACAGACATTGGTGTGTGTGCGTGCACGTGTGCACATGCTAAAAAATGGTTGCGACGTAATAACAGGTGTCCGTTAGGGCTGGGGAAATATTTTTAAAAATTCAGATATTTTTGTAACGATTTTATAGTTTGCTAAATATTAGGCTAGTTGAAGGGAAGTCACTATCGATTATTTTGGTAATCGAGTAATCTAACAATTATTCTGACGATTAATCGGAAAAATTATTTAACTCAAATTGCATAGTTGTTGATGTGAAGTCAAGTCAGGCTAAAATGCAGTCATTAACCTAAATTTAGATGCACTCTACGATTGAATAACACCAACAAAGCAATTGTGCAAACAATTGCCAACAGACACCGAAAGCAGATCTAGAATTAAAATAAATAAAAATACACACACACACACACACACCTCAACTTCAGGTGTACCCATCTTTTTTTTTTTTTTTCAAATGCAAGATCTACCTTTTCTTTAACTAGTTCAACACGATCTAGACATTTCAGTTTACAACTCTCCGACCAGTCTTGTTTATTGAGGATGGATTCCATTCATGGTTAAACATTTTATGGAGATTAAAATGCCATTTTGTGTTGTTTTTTTAAAATATCACTTACTGTACATTAGAGCTGCACGATTCTGGATAACTTGAGAATCACGATTCTGAAGAGAAATTCTTATTTCAGTGATTTACAAAACCTGGACATAAGGGTACTAAACAAAGTAATAATTTACTAGAGGTTCTGACAAAATGTTCTCTTCATCAATCTATGCAAAAATGCAATCAATTTGTAAATTAAATATATACATTTAAAATGTCCTATGTCCACAAGTGTGTGCAATGAATACATTATAAACAAACAGCACCTTGCTGTTAATGCAAAAAAAAAAAAAAAAAAAAAAAAAAACACAATCCTGTTAAAAAAAAACAAAAAAAAAAAAAAAAAAACTACATAATAAATTAAATAACGATTTACCCCGTTTCTCACATGCCAAGTAAAAAACAAAACGAGCAGAAAAAAAGCTTCATTAACAGTTCTATGTTAACTTGGTATTGCACTTGTAAGCAAATATGCAAAAAAACACTTATTTTACAAAAGTTGTTTTTAAATTAATATTAACAATTTGAATTAAAACAATGAGGCTTTCAGTGTTTCTCTTAATTGCTTCAAGCTTGTAAAGAAATTATTCAACAGCCACTAATTAAATAGAGAACAGAGTAAACAGTGCTTTAAGTTTTTAACAACAGTAGCAATTAAACATTTAAAAAAATATATAATATAAAACATTATAAAAGGTAATTTAATGCAAAATGAAACTACCTAAATACTTGACGCATTACTGTGAGATAGATATATATTAATACTGATTTGATGCTTTAAGAATGCATAAATGCCTATAACAGACAAATCTAACATTTTGAAGAATTTGTCCCATCTGCTTATACATTAATAGTTGTGTTTGCTTTAATATCTCATCAAGACAGCACAGATTTAATCCTGTCTGTTTACACTCTCGTAATTCATTAACAGCTGTGTTTACATTAATATTGCCTAAAGAGGTGTATTTTGATTAAAAACAGTGCAGAGTCTCGTAAAGGAGAGCTACATTCACGAGACACAAGCGCACAGGCAGACGAGCGTTTGAAAACAGCCGACTGTAACCAAACTGCGCACGCATAGCAAATTTAGTCCAATCTTGGTAATGCCATAATTTTTTTAGCATTGGTGCTATTAAAATATTGAACTGAACAGAGATTGGTCACACTCAAAGCTAATCGTGGCTGCGCCCTGCAGTTTGTAAACCACTGTGCTGGACAAACGTCTTTGGCCATTGCGTTTTAGTTTATTCAGCATCTTGTGGTGGAGCGCTATGTTTTGTAGATGCCATATTAAGTTCATCAACATTCAAAAATGCATCATAAAGTGTATTTATAATTTAAATTTGACCAACTTACAAATGCACGCCACTGGAACATTAATATACATTGCAGAATCCTTGTCATTTAGAAACGAGATTGCGTGGGAGTCTGAATGGAGATTGTGATCTTTTAATGATTAATCATGCAACTCTACTGTACATGCAACATGGAATATAATATTAACAGTAATCATGTCATTGAGAAATGGCTCCACTTATTTCTCCTTATTTCTGATGACTATTTCTGTGGAGGTGAACAAATGAAGAAACATTTTCAAATACACACAGAATCTCAAAAGAAATGAAGGGATTGTGAGTTTAAATGGACAGCCTTAAAATAAGAATTTTTTTCAAATAGCTGTTTTTACCAGCATGATTTAAAAAAATACATAAAAAAAAAAAAATTGTATCCGAAGATAAATATTTTCAGATATATAACGCTCTTAACACAAATTCACCAAAAATTGTCACATTTACAATTTGCAAGATAGCTGTAAATTACAGCTTTACGCTTTATGTAACCCCATATATGCGCTTAAGAGAAATTCATTCATGAACACATCGTATTAACCGTACTGCCATTTACATGTTTTTCAGCAAAGAAATTATGGGTTTTAGGTCACCCGTTTAATCTTGCTGTCAACATTTGGGCCATGTGTATTGTTTTCATTGGCAGGATCAAAGAATTAGTCACAGAGTTGAAGATTTGATTGTTGGTTGAATGTATTAAACATATCAATCCCTGAGAGAGGAGACCTTGTTACTAAATCAGTTGTGACGTATAATATAAATTAGGTAAATATAAGGCCTCATATATGAATTAAGAAAGTGTATATAAATAAGAAATTAGACAACCCAAACAAGACCATAACACGATTGAATACTGTATGACTATTAAGCACACATACACGTGAAGTACGACAATTTGTATAACAATTAATTGTAAGCCAAATGTTATAAATGTGACCGCCCAACCAACTGTTTGGCTGTGCAAGACCACTGGGGGGTGGGGGGCACCTCACCCCCCCCCAGAACCACATCTGATCACTCGTGCCTTATATTTAAATTTCTCTAAAGCCATTCGGTAGTGTTGTGTGAGGAACAGACTGAAATTGAAGTATCAAAGTATCTTTGGGCTGTCGAAATCTACACGCAGGAAGCGCTGTGGTGCCTGGCGAAAGTTTAAACAAGGCAGTAGAAAAGGTAGAGGAGAAGAAATCATGCACATTGGTTCTTGCGTGTATTATCACTAATTTTGTTGAATGTGTGTGAAGTGATTTCCCAAAATGGAGATGGTTAAAGGTTGAAAGGAAGATGTTAAAGTAACATCAGTTAGGCTAAGGTGATGGTTGACCAATGTTCTCATCAATTTTTGAATGGAGTGAAGGTGCAATCCAGAATAGCAATTTGATACAGTAACCAACACCTCCAGGAAGAGGCTACTGTTACTACATATGAGAAGGCTGCACTTTAAAAGATGCTACAACTGCAAGTGATTGTTTTATAAAGGCACCGAAAATGTCCCCATTGCCTGACATATTTTATTAGGTGTCCAATAATATCACATCTGTTTGACCACAATGATACGTTGGGTCTGTTCAAAAACCTAGTGATCATCACATGCACGCTCCCGTAGCGAAGGCTGTTCCAAAAAGTAGGTTTCTTAATTATGCTACTTCTTAAGATAACTTGTTTTTGCCAAATTTTAAAAGGTAGCATCGTAAGTATCCTTCCCCGGGTAGAAGATCCCAGAATGCAAAGGGATGAGCTTGTTGGAAAAATAAATCCAAGATGGCAGACAAAGCAAGAGAAATATAGATTATACGCCGATCATCCACAACATTAAAGCCACCTGCCAAATATTGTGTAGGTTCCCTCGTGCTGCCAAAACAGCGGCAACCCACATCTCAGAATGGCATTCTGAGATGCTATTCTTCTCACCACGATTGTAAAGAGCGGTTATCTGAGTTACCGTAGACTTGATCAGTTCGAACCAGTCTGGCCATTCTCTGTTGACCTCCCTCAGCAATGCATTTCCATCTGCAGAACTGCCACTCACTGGATGTTTTTTTTTGTTGGCACCTTTCTGAGTAAACTCTAGGTACTGTTGTGTGTAAAAATCACAGGAGATCAGCAGAAAACCTCAAACCAGCCCATCTGTCACCAACAATCATGCCACGGTCGAAATCACTGAGATCACATTTTTTTCCCCCATTCTGATGGTTGATGTGAACATGAAATGAAGCCCCTGACCTTATGCACTGCACTGCTGCCACATGTTTGGATAAAATAAAAATGTACCAGATGAGCTGGTTTGAGTAATCCTGCAACTGCTGATCTCCTGGGATTTTCACAACCAACAGGCACTAGAAATTATTCCGAATGATGCCAAAAACAAAAAAACATCCAGTGAGTGGCAGTTCTGCAGATGGAAATGCCTTGTTGATGAGAGATGTCAACAGAGTATGGCCAGACTGGTTCAAACTGACTGTCAGGGAACCGCTTTGTACAATTGTGGTGAGAAGAATATAATCTGAGAATGCGATATTATTATTATTTATTTATTTATTTATTTATATATATATATATATATATATATATATATATATATATATATATATATATATATATATATATAGTGAAGGAGGGAGCAAAACAAATTTATTCACAGAAAAGAAACTCATAGAAAACTCATATTCATAGAGTCAGCTAGGGCTGCACAATTATAGCAAAAATCATAATTGTCGATTATTGCTCTTGATATTGTAATCGCTATTATTAATGTTGATTAAAATTTTTAATTACAGTGACGTCACTAAATAAGCAACTGTGTGGTTCTTCAGAGTAGAAGATTTCAATGGTGGATATGAGCTGCACTCCAGTTTCTTTTAAGCATTATATTGTAATAATGTTTGTTAAGGCAAATTTAAATTATTGTAAATTGATATTTATGGTATAGAATAAATGTAACTATTGCTAAATTACTGCTTAAATTAGTCCACATACAGTAAACATGGAATATTCAAACTTATTAACAGCTGATTTAAATCGACCAAGTTACTGCGTTCAGTAATTCCTTAAGGGAGTAGACAGGGGACCATTCATCCCGTTAGATCTTCAATTGTGATCTTGTTCATGTAAGATCATCGTTAGATAATTTTTGGCCTCAGTGGTTGCACTTTGGAAATGAAAAAGACATTTGCGAGAGTTTGTGCGATTCATGAAAATGTTAAATCTACCAATACCAGCTGCGTGGCAAATGGGTCTTAAAAGAGCAGACGCGATAATGATGGTGATTCCTGAAATATGCTATTCATGCCATATTCTTTATGTTGGCTACACCTCTAAACACACCAAGGCATGATCTGAGACAAAAAAAATTCCAATTGAGCAATCAACAACAGATGAAATGAGGGATTTATTTCTAGAGTAAATCTTATGGACTGATTAAAAAATGTATAGTCCCTGCCAGATGGGTTCAAAAGTCTCCAAATATCTTTAAGACCAAGATTTTTTACACATCCTGTGAAGCATGAATGTTGCTCTAGGGGGCTTGCACACTTTTGCTTCACTATGATCAAGGACCGAGTCCATCAAAAGATTAAAGTTTCCTCCCAATATGAATAAATATGAGAGGTGCACTCCCCTGCTCTTACTCGAGCCAGCACTATAATAAAAAATGCCCACCTCATATATATCCAAACTTTTCAGCTTCCTGCAGAGAAATGCCCGTTTCTTGAAGAAACACTATATCATATTTCTTAAGCTTAAAAAATAACTTTTTATGGGGTGCGCCAAACCATTCACATTCCACGTGGAAAGAGACAATCCACTCATATTTTGAGCATTGGCTTCTTCCTGGCTGAGCAGCCTTTAAGGTTATGTCGATATAGGACTAGTTTTACTGTGGATATAGATACTTGTCTACCCGTTTCATCCAGAATCTTCACAAGGTTCTTTGCTGTTATTCTGGGATTTATTTGCACTTATCGCACCAAACTACGTTAATATCTAGGAGACAGAATGCCTCTCCTTCCTGAGAGGTATGATGTCTGCATGGTACTATTGTTTGTACAGAAAAACGTGGTACCTTCAGGCATTAGGAAATTGCTCCCAAGGACGAACCAGACTTGTGGATGTCCACAATTTTTTTCCCTGAGGTCTTGGCTGATTTGTTTTGATTTTCCTATGATGTCAAACAAAGAGTTTGAAGGCAGGCCTTAAAATACATTCACTCCTCCTATCAGGAGCTAATTGGCTAATTTTCTAAAGGCGTGACATAAGTTGCTAAAATTTTCCAAGCTGTTTAAATGCACAGTTAACTTAGTGTGTGTAAACTTCTGACCCACTAGAATTGTGATATAGTCAATTAAAAGTGAAACTATCTGTCTGTAAACAATTGTTGGAAAAATGACTCATCAGCATTAATCAGCATTCAACCGACCATCCTACATGAGAAACTTTGTGAAAGCAGTCCAAATACTTGCTCTCTCAGTACAGACATATCAACCATTGGACAAAGTAAGACTTAATAAAGGTTCGGTGTATGTAACGTCAAAAAAAAGAGAGACAGAGAGTCCACAAGACCAGAGAGGTCTGTCATTCCCTAATGCTTTAACTTTTATTATGGTCACTGTCGTAACTATCCATAAGGCCTCATCACCAACATACTTCTACTTACAACTACTATCCTATAACGATTACTGGTTCAAAGAAATGTTTGTTAAAGGTGCATCAAGTAAGATTTTAGCTGGCTCTTATTCGTCCCATCGGTCCCAGTAAGATTTGTAGTTTTGGACTCTGCAACTAATGATTATTTTGATAATCGATTAATCTTTGTTTAATCGCTTAATAAGATAAAAAAATAATAATTTTATTTCCTGTATTTTATGAAATGATGAAGGGCATAAGGATTTGGTTCCATTTACATTACTGGATTCATGATTCTATACTATTAAACAGAACTTTGAACAAAGTCTGAATCATGAAAAGTTAAGTTTGAATTTATTATTATTACTTTCAGTACATATGCAAAACAGTTCCTTTCATTACTTGTAAAACTTTGTACAAGTTTTTGTTCATTAAAGAGTAAAATTTTTAATCAGGGATAGAGTGGGACAAAAGCAACCAGTCAAGCTGAGGGCAATGGTGACAAGAATAGAAATATTAATAATTCTGCCCAGATGAAAAATCCATAATTATGTTAGATATATATGCTTGTACTGTACACTGATTACACACATTTTAAGTATTTTAAATGAATATTGTAGGTTTCAAATAGCATTGTCTCTTATTAAATTTTTCTAAACTATTATTTTCAAAAATACGTGTAGGTTTATCCAGTAAAATAATGTTTGCCATGGTATAAATTTACTGATGGAATCAGACATTAAATGTGGCATTATCAGGACGATAAAATATAGTGGTCGACTGATATGGGTTTTTTTAACGGCCGATGTAGCAGAGTGGCCGATAAGCCGATACAGAACACAACTTAATATAGTAAATAACAAACAAAAAATTGCTAGAAAAAAAAATGTATACCCTTATTTAGCACTATATTTACTTAATTTCACACAAAACTTTAACTTTGTAAAAAATAATCTAAATAAAAAACAATATTGTATTTTAAATGGTAGATAGCAGTTTCTTCTGATTTCTGTTTAGACATTATTTTATTAGAACGATTATTTGTCTATTCAGCAATTATTGCAACTATTAATCATTAGCTCTCAACTGATAATTCTGCTTGTGTCCAGACTTAAAAGGTTGTATTAAATGTACTTACTAACAATGGAGGGAAAAAAATATTTTAAAAATACCTCTAAATGGCATTCACTGAATTAAAGGTGGAAAATACTTTTTAAATGTTTAATTTAGCAAAGAAATTCACTAAAGTGTTTTAATCTTGTTTTCTATTTAAAAATGTCTAAATCCTTACCAAGATACATTTACTTGAGAAGCAATAAGATATTTAGACTTGCTTTACAAGAATGTATCTTAAATATACAGTAAGTGTATTTTGTATACAAGTGAATGTTTTACTTGGTAATACTTCTGCGAACGCAGTCAAGACAAAATATACTAATATTCAAGATCTATTCCCTAAAAGCAAGTATAAATATCTTATATGATGCTTCCCAGGTGAATGCATCTTTTTTTTTTAAAGGATTTTTATATATTTTAAAATATTTGTATTTTTAATATTATAGTCAAAATTTTCAGATAACAATTTTTTTCTGCAGAATAGTTGCTAAAAAAATAAATATGTTTTTTTAAGATTTACATATTTATACTGGAAAACAAGACAAAACAATTCAAAAACATATTTTGTTGCAATGTATAATAGGGCGAAGACTACCCTCTCTCACCTTTTGGTTCACAACAATCCATCTTTAATTAAAAAAAAACAAACTCTCTCTTATTAATAAAGCTGCGTATTGCCAATTTTCTTCACAATATGAAATGCACTGTGACATATACTATGATCCATTAAGTTGTGAGCCAGTACATTATAATCTAGCTGCATAAAGCATTCATCAGCCGGATGCAGTTCTCTCCCCCTTAGATTGGGACATTCACGCAACTCATAGAGGTGCTGACCGCACAGAAATATGCCAGTTTCGGAGTTTGTAGTTATTTACATGATCTCCTTCCATATTATTTGAACTTTAATAAAGCTATAATGCATTAAATATAACTGCATTTAAGATGTAACGTCAGGGTGTTTCCTTTAAAGACGCTCGACACGCAAGTTTTGCTTCAGCTGAGAGGCAGCTCCAGCTCCACTTATTCCACAACGAGTGTGTTTTTGTATTTACTTACTTTGTATTTTTGCATTATAATTCCCTCAAACTTTGCGATCTACATCACCTGAAGCTGTTTGGAAAGTTTAGAGTGCATCTGGACTGTGAGCGGTGTAATTCTTCCTCTCCTAAATCAGGTACGAGCTGCAGTTCTGCTCTCATCATTAGAGTTTAATGTGATCTTGTTACGTTAAATTAGTACAAATGACTATTAAACAATGAACATTTTTGTCGACAATTTTTTATAAACGTCGACTAATCGTTTCAGCCCTATTAGATATACAATTTTTGTATATATATATATATATATATATATATATATATATATATATATATATATAAAAAAAATACAGAATCAAACCAAATATACATACAGTGTATTGTGAATAAGACATTTACTTATAGCACACATGAAGCATTTTTACCTTGAATTTGTAACCGAGAGTATTTAGCAGAGGTGGGCCACTTCCATTAAAATGAATGGGAGAAATTTGAACGCCCAACTGCAGCCAACGGTCAACAGATGTAGATAGAAAGTCCTGCCTAACACGTAAAAGAGCTAATCACCTTTTAGATACAGCCATTGCCTGTCAATCAACTTGAGAAAGCACATTAGCTATAAAAGCAGAGAAATGTGCATTTTTCATGTAATCTGAGGTAAAGAAGACAGTGATGAAAGATGTGAAAGAAGATGGTTGGAGCTGCATTGTCATGACTGGAAATAGCCTCCCGAGAGCATTCCAAACATGGCCGACAGTGGACTGACTTGCTAGAAAGACTTTGGTTGCTCTCAAGTGCTGTGTGGTTTTTGATTTTTGGCACCCTCAAGAAACAAATCGGCCAAACAGGAAAATGTATCCTCGCCAATATATCGGTCCACTAATCAAATATCAGGACCCTAAGCATTATTATACATTTTATTCAGCATTATATACAGTTTAATAGAGTACACTCATGATTTCTGAGGCCCCGAGCAACCGACCAACCCGGAGCCCCATTTCGAAAATATTACTTTAAAAAGATTACATAAAATGTATTTTAAATAGTAACTTTTTTTTTTACATAATGTGCACTGATGCATCGAGCCCAGTAAGACCAGGAACATTCAATATTTCATGCTGAGGTTAAATTACTCTGCAAAGAAATGGAGCATCTCGCTCTAAGACACGCTTCTCATTCATGCAGTTCACTAATACCTCTTCATGGACATGCTTGCAGTACTTCTCATCCTGTTCAACAGCACAACAGAATGACTGAAACTTAAAGCCATGTGGCATTACACTACCTGCCATCTTCACATGTGACGGTGAAGCAAAGCATCTCCGATTCCTCTCACAGAATCAAAGTCTTTCCAATGATAGACAGACTGGCAGACAGATAGACATTCCTTTCATATAGCTTATGCAGTCTAACTGGACACACCCCTCTGCACTCCAATCAAAAAACAGACAGACACATCAGTTGAAAGCTGGGGCAGCTAGTTATGCGACCCAATACACTGGAAAAATCACTGGCCCAAATCCAGGAATCGTTCGATTCAATCCAAGCACAGGCATGTATCTGGGAGGAGGAAACACATAGTCTCCGTTTCGGTTCGTTTTTGTCATACGTGAGTCATTGATTTGCAGTAACCTGGTTAAGGCCCTGGTTATGATTTCAATTGAAAACAAAGGTTGCTAATTTTACTCACTGTTCACTGAAATCATAACAGGGCATTTATAAGCAAGTCATCCGATGAAAATTAATGACTCACCTATGAATACAAAACGTGCAGAACTGAAGAACGTGAGCTTATTGTGAGCAGGTGAGATGATTAAAGAGAATAAAAAATAAGTGTGACGTTGTGCAAAGGTTTTACTTTGAAGCGGTGTGTATCTTTTGGGTGTGTTTCGCTGCAGCTGCACGGTTGTCATCGGATTAGGCCTCAACATGAATCCGCGCGACACCGATTCTTAGCGTGCGGATTCATAGCGGGGCTTTAATCGATCAAAGCAACTGAAGCGAAAGGCTTCGATTAATCCGCATATTTATCTGAAAGCTGCCGAGCATAGACGTTAATGTAAGATCTATCTGTGGTCACCATCTTGACAACTTGGACTTTAGATAACTGACAGCGACGAGATGTGGCGAATAGTCGACTCACATGTCAAAAATTTCGATCAATTAATAAATATGGAATAGTTCCATCGATATATACACACTGATAAGCTGTAACAGCTGGAAAGGACCATTAGCATGACAGCTAGCGTTGTAGCTCCCCTTTTAAAACAATATTTACATTAAAATCAAATAACACCACTGGGGACCTACCTGTCAGTTCATTGGCGTCGTTGCTTTGGAGGATTGGTGCGTGTGACATTGGTTATCCTCTTTAATAGATCAGATGATGACTTTAATCTCTGTTTCGATCTTTGGGTGGTGGGGTCTCCCGACGGCTCAGTTGCCTGCGTCCAAATTATGAAGCTTTTGCCTTATTTCTTTACACACCCGTACATATAAAATGCCATTCGCGGTTTCGGTTCCACGCGCTAGTCGTTACTATTTCCGTTAAATCTATATTCTGTCGCGTATGACTAGATAAAGCAAGCTTAGCTTGAAGCTAACGGCGGGTTTTACGTATTTTCAACCAGCACAGCTCAGCGGCACGAGCCTCTCAGAAGAATCCGAAGTCTCCGCCTTCCTGTGAGCTCATTCGCCGTAAGCTTTTATCAATCAAAAGCGTATCGACCAATGAAAAGACGCAGGACAGCATTTGACTGGACTTGTCAAACTCATCTGAATCTCAGGTGTTGATGAAAGAGCATAACCGGCACCTGTAAGGAGCGCGCTAGTGCACAGGGCTGCACAAACAAAGAGCGAGCAGTGGTTGGGCTTTCAGTGTTTTTATGTTTTTTTTTTTCCATTCATAGTTACAGTTAATACTTTTTAGCCTGTAATGAACTGACAGACATAAACAGCTCAATGAAGGATAAAAGTGACACAGTGACATTAAATATGTGTAGAGAGGTAGGGAGGTAGACCGACATGACGCTTGTCTTGTGCACAGGATTAAAAGAGACAGCAGGAGTTTTACAGATAAGCGTCTCCCCACTCTAATATCCCACAAATCTGACCAACATCTGTCATGTCGCCTCATAGACCAAATAACACAAATTTACTGTTCTGTGTACAACACACACACACAAACACAAGCACTCTGACAGATGCCTGGGTTTAGCCAGACTGTCATTTCCTCAGGAATATACAGGAAAGCATGGACACTCTGAAATAGCTAGATATGGTCAAAATGACAATGAGTCAGAGCATAAAATGTGTTGCCAACTAGAATAGGCTAGAGTTGTGTTTGGTATGGGATAGCCTTTGCAACATTGCTTTTCCACATAATTCAACTGACGTTGCATAGCCATGGCCCTAACAATTGGGGCAAAAGCGGCAATTTATGACCTTACTCGACTAGTGCGGAACCCAGCACATATCGATCCAATATCAGCTGCCACACATTGGAAAATGCCATTTGGAATCTGACCTGGGAAACTAACAAGGAAACTGAAGTATTAATACAATGCAAGCATTATCCACATGTACTGAAAGCCATTACTAGCAACCTCCTTTAAGATCTCTTAAAGGGTTAGTTCACCCAAAAAATGAAAATTCGCATAATTTTCTCACCCTTATTTCAGATATGTATCACTTTTTTCCTTCTGTTGAACACAATTTTTTTTATAGAAGATTCAGCTCCTCACAAAACAAGTGAAGGGTGGACAGGATTTTCAGCTCCAAAAGCACATAAAGGCAGCATAAAAGGAATCCATATGCAAGGCTGGTGCAGTGGCACATTTTTACCACCGCATTAGTTAAGGGCCAGTCACCCTCGTGAACGGTGTTATACGGTGTTTGGAGGGCAGGGGAGTTCGGTGTGTGCAAATTACATGCTTATTGTGGATTGAATTTAAAAAATAAGTGCATCATTGTACCTAAAATAAAGATTAAATCCTTTGTAAAATATCACAAAATTCCCAAAAGGACATAAATACCAAACCATTTTCAATTGCTTTTCAATTTTCAAATGCTTTTAATTTTTTTTTCAACTGGAAGAAACATTGTACATTTTTGAGATTCTCCAGCCGCACTGAATTCATGTCCAGAATGCGATGTTAATCTCATCAATGAAATTACACACAAAAATGTCTGAGGTGCTGTTTGATTCAGTTAACAAAGACAGGATCATGAGGATAATTAAACGATTTTTATTCAAACATTGTTGACGAAAATATGCAAGAAATAAACAACACTGCAAGATATTACCAATGTAGTGACAATGTTTTAGAAGAAAAAAACCTTGAATGAAACCTTGTTTATTCAAATGATCCTGTCATAGTATTGTGATAATTTCTTCCGTCTCAGCTGAATGATGTGAGATGAAATTGAAGTGCTTTTAAATCACCTATTTTCAATATATTATATATGTACACTGAACAACCACAACATTAAAACCACCTTCCTAATACTGTGTAGGTCCCCGTTGTGCTGCCAAAACAGCGCCAGCCCGCATCACAGCATGGTATTCTGAGATGCAATTCTTATTACCACAATTGTACAGAGCGGTTATCTGAGTTACCGTAGACTTTGTCTGTTTGAACTAGTCTGACCATTCTCTGTTGACCTCCCTCATCAACAAGTCATTATGATTGGCTGATTAGATATTCACATGGATGATTGTTGGTGCCAGTTGTGCTGGCTTGAGTATTTCTGTCAACAAAAAATCCTCCACGTGCAGCAGTGACAGCTTTAGAGATCCTTGGCATTCTAGCTGTCAGCTTGTCCAGATCCTCAGGTGATGTTTCATCCCACGCTTCCTGTAGCACTTGCCATACACTGTTAAAAATGTTCCTGTAAAAAAACAGTAAAGAACTGGCAGCGGGGTTGCCAGCAAGTTACTGTAAAATTAATGGTATCTTGCTGTAGCTGAAATTTACAGTTGGCTACTGTTTTCATAAATACAGCATAAAGCTGTTATTTTACTACCTTTACAGTAAAATACTGACAAAACGATCAGCGGTTAATTACTGTTTATTTGTACTTTTTCACAAGAGGTTTGCAGGATTTTACTGTAAACTACAGTACAAATACACTACATGCTACTGTATAAGCTATTGAGTAATGGACCACTAGAAAAAAGGACTACAATGTGTTTACTTTTTTTTTCTAAACCTTGTGATTTAATAAATGATTCCTTAGTCTTGCTATAAAAATACAGTGTTTTACTGTAATACAGTGTATAAATGTAGCCTTTGAAATAGTGACTTAATCTTTTAACACAAATAATACAGCTTCAAAGTGTCTTCTCAAAACATGTCTCTCTTTATTTGCAAAAACCCATTCTTGTAAAACATCTGTACAAAATTAGAAGGCAATTGGTAAAACAAAGCCCAAAGCTGATTCGGGTAAATAAACTTACATTTCAGCCATATAAATAATAAATACATATTATAACAAATAATGTAAATAACTGAGAAAGTGGCTGAATGAATGACTAAAACAGTGTGTGTGTGTGTGTGTGTGTGTGTGTGTGTGTGTGTGTGTGTGTGTGTGTATGACTGGGTTCACTGACTTATATAAAGTCCCACTCAAAGTCCATTTGTATCTTTAGTAGGAGACACGAGGGTTGACTGATGTCATCTTTTCCTGGGCGACTTTCCCCATACGGACTTTGCCTCGTCCATCCTTGATGCCTCTCTCAGGATTTATCCAGATGAAACGCCTGAAAAATAAATGTGTGTGTTCATAATTAGTATGGATAATTATATAATTATATTATATAAATATAGCAAAGTCTATTTTTGTATCAGGAAAACTGCCCTTTACTACAGTGTAGGTAATGTTACATTTTAGCATCTTTTCAGGAGTTATACATGGTCACTGGTAAATCAATATACAGTATAAACATGGTTCAGTGAAAGTGGTAGTTTGCTTTGCCCTGATTAGTATCAGGAGACTTTTCTTAAAGGAATAGTTCACCCAAAAATAAAAATTCAATCATTATTTACTCACCTTAATGCCATGCCAGATGTGTATGATTTTCTATCATCATCAGAACACAAATGAAGATTTTTAGAAGGAAATCAGGGCTCTGATGTGCTTACAATGCTTGGGAATGAATCCCAAAACTATGAAGTTCAAAAAACACAGAAAAGCAATTCAAATGACACCAATGATTTATTAAATGTCTTCTGAAGTGATATCGTCGGTTTTAGTTAAGAACAGACCAAAATGTAACTCCTTTTTCACTGTCTATCATAAACATTGCAGTTTATAGGCATGATCGATTTCAAGCTCGATTACACTTCCTTGTGCCATCTAGTGGTTCTACCCATGTGTCAAGCATTAGGAAGTTTAATCAAGCTCAAAATCATGATCGCCAAGGAGAGAGCAGATGTCAAGATTTATAGATAAAGGAGTTACATTTTGGTCTGTCCTCACCCAAAACTGATGAGATCGCTTCAGAAGACATTTAATAAATCATTGGAGTCGTTTGAATTGCTTTTCTGTGTTTTTTATCTTCATAGTTTTGGCAACTTCATAGTTTAGGATTTGTGCATTCTTCATTGCAGATGCACAAATCCTTTACTATGAATCACAAATTAAGATTAAGATTCAACTTTATTGTCCTTGTGCAGAGTACAGGTACAGAGCCAATGAAATGCAGATTTTCGCATATCCCAACTAGGCTGAGGTCAGAGCGCAGGGTCAGCCATGAAACAGCGCACCTGGAGCAGATAGGGTCAAGGGCCTTTGCTCAAGGGCCCAACTGTGGTATCTTGACGGTGCTTGAACCCCCAACCTTTTGGTCCGTAACCCAGAGCCTTAACTGCTAAGATTCTCGTATGCTCACATGTTTGCTACAGTTGCTGCAGTGAGTATGGTGCAAAACACATTCAAACACCTGCATCAAAAAAGCTACGGACACATTTTGCTCATCCGCAAATCAGTATATGAATTCATCCAATGAGAGTTGCACACTTGTAGAATATTTTCTCACAAATATATTTTTTTCTTGGATGTTTTTCTAGTGTAAGGCTGACATCAAGATGTCGTAAAAGTCAAATAACTCTACGAGAACCAAGTCATAAAAACTCACACAGAAGAACATTATCACCTGAGTCAACACATCCTACTGAGCAAGGACAATAAAACACAAATCTCACATCTGCCCTCTATCTCACCTCAGGTCAATTTAGGCCTATTCTCCTAAAACTCACAAACATCAGATTAATATCAAATTGGAGTCAGATAAAATTAATAACGGGATGAATTTGTAAAGTGCAAATTATTAACAATAATTTCTTTACTTCAGTGCTCAGGAAAGACAGAACAACGCAGACACCTTCAAGGGGCAAATCTATCTATTTTTAGCAGTTTTGCCTGCCTTTTTACACTAGCACAAACACAATTACATAACTACAACTGATTGAATCTGCTGTTACGAGTCTCAAACACTGTTTTTCGCGCGCTCTCCCTTTTGCACCACATATCTGTGTAAATTATGGAGCAAAAGTGATTTGTGCATCTGTAGAGGGAGAGGCGGGCACTGTTCAGAGATCAGAGAATTTTGGCCAATCAGTAGAGACAGAAGACACGGCGCCTGAACAAGTAGGGAAAAAAAAAACTTTCATGAGCATCTTTGCGAGCTGGCAGCGGCAAATACTAATAAAGGTATGTTTTTTCTTACTTTTTCTGAAATCACTCACTGCTATACTGTACATTTGTATGTAGTTTATACAACTGTAGCAAAAATGTGAGCGTACAAGTTTCTTAATTTGTGATTCGTAGAAAAGGATTTGTGCACCTCCAATGAAGAATTTGAGAAGGTGTAACTGTTGTGTTGTATTAGTGGGAGAGAAAAAAAATCTACAAGTTTGCAACTCTGAAAACATAAATTCAAATCAGTAAAAGACTTCAAATTTACTGATACACATTTGTGGCTAATCTCTACAACTACAAATTCCACTGTCACAGGTTCTCAGTTGATTTGCACCAAAAATAACTTCATACAGCACCCCTAAGTCTTCTGTTTAGTCTTGGACATGAAACTGGTGTTGAACGGGTAGAATTCATTGAAGCTGTCAGCTGAGGACATGTGAGGCGTCTATTTCTCAAACTAGAGACTCTGATGTACTTATCCTCTTATTTAGTTGTATTTGGGCCTTCCACATCTCTTTCTGTCCATGTTAGAGCCAGTTGTCATTTGTCTTGCAATTTTCAAAACATTATATAGCCTTCATACCTCAAAACAATGATTGACTGACAAGTTTCTAGTGAAAGCTGTTTCTATTTTGCATTTTTTTATTTATTTTTTTTATACCTAATATTGACCTTAAGACATGCATACTGTGGCAACTCAGAAACAAACACAAAGACAATGTTAAGCTTCTTTTAATGAACCAAATAGCTTTCAACTGTGATATAATGGCAAGTTATTTTCTAATACCAAATTAGCAATTTAGTATGATTACTCAAGGATAAGGTGTTGGAGTGATGGCTGCTGGAAATGGGGCCTGTCTAGATTTGATCAAAATTACTTTTTGCAAATAGTGATGGTGTGAATGACACTTTGGTGAATTAAACTACCAATTTCCTTCGAAACAGCAAAATCTGTACATTATTCCAAACTTTTGGCTGCCAGTGCATGTAAATTTGTATATATATATTAGGGCTGTCAATCGCTAAAATGTTTTAATCTAATTAATTACATGGTGTCCCTATTAATTAATCGTAATTAATTGCATTTAAACGCATATACAAATATTTGCAGAGAAAGCCCCTCATATAACAATAATTCAATATAAAAGATTATACATATTAATATCAATATATAATTATACATAGTTACCTTTAAATATTAAAACAATTTTATATATATATACACTACCGTTCAAAAGTTTGGGGTCACTTACTCATTCTTTATTTATTTATTTATTTCACATTTTAGAATAATAGTAGTCAGCAAAACTATGGAATAATAGAAATGGAAATATGGGAATTATTTTGTGACCAAAAAAATCCAAAATAAATCCAAAACTATGTAATATTTTAGCATCTTCAAAGTAGTCACCCTTTGCCTAGATTTTGCAGACATGTACTCGTGACATTTTCTCAACCAACTTCTTGAGGAATCACCCCGGGATGCTTTTTAAACAGTATTGAAGGAGTTCCCATCTATGTTGGGCACTTATTGGCTTCTTTTCTTCATATTTTGATCCAAGTCATCCATTTCAAAAACTTTTTTTTTTTTTAGGAAATTTTAGATTTGTAATTAAATAAATGTATATGTTTTGGCAGAATAATATTTTGTCTACAAAGTTAATTTCAAACTTTTAAGCATACACCTTCAGATCAAAAGATTTTTAAGATCATGAGAAACATTTCAGACAAGTGACCCCAAACTTTTGAACGGTAGTGTATATATATATATATATATATATATATATATATATATATATATATATATATATATAATAAAAAATATTCAGATAATTAAAATGCATTACATTCTTGTAGCAGAAGAGTTAATCATTCATAAGGCCATACAAAAAGCAGCTTTAGAATACAATGTATTGTTTACCACCATATTATTGTACATAATCATTGGCACACAGTTCACAGCAATCCATTTCACAAGTGAATTTGTCAATCAGTTCGAGATTTATTATGAGGGCTTGTTTAAGGACTCGTCAATTTACACCTGCATCAGACGTCTTGGGTGTGTTGTGTCATAAACATAAAAAGTTTAGGTCACTGTTTCAAGTTAAATATAGTTTAATACTCAATCTTTAAACACATCTTGAAATCTCTCAGTTTGAATTTGCGCTCCATCAAGTGTTTTGAACGCAAAAACGTAACGCATGTTTGTATTGTTCTGCTGCTCAAGGGTGTTTTTCTTCATAATATAAACAGCATGTTGCTCATACAGCTGCAATTTCAATTACTGCCCTCTGGAGTAAACAGGTGGTACTACAAGCTTGCATCTCAGGAATCTTTCATATAAGTACGGGCATTGCGATTAACTATATATATATATATATATATATATATATATATATATATATATAGTTGAAGTCAGAAGTTTACGTACACTTAGGCTGAAGTAATTAAAGAAAATTTTTTTTGTCAACATAAATAGTATTTTAATGATAAACTTAAAAGAGAAACACACACATGACGGACATGTCCGTAAATGATCTCTCTCTCCCTGCACCACCGTCTTCCATCAGCCTTTATTAAGAATAAGATACAACTTTATTGTCATTGTGCAGAGTACTGGAACAGAGCCAATTAAATGCAGTTTTTCACATATCCCAACTAAGCTGGGGTCAGAGCGCAGGGTCAGCCATGAGACAGCATCCCTGGAGCAGATAGGGTCAAGGGCCTTGCTCAAGGGCCCAACAGTGGTATCTTGACGGTGCTGGGGCTTGAACCCCTGACCTTCTGGTCAGTAACCCAGAGCTGAGCTACCACTGGCCCTCTTGGAGGCTTGATTAGCCTGATACGGGACCGGGTGTGTATCCTCCGCCCTGCCACAATGATACAATAATATAAATAATAATCATATATAATTAAAACTAAACCTCTCTCTCCACAGCCCCTCTAAGAGAGTCCAGCCAAAACACCAAATACCTTCCCCACTCTCTAGCTAACAAATCTCAAACCTCCAGCCATCTGCTCAACATCTCTTCAAAAGCCGCCACCCTCCCCATCTCCGCACAACACTCCGGAAATGAGGGAGCCCCATGTGACAGTAAAATAGTCTGCCTGTCAATCATAATACTGAACAGGACCCAATTTTTTATGTGTTTGTCCCCCAAATTTATGACTACCCTATCGTCCAGAATACAGAGTCTGATGCAAAATGAAATTTGAGTGCCCAAAACGTCACATATGACACTCTGAACCAAAATCCTGCCCCAAAAAAAACATGGGTTGTGTCTCCATCTTCTGATTGTCATCGCCAGCAGGTGGGTGTGTCTTTAAGACCAAGCCTATGCAATGTAGAGGGGGTCCAATAGAATCTATGTAAAATATTGAATTGGACAATGCGAACACTTGCATCTCTAGATACAGACTTGATGTTGTGTAAGAATCCTAGCCCACACTCACTCCTCCAATGCCAAGTTTTTATCTTTCTCCCATAATCTCTTGAGAGAAGCCCCATGACCTTTTCCATAAGCAGTAATCACCTTATCCAGAGTATCTGCAGCTTTAGGAGGGGTTGTGCTACTCCCAAAAACAATACAGAGCAGGTGGCGATGTTGTAAATACCTATAGAATAGAGATCCCAGTATCTCAACATTTTCCATTCTCATATAGGTCACCGAGTGTAGTAACCCCCCTCACAATCCAGTCTGACCAGCAGAAAGGTGACTTATTATTACATAAATTTAAGGTTCAACCATATGCTTTAGGCAACATTTAAATAAATGTCCAAATTAAACACTCTGGACACTTTCTTCCATACCGAGTGCAAATGCGAGATAATGAAGTGTACCTTAACCTCTCAGATTAGTTTGATAGAAAGGCTTTGCAATGCAAAATAGGGATAAGAACTTCCTGTTCAATACAAAACCAAGGAGGGGCTCACTCAGGTGGAAGCGACCACCAAATGTCTAAGACTGAATGCATAATTATAAAAACAATCTTGGGTAAGCCTTGCCCACCTGTGTCAATATGCAATATGTAATTTACTGAAGTGTAATCTGGGATGTTTACCATTCCAAATGAAGGACTTTGCTATGCTATCAAATTGCTTGAAATAAGAGAGGGGGACATCTACAAGGAGAGATTGTAGCATGTAGTTAAATTTTGGAATACAATTCATTTTAATAAGATTAACCTTTCCTATCATAGATAAATGTAATTAAGCCCACCTGTCCACATCGCTCGAAAACCTTTTTATTAAGGGGTCAAAATTAACTAAATCAGACAAATTTGCTGGGAATAAATGCTCAAATACTTAATGCCCTGTTTGGGCCACTGGAAGGTACCTGGCTGGAAGGCCGTTACTGGGCAGTACGCTGTCAGAGCCAAAGCTTCGGATTTACACCAATTAACTCTGTATCCTGAGAACTTAGAAAAGGGATTAATAATTCTGTGGAGGCAAGACATAGATCTAGTACGGTTGGAGACAAAAAAATTAAATAACATCTGTGGAAAGCAAAAGCTTATGCGCCATACCTCCTGCCATCACCCTGGAAAATCATCCTCCTTTCTTATCGTGGCTGCTAATGGTTCCAAGGTCAGACAGAACAATACGGGGGAAAGAGGGCAACCCTACCAGGTGCCCATATCCAGAGTAAAATAATCTAAAATTAATCCATTTGTTTGAACCGTGAACACCAGGTGCCTATAAAGTAACTTCATTAAATCCATCCAATAAAAGTTTTTCCGAACCCGAATATTTCCAAAATCTTAAAAAGATAATCCCATCCCACCATATCAAACGCCATTTCGGTGTGAAATGAGATAGCAGTGACCGGAGTCTGATCATTTGCCACTGACCACATGATATTGATGAAACGCCTAATGTTATCAGAAGAGCTTTGGCCCTGAATATACCCACCTGATCTATATGTGTAAGAGATGTCATAACTTTACTTAATTAGCCAGAATTTTGTACAGTATTTTAACGTCTAGCTGGATCTGGGAAATTGGACGATAACTCTTACACTCGCTTGAATCTTTATCCTTTTTAAGAATCAGACTGATCCGGGCTTGAGTCATGGTTGGTGGAAGCTTTCCATTCTTTAATGATTCAGTATAAACTTAGAGCAAAAGTGGAGCCAATTCTATACCATAATATTTAAAAAAATCAGCAGAAAAGCCATCTGGCCTCGGAGACATGACTGTAGGCAAGGCCTTAATTAACTTGTCAAACTCCTCCAAGGTTATCTCAGAATCAAGATATTTTTTTAGCTCAGTCATCAGTTTAGGGAGTTCAACAAAGTTTCTAATATCATCATCAGTAGACGAAGACATGGAATTATAGAGATCAAGGAAAACATTTCCCCACCAGCAGAGGGAATGGTAGAAAAAGACTCCCTCTGATTTATGTATCTAGACAAAAGCTTCCCTGTATGACTGTTTGCCCTGAATAGCCAAAAATCCACCTTCAGTGACAAAATAATATTATATCTGTATTTCAATCGGGTCAATTCTCTGAGGCCATTAGACGACAACCAGTGCCATGGCACTTCCAACTCCACGAGTTCTCATGCTTTGGACTTTTTAGTGAACGATGCATACTTTATGATCCGACCCCTAATAACCGGCTTAAGAGCCTCGCAAGCCACGCCCACAGAGGATACTGAGGACCATGTTAGTCTCCATACAAACATTACATTAATATACATTAATTTCGGCCTTTAACATTTGTTGAATTTCAGGATTTTGCAAAAGGGATACATTAAAGCGCCAAATATATGATTTATTTTTCTCCATATGTGGCAACACCAACCAGAGCGTGATCTGAGACTAAGATATTTCCAATTTAGCAATCCACAACAGATGAAATTAGGGACTTAGTTATAAAAAAAATAGATTCTAGAATAAATCTTATGCACTGGTGAATTTTTTTTTTATAGTCCCTACCAGATGGGTTCAAACGTCTCAAAATATCTGTATGGCCAAGATTTTTACACATCCTGTGAAAATTCTGTAATTTATAAAAAAGCCCTGATCATCAGCGTTAGGTGCGTACATCTTAGCCAGAATCAGCCTTTGCCCCTCAATTTCTGCTAAAACAATAATGACTCTTCCTAATTTATCTTTAATATGTTTGAGACATTTGAATTGTTGATGCTTACTTATCAGTGTAATGACCCCCCTGCTCTTACTTGAGCCAGCACTAAAGAAAACATTTCCACCCTATATCTTCCCAAATTTTTCGGCTTCCTATGGGGAAAGATGCATTTCTTGAATAATCATCACTATATTGTACTTCTTAAGTTTAAGGAAAGAACCTTCCTTCTTTTTATGGGGTGCCCCAGCCCATTCACGTGGAGAGAGACAATCAACTCATATTGACATTTTGACATATTAGAAAAAATAGATTGTGTGTCAAAAACAATATTATGCAGACCACATTCCAACATTAGTGTAACAATCAAACCCCAAACATCCCCCCGAACCAAACAAACAGAAAAAGGAAAAACGTGTGCATTAACTTCATGCACAACAGCGCCAACCAGCGTCCATCCCTCTAAACTCAAACAGTCCATTTATGCCTACGAGAGTTCCCGCGACAACTTTGCCATCGGATTGCTGTTTCTATAAAAATTTTGTCAAACAGAATTACACAGCAAAAAATAGTCTATAATACAAACTCCAGCCAATAAGCAGAATAAACCCATAAAATATGTAGATTCATCCACATAACTGTCCCGATAAGTAAGCATCAACGATTCAAATGTCTCAAACAGATTAAAGATAAATTAGGAAGAGTCATTATTGTATTAGCAGAAATTCAGGGGCAAAGTTTGATTTTGGCTAATATTTACGCACCTAACATTGATGATTTTTATAGATCTTGAAGGCAAGTTCCTCGTTTCATCTGTTGTGGATGAAATTATTATCCCCATTATTGTTCTGTCTTGCCATGGAACCATTAGCAGCCACAATAAGAAGAGAAGATGATTTTCCAGGGGTGGTGGCAGGAGGAATGGCGCATAAGCTTTCGCTTTACGCTGATGATTTTTTATTGTTCGTCTCCGACTCCACTAGATCTATGCCATGCCTCCACAGAATTATTAAATTATTTTCTATGTTCTCAGCATACAGAGTCAATTGGTCTAAATCTGAAGCTTTGGCTCTGACAGCATACTGCCCAACAATGGCTCAAATACATCATTAAGTATTTGGGCATTTTATTACCAGCAAATTTGTCTGATTTAGTTAGAGTTCATTTTGACCCCTTAATAAAAAGGTTTTCGAGTGATGTGGGCAGGTGGACTTTATTATATTTTATATATTATATTTATATATATTATATTTATCTATGATTGGGAAGGTTAATGTTATTAAAATGAATTGTATTCCAAAATGTACCTATCTGTTATAATCTCTCCCTGTAGATGTCCCCCTCTCTTATTTCAAGCAATTTGATAGCATAGCAAAGTCCTTCCTTTGGAATGGTAAACATCCCAGATTACATTTAAATAAGTTACATAGGCCGATTGACAAAGGTTGGCTCATTGGTCTCTTCCACCTGAGAGAGCCCCTCTCTGGTTTTGTATTGAACAGGAAGTTCTTGCCCCTATTTTGCCATTGCAAAGCCTTTATATCAAACTAACCGGAGAAGTTAAGTTACACCCTGTTATCTCGCATTTGCACTCAGTGTCCAGAGTGTTTTATTCAGACATTTATTTAAAGGGGTCATGAACTGGAAAATCAAACTTACCATGATATCTTGACATATGAGATTTCAAAGCACTATAAAAACCTACTTTAAATTT
Organism: Moxostoma hubbsi; assembly: GCA_032164185.1. Classification (NCBI taxonomy): domain Eukaryota; kingdom Metazoa; phylum Chordata; class Actinopteri; order Cypriniformes; family Catostomidae; genus Moxostoma; species Moxostoma hubbsi. The sequence continues at coordinate 15,188,321 of JAVLUX010000012.1, read as the reverse complement.
CAGAACTGAAAACTTCTTTGTTAGTCCAAAAAAAGGCTTTATTGAAACCAATGTGCCAAAACGACTCGTTCTCTACTTCCTCCTCACTAATATGTCATAATGAGGCATTACATCAGCACAGGCCAGCCTCAGCATATACAGACCAACATTTACTTTATCGTTGACACTTCTTAGGTTAGAGTAGAGCGGTGAAATTATTTTTGGAGCAACAGGAGGTGTTGCACGGTAAGTGTATCCTTTCACAGTTATAAATTTGATAGCACCATGTATTTACACTTTATTAGGTACTGTCATGCGTTACTCAGCATTTGTAAAACACGGAAATGTTTCACTGTTGGAAAATGCCCCAACTATGTAACAAGATACCACCGTTGTGTCATGTCATGGTTTAAACAAGAATAGAAGTAATACCTATTACACAAATAGACAAGAAAATTACAGTGATTACCTACCAAACTGTCACAGACTGCAGTATCCATGGTGTTTGTGGAGGGGGTTCATTTTCTTCAATTCGGGATCAGACTCTGGCTCAAACATGTATGGATGAATTCCTCCGGTTATAATTTTTTTAACCATCCGAAGTTTTCAAAACAACCCCCCATGTGCAGAATGGCAAGGGCGTTTACAATTATTCCACATGCAAAGATGTTACCCAATCACAGAAGTGGGTGTTTACGCTGAAGTCTTCAATAACGCACGCCACAAAAAATGTTGCATTTGTGTTAGAGGCTCAAATACTGATAGAAAATGACCAATTATTCGTAAATTATGACTACTTTTAATGAAAAAAAAATCACACTAACCTTATAAGTAGACCTCAAGGAACATAAAAAAAAATACAGTTCATGACACCTTTAAATGTTGCCTCGAGCATATGGCCGAACCCCAAAATATGTATCAACAAGTCTCATTTTTGTTGGTCAGAGTGGCTCGGAGGGGGGTTACTACACTCGGTGACCTTATGAGAGTGGAGTGTTGAGGTCTTTTGAAAATTTGGTTCAACAATTTGGGATTCCCAGATCTCAATTATGTAAGTATTTACTGCTGCACCACCTGCTCTGTACTGTTTTTGGGAGTAGTTTACACCCCCCAAAGTGGCAGATACTCTGGGAATGGTGATTACTGCTTTTGGAAAAGGTCATGAGGCATCAGTGTATTACTCCCTGCTAATTCAGAATCTGGGGGATGGAGCTTCAACTTCTCTCAAGAGATTATGGGAGAAAGATTTCAACTTGGTATTGGAGGAGGGAGTGTGGGCTAGGATTCTAAATAACATACATTTTGCAACCAGAGACGCAAGGGTGCGCCTTATGCAATTCAATATTTTACATATAGTCTATTGGACCCTCTCTACATTGTATAGGCTTGGTCTTAAACACACCCACTTGCTGCCGATATTTTTTGGGGATGTGTTAAAATCCAAGAATTTTGGTTGAAGATTCATTTTTATGTGTGAGGTATTGGCACTCAAATTTTATTTTGCCCCAGACTCTGTATTTTAGGTTATGTGGCGGTCATTAATATGGAGAATAAGCATATAAAAAATTGGTCCTACCAAGCATTATGATCGCCAGAAAGATCATTTTAAGGGGTTGGAAGTCTGCTGGAGCACCCCTATTTCAGGAGTTATGTTCGGAGTTGGGCAGGATGACAGCTTTTGAAGAGTGGTTATCCAGAAGACTGGGAAATTAAGACTTGTTCATGGGGAAATGGGGCAAATATCTCAAATATCTGGCTTTTTTTTTATCTGACAGCTCTCGGAGAGGGACAGTGGAGAGAGAGGTGTAGTGGATGTGTGTGATTATTATATATTGTTTTGTTTGTTTGTTTGTTTGTTTGTTTGTGTGTCTATAATTATGTGACAAATGGGATGTTGTTGGGGGTTGGGCTGGGGTTGCGGGGGGGGGGGGGGGGGGGGGGTATTAGTGAGAGTTAAATATTGATTCTGTTTGGCCTTTCTTTGTTTAATAGCTGAATCAATAAAAACTTTTAATCACAAAAGTATGACAATGCGCTATTGAACACACCAGTTTAGCCTATTTAAACATTTCAATATTCAATTTCAATGTAAATAATAAATTAAAAGACATGCATGATCCCTTCAAATGTTTTTCAATCAAGGGTGCATTGATTAAGTGTTTTTAAGTAGCACCCTACTGAAATCTATTTATTCTTTACCAAATCATGTTTTCCTTTTTGTTATTATTATTTTTCCAGAACTCCATGTTTTAGAATTTCATTTAATTGACACTCACTTCAAATGGAGTCTAATCAAATCATTCTTAAAAATTTTAGCAAGTGAAAATATAACTTTTTAACATGTCATTGTATTTTTTTGCTAAACTTTTATTCAACAGCAGTCTTGCTTCTGATATATTGCTTAGTTATTATTGATTTATTTATTATCATTGTAGTGAATATTACTATATGAATATTACATTTTACTATACAGTTGTAATATATTTCTGTCAAAATTTCAGGGCTATATCTTATATTTTTAAATGTGATGACGTGTATTTTTTGCCGGAAGCTCCACTTTCCAGATAAACAGTTTGCAACACTTTTAAGTCACGTCTGAAATCTCATCTCTTAACACAGGCCTTTGCACAGTTTTGAAGTGTTTGTATTACAGGTTACTGGTGTTTGTGTATGTGGTAATTTTGAAGTGTTATGTTTAAAATTGTATTACTCTGAAGCACTTTGGTCAACTCTTTTGTTGTTTATGCTATTTTAATAAAGTTGAGTTGAGATTAAAGCGCAAATGCTGTGATTTAATTACAGAAATATAGTTCACATGTGCTACATGGTTCACAGTGGATTAGTGCTCTGCTCAGTCATCTGATACAACGTGTCAACGATTCTCAATGTCTGTCTGGAGTTTCCAGAGTACGAGCGGCCGGATTTATACATTAATTTAAAGGACGCATCTCTTCCACACCAAGATTGCAGACTTTAGTGGTTTAATAAATCATACTAGGACATGTCACAATTTTATTTTGATTAATTGTCAATTTCAGTGTATGGAGTAACAGAGCACGTGCTCAAAATGAGTATTTTAAAACAGTCTTGTGTCAGTTTTACTCCACGCTTGTAGGCTACTGGATTGAGTAATGCAGAAACACTGGTATCGTTACATCTTTTTATTTTAGTATCGAATTGGTACCGATGTATCGGTACTTTTGTATCAGTATATATATATATATATATATATTTATTAGGGCTGTCAATCGCTAAAAATTTTTAATCAAATTAATTACATGGTGTCCTGATTAATTAATCGTGATTAATTGCATGTACAAATATTTGCTGAGAAAGCCCCTCATATAACAATAATTCAATATATAAAGATTATACAAATTAATATCAATATATAATTATACATAGTTATCTTAAAAAAATTTAAAATTATATATATACATTCATACAGTGCATCCGGAAAGTATTCATAGCGCTTCACTTTTTCCACATTTTGTTATGTTACAGCCTTATTCCAAAATGGATTAAATTCATTATTTTACTCAAAATTCTACAAACAATACCCCATAATGACAACGTGAAAGAAGTTTGTTTGAAATCTTTGCAACTTACTGCCCTCTAGAGTAAACAGGTGGTACTATATTTCTCAGGAATCTTCCCTATTATGGTGCGGGGGCATGCGATTAATTGCTTTAATTATTTTAACACGTTACTCCTTGTCAAATTAATCACACTGAATTAATGCATTAAATCGACAGCCCTAATATATATATATAATATAATATTACAAATTAAATCTGTAATGAAGCGAATGCACAACAGAGCTTGACTTTTAGATAGAGTGCATTAATGGGCACGAGTCCTTCCTTTCAAGTTATTCTTCTCACATTGTGAATACACTGTTGCCAATACATATGGCAAAATCAAGAAGTCTTAAAACAGAAAATTAAAGCATCCCTTGGATGAAGAATCCACAACACCATTACTAAGCATCTAATACTTGACTATACTCATTAAATGACATTATTTCAGGAATTTCTTTCAAGCTTTCAACTTTTATGAAGTTGATATAGGTACTTCACATGCATAAGGTGAAGACATGCATGAAGAATGCAAATGTCAAAAAACAAAAGAAGAATGAGGAATTGAAAGTGAAAGGTTAGGATTTTCTCATTGCATTGTATGGAACTGCAGAGTGGAAATATTCTTCTAAAAATCTTAATTTGTGTTCAGCAGAAGAAAGAAAATCATACACATCTGGGACGGCATGAGGGTGAGTTAATGAGAATTTGTATATTTGGGTGAACTATTCTTTAATCCTAGACACGAAGTTGCACGAATTAGCAGTTTTACTTATTACTGGTAGCCTAGTAATACTACATATGATATAGGTAAAGTATATAGGAAAGTACAGGTAAAAGTACATGCTGTAGGTTAAGTATGTCAAGACAAACTTATTGGCTTGACAAAACCTTGTTTGAAAGGTTAACCAATTTTAAAATTCCTAATGGATATAAAGACATTACAGTAAGACAAACAGCCAGGTAGCAAGATAGTCAGACAGACTGTAACAGATTGTCAGATAGAGAGAAGAGAAAGAGAAACTATTAAAGGCCTTTTGTGGGTTTGTTTACATCTGAATTTTTGTCTGTTGGGGTTTGAATTAACAAGCATTCCATTTGCCCATTTGAACATTCCATCAGTGCGAGCCATTTGTGATCATCTGCTGTGCAAAAACTGTAAGTCCAATCAGACATAAGTCTGTGCCAAGTATAGCTGATGTTGCTTGTAAGTTCTTGGAGGAGTTAGTTTTAGAAAGCTTAGTCTTGGTTTAGGGATTTTGCCGTAAATCCCTATACAAAGTTTGCAGTATAACAGCATTTTTGGCAAGCCAACATAACTGGAGACAAACAGAGAGTAGGATTCAAGTGCAAATTATTTTGGTAATTGCATAGTCAATATCGAGGTTAAAACAAGTTGGCCTAATGGTCAATGGTGAAGAGGATCATAAATACTCCAGCAGAAACCAATTTAACTGGAATGATGATCATAGAATAGAAATAACTGGAATGAAAATGAAAGAGACAAGATTTCACAATGAACAATGCACCACACAATTTTTAAACAGGGTGATTAGTTTGAATAAAGTCAAGTAAATTTGGGAGATTTTTGGACAGATCATGTAGAGCAGCATCAAAATGTCCATGTACATACATTACAGTACTCTTCTTATTCTTTGGTAAGAAAAAAAATCTCATAAATACTTCCTTTTAGGCCCAAGATCAGTTTAAATGTCAGATGTTCCTCTCCATCAACACCATTGTGTTCAGATAAAATGGGTCAGTGAAACTGAAAATTATGAATCATTTGTCTTGCTAATTTCATAGCAAGCATTTTACGTATACAAAATTATAGATTGATTGGAAAATATGCAAGAAAAACATTTGTGATATTAAAAAATAATAATGGTAACACTCTCATAAGGTTCACATTATGTTAATGCATCAGATATCATGAACATACAATGAACAGCATTTATTCATATTTGTTATTGTAGTTAATACAAATAAAATTGTTTTTCATAAACACAAGGTGAAGATATGCATGAAGAATGCAAATGTCAAAAAACAAAAGAATGAGGAATTGAAAGTGAAAGGTTTCTCCTTGCATTGTATGTAACTGCAGAGTGGTTTTCACATATCCCAACTAAGCTGGGGTCAGAGCACAGGGTCAGCCATGATACAGCACCCCTGGGGCAGATAGGGTCAAGGGCCTTGCCCAAGGGCCCAACAGTGGTATCTTGACAGTACTGGGGCTTGAACCCCCAACCTTTCAGTCAGTAACCCGGAGCCTTAACCGCTGAGCCACCACTGACCGCCTTTGAAGGGACTGATCTAGATCGAGAGCTGGATCTAGGTGCGGCTAGGATTTTTAATGAAGGTAAACAAATACAAACAACAGGTAGACACTGGAACAAATAAAACATCCACGATGGGGAAACAAGAACATAAACAGGAGTAAACGTCTATGAATGGCACTGGTAATATTTGGGAGGTCAAAACACATACAACACCTGACAAAGAACAAGCAAACAACAGGGCACTATATACACAAAGGATAATGACTAAATTAAACACAGGTGAGGACAATGAAGGACAGTGCAGTGATGAGGGCAGGGAATTATGGGAAGTGTAGTCCGGGAACAGATGACAGGGGAGAAACACAGGGCAGACAACAGTGAATTGTGGCATTTATGCTCATTGACAATTTGTAACCTACGTAAAGTGCCTCCTGCTATGTAAAATATTTAAGTATGCATGGATTATGAAATCATTTAAAAATCAATACATTTTCTTTAACCGTAAATTTAAAACATAAAAGAGTGTGGTGCAGTTTTAATCAGTTTAGATCTTTTTTTCCCCCATTCAGATCAATCTTAAATACATTTTAAATCACTCTAAGAAAATCAGCAGATTAAATGACCTGAGACATTTATCTATTATGGTTTTACTATTAAATATGAATAACGTTAAAATCATAATAGTCAAATAATAGATAATACATATTAATATTACATAATATTATATGAATATTAAGGTACTATTACTTTTTATTTTGCTTTCACTTACATTTTTCATAAAGTCATAAATCTCTTAAGAGCTGTGTTATAAAGTTTAAATAGCATGTAGCTGTATTCAAGTTTAGGAATACATATAAGACATTTGTACAATGTCGCCCCCTCCTGGCCAGGATTAACATCTCATGATGTTTGAAGGTTTATCAAATAGTCAAGGACCTTTGTGCAGAAGAAGGGAGCCAGTATTAGTTTCAGTGTAATATGTTAAAACGAAAAATTTGCATTATATAAAATAAACCTAACTTTTTTCTTTCTTTTTTTTAAACGAAACCATCACAGACCCAGTTACTCTAAAGGTTTTACAGCCAAACAAGCCTTCTCTAACCATCAGAACTTGAGAAGTTGCTGTTTTACAACACTTTACTACATCTGGAGCACAATAGACTTCTATATCATAAACTAAATGGATGGATTATTAACAAACAATACTTTCACAGAGATATAATCATAATATTAAATATATGAATGAAAATCATAGTTGAGGAATATCTAGATCATTTGAGATGTCTGTTGCAGACATTCTCCTCTTGAGGGCACCGGAATCCCATGGAAAACTACAAATGGCAATCAGATAGATGGAGAAGCAAAAACATTGCCTTAAAGTAAAATGCACTGCATTCCACTTGAGGTCACCTTATTTCCTCAAACCGTGCCCATCACAGTTTCTTCCACTGCTTTGGGAGTTAATATATATTTTTTAGAATGAATATATTGTTTAACAGAAGCCATGACAATATTCTTTACAGTACATATCCTCATTGACGGTCATTGTTTTAAAATGTGTGACATTCATCGAATAAGAGATATTGTTGGACTATCTATCTATCTATCTATCTATCTATCTATCTATCTATCTATCTATCTATCTATCTATCTATCTATCTATCTATCTATCTATCTATCTATCTATCTATCTATCTATCTATCTGTCTGTTTGTCTGTCGGTCAAGAGTGCTCTTCAGTAGCTCACAGGCTGTAAGACAGATGAATGAAGAGGGAGACATCAGATGACTCATTATGGGCGGCCATCTTAAGAGGGATGAAATGGGGTCCATGAGTGTCCCGGGGCACAACTCTGCATCTGTCCTGGTTTATTTTTGACTCACTGAGAACCCTCTACACACTGCCGAGGCACGCAAGAGCAAAAATAGGCTGAAGCGGGAAGTAGAAAAAAAGAGCGAAAGAGTTAGCAGAGGGTAAGACAAGACGAGTACGTGTGGGGAAGGAGCAGAGGCAGGGATTTAAACAAAAGAATGAGAATGACGAAAACAGCAGCAGGGAGGCTGTAGACAAGATGATGCAGAGAAAGAGTGTCTGCATAAAGTGGAGGAAGATCTAGCTGTGAGGAACGAAACATAGAGAGGACTTTGTAAGGAAATTGGAAAGAAGACATAAAACAACATTTTACTGTTGTTAACTAGTTTTAATTAAGTTGCTGTTACTCTCTAAACACTGAAGTTGTCATTACTAAAAACATTTTAGTGCTCCTCAAGGGCGTTGATTTGGCTTGAACATTGGGGGGGTTTCAGTGTGAAGAATTGACACATTTCCAGCGATCGTTGTATAAATATTGTGTGTGTGGAAGGGGGGGGTACTTGCATGTTTGATTGGTTAATGTGGCTTGAAAGCTCTTGGAGGAGTTAGTTTTAGAAAGCTTAGTCTTGGTTTAGGGATTTTGCCATAAATCCCTATACAAAGTTTGCACTATAACAGTATTTTGGCAAGCCAACATAACTGGAGACAAACAGAGAGTAGGATTCAAGTGCAAATTATTTTGGTAATTGCACAGTTAATATCGAGGTTAAAACAAGTTGGCCTAATGGTCAATGGTGAAGAGGATCATAAATACTCCAGCAGAAACCAATTTAACTGGAATGATGATCATAGAATAGAAATACCTAGAATGAAAATGAAACAATGCAGCACACGATTTTTAAACAGGGTGATTAGTTTGAGTAAAATCAGGTAAATTTGGGAGATTTTTGGACAGATCATGTAGAGCAGCATCAAAATGTCCATGTACATACATTACAGTACTCTTCTTATTCTTTGGTAAGAAAAAAAAATCTCATAAATACTTCCTTTTAGGCCCAAGATCAGTTTAAATGTCAGATGTTCCTCTCCATCAACACCATTGTGTTCAGATAAAATGGGTCAGTGAAACTGAAAATTATGAATCATTTGTCTTGCTAATTTCATAGCAAGCATTTTACGTATACAAAATTATAGATTGATTGGACAATATGCAAGAAAAACATTTGTGAATCATAAAAGAGTGTGGTGCAATTTTAATCGGTTTAGATCAGTCTTAAATACATTTAGCAGATTAAATACCCAAGACATTTATCTATTATGGTTTTGTCTTTAATAGAGAATCTATGCCCCTGCTAATAATTAACCAATACTTGAAATGTCACATTTTGAAATCACAACTCAAGTATATACAGTATGTTCTTTAAACTTTGGCTTTGAGTATTAACTCAAAATTATAAAGTACAAAATGAAGGCTGTGTGGAATACCCATAAGCCCTTGCGCTTGAATAAAGTTTGGTCGAAACAAGGGAACTTATGCAGAAAAATAATAATTGGTAATTAAAAATGCACATAGTTTTAATAATTATGGCTATTGTTGTTGTTTTGTTTTAGCTGTTTGATAATTGTGATTTGTGCGAAGTCACCATTAGGGTGATAAGTGTTACCTCTGGTGAACTTGGAGTCTGTGAGTATTAACCCATTCTTCTCTTGTCAATTGTACTTAACAAAAGTGCAGATTCATGTGCACTAAGAAGTACTGAAGAGTATCCAATTTTACGTTGGTTATGGCTAACCTAGATACCAGTCATGATTTCTCTCATACTGTATATCATCATAGATGAGTTAAATTTACTTTAAAGAGATTACATTTAACCCTGTACACAGGATAAGCGGTTGACAATGGATGGATGGATGGATGGAGATTACATTTAAAGAGATAGTTCACCCCAAAATTGAAACTTCTCTCATTGTTTACTCACCCTCATGATATCCCAAATGTGTATGACTTTCTTTCCTCACCAGAAGAACTTTGCCCAGTTGGTCCTTAAAATGCAAGTGGATGGAGATCCAACTTTTTTAAGCCCCAAAATCACAGACAGTCAGCATAAACGTCCTCCATACGACACCAGCTGTTAAATTAAAGTGATATGATCACTTTATTTTATTTAGTGTGAAAAATGTCAATATTTAGTACTGTTTTAAACTTTAAATCATTGCTTCCAGTAAGCTTCATGAGAGCACTTAGTTCATGTGGTCTCTCATGTGACATATATCTCACGTTTTTCTCTCAGTCAAGACAGCCAGTATAAGCACACATAAGATATTTTTCCTCAAATGTGTTCTGCTGAAGAAAGGAAGTCATACACACTTGGCATATCATGAGGGTGAGTAAATGATGAGAGAATTAATTGTTTTTCTAACTAACGAACCCTTTAAAAATCTAAGTAAGGTCAACTAATTAGATCTTACAGTGAAAGATAAGAAGTAAACTCTGAAACTAGGCTTAATAATAGACACTTGACAAATAAAAAGTCGAGAGAGATGAGATTTTTGCCCCCTTATTACAACTGTGAATTCATGTGGATAAAATACATAGAACTAAGTTAAATAAGTTAAAAGATGAAAAAGTTAATTATTTTGTGCTGAAGATATTAAAAGATTTGTTTGTTTTGTAAGAAGCCTCCTAAATAGTAACAAAGATTTGAATAAGCACTGAAGGAAAGCATCCAGCTGTATGGACTAAAATACAGATAAATTAGAAGACAGTGGCATATTTATTTTGATATAGGCCCATTTATTAAGAACAAAAATAGTCTGTGATTGTATTCTGTGTTAAAAGTTATTTTTATTCACTGCAGACGATATTAAATGTGGTTAAACGGCAGTTTCTGAAATGTTTTAACCAGACTTTTGACATCACAGTAACTCGCATAATAAGTTGATCTGTGATCACACAGTGATAAAGAAAAAAATCTGGGATGATGTTCATGTTATTCGTACAGTATGAATGCATTTTTGAGTGCTGGGTTCTGAAAGATTATGACTCTGGATGGGGAATCGAGGGATTGGCAGCATGTGAATAAAAGGGATGACGCTTAATTGGTTTCGTCACACACTGTCTGGCGAAAATGTATTATTAGTGTAGTGTGGGTGGGTGTATGGGACGCAAAAACTGAAATAGTTGTTACAAGACTTTTATACTCACCGGATAGAAATAGCATGATAAAAAGTGGCAGCTATTAAGAAGCACTAAATAAATGGTTACTGTCACTGATCAATTAAAAGCTAGTATTTACACATCACCAGAAGTGAAGCTCAGACTGATTTATATGCAAATTATCCAACAAAAATGGAAATTATTATTATTATTATTACTTTTGACATCTTAAAGGTGCTGTAAGAGCTTTTAGCCATTTATCTTCTAAGAGACTGAGCCACTGAATTACACACGCCCCCTCTTTCCAAAAACCTGCCCTCCAAACATAAGGTTATACCACTGAGACTATGCCCACAAAGACATTTTTGTTTGCTGTTTGCACAGTCTAGTACTGTCACAGAGACCAATAGATTACTTTCACAGAGACCAGTAAGGTATTAAAGTCATTGCATTAGTAAAAAAACAAATATGAGCCATTTTTGCAATTCAACTGGTCTCAAGGTTGGTTTTAGTGGTAGAAGTCAGTTCCCCTGCAAGTTTAACTTAAAGTATGACATAATGTACATAATAACAGACTGTTAGGGCTTGGTAAAATATCCCGATTTTTTTTTTTTTTGATTAATCGAAAAATGAAAGTGAACAATCCCAACATTGATTCTTAAAATCCCCCAAATAACTTTTACTTTTAAGTTTAATTCAGTTTTGGTTGTGTTGATTATTATAAGATGTGGGGGACTCGAGTTACAAGACTTGACTCGAGTCGCAAATTTAAGGACTTGTGACTTGCTGAACTTATTGATGACAAGCTAAATTTCACAGACCACATCTCAAAGACTGCAAGATCATGTAGATTTACACTCTACAATATCAGGAAGATAAGACCTTTCCTCTCTGAACATGCCACACAACTGCTTGTTCAGTCACTTGTCATAACTAGACAGGACTACTGTAATGCTCTCTTTGCAGGCCTTCCTGCATGTGCTATTAGACCTCTGCAAATGATCCAGAATGCAGCTGCACGTCTGGTCTTTAATGAACCAAAGAGAGCACATGTTACACCACTCTTTGTCTCTCTCCACTGGCTGCCGGTTCATGCACGTATTAAATTCAAGGCCCTGATGCTGGCATACAGAACAATCACTGGGTCTGCTCCAGCATACCTAAAAACATTTATGCAGAGCTACACTCCCACCAGAAGCCTGCGGTCGTCAAATGAGCGGCGCCTTGATGTACCAAAACAAAGAGGCACCAAAACACTTTTCCGGACTTTCAGCTTTATCATACCACGTTGGTGGAATGACCTCCCCAACTCAATCCGTGAAGCTGACTCACTCTCTATATTCAAAAAACGGCTAAAAACATATCTTTTCCAAGAGTATTTAACCAGCCGCTAAAAAAAAAAAAAAAAAAAAAAATTCTAAATGTATTAACAATTCTTGTTGCACTTAAATCAGTTTTGTATACTATTGTGATGATACTGAAACTTTGTAGTATGGCACTTTTCGTACCACTGTCTCCTTAAGATGATTCGCTTATGTTCTTCCTCTTTTGTAAGTCGCTTTGGATAAAAGCGTCTGCCAAATGAATAAATGTAAATGTAAATGTAATGCTTGACTAAATTAAGAAAATTACTTGAATGTTTTTTATTATAATTATTTTCAATAACTTCTTATAAACAGTAATGAAATATTGCAACATCAATTAATTAATATGCAAATCCCATCAGCACCACTGATCTGCATCTGCACCAAAATAACAGATGAATGTCGAGTTCCCAAAATAATCTCCTTTGGATAAAAAGATTTAGAATTGGACCATGTGAATTAAAAAGTATGAAAATATGCAACGCAAAAAATATCCGATACAACCACCACAACCTCGAATTTCATCTGACATTTTAAAAACCACAAGGAAAGGTAAGTAAATCATGTCATTATCCAGAAAGATTAATATATAAAATTACTGTTCAAATGCTTGAGGGTTGTCAGTAAATTAAAATGATTCATGATTAATCTCATGTTTTGTAGCGTGACAAGTTTGAAGTGACCCGACATTTCCTCTAAATGTGTGTGTACCTTTTCTAAACCTTCTCAAAATAAATTTTTTATTTTGCCCTTAGACTACTCAAAAACAAACAAATATGCAAACAATAGGTAACATGTTTCCATATGGAACTGAGTACAGGTGTTTGTGCGGGTCTCCATAAAATTACTTGACTTGCTTGATTTGTCTGCACTGCACTTGAGACTTGACTCGAGACTTAATGGTTAAGACTTGAGACTTGCTTGTGACTTGAACATGTGTGACTTGCTCCCACCTCTGATTATTATAGCTGTTAAATAAATGGCAAGTTAACTGCAAAGTTTGGGCCCTGTTGATAGTTTTTAAAACTACTTCAAAATGTACATAATATACCCAAATTAATCCAAATCACATTAATACCAAAGCAAATTCAGATTCATATCAAGCTTGTGAATCAGAATCGAATCAAATAGGGAAATCTGTGTTGATAACCAGCCCCAACGACTGCATAGGCTAGAATGGAAAGTATATTTTTAGTTGCTATGACTCATTAAGCATTTTTAAACAATAATAAGTCAATAATATCTAACTAATGATTAATTTTTATCAATGGTTCTCAAATGCAAACCTTCTTTATGAACATCAGGCAGACATCTGACCTGCATGCAAATATATTAGTAGTATTGCATAGCTTATTCTAGAAAGCATTGATTGGACAAAATTTGAATTACGCAAATGTATTAACAATAGTTTGGTTGTAAAACTTGAATATGAAGATTTTTCCAACTTTTAGGCATACACATATAGATAAAACTGACAGCAATTGGTAAAAAGCCAAAAAAGCTCAAATGTTGAATCATGATTTATATTTTAATTTTATTTATTTTAAGTTCCAGCACAACCATAAATACACACAATTACGTGCACCCACCCAAACAAAAACATTAAGATGTAGAAATGTCAACTGACAGCTTTAATATTGTCTTCCATGATGTCTTACATGGATCCAGTTAATAGCCTTTGAGCTTCATATGAATTCAGTTTCTTAAGACAGTTGAGGTGCAGCTATGTGTGTGAGTTTGCGATGAAGGTGGTGGATGCACGTGAACTCTCCACGGTCCACTGAAGGGAGTGATGACGCACTTCGTTTGAAAACCGTCTGCCTCACTGCAGGACGAGTGCAGCACTATGAGAATGTGTAATTAGGACTAAATGAGTGTGTTTGTGTGCGCTCGCTCAAAGTGTGTGATTTTGCATACGCAATTCATAAACTCTCCAAATGTCTGTGGCGCAGGGATCTGCCAAGAATGTGAATCTCACATCTCCTTTCACTCCTCCCTGCATTTCATTCACAGCTTCGCACACAATTTGAGCTCTGCTAATGTCTCTTTCAGTCTGTTTTCCTCAATTGCTGTCTCTCTTTTCATTCCCTTTTGAGTTTTTATGTCTCTTTTCTTCATTTACGAAGATAAATATGTGAGTTGTTCTGAGATCACATCTAAAGATGCAAACATAGTGCTTCTTGTAAGTTTGTTGGAAGAATAAATGGGATGCAGGGTAAGGAGAAGAGATTTGCAAAGATATGATACACCCTCTCAAATCGGCGCCCCTCACTGTTTATTTTCACCCTGCATAAGACATTCACGGTCATTCTCTTCGATTATGAGGACACCATCAAATGCTGGGCCTAAAAAACTAATTGAATCTTGTGCTCATTATTCAACAAAGCACTGCAGCACCTGCACATTGCTCTGAACACCTGTAATTAAACCTACAATTTGTAAAGAAAGAGATATAGGGAAAAAAAGAGAGATAAAGAAAATGGGTGATAAGATGAAGATATCGGTGAAATGCTCATGACATGTCAAGAAGAGCTGAAAAAGAGAAGAAGTGGAGAGAGTTAATTGGAAAACCATAGTGAGGAAAGTGAAAGAGGGGTTGAGAGACATGATGATGACGACAAACAGAGCTGAAAGACTGAAAGATGAGAGAGAGTGTTAAAAAAAGAACGTGAGATGAATTGAGATGAGCTGCATTCTAGACAGAATTGGGAGTATATTGATCTGATTGCCTATAAAGCCTACTTTAACACAGCAGGATAACACCAACAGCAGCTAGCTTGTAACAAGACATTAGTGTATAAGTTTATAATTGTGTGTGTGTGTGTGTGTGTTTGAAAGAAAAGGTGATAAATATGTGTGTGCATGTGTTTTATGCATAAATTAACTGAAAATCACAAACATCAAGTGTCTGTGTGTACAGTATGTGTTAACCTTATTAACTGTCATTTGTTTCTCGTGGGGGTGATTATAAACACTTCCAGCTCACTGTGATGAGCAATTTCCGGCAAAAAATGAAAAAAAGAACCCTACTGTTTTCCTTACACAAGTCCCCCCACTCATGCGTTCAATGCCGCATTCTTGATCTTCAGCTATCGACAGCCTGCCGTAATACTGACGTGGTCACCACCCTTCCATTGCCAGCCAACTCATTGTGTCTCACTGTTGAGCAGCATTGCCAACAGTCAATGGACTTGCAGATGGTGGGTGGGATGATGAAGGACCCTATTTGCGCAATTTTACTTCATCCAATGGGGCATCAAGATGCAGATGTCATGCATTCCACAGTTTCCACAGTTAAAACATAACCTCATATATCATAATTGGACAAAGCCCATTGATTCATAAATTAAATAATTTAATAATGTTAAAGATTGTAGTCAGTCGGTCCAAAACATTGACATGAGTGTGCTTCACATCACATTGATCTCTTTAATTCACAATCAGCAAAAGAAGTATAGCGCAAACAAGTTGAAGACTAAGCATTGGATGAACAAAACAGCCTGTTGGCAATAGTCTAAAGAAGATTGAAGTTTCCTTGGAATATTTACTGTGGAATTGAGAGAAAGAGCACTTGAGCCTCTCTAGAGGACTCACACGTATGTGTGTTGAGTGTAGTGTGTATTTCTGTTAAGCAGGCTGCCTTTACACATGGTGGGAGACTAAGAAAGCTCTCATCATCTTGCTGCTCTTTCAGTGAGAGCCATCTGTTAAAGCCAGTATAGATTGTTTAGATAGAAATAAAGCAAGAAAGAAAGAAAGAAGATTGATAGATAGATGGAAGGATGGATGAAAGAGGAAAGGAAGAAAGATGAAAGGATAGATGAGCACTTTTTGTGTTAAAGTATGACATAATGAAAGAAAGAAAGAAAGAAAGATGATGGAAGAAGAATAAAAATGAAAGAAAGATGGAAGGATGGAAGAAGAAAGAAAGATGGAAGGAGAAGAAAGAAAGAAAGAAAGATAGATGGAAGGATGGATGGACAGAATAAGAAGGGAAAAAGAAAGATGGAAGGATGGATGAAAGAGGAAAGGAAGAACAATGAAAGGATAGATGAGCACTTTTTTGTGTTAAAGTATGACATAATGAAAGAAAGAAAGAAAGATGATGGAAGAAGAATAAAAATGAAAGAAAGATGGAAGGATGGAAGAAGAAAGAAAGATGGAAGGAGAAAAAAGAAAGAAAGAAAGAAAGAAAGAAAGAAAGAAAGAAAGAAAGAGAAGGTTGTAAGGAAGGAAATGTGGACGGATGATGGAAGAAGGATGACAGAAAAAGAAGAGATGGCAAGATAGACAGTTATTGTAAAAATGTCTGAATTTAAATGAAAAAAAGCTATTTGAGACCACAGCTGGAGTGTTTTATGAATTCTTTGTATAATAACACCATTCTTTCACGTCTTTGTTTCTACCTCAGGGGTGCGTTTACTTGTGTTGGCCAGTAAATGCATGTGTGTGCACGTACAGCGTCAAATGCTCTGCAGCTCCAAATTGAGACCGTTTAGAGCTCTGAATGATGGACTGTTTGGTTGCATGGTAACTGCATGTAATAGTGAGTAATGTTTCCTTCAAAGAATTATACAAGCAATGGAGACCTTGAAATATGTGTGTGAGCAGCAGCCGTGTGTGTGTGTTTCTGTCTGTCTGTCTGTCTGTATGTATGTATGTGCCAGGAGAGGTCAGATTGAGAGAGGGAGAGAGAAAGAGCACATGTGTGATTCTATTGTAGAGCCGTAGGTTTTGGATAGAGATGTAAAGAAAAGAGTACACCCACACCAAATATGTCCAAAGATAAGCATTTATTAATTAGTTCATGCTTACTGTCCAGCACTTTTTTGTTCTAGTGAAAAGATTTCAACAGCTCATTCTTACACAGTCTTACATTCAAGTGCACATGATGCACACATTCGGGGGTAAAAAGGTATAACTAATGCTTTGGTCATCTGTGAGCGACCTCACAAATATGATCGCTCGAGAGCACCTCAAGGCAGTTTGACCTTACCCGTCCTCCTGATATTTACATAACGCACACACTTCACACAAACAGTTAAAAGACAAAAATGTGTCATGGCAACATTGCAGAATGCCTGTGGGGGAAATGGCAGTATTATTTGCTTCTATTTTTTCTCAAGGTAAACATAAGACAATATATTGCTAAAATGAACAGTAGTTCCCTAAAGACAAAATCTAGCTACATTCATTGATTGGTATTCTTGTTTTGGCCCCTGAAGATAATAGGTGAGACCAAAAACACATTTTCAATCCATTGTATCACATTCATTGGAAGAAGAATTTGAATTTTCTACATTAGAATTAACTTCTCCATATTTATTCACATGTCCATCCTTTATTATTCTATCTTTTCGTCTCTTCCACCCACATCCACCCTTGCTTTCCAATCTTTCTCACCTTTTTGTTTACTCTTTCTCTCCTTTTTTCCTTGTTCTATCAGTTTGTTTCTCTATAGCCCTGTATACTGTTAGAAAAAGTAGGAGGATAGGGGAATAGGCAATGCCTCCCAAAGGACAAACTTGGAGAGAAAGACAAAGCAAGGGAAGGAAGAGCAGCAGACAGCAGACCAGACAAAGTCTCTATGACCAAAGGTAGACATTATTCTGACAGTCTACCAATCTGTCAATAAGCGTGTCTTATTGATTTACCAATCAGCTTTGCCCACTAGTCAATCCACTTTAAGGAACAGTAGTGATGCCAAAGCTCTATCAGCTATAACGTCTGCATCACCTTCACTCTTTGGAAATGATCTCATTCTTTCTTCAGTGTCCATTTATTGCTTTTTCCTTGGAGTATGTCCTAGTTTTCACATTTTGACTGGCTTTTGACTACTAATCTATATCAATAGTTAAAATAAGAAAGGATGGAGTTTGCCAATATCTCAGTTAGTGAAAAAAAAGCATTTGCACATACAAAAACAAAAAAAGAAGAATAAACAAAGTTTTGGAAAGATGTAGTGAATCTATTTGATAGTTAAGACAACATGTTAACAGTATTTCGAAAGACATACAGAAAAACAAAAAATAGGAACACTCTTGTGCCATTGATTGATCTTTCCGTGCATTGGCTGTAGAAATAGCACAACTGACATTATCCACAGTGACATTCTTGGCCAGTCAGAACAGTGACAAACATAAGGCCTTTAGTAGCACTATTTACAGCTCTCTCTCTCTCTGCAGAGATGTTGTATTTACACAAGTGATAATTGCTGTCATAGCTGGTGGGTGATGTAATAAAATCTTTCACCTTCTCTTGTGTGTACTTTATCTCCCTCTGTGGACCTATCTTACCATGATTTTGGTGATCTCTACCTCTTCTTCTTAGTTTCTCGCTTCCCTTTCTGTTTTTCACTTTGCTCCTTTACACCTTTTGTTTTTTGCTCTTCTAGCCCTGAATCATTTTGTGGCCCTTCTGACAGTCGGTAGTTAACGGTGCTGTATATGGAGCTATGGCATTAGCAGTAACAGCATTAGCTGAAATGTTAGAGAGATGTTGTCGTGATGACATTACAAGCTATAATTACAACTAACTATCATAGAAGCACTTAAGAGTGGCTGAATAGAAAGATGCATACAAATATTGTACATAAACCTAAGATGGAGATTCGTATCTCTCTGTCTGCACTGACTGTGACAGAGATGGCGCTGAGTACTTGTGCCCTCAAAAAAGAAGGACAGAGTATCTGCTTCACTAACCAAGCCCTCAGACTATCTTTCATTAGTTTCCATAAAGGGCCTGTACTGCCCAATGTTCCCTGCTTACCCCTGTATCCTAAATCAGTGTAGTGCCCTCTAGATGCCAAGAACTAGAGGCTCAAACTGAACAGAACAAAGATACAAGTGAGGTTGATGGTAACAGGAATCAAGGCTTTCAAGAGTTAAATTGAGCAAACAGGGTTTTCCCACCTCCAGAGAGGAGAAAAAGAGGGGATGAGGGTTCTTCGGAGGTTGATAGATTCAGCCAAAAAGAAGATGAATACAGATAGTCAAGACAGACATGGAGAGTAGCAAGAGAGAAGAAGTTGACGAGCGAGAGGAAGAGGAGGAGGGGGGCAGAGAGTCAAATTCGGGTGGGCACTCAAGCTCAAAGCAGCGCAGGGAGGTGATGCCTGCATCTTCATTGCCATAGTTGGCCCAGTACTCTTCTGGGTCAAGCTTAGGAAGAAGAGCCTCTTCATCCCCAAGCTCATACTTTGTGGATGTAGATGTAATTGAGGGTTTTCCTCCAGGGAAGGGGTAGGCCTTGGTCTCAGAACTCTTCTCAAAGATGCCCTTGGAGGTGCTGACAGGCTTGTTCTTGGAGAACCACCAGCGGGTCTTGGTACTGAAAGTGGTGGTGGTCGTGCCACCCAGGGAGCCGGGGTCAGGGAGGGGGCAGAGAGCGAAGTCCATCTCCCTCAGGAAACGCAGGTCCTGTCCACGACGAGGGGCTGGGGAGGCGCACATCACCTCGGAGCTGGATAGACGGGCGCCACGGAAGAACTCCCACAGAGGGCGAGCCTCACAGCCGCATGCCCAAGGGTTGTTGTTCAGCCGCAGAAACTGGATGGAGGCAATGTCATGCATTGCCTGACCGGGCAGCTCTGCCAGGGAATTGTTGAAGAGAAAGAGCATGGTCAGCCGGCCCAGGTCGCGGAAAGCGCGGCGGTTGACCTGACGGACCCTGTTGTCATGAAGCAGCAACCTGTCAAGGTTGACCAGGCCACGGAACACATTCTCAGACAGAGTGCGGATGCGGTTGCCATGCAGGAAGAGTTGACTGAGGTTGATCAGGTCAGCAAAGAGATCATCCTGGATGAAGTGGAGTTGATTCTCCTGTAGGTAGAGGAACTGTAGACTGTAAAGCTTGTGGAAGATGTCATGGGGGAGGGCAGCCAGGCGGCAGCGGTGCATGTGGAGGCTCTGTAGCTTCTCCAGGCCGCGGAAAGCTCCGCCCTCAAGGCGGTGCAGGTGGGGGTTGTCGCCCAGATCAAGCTCCTCCAGATCACGCAACTCACTGAAAGAACCAGCCTCAATCCAGGTGATGTTGTTGGAGAAGAGCCACAAGACCTGGCATGTGATGAATGGATGGAAAGAAATGTAAACAAAGGAGGAATAAGGAGCAGAGTGTAAAAGATAGTAGAAGAAATGGAAGAACCAACAAGTGGGGGAGAAAGTAAAGAGAAGTAATGATTGCAAACATGAAATAAGTGAGTTGAGAGGTGGAAAAAGTAATGAGGTGAAGATTTGGGGGTGGAGCAAATACAAAATAGAAAGATGTGTTATATATTTGCCATTTCCTTTTGGTAAAGAAGTACTCATATCTTCTAATTTTTCACTGTAGGATTATATGCATTTATATAAATTAAAGTTTATCTACAAATATAAGGATTAAACATTCTCACATTCTCTCGCACACACATTTGCTCAGCTGTGTACATGGGAACATACCATAAATTTGACACTTATTGTTCAAATTTATTGTTACAGTATAAAGCTAAATATACTTACTATAAATTAACTGTAACCCACACCTTAAACCTTACCCTAAATGAAAACGTTTTGCATTATTAAAAATTGTAAAATCATTATTTAACTTATGTATGTATCCTTTTTACAAATGAGGACAAAATGTTTCCAAATTTGTCTGATTTTGTCCCCAATTTGTCTCCAAACTATAGCTATGGTACACACACACACACACACACACACACACACACAAACACACACACACACACACACACATGAACTTTTTTACCTGTGTGCCAAAACCAAAGGACCCCACTCTCAGTTCAGTGATGCGGTTGTTTTGCAGAAAAACGCGCTGGGATTCGTAGGGCATGCCGGTGGGCACAATGGTGAAGTTTTGCGCCTGGCAGCTCACGGTCATGGGGGTCGGGTAACATACGCACCGATGAGGGCAGTTCTGCGCAGGCACGGGCTTAACCACGACCAGCCAGACAACCAGCCAGAGCGATAGCGCGCCTGATGGAAAGAGAGGAGGACGTCACTTTACTGAAAGCTGCGTATTGGCTACAGGGCGCGTTAATGCTCAACTCTTAAACAGGAGCTGTCCAAAAGCTTTGGTGCTGAAACCAATGCCTTGGAAGTCGGCAATAATCGCATCATCATTTACAATACTTTTTGTATAAAATGTTACAATAATAAAAAAAAAAATAATCCATTATAATAATGGCAGTTGCTCTACAATTCTATGAATCTAAAGGCAAATGTACACATTTCCTACTAATTTTGAACATGGTTCTTCATTCTACTTAAATTTAAGTTGAATTAAAATGTACGACTTTAAAACCATTTTTAAACACTTACTTATAGTAATTTTGTGCGAATATTATCTGAACTCGTAATCTCAAAACATTACTTTAAAAAGTCAAAGCATCAAAGACGAAAGACATTCGAACTATGCTGCATGCACAAAACCAAGTACATTATTGACAGCCAAATCGATCTCCTAGAAGTGCTTTAAAAGCAATAATTTCCCATATTTGTAACACTTTAACAAAGTTACAGCACTTCAAATACAGACTTAGACAAGAGATGAACAATGAAGAAGCAGAAACTCACTCTTAAAGTTGTGCGCAATGGAGCTGCGTTGGCTCCGCGTAAAAGTTGATGTTTCCATTCCGAACCAAAGCCGAGAGCGAGTTAGCCTGAGGAGTTTAACGAATGATTCCCTGCTATCTCCGCTGGTGCTCTGGTTCCCGAGTCGGAGCGACTGAGAGAGTGCCGAATGATGGGTCCCGGGCCCATTTTATACCCGAGTGTGATGCGCGCCTACGGCTGTGGGCACCACGGAATCTCTCGGACGTCACCAGTCGGGTCAAGCCCAAGCGAGGGTGGCAAACGGAAAAGGCGGAGCGGAGAGATGAGGGAAGGGCTTCAGCGCACTAGTTTGGACCGAGGAAGTTGGACGTCTTAGCTCAGAGTTACGTAGAGGACCACGGTTGTGGAGACGTAGTTTGGAAAGGGCGGGGGAGCGCGGGCACGGCGCCCGTTAATGACTGAACAGAGAACAGGCGAGGAGTTGCGCACGAGGCACATGCAATAGACACACAGCTCGTTTCTTGGCTTTGGATCACAAATCCCTTTGGATAATGCTTTCCTTCGCATTATTAATGGTAAGCGTGGAGGGAAAAAAAGTATTACTGCATGTGCAGCTGAGACTCTATTCTCTTGAGACAGGAGTCATGACTTAAAATATAGAGATCCGAAGTTGAAACACTGAGATAATCGCAAAGAGATTTGTTAATGGGTGACTAAAGTATGACTACATAATGCTTAGAGAAAATTAACTGTAGACCAATGAATAGAAAGTTTGGTCTCATATATGGCCAGCTTCCTGATCACATTTTATACCTTCATATGAACTAAACTACAGTACACTGAAAAATGATAACCTAAACATTTGCATCATGTGGTAACATCTAAATAACTGGTTTTATTCAGGTCAAAAATATTATTAAACATCACTGAATCAACCTGAATATATGAAGTTACACCTAGAAATGGTAACATCTGGTAGCTCCTTAAGCTAACAACTGCATGTTACCACATTTTTTAGTCTATTATCTACTGATAATGTTGTTTAGTTCAAAGTATTTAGCACTATAGTCAGGGGCGGAGCCAGGAGTTTTTCAAAAGGGTGACCAGCCAGGGGCAAGCGATGGTGGCACAGAAATGTTCGGGCAGCCTTTTTATATCGTTTGACTGTGGGGAAAATTATCAAAAAATTTACTAAAACAGCAATTGCGAGTGGGGTGGACAATGAGGTGACTAGGCTTCGGTCCATGGTGGCCACGGCCACCCCTGGCCACCCCCTAGCTCCGCCACTGACTATAGTCTTATTCTATGTGCACAACACATGTTTGGTTCACATACAATCCCATAAAATCATCTTTTTCAAGATCAACAATCACGCAGGTTTACTAATAGGCTACAAATCCAGATAGATGGGTAGACAGACACAAAACGGTGGACCCGGTGGATGTCCATGTTGTTATTTAGCAACTCCTCCATTCGCTAATGTTTTGGACGCCTCTTTCTTTTCCTCCCTCCCTCTCCACCTCCACAACAACATACAACACAGGATGACTGGATAAACAGGCTTTCCCCGCTCAATCTACACCCACCAGCTGGAAGTGTGTCTCATGTATCTTACCCTATCGCCAACAGACAGCCTTGTGTATGGCATGACTGACAGCATTTGGATCGTGGTACAGTTGTGTTGAGTGTGATAGGAGGAGAGATGACTGAAAAACAAAAAAAAAAGGATTAAAACAGGGGAAGCATAGGACGAGTGCGATAAAGAAGAGAAAGTCCAGAGTGTGGATGGAAAGAACCAAAAGGGAACCAAAAGCTTGGAAAAGAAATTACTCATGACTCATACAGTATATTGTGGTGCTAGTGGGATATGGATTGCACTTAGTGGGATGTTGCACACAAGGCTTGATTAGGGTGCGGGCCAGTAGCCTAATGCATTAAAGCTGTGTGCCATCTAGTGTTCCAAGAGTGGCTTTGTAGTGCCCTAAGGGAGTGCTCTACTGTGGCAGCCCACATGCAATGACAGATCTACTTTGTCCTCTTGTATAGAGAGAACAGAATAAAATCAGCACTAATAACTTTAGAAACTGCGTCACGCTGATAGGAATATTCCAGATTTAATAAAAAGTTAAGCTGAATCGACAGCATTTGTGGCATAATGTTGATTAGCACAAGAAATAAATTTGACTTATCCCTCCTTTTCATCTAAAATGCAAAAATGGAGGTTACATCGAGGCACATACAGTAGTTAACAATTTACAATAAGGTTCCATTTGTTAACAGTAATTAACAACATTAGTTAACATTAACTAACAGCGAACAATAGTTTTACTGCATTTATTAATCTTAGTTCAAATTAATTACAAGTAACATATGCTAATGCATTATTAAAACCTAAAGTTTTATATTTAGTTAACATTAGTTAATGCACTATGAACGCACAATGAACAATTGTATTTTTATTAACTAACATTAACAAAGATTAATTATTGCTATAAAAAATATATTGTTAATTTTTTGTTCATGATACCCAATGCATTAACTAATGTTAACAAATGGACCCTTACTGTAATGTGTTAGCAGGACTTACAATGGAAGTGAATGGGGATTTGGATGCAAGAAAGAGACGAGAGGTAACTAACCACAAAGAACTGTTTGCAATGAGCAAACATGTCAATCAAGTTAACATGCATATTGTTGTCTTGTGGCTATACTTTTGAAAAAGTGAGTAATTTAAATTAAAAAAATTGGTCGCCATTCACTTCCATTGTAAGTGCCTCACTGTAACCCATATTCTTGTTTTTTCATCAAAGTCAAATACATTTTTGTGGTAGTCAACATTATGCCACAAATGCACAGAATATTCCTTTAATTTAAAGAGGCTTCTTGTTTGTTTAAATAAACTGATGGAAGAGTAGTAATTATTTTCTGCTGTCATCAACATCATGCTTCAGATGCTATTGTGTATTCTTTTTAGATAGCTGACATTTGGCTAAATGTGATTGGCTGCCGAATAACATTTGGGTTGTGTGAGTCTTGCCTCATAAAATCACACCTGAATATTTGCCATAAAAGTCGTTTTGAAAAGTTGAGCCACACATTCTTCACTTAGGCCAAATAAAATAGAGGTCCAGAGGGATGGGCACAAAATGTAAAACATTTGAATTGAATTAAATAGAAATGAAAGATCTTGTTGTTCATGTAAAGTACATGAAGGAGCTCTAAGATGGGTTATAGTATTTAATACACTGTATTATGGACAGGGTTTGGAGGGTTACTTTGGAAATGTATTCCCCTATAGATTACAGAATTAATTTACCCAAGGTTAGTATTGTGTTCTAAATACTTTGGATTACTTATAGATTTTTCCACTTGTTTTGACTATAAAAACTGCAAAATGCATTTTATGACAAACCTAAATATCACATGCGGTTAGCACTGTTGCCTCACAGCAAGAAGGTCGTGGGTTCAAACCCCGGTTGCCCCGGCCTTTCTGTGTGGAGTTTGCATGTTCTCCCCGTGTCTGCGTGGGTTCTCTCCGGGTGCTCCGGCTTCCTCCCACCATCCAAAGACATGCAGGCTAGGTTAATTGATGTCTCCAAAAATTGTCCTAGGTGTGGATGTGAGTGTGAGTGGTTGTCCGTCTATGTGTGGCCCTGCGATGGACTGGCGACCTGTCCAGGGTGTACCCCGCCTTT
The DNA here is from genome assembly GCA_032164185.1 of Moxostoma hubbsi. Lineage (NCBI taxonomy): Eukaryota > Metazoa > Chordata > Actinopteri > Cypriniformes > Catostomidae > Moxostoma > Moxostoma hubbsi. Next base: position 15,162,909 of record JAVLUX010000012.1, on the reverse strand, counting down.
CGCCCAATGTTAGCTGGGATAGGCTCCAGCCCCCCCTGTACACAGGATAAGCGGTTGACGATGGATGGATGGATGATTTTGTCCCTAATATCAAAGGTCTTACTAGAAAAAAAAGAAATTATGATCCAACGGAAAAATATGATCGTGGCTGGTAACGTGCATGTAAAATGGCTAGAAATAGCATTTTAGCTTAGCGTAAAGCTAATGATTTACACAAGGTTTATTTCTATTTCTTCTGCTCCAAACTTACTTCTAACTTCTCTGTCTGCTCGTATGAATGCAACACATCATAAGAAATTGTTTCACCGCTGTTAAAATGCACTTTGGATCACATGATTTATATTCATCAATGTTTTCCATCTGAAAGGACTAAATATTAAATGAAACAAATGACAATAAAATGCAAAGTAATCTCTTCATTAATCAAAATACTTTTTGAATGTAACTGTATTCTAATTACCAACGATTTAAATTGTAACTGTAGTGGAATACAGTTACTTATATTTTGTATTTAAATACGTAATCCTGTTACATGTATTCCATTACTCCCCAACCCTGATGGTGGATGTGTCCTTATGAACACAGACACTGCTCTTCTCCAGCATAACTCCCTCAGCTTTCCTTTCTATCTCAGTGTCAGAATAGTTACAACAACCCCCATGTGGAATTTCGTTGACTGATCACTGTACCTCGCACATACCCCCCACCCCCCCCCCCCCAATCCCCCCACCCCCACCCCTGTGAAACAATCCTGGCACCGCCCCTGGGTTGCAGCTGAATCTAATGACGAACAACCACAATCAAATGTTACTTCACTGTCTCCCCTTTCTCTCTCTTTCTTTCTACTTTTCCCACTTTCTGTTACTTGCTCATTATTTCCAAATCTGATTCTCTCTGATGTATCTTTGTTGCTGCATCTGACCTCAGGAGTAACAGTGACTATTCAACCCCCCTCTTCCATTTTTTTCTGTGTCGTTATTTTATCACTGTTTTTTGGACCTTAATCCATGTATAAATTTACATATTTTAATTTGTGTTAATATCAGGAGCCCTACATGTTAACATAAACTGTTATCACACCTTCAGTCATCAATTAATCTCATAAATATTACGGTCTATAGGTGTAAATAACTTAGCATCGTGTTATGTGTGCGTGCTTCAGACCATCTAATGCAGCAATTACTGTATATGAAGACTCGATTGGATTGGCTTATCGTGTTCTCTGAAAATGAGCTTTGGTTGCTTTGTTAAGATTAAATCCATTTTAGACACATTTGCTGGGCTACTCAAAACAAAGTGTCCATAGAGACACTAGAGAAAATCGATGCTGTTGCAGCACTCAATACTGGAGTGGAGCCTTTGAATTGACAAGAGGCTCATCTTAAAACTGTAAAAAATAATGATTTTGCCATGACTGCGTAAGAAACAATAGAGCATTCCGGTTTTAAGATATCTCCACTGAGACCAGAGGAAAAAGTCTTGGAAAGACTCTAACCCACATTAACTTTATTTTTGCATCTGGAAAATTCTTTAGCCTAACACATCACTGCCTAATACGACAACACAAGAATATAATTAGGTAGAGACATCAAGTCTGCGACTTGAAAGCGAATGTCAAGCCGTCAAATTTTCCTATCTGTCTTGACAGATGCATTGTATTGTGTTAATTGTTGTCTTTCATTCTCTTCTGCCTACTTATGGACCCACTTCCTATATCTTCTCATACGTTTTCATGCTCACTAAAACAGCAGTCATGCATTTTGTTTTTCAGCCTTTGCCATTGTAACGAGTGGTAGCTGGTACGTGATAGCTGTGCTGTATGTGTAAATCTCACTCCCCTGGCCTCAAGAGGCGCATTAGCGACTGATGTATCATTTAGCCTCCTTGTAAGTGTGCCTTCCTCCCATGCCGGAAACGCCGGTTTGAATCTCGTTCTGAATGGGTCGAGCAGGTCTGGATACAATGGTGCCGTGACCCGGATGGGAGTGAGGTTTAGGTTGGTGAGTGTAACGGGAGCCAGTTGGTACATGATAGCTCTGCACTATGTGTAAACCTCATTCCCCGGGCCTCAAGTGACGCACTAGTAACTGATGCTAGAGGCTGTAGCCTTTAGCCTTCCCGTTAGCGTGCCCGCCTCCCATGCCGGAGGCCCCAGTTCAAATCCTGCTAAGAGCAGGTCAAGTAGGACCGATTACACCATCATGTCTGATTTTCCAATTATAATATCTGTTAATACACTGATGTGATCTGTCACAGTGCACAAACTGAATACATTGTATTTACTGTGACCTCGAAAAGTATTTGGACACTTAAAGGGATAGTTCACCCAAAAATGAAAACTCACCCTCTCAGATGTGTATTACTTTCTTCTGCTGAACAGAAATTATGATTTTTAGAAGAATATTTCAGCTCTGTAGGTCCTCACAATGCAAGTGAATGGGAGCCAAAATGTTGACGATCCAATAAGCAAATAAACGCATCATAAAAGTAATCCATATGACTCCAGTGTTTTAATCCATATTTTCAGAAGTGATATGATAGGTGCTGGTGAGAAATAGATCAAGATTTAAGTCCTTTTTTTTTCCTTGAAATTCTTCTCCCAACCAATTAGGAGGCAGTAAGCATGAAGAATGTGAATCACCAAAAACACAAGAAAAAGAATGTGAAAGTGAGCTGTTTCTCACACACACCTATCATATTGCTACTGAAAATATAGATTTAACCACTGGAGTCTTACAGATTACTTTTATTCTGATTTATATGGTGGCGCTGGTGGTGGTGACTTTTGTTGGAGTGGTGGCTGCTTAGTGGTCTAAAGCACAGAACTGGTAAACAGAAGGTTGCCGGTTCTGCCGCCACATAGTGTCTTGAGCAAGGCACTTAACTCCAGGTGGCTCCAGGGGGATTGACCCTGTAATAAGTGCACTGTATGTCACTTTCGATAAAAGTGTCTGCCAAAGGCATAAATGTTAAGTGATTTTTGGAGCATCAAAAGTTTGTTTTTGAGTTCAGTTGATGAAAGAAAGCCAACACATCTGGGATGGCATAAGGGTGAGTAAATGATGCCTTTAAAGCACACATTTACTGGTGTTACAATTCTGTACCAAACCTATTTCATGTAACTGCACCTCAAATAATATTAGTTAAATCAGTTATTACCCACTGCAATAACAGTTCTACATATTATGGGTACTTTCCCCATACTTCCTGATGCTCAAATGTTCCCCTTGACCATGAGTTTTGTCATGAATTTATATACTCTGTCTGTATGGGAGCAGCTGGTAAATAGCTGTGCAGTGTGTAAACCTCACTCTCCTGACCTCAAGAGGTGCACGAGCGACTGACGCTAGAGGCTGTAGCCTTTAGCCTCCTCGTTAGCGCACCCGCCTCCCATGCCAGAGACGTCGGCTCGAGTCCCATTCGGAGCAGGGGCGAGTAGGACCGGCTACAGTGGTGCCGTGACCCGGATGGGAGTGAGGTTTAGGGGGGTGAGTGTAAAGGGAGCCAGCTGGTAAATAGCTGTGCAGTGTATAAACCTCACTCTCCCCACCTCAAGAGGTGGACTAGCGACTGATGCTAGAGGCTGTTGCCTTTAGCCTCCTTGTTAGCGCACCCGCCTCCCACGCCGGACACGTCGGTTCGAGTCCCGTTCGGAGCGGGGGCGAGAAGGACCTGCAACACAACACTCTGGTGTCGTGTTCATTGTCTATGTAAAACTTGGGTGGGGTGGTTGTTTTGTATCCTGTATTGTATCTACTTATGCATTGTTTTCATGTGTTGTGCAAATTGAATGTCAAAGTACTTGCAATGTGACTGTGTGTTGCCTGTGTTTAATATTGTGTTTCTGCAAGATGTCTTGGCAGTTGTTGATGTTTGATGGAACACGCTGTACTAAAAGCAAATTCTGCAGTCAGACTGGCCATAGTCATTAAACAGAATCTGATCTGAGCCCAGGTATCATGGATATCTTATAGTCATTGCTTCAGTGACAACAGTGGGCAGTAATGTGCAGGGGTGAAGTTTCCAGGAGGGATGTGTGGGAGGTACCCCCTCAATAATTAAAACAAGCAAGTACACCTACTCCAATATACTATGTTCACAGTACCAGTGTAAGCTGCAGTTTACAGAGTCTGAAAATGTTTATTATTAAATATTAAAACATGACAGGGCCATTTTACTCCACAAAATGTACACTCATTTACAAAGACAATAATTTGGTACATTCATAATGAATGAACAGAATAAGTAATATTAGCATAATATTTGCATTGCTATCATGACATTGCTATTTCTTTTAATCTCTATGTTTGTTTTAACACCAACTTTAAATGAATAAAAAAAAACCTTTCCTTTCACTTATTTGGGAATCACTGTTTTAAATATCTTAAATGTTGAGTTCTACCTTCCAGTTTGATTGAAATTATTGGATAAGTGTTCAACGGTGACATATACAACAAAATAAATTACAGATGTGAGTTTAAATTTGGGGGCCCTAATCTGATATGAATGCAATATAAACAAATAAAAAACAACAACAGGATAGATGGAAACATTCCCTTTGTAATATTTGGTCCTTACTAGTAGTAATAAATCATAGAACTTTAAGTTGCTTCTTTCTTTAATGCATATTGAATGCTCTTAACACACAAACCAGCAATTGCATTACATGTCAAATACAAACATGCTGCAAATTATTAGAAATTTAATCAATATTTGAATATTAAAACAAACCATTAAAAACCTAAAATAGTTTAAAATAAAATGAAAAATCAAGCCAATGATACTAAAATGTAAATGGATGCAAACTATTGCTAAAATGAAATGCAATTGACATTTATTTATTTATATATATATATATATATATATATATATATATATATATATATATATATATATATAAAATATATATTACTTTTTTGGTGATTTAATTATTAATTTAATGATTTTATAGTTTTCCCCCAATTTCATTATGTATTTAATGATTTATTTAAATATTAAAATATTTGTTTTGAGTTACTGTACATTAATTTTGAGTTATTTGGTCCTCCATATTAATCTTGATGAAGTATACAATGTCAACACACCACAAATACACTTTCCAAAAGTATTTATTTTCAATTACCTATCAATATCTGTATATATATATATATATATATATATATATATATTTATCTATATCTATACTGTATCTGTGCTTATCTAACTATGCGCTGTACTCCTTTTGCATTTCTTGCATAAACCTGACCCATATACTTCAGTCCGTGTACAGTATCTGTTATTTTCTCACTCATCTGTTCCCTTAACCCTCTGTCATTGAGCTGATAATGAGCCACAGTCACCGCTGAGCGCCTGCCATCATTTTCCTCTTTCCAAAATCCTCTATTCACAGTGGACTCTGCATAACCAAGCTCTCACAATCTATGATTCACTCTCTCTTTTTCTCTCATTCAGATATCTTCTTCTCTAACATCATTCCACCTTTTCCTTTACAGTTCTTCTCATCTCTCCCTCTGTCTTACTTCTTCTCTTTTTGATTGTTTTGTTTGTTTTTCTCTTGGTGACATCCTCACTTTCCTCCTTTTCTGTGCTCTCAGTTTTCTCTTTCTCTCAGTCATTTTCTTCCTCACTTTCTCCTCTGCGCTGACTTTTTTGTTAGACTGAAAGAGAAGGATGCAAGTGTTAGTTTGCTCAGTGCTTTCTGTGTGTGATTGGTGTGTGGGCAAGTGTTTTGAGGGCAAGTGTTTTGAGGGCAAAGTGTGTAATGTTTGTGTACATACACAGCTAGAACTGTACGACCGTATGTGTGTGTGTGTGTGCGTACAGGAACAGCTAGCATTGTGGGATTGCGCACAGCTTGAGCCGTTACACTGTGTGTATGTGTTTCTTTTTGAATGTGTCATTGTGATCATAGAACTGTCAAAGCCGAGCTCAGTTCTTCATCACATAAATTCAGGTGTCATTTCCTGTTCTTTTGTTTCTTTCACAGCTCTCATTCAATGGCACATGCCTTCTAGTCATCATCGTGTCTTTTTCTTTTCTTTGTTTCTATGTTTTCATCTTTCCTTGCTGTTGAAAAGAACAGCATTGCTGGTGACCAGCATATGTTGTGTTTTGGATGCTTGTCTCCAGCATGGGATGCTGCTATGCTCATTGTATAAATATAAAGACACTTGCGGTACTATTTAGGGTTCCTCGGATGTCACACTGGCGAAATATTCTGTAGACGTACCGCTTCAAAGAACATCAAATATCCTAATTATGAACTCAAGGAAGCTTAATATTTATGTTGAGTGCCTCAAAACCTTTCCCTTATGACGGTGTTTAAGATGGGTGGTATTAGGATTTGTTCTTTTTGATCTTTAGATTGAGAACTTCATTAAGTGAACCTTAATCGTGTTTTGGCATTGGTCCGGGGGATGAAGGAAAACACTTAAGGATCTATTGGCAGTCTTTAGAGCTTTTGCTAGACCTAATATAGCCAAGTGTATACATTTTATGTAATTTAACTCTAGTCATAAATTGGACGTGATCCCTCTAAGAACAGGAGATTTGCGACACCGGCTTTCTGGTACTCTTTCTTGTTAGAGACATGAAAACGTACGCTGTGCAAGAGAGCTCCCGGGTTTATTCATCAGTTGAAAATTCTACAGAATCACATGACTGTCTGAAAGTCGACATCAGGAAGATTGGTTGTGATTACTCTAGAAGGATGCATATGGATTGTATGGAGTTTGACAATATTTTGGCATACATACACGGACTGGTCTCTTCGGTACTTTGTTGTACCTAATTTCATTTTTGTATTTCATTTACGTTTTCCATTTTACTAATTTTTTTACATACAGGCGTATGCAAAAGTTTAGGTTTAAGTTAAGTTAAATTTTTAATTTTAAGTTAAGTTAAATTTCATTTTGATGCATATTGCACATTTTCTGTTCATCCAATAAACCTCATTTCACTACTGAAATATTACTGTGTCCTTCAGTTATTTGATAGATCAAAATGAAATTGCTGATCCAAACACCCAATTATTTATAAATGAAAATCATGGAAATTGTCAGGGGTGCTTAAACTTTTGCATACGCCTGTATATACAGCCCCATTGACTGCTGTTTTTTCTTTTATAAATATAAATATTATATAAAAAAAATATTTTTTTTTATGCTATGTTGTTTTTTACAATCACTGACTATACTAAGATGAAGTTTCTGAAGGATCTCCAATGGTTTACCCTAGTGTGGCATTTGAACCCACCCAAATGGTGCCTACAGTATCTTTTAATTTTACAGCGATGGTGTCCCCACCAAGCTTATTATTAGTTTAACCAGCAAGACCTCCTTGGTCAACCATGCATGGCGCAACATGATCACACAGGAACTTGACATGTTGCTTGCTACCGAATGTCATCGACTACCCTGACATTGACAACATTCTGCCGAGTTACTGACAAGCACCGGTACCGATTAGCAGGGCTGGACTGGGAAGAGAAATCGGCCCGGGATTTTACATGGCAACTGGCCCAACTGTTGAGCCACTGTTGAGAGGGGGGGTGTTCGTTGTCTTTTTCGCTATATCGCGGAGCCGTTTTGTGGTCCGTTCTGCATAACGCGGTGGATCATTTTTGCTTATTGCGGTCTATTCGGCACGTTTCACGGCCAACCCACCGGCCCGCTAGGTTCTCCCAATGGCCATTCCGCCAAAGTGCGTCGGCCCACCGGAAAATTGCCCGGTATGCCAGATTACCAGTCCAGCCCTGCCCGGCAGGAATCTACAGTATGTAACAATTCAAATGTGTTTACCTTTTTCTGTGGCACTAGACTACTGATAGGCCAGAGTTATCGCATTCACATAATATATGATGAGCGTGATTCGGAGGTTGCATTTTCCCTTTAAGATAATAGTTTGGATTTGGGTTAGGGAGTAGGGTTAATAAAACATGCACGTTCAACAACACTTCCAGCTTCTGCCACTGGGGGCAGTGACTGGAATTTTGGTAAGCACAGACTGATTTCAGTTGCCAAACATTCAAACCATTATCACCAAATACACAGCGAGATCCGTCTGCATAGCTATGCTGGTCCACAAACTAGACCAGTACAAACCAGCTCAACCCAGCTACACTAAAAAAAGAGGAAACTTGAAATTGTTACCTCAATGATCTATTGCCATACTTGATAAGAATTGCATTTGTTGGTGTAACCTAATTTATATTAATATTTTAATAAATCCTGTAAATTTAGATTTTACAAATTTTTTGTTTACCCGACCATTTGTTTTTGTTTTTATAACTAAAGAAAATTCTATTAAACTGTTCCTGTCTTCATGGCTTACAGATAAAACTTATTATTAAGTTTTAAGTATTAAATCTTCCTTTTTTCTTCTTGTTTTACACTTCAGAGTAGTGATAATGAATGCCATAAATCTTCCTGCTTGCTGTTACCTAAGACTAACTAGATTTCTTCAGCTAAAAATATTCGCTGCTCCCATATGGATCTTCCCCCAGATTCCTCAGACTTGCCCCAGCATCCCAACACACAAGCCTCTCAGCCTCATGCACTCGCTGACACACAAACTCTCACCCTTCTCTGCACATTATTTTTAACCCAGTCAATCAGACACTGTTCACCGATGACGCAGATCCACATGCAGCACTGACACCATCAGCCAGAGAGAGAGGGAGAGAGAGAGAGAAAGAGATGAAAAGGGACAAGTTGTGGCAGGGAGAGGCGATGGAGGGAGAACAAAATGCTTGATGATAAGTACAGACCAGATCTCAATGAAAAATCTCTGTTTATACCAGAATGTACCTGATATGTGACTGACAGATTGTCAGAGTTCACTGTACACTGTGAAAATAACCTAAAAAAGTGCTTTATTTTGGTACATCTAAGATTTTATTCAAAATGAATAAAAGCCCTGATTTGTAAGGTTATTTAGGGTCAGATCCTACATAGCTCCCTTGATTGGGGGGGGGGGGGGGGGGGGGGGGCAGCTTAAACCATCTAAATTGGTTTGCTGGCCTTAGTTGGTTAAAGATGGTCTACAGCTGGTTTCCCAGCATGACAAATGCCCAAATCCCCTCTAAATCCAGCAAACCAAACCAGGCTGTGAGACCAGCTAAGCCCAGCCAACCATATGCTGGTTTAAAACATTTTTTTTTTGAGTTTGCAAGATAACAACTACACATCTTCACTTTCTACAGTGTAAGTACAATATACAAATGGCTTTGGAGGTTTCTCCATTCTTTCCGATTACTCTCTCTCTCTCTCTCTCTCTCTCTCTCTCTCTCTCTCTCTCTCTCTTTACTCTATAACTCTCTCTATCTTACTGATAGGTTCACACCCACTCATTTGTTAAACACTGAGACAAATAGCTTACATCACTAACGGCGGAAAGACTTTTTAGGAAGTTCCAGAAAAAGAACTATCTTCTCCCCCGGCTAACTCACAGCACAGCCATGACGCAAGAAAAAAGACCTGCCGCATACAAACACACACATACAGCTTGTGCAGCCTCTGTGTGAGCTTGTAGTTCAGAAAGAGAGAGACATAAAGTGGCAAAGCTACATATTTTCTGTGTGTGTTCATACATAATACAGAAAATCCATTAGTGAAAGAGGATATAGCACTGTAAAAATGTTTTGTTAGGTAACCTTAAAATGTAGTGACAAGTAATTGGCAATTATTCAGTTGAAAATGTGATTTACATAATATCAAACAAATGTATTTGTTTACTCCAAATGAAGTCAGTGTCAGTACAGGTAGAATATATTTTTTTATTATGTAACAACTGCCTATTTTAATTTTTTAACAGTGTGCATATGTGAAACGGATGTGAGTCCATGCTATTTTAAATGTCATCGGGATGTATTTTCTTAATTTTGAACATAACAGGTTACTACAGTTATTTCCCATTGACAAATCTGCAGAAAATCTGTGATGAGTTGAGCAAAAGACCAAGAAAATAACAAATGAAGACTGACAAAATGTTACATTCTCTACTGAGGAGCTCCTATTGGCGGAGGTGCAGTACTGCAACTGCCCGCGATTCAATTACCTCAGAACCCCACTGAGCTGTCTGATTACTTCTTTGCCTCTAATCATTCCAGCCCCTGTCCAAAATCATCCTCTATATTCTTTTCATTACCTGTCGGAGTGTGAGGTTGCAAACAGTGTGAGAGACTGGCGAGAAAGGCTGATCACACACATAGGATATGGAGTTACTAGATTTCCGAGCGTGTTTGGAGTGTGAGTGAAGTTGTCATGTGTGTAGAGCGTAGGGGAGACTGATGTCAGTTTAGAGTGTAGGAAGCATACCATCAAAATCAAATAAATGATTAATTAATTCAGGAAGTCTCAGAAATATGTTCTATATAATAGCACACACACACTCACAAACGCACTCACACACACACACACACACATGTTCCTTATGAGGACTCTCCATAGGCATAATTATTTTTATACTGTAATATATAGATTCTATCCCCTAGCCTAAAGACTGAAGTCTGCCTGTTTTATTTTGCCTGATGTTGTTTTTAAAGGTGCACTCAATGTTTTTCCTCATTAAAAAAGTTTTATTCCTAAAGAAATTAATTAAAATCTTGAAACATATGTATACAATTATGAGCACTCACAGGTGATGTAGACCTATCAGTGACCTTGTTAAAGCTGTTTATTCTACAAGTAGAGGGTCCCCTCATTGGGGCAGCCATGTTAGAATCACATGACCAGCCGAATGCTACTCATTTAATCTCTGTATCCAAAATGTTATTGAACACTTTTACTTGTGAATTTAAATATTCATGGTTGACTGTGAATAGTACATTTCTATAATGGCATCTGTAACTGAAAATTACTGATTTTGAATGATGTTGCATCCACACCACGAGGTGTCGCTGCAAGTCCTAGATAACAAACAAAAAGTTACTAAGTGTACCTTTAAATGTAATACATTAACATGGACACTTCCAGGTTTTGGAACGTGGAAGTAAAGTAAAGTATTGCAGGTTAAACCTCGATAGCAGTGAATGGGAGTGAATGAGAGACAATGGCAAATATAGAGTACATTCACTGAGCACTTTAATAGGAGCACCTGTACACCTACTTATTCATGCGATTATCTAATCAGCCAATTATACTCCAGCAGTGCAATACAAAAAAAAAAAAACCATCCAGATATGGGTCAGGAGCTTTAGTTAATGTTCACATCAAAAAATTTGACCTCAGTGATTTTGACTGCGGCATGATGGTTGGTGCCAGACGGGCTGGTTTGAGTATTTCTGTAACTGCTGATCTCCTGGTATTTTCATGCACAACAGTCTCTAGAATTTACTCAGAAGGGTGTATGAAACAAGACAAAAAAAATAAAATAAAACATCCATTGAGTGGCAGTTCTGTGGACGAAAATGGCTTATTGATGAGAGAAGTCAACTGAGAATGGCCAGACTTGTTCGAGCTGACAGAAAAGCTACAGTAACTCAGATAACCGCTCTGTATAACTGTAGTGAGCAGAATAGCATCTCAGAATGCACATGCCGAACCTTAAGGTGAATGGGTTACAACAGCAAAAGACCACTGGAGCAGCAATGACGCAGGAAACATCGGACACATTGAAAACCCATGGGAGGAAGTGTGCGATAAGACTCATGAAAGGAAAGTCACTAAATACCAGCAACTGGCTCAAGCCTGTAGGGATGCAGAGGTTTTCCGGCACAGTCTGTAAGGAGGATGCTGACAGCCCTGGGAATAGCAGGAAAGGATAGGAAGAACACAACTCTCAGGCTGGGTGTGGCAGCAAAATGAGCCTCTTGCTGGCTCTGGAATCGGAGGGAGATGGTGAGCTGGAGTCCAGGATTAAATGGGCAGTGACTTAGCCACCATTGCTGATGCGCCAACTGGAGGGCGTTACGGTTAAGGTTTGAAATGTCTAAAGATGGTTGGACACCGTCTGATGACATCAACTCCTGATCAAAGGTTACTGCTACTCATAGAGTGGCTGAAGATAAGGCATCCCAAGATGTATGCTAGTATATGTAACGACCCACACCGTCTTTGGTTTGTTTACCTTTTTATTTAAGTTTTCGGCACTCTTTATGTTCCACATTGTTCTTTGTTTATGCACTCTGAGTTTTGGCACCTTTTATGTTCCGTATTGCTTTCTGTTTTATGCACTCTTATTTTGAAGTTTTGTCATGTCCTGTCTTCCCTCCTCGTCCATGTGTCCGGTCCTCATTGGTTTATTGTTTTCTGTAACGACCCACACCGTCTTTGGTTTGTTTACCTTTTTATTTAAGTTTTCGGCACTCTTTATGTTCCACATTGTTCTTTGTTTATGCACTCTGAGTTTTGGCACCTTTTATGTTCCGTATTGCTTTCTGTTTTATGCACTCTTATTTTGAAGTTTTGTCATGTCCTGTCTTCCCTCCTCGTCCATGTGTCCGGTCCTCATTGGTTTATTGTTTAATTACTTTACTATCAGTTCTAGTCTTGTCATTGGTTTTAGTTCATTACCTTGTTATCTTGTTTTGAGTTCTGTTTGTCTATTGGTTTATGTTTTCCCTTGTTTTGTATTTTAGGTCCTGATGTTCACCTTGTCCTTTGTCGGTCGTTGTTGATGTTTGATGTTCTACGTTTGAAGCTCTGTCCCGTATCCTGCCTTGGTCCATGTCCCTGCCTAAGCCCACCTTGCTAAACCCCCGTGTTGTTTTCTTGTTTTCTTTCCTTTATTTTTCCCCTCGTGGAGGTTTCATTTGTTCCTGCCTTTGAGTTTGCTTTTACTTTTAATATTCCAATTAAACTGCATTTGGATCCTTACTCCCTCGTCAGACCTCATCATTATAGAACGACCGACCCAACAATGGATCCAGCAGCCCTTACCGCCCAACAGGCAAATTTCCTTCTACTTGGCCTCAAACAGGAGGACCGCCCAATTGAGGTCCACGTTTCTGTGTTTCTGGAGCTGGCAAACTCTTCGGATTTCCCTGACTTCAGCTTGATGGTATTCTTCAGGGCAAATCTTGACCCCTTGTTAAAGGAGCGGCTACCACCAGCGACTCCTGGCTGGACGCTCATCGACTTCCTGGATGAGACCCTGAAGATCTGTGGCTCACCTTTCACTGTGGGTGTTGCGGAGGAGGACGCTACCTTTCTTCCCACAATGGTCACCCCCCAGCCTTCCTTAACTCGTTCCTCCACGCCTGCCACGGCCAATGCACCCCCAGTCTCGTCTGTCCCAGGGCCAGCATTGACAACCCCGTCCGCCAGGAGAAGGAGGAGAAGAGGAAAGGCTTCTGCTTCTCAGCCCACGCCTGCCACGGCCAACGAGCCAACGCCCACGCCTGCCACGGCCAACGAGCCAACGCCCACGCCTGCCACGGCCAACGAGCCAACGCCCACGCCTGCCACGGCCAACGAGCCAACGCCCACGGCCAACGAGCCAACGCCCACGCCTGCCACGGCCAACGAGCCAACGCCCACGCCTGCCACGGCCAACGAGCCGGCGTTGCCAGCCTCGTCCGTCCCAGAGCCGGCGTTGCCAGCCTCGTCCGTCCCAGAGCCGGCGTTGCCAGCCTCGTCCGTCCCAGAGCCGGCGTTGCCAGCCTCGTCCGTCCCAGAGCCGGCGTTGCCAGCCTCGTCCGTCCCAGAGCCGGCGTTGCCAGCCTCCTCTGCCAGGAAGAGGAGGAGAAGAGGAGGGGCTTCCGCTCACCAGTCTCCGTCCTCCATGGCCCCGTCCTTAGAGCCAAAGCCAGCGCCTGTAGCCTCGACCGTCCAAGAGCCAGAGCCAGCGCCTGTAGCCTCGATCGTCCAAGAGCCAGAGCCAGCGCCTGTAGCCTCGACCGTCCAAGAGCCAGAGCCAGCGCCTGTAGCCTCGACCGTCCAAGAGCCAGAGCCAGCGCCTGTAGCCTCGACCGTCCAAGAGCCAGAGCCAGCGCCTGTAGCCTCGACCGTCCAAGAGCCAGAGCCAGAGCCAGCGCCTGTAGCCTCGACCGTCCAAGAGCCAGAGCCAGAGCCAGCGCCTGTAGCCTCGACCGTCCAAGAGCCAGAGCCAGCGCCTGTAGCCTCGACCGTCCAAGAGCCAGAGCCAGCGCCTGTAGCCTCGACCGTCCAAGAGCCAGAGCCAGCGCCAGTAGCCTCGACCGTCCAAGAGCCAGAGCCAGCGCCAGTAGCCTCGACCGTCCAAGAGCCAGAGCCAGCGCCTGTAGCCTCGACCGTCCAAGAGCCAGCGCCTGTAGCCTCGACCGTCCAAGAGCCAGCGCCTGTAGCCTCGACCGTCCAAGAGCCAGAGCCAGCGCCTGTAGCCTCGACCGTCCAAGAGCCAGAGCCAGCGCCTGTAGCCTCGACCGTCCAAGAGCCAGAGCCAGCGCCTGTAGCCTCGACCGTCCAAGAGCCAGAGCCAGTGCCTGTAGCCTCGACCGTCCAAGAGCCAGAGCCAGCGCCTGTAGCCTCGACCGTCCAAGAGCCAGCCCTCCTTGAGCCTTCCAGAGCTCCGCCTCCCGAGCTTCCCAGAGCTCCGCCTCCCAGAGCTCCGCCTCCCGAGCTTCCCAGAGCTCCGCCTCCCGAGCTTCCCAGAGCTCCGCCTCCCGAGCTTCCCAGCGCTCCGCCTCCCAGCGCTCCGCCTCCCAGCGCTCCGCCTCCCGAGCCTCCCAGCGCTCCGCCTCCAGAGCTTCCCAGCGCTCCGCCTCTCGAGTCACCCAGCGCACTGCCTCTCGAGCCTTCGAGACCAAGGTCAAGGCCTCCCACGCCTCAGCCACCCGAGCCTTCCACACCCCTGTCTCCCGAGCCCTCCGCGCCTCTGCTACCAGAGTCCCCCAGGTCTCCGCCTCAGAGGACTGCCTCGGCTCTGCCTGCAGCTGCTCCGCCTTCCACGGCTCTGTCTGCTCCGCCTTCCATGGCTCTGTCTGCTCCGCCTCCCACGGCTCTGCCTTCGCCTACTAAAACCCCAGGACCTTCCAAGCCTCCTTGGTCACCGCCCACCATGGCACCGTCCCTGGGGGCCTCCTTGACTCCTCCCAGGCCTTCTGACCCTGTCTTGTGGCCTCCTCCCAGGCCTTCTGACCCTGTCTTGTGGCCTCCTCCTAGGCCTTCTGACCCTGCCTTGTGGCCTCCTCCCAGGCCTCCTGACCCTGCCTTGTGGCCTCCTCCCAGGCCTTCTGACCCTACCTTGTGGCCTCCTCCCAGGCCTTCTGACCCTGTCCTGTGGCCTCCTCCCTGGCCTTCTGACCCTGCCTTGTGGCCTCCTCCTCCTAGGCCTTCTGACCCTGTCTTGTGGCCTCCTCCCAGGCCTTCTGACCCTGTCCTGTGGCCTCCTCCCAGGCCTTCTGACCCTGTCCTGTGGCCTCCTCCCTGGCCTTCTGACCCTGTCTCGCGGCCTCCTCCCTGGCCTTCTGACCCTATCCCGTGGCCTTCTCCTTGGCCTCCTGACCCTGTCCCAGTCCTGAGGCCATCTCCAAAGCCTCCTGACCCTGCCCTAGCCTTGTGGCCGACCCCCAGACCCCCTGACCCGATACCTACCCTACGGCCACTTCCCCGGCCTCCAGACCCAGTCCCTGCCATGGGGCTGCCTCCCTGGCCACCTGACCCGATCCCTGCCCTACGGCCACTTCCCCGGCCTCCAGACCCAGTCCCTGCCATGGGGCTGCCTCCCCGGCCACCTGACCCGATCCCTGCCCTACGGCCACCTCCCCGGCCTCCTGACCCAGTCCCTGCTCTATGGTTGCCCCCCGACCCGGTCCCCTCCTTCAAGTTGTCCCCTGGGCACCTACCCGGCCTCCTTGGTCTTCTGGCCACCCACCTGTTCTGTCTCTGTCTTCCTGTCCATGTCTTGTCCCTCTGTGCCCCTCGTGTTCCCTAGATCTGCCTGTTCGTTCTCGTTTTTCGTTGTCGTTTTGCTCCTCCTTTGATTAGGAGCGTCTGGGATCCGCTCCTTAAAGGGGGGGCTCTGTAACGACCCACACCGTCTTTGGTTTGTTTACCTTTTTATTTAAGTTTTCGGCACTCTTTATGTTCCACATTGTTCTTTGTTTATGCACTCTGAGTTTTGGCACCTTTTATGTTCCGTATTGCTTTCTGTTTTATGCACTCTTATTTTGAAGTTTTGTCATGTCCTGTCTTCCCTCCTCGTCCATGTGTCCGGTCCTCATTGGTTTATTGTTTAATTACTTTACTATCAGTTCTAGTCTTGTCATTGGTTTTAGTTCATTACCTTGTTATCTTGTTTTGAGTTCTGTTTGTCTATTGGTTTATGTTTTCCCTTGTTTTGTATTTTAGGTCCTGATGTTCACCTTGTCCTTTGTCGGTCGTTGTTGATGTTTGATGTTCTACGTTTGAAGCTCTGTCCCGTATCCTGCCTTGGTCCATGTCCCTGCCTAAGCCCACCTTGCTAAACCCCCGTGTTGTTTTCTTGTTTTCTTTCCTTTATTTTTCCCCTCGTGGAGGTTTCATTTGTTCCTGCCTTTGAGTTTGCTTTTACTTTTAATATTCCAATTAAACTGCATTTGGATCCTTACTCCCTCGTCAGACCTCATCATTACAGTATACAATTCCACAACATTTCAAATGAAGAAATAAATAGAGAGCGATGGATTACAACCGTCAGAAGAAAGATGATGGCAAATTATCTATAATTCTCTCAGCAGCTGCATTAGAAACCTCATCTCATCTGTGATACTAATTCAAGGGTAATATAATACAAAGTGCAATGTTATAAATTTGCCAAAAAATACAAATAAATTAGAAATGTAAAAAAGCTACATTAGGTGAAAAAGCGTCATCACAGGGCAGTAAAAACAGTCCATTTAGACAAAAATAGACCTAGCAGCCAAAACAGTCTGCGTGATGTGCACTAAAAGTACAAATAATGCGATTGTGTAATCATTGTGTAATTAAGTTAATTAAGTCTTACTCAGCATCACCATTTTAAACAAGTAATCCTGTGAGAATTGTTTAAAGAAAGGTCATAAATTAATTTTTTCTATCATTATATTTTTCCCCTGAGCTAGTCATGTTTTGTGCCAGTCATACTTTTTTTTTAAAAGCCATTTTTCACCCTCTCTTTGAGCCATAGAGTTCAAAAGGTCTCTTTTTTTCAGCACCCTTCAGACTTCTATATACATGCCGTCTTCACATTTAAAATGAGTTACAATGCAAATTCACAGGCTTGCTGTCAAGTCCTATATAATGTGTTTGGTGCTGCCCCATCCTTTTGCAATGCCTGTATGACATTGTGTCAGGTTCTCTAACCAATTCGTCATTCGAGTTTTGGAGCTTTGTTTCAGTAAATTGTTTTATTGGACTGGAAATGTTTGGTAGTAACAGTATGTTTTCACAGTGCATCAAATACTTTTATTTCAAAAGGTCAAAGAAAAATCAATGTTTCATGATATGATCCATTTTATAATACAATGGTTGCAATGTTATTGTAAGTTTTGCTCTCCCTTGAAGTTCTGACACAGTGACATACATTGGTTTAGAAATATGGACAGAAGTTACTTTTATCGGTACTGTGAGAGGCCTGATATATTGGTGGTATAAGTTGAAGGCATGAATGGACAGAGATAACCAGCAGTGATAACAGGGAACAATGGTCACAGGTGTCATTTTTATTACTGTTCCAAAAGCATGTGGAGGTTTTACATGGCCTTTAGGCCAAAACAACCCTCTCCCCTGCACCCGTTACCCCGCCCAACCCACCCTTGTCAATCATCATCCTTGACCCCCTGAGTCAGAGATCACTTAAGGCTTCTTGTGATGGACTGATTTTGTCAGGGGAAAAGTGGAAAAAGGAGGATGAGGAAGAGAAAGAAGAGGGAAGAAAGAAGATGGAAGAATAGGTAAAGGATTTAGAGAGAATAAAGTGGGGTGAGAAAGAAAATGCCAAATATCAAGCTATACAATTGCAGTCATTAGATATTGACAGCCACATTTTCAACCAATGTTTTTGTGTTCTCTTGCGGCAGGCCAAGAATGCTTTCTGTTTATCGCTCTCTTCCCACCCTGGAAGACTCATATGGGTGGTGCGCTCCTCCTCTCCTTCTTGGCCCTCCCCCCTCCCACTCCTTTCTCTTCGTCTCCCCCTCTTTTCCTCTCCCCCCTATTCTCTCTCTTTCTCATCCTCCCGAGTCCTCACTTGGTGGCCATAGTGTAGCAGCCATCTGGGTGCCACTGCATGTCACGGATGCGCCTGACAGACTGCATCTGGGGATGACGAGCGCCAAACTCGTTAAAGTGACGGTAGTCGCCCTTCTCCAGCAGGTACTGGCTGCCACGGTAACCGGGGTACTGGTAGCCCACCCAACTTTGAGATAAAATGTGAGGGAAAGACAAACAGACACCACAAAAATAAACTGAGTAAATTAAAAAAAGAGAAAAATCTTTTTTAAAAAGGAGGAAATCTTTTTAAGAAAAGCTGAAAGGTTAGAATTTATGAAGTAGGTGTTATGAAAACTACATCACTGGAAATGTTTTGCAGAACAAAGTTTAGAATAAGTTAAGAGTAATAATTCTCAGGGGGCCCGGGCAGCTCAGCAATTAAAGACGCTGACTACCACAACTGGAGTCGCAAGTTCAAATCCAGTGCATGCTGAAAAATTCCAGTCATGATTCCACAAGCTACGTGATAAGATGCGTGGATTGACTGTCTCAGATGTGGAGGAAACTGAGATTCGTCCTACGAAACCCAGATTGAGGTGAGTCACCACGCCACATTTATACTAACCATGATGGAAATGTTGGTTTCCATAAGTTTTCCAATGAATTTCAATGAATACAGTAACTCAGTATGTGACTTGTAGATCTGATCACAAATCTCAGAGACTTCTTAAGTCTTTTATTTTGACTCGAAATCTGATTTTATCAGATCTATTTTTTATGCTCATATCACTTTTATCACAGACATCTGCTTGTGCACAAATTGCTTTGATGTGAGAACACTTACGTGCCACAGCTGACCATGATGCTGCCGACACGGTCGGTAAAGCCGTAGGTGTACATACTGGGAACATCATCATCGATAATCTCCATCTTGCGGCCCTTAAACTCACCAACCTCATATAGACAGATCTTATGCTTTTCTGGGTCCTGTCAGGAACAGACACAAGAAGAGCTTAACATGTATTTCAATGTTTATATCAATTATTTATATAAATATTTATATATTTATTTTTCAAATGTTTGCCACTTTCATGGAGCGTGAGATATATGACAGGAATGTATGAGTGACTGGGAAAGAAGTTTTGGAAATTTTGCGGGCAGTGTTGGGTAGTAATAGAGGTAATAATAATAGTAGTAGTCTGGATTATGTAATCAGATTACAAAAATCAAGTACTTGCAATTAAATTACATACATTTTTAATGTGTGTAATCTGATTACAGTTACTTTTATTGATTACATATTTACACATCGATTACATATTAATCTTGACTGTTTCAATGAATTTAGGGACTTTCAAAGAACTCAGGGACTGACAAAGAGTAAATTGTAATCCAGATTACATGTTTGATTTCATGTTAACTAATGTTTAATGAAAGGAGTGTTAATTGGTACCAACAACACTTAAGAATCAGATTTTAATTCAAACATGCAATGAGTTATTCAAAGGTAATTCGTTTAGATTAGAAGTAGACCGATATATCGGTTTTACAGATTAATCGGTGCCGATAGTTTTACTCTATGCTCATAGTTACCGATAATCATTTTTTCTTCCTCAGTGTTCCTCAGTCTTTCATCACTGAAAATATTCATATTCATATTCATATTATCCTCACTTCAAAGTATATATATATATTTTTCAATAACACAAAGTGTTTTAAATTTGCGCAAGGGCATGCAAAGAAAAATGGCACTATATGGAAAAGGTTCACGTCAGCACATACATCATGTCTGCAACTTCATATCTTGTGAAAAATTTATATATAGAGCCATGTCTCCGTCTCCACATTATGCACCAAATCTTGTTTTTTTCCTTCAGACTATTATTGGAATTTTGGTTGAACATATCAACTATATTTGGGATTTTATTCATTATGGACTCTTTTAGCCTCTGTGTCTGTGTCCGTCATGATAAGATTTTTTTGACATTTCTAAAAAATACATTTTAAATACTATTGTCCAATTAATCAGTTAACTGCCTTTTCCCACCACCTTAGTTATCTTTATCAGCAAAATCCACTATTGGTCAACCTCTAGTTTAGATGCAACATGACCACACAGGAAGTCGGTATGTTGTTTCTGAAAGTTCCAGTACTCTAGAATTAGCCACATAATGCCGACTCACTGACTCAATGGCGACACCACCTATCAGACATTTTTGCAACGTGACTGAAAGCGCATAGCGTTAGCAGTGAGGGAGACCTGGGTTTGCATCCCACATTGAAACCAGGAAGCAATTATGTTCACATGATCAGAAATGAGTGCAATTCAGTAGTTGTATTTTTCCCTCTAACATAACATTTTTACTCCACTGATCATTAGGTGTAGGTTTGAGCTGTGGAGTATAGTTTATAAAATATGGATTCCTCTTCACTGTATAAAATACTATACAACAGAAAACAAGTCACTTTACAACTCACTTTTGGTGCCCCTCTGTGGACATTTAATCTGGAAAATGGAGCTCACACTTGCCTATATGCCCAACAGCACTTACCTCTTTGGCCACAGTGGGCAGTGTTTATTTTATTTTTTTCCGGTTTCACAGTGTGATCGCTCTGTTAGGTTTCCTATAAAAACATAATCTTTATTATGTTACTGAATAATCTAAACTCGCATTGCCTATGTGAGTCTCACAGCTAATTTATTTTATTATTTTTTAACTTTGGCCTTTTTGTGCTTTTATTTGGGAGTTCAGTGAGATATAAGACAGGAAATAATGGGACATGAGGAGGAGGAGCAAGATTTGGAAAGGTCTCGAGCTAGATTCAAACTTATGTTTTCAACAAGAGAGCCACGGCTCAATACGCTGTGCACTAGGACACAGCTCTGACCAAAAATTATATTAGAATAATGTTTTAATGATTGCATGATGAAGAATGCTCTGACAGTTGTGCTTATCTGACAAACAGTCACTCCAAACCTAAACATAAGAGATGAAGAAATTGGTATTGTGAAAAAAAGTTGAAGGAAGTGTGAATACCATTCTGACGGGTCTAAAGGAGAGCAGGTAGTCGTTCCTGTGGCAGTTGCTCCAGCAGTCCCAGCGAGGGTATTCACCCTTCTCCAGGATGTACATCTCTCCACAGAAGTTCATCTGCTCCCAACCCACCCAACTAAAAAGGGGTGAGAAAAAGAAAGGAAAAAGTCAGAAAGTGTTGAAATTCGCAACAATGTCAGAGTCGCTCATGTGTGTCAGGAACGTCTGTAAGTGTGTCACTCACGGGCCGCACTCCACACGGAGGGAACGCACTTTGTCCATGCCCATTTCACACACGTTCATGCACTCGTTGGTGATCTCGATCATACGGCCCTGAAAGTTCTCCTGATCAAACACATACATCTAAAAGAACCAAAGGAGGAGAAAGGGCAGAGAACATCAGGTAATTTAAGTTGACAATTTTTTTGTTTGACCGCTTAAAAATACATCATACATCCAATACCCACATCTATTTCTATGGAAACTGAAATGATGCACAGTTTTGCAGAACGGTTTAAATTAAATCCATCATGCATGTGTTACTATTCATCACATGTAACTTTAAGGCATCTGAATGTATGTAGTGCCTTAGTAGATAAATCTCATTAACTATGGATATAGTTATCCATTATCTTGGATAATGATAATGGTTAACTATATACTGTATATATCTTAGTTTTGAACAATATATCTGTTTATATCTGTTATATCTGTATTTAATTTGAAACCTGACAAACTTCTTTGCTTAAAAAGTGTGATGAAAATACGTTTATTCATACACTTTTAATTGTGGTTAAAGTGTCCAAATACATTTAGGGGCTACTCTACTGTATGTAATATGGAATTGCAATATGATGTGGACTTCGATCAAATATGTATTAGTGTGTGTTACCCTGTAGTTTCCCATGCCCGTCTCAGTTCTCTTAGTCTGAGCAGCCTTTCCATCAGGCTGGGAGGCAGGCTTGGTCTTCTCTCCACCAGAGGACATGATGACTATAATAAAAGAAAGAGAAATCAAGAGCAAAAGCATATGTATGAATGGAGAAGCCTAAATAATTAGCTTTCTTTGCTAATATCTATTGTTGGACATGTGGTGATGTTAAGTCCTACATTTTGCTCAATACAATTAATGAGACTCATTCTCACAATGAGTGCATTTATAGTGTTTGGAAGAATTCTTCAGATGTTGAATGGTTCACACCCACTCACTTTGCAAGTCTTACACAAGAGCAGCATAAACAAGCAATGCTCATACGTAACAGAATTTGACAGAAATTATATATATATATATATATATA
This sequence comes from Moxostoma hubbsi, assembly GCA_032164185.1. Lineage (NCBI taxonomy): Eukaryota > Metazoa > Chordata > Actinopteri > Cypriniformes > Catostomidae > Moxostoma > Moxostoma hubbsi. Next base: position 15,140,487 of record JAVLUX010000012.1, on the reverse strand, counting down.
TATATATATATATATATATATATATATATATATATATATATATATATATATATTATAAGGCACATTCTGTTACATATGAGCAAAGTTATTAACATAGCCTGGTAGTAGGTTTTTATAAGACTTCAAACTTATCCCTTTCTTATTAAAATTATAGCTGCTCCAGCAAGTAATTAAGAGTAATTTAAAATACTCTTGTGTTCAATAAATAATTCAAATAAATGCACTGTTTTTACATGTTAACAAATGTATCCTATAGCTACATCACCTCGCTCTTTCATAACACTTAGCAGAAAGACAGCTTCTTTTATCTTTACTCCTTCTGTTATGACAAAGGTCTACAGTTTACCTAGACAACGTTTAAGCTCTGTGCTCACTAAAGGATCTCATTTTAATTGCTTTCTACCAGTGCCTATGTGTCAAAAGCTGCTCTCTCTCTCTAGCTGAGCTATTTTTTCATAAGTCCGTGCTGGGGTTCCATAGACCATCGGAATAGATGAAAAGAGGGAACAACTCTCTCCCAGGTTGTTTTTCTCTGAAACCCCAGTCTCTTACCTGTGTGTTAGGCAGTAGCCGTCTCACTCAGCGTGTCAGCGTGTGTATTGAAAGCAAACATGTGTCCCTTTTATAGGCTGGCGGCTGGCGTGGGGGGATTAGGCCCACAAAAACAAACTCGCTGAGCTCACCACCCCACACACAGAAAAGAAATCACCCCATCATCAAACATAGAGAGAGAGAGAGAGAGAGAGAGAGAGAGACCCAAAAAATGAAAATTCTCTAATCATTTACTCACCCTCATGCCATTAGAGATCTGTATGACTTACATTTTTCTGTTGAACACAAATCAAGATTTTTAGAAGAATATTTCAGCCCTACAGAACCAGTCAATGCATGTCAACAGGGTCCAAAATTTTGAAGCTCCAAAAAGCCCATTAAGGTAGCATAAATGTAATCCATAAGAATCCAGTGGTTTAATCCAGAAGCTAAATAAAAGGTGTGGGTGAGAAACAGATAAAAATGTAAGACCTTTAATAAATAATACATTTAATAAATTCTCTTACCTGCCCAGTAGGTGGCGATATGCATGAAGAATGCGAATCGCCAAAAACAAAAGAAGAAGAATGTGAAAGTGAAAGCAGAGATTTATAGTAAAAAAAAATACTTAAATACTCATCGGTTTTCACACACACACACATATCATATCGCTTCTTATGACATGGATTTAACCATTGGAGTTATGAATTACTTTTATGCTGCCTTCATATGCGTTTGGTGTTTCAAAGTTTTGGACCCTCTTAACTTGCATTGAATGGACCTACAAAATATACTTCTAAAAATCGTAATTTTTTTTTTCAGCAGAAGAATGAAAGTCATACACATCTGGAATGGCATGAGGGTGAGTAAATGATGAGAGAATTTTCCTTTTTGGGTGATCTATCCCTTTAAGCTTGTCCTCTGTTTTTGTGTGTGGTCTAGTTCTTCAATGAGTTGCAAGGCTTATAAACACAATGAAGTCTCTAATTGCATTGAAACAAGATGCAGTGAAAGTAAATGGTGACTGAGACCAACATACTTTACTGAGACTACATATAGAAATGTGTTACTGTATTTTGTATTTTACAGAAGAGATTAAATATGATTTAATTCAATTTCTATCAAGAATGCTGCAAACTGCACAAGCTTTTTGGAGTAACGTACCAGCAAATTCTATCTTTTCATTGTAAAACTAAAGCTCGGTTGCAGTTTCTAAATTGAATGATGCAAAAAAAAATTAGGGTTAACAAAAATGTTTCCTTTATCTCTCACATAAAATAAATACATACTCAACCACAAAACACCATTATTTATTAGGAGCATCTGAGTATAGGAGTATTAATATTACACTGCCATTTCCCCATTTCTTTAACACTTCTAGGTCACAGGTCATGGGTCATATGATGTGATGAGCAGCCATGATTACCATGGCAACACACAGTCTGAAGGGAAGTCTGGTAAACAAGGCCTACACTTGATTTGAAGAGAAAAAAGATTGAAAAAATAAAAGAAACATAATATAAATAATAACTTTTTGGACACATGGAATGGACAGCAAATTTGTGTATCACTATAGGCCTGTGTACCATATAGCTAAATCTGTTATAAAATGAAATATATGTTAATATAAAGTTAATATAAATAGTTTTCTTAAGTTCACTAAATTGAAGGAGCATTAATCAGTAGCCCACCTAATCTTAAAACAGCAGACAAATTACAGACATGTTTCATAGAGGTTTGATAGTGAGGACTTTCACTGTATGCAGTGGGTCAAATCCCTGCATTCTCCACCTATAGGCCGCTCTTTGTGTACATACGATGCACAATGCTGACTGATAGGAATACACCCGCCTGCGCTCCATTGTGCGGGCCATTGCGTCTGCATTAACGCTCGTGCGTGGCTCCATCAAATCCAATGTGCTTACAGTGCAGAATGCACCACTACTCTGGATTCACAATAAAGGGTATGATCTCACAAACAGAACCAAACACACACACACACACACACACACACACACACAGACATTCAGACATACCCCTCTCAGTCTGTGATCACTCCATCAGTTTCAGAGTTGCAACCAGCATTCAGCTGTGGTGGCAGTGTAAAATTAAGGCGCCAAATATTCATAAAACTCCTTGTGACAAGGGACTGATGTACAACATTGTAAAGTAGGATAGGTGGAGATTCAGGTGAGTTGGCACATATATGACAGATTAAGGTGGGATAACATAACGGATGAGAATTTTATGGAAATTTACCAGTTATTAAAAAGAAACTATCAATTCACTTCTATGTTTAATTTAAGATATTTACATGTCAGTTAAATTGCGCTTGCTCAGTTTTAAGATTTGGGCTATTGCTAATTTTTGTGCATTGGAGGTGTTAGCGCCTGGTCGAAACAGCCTCTGTTTTGTCATTGGACCTTATTTTCAATACTGACTAGATGCAGTTAAAACATCCATGGAATGTTAATGGGATTTCTATCACAATTGGAACCAATCCTCATGGGATCAAACAAGAATTTTCCTACTAGGTCAACTAAAATTCCTTTTTCATTTTCTTTTCTCTCTCTCTCTCTCTCTCTCTCTCTCTCTCTCTCCCAAGTCAAGCCATTTTTATTTGTATAACACTTTTCACACCACACATCATGGATTAACCGAAAATGAAACTGTAATATCTATAAAGTTTTGAGTCTTCATTGTGTAGTTTAATTAAATATGATTGTAAATTGTGGACTAAAATAAACAATTAAATAATAATTGATCAATTGACCCCCATGATCAAGCCGAAGGCGACTGTGGCAAGGAACACAAAACCATAAAATGTTGGTTAATGGAGAAATACAACCTTGGGAGAAACCAGGCTCACTGTGGGGGCCAGTTCCCCTCTGGCTAAACAACAATATTACTTATTTATGTGCAGTGCAAGTCATGGTTTAAAATTTGTAAGTGTTAAGGGTCAGTGTTTAAACAAGGATTTTGTATGATCTCTAAGATTAATGACTAATGTCTTTGAAGTTCATCCTGTATTAACTGCAGAAAAGTATATAGATGCTTATATAGAGACTGTCATGAGACAGGTTAGTTTTACCCTACTGATGATGTGTTGTTGCAATAGCAATCCTGCTCAGTATGAGAGGAACTGCAGGTTCAGACATTTGGTGCGTGTGCTTGGCTGAGGAGTCACTGGTGCAAAGCTACCATCTGTGGGATTATGACTGAAAGCCTCTAAGTCAGATTCCCCCCTAAATGTAATGATACCGCAGCTCCACGGGACTCCGATTGGCCTGGGATAGCCGGCCCGTGTGGGCCCGGCGAGGAGAGGCGTTCGAGACAGGGCTAGGGCGCAACCGGATGAGTGCCACCCCTCACCCATCACGCACAGAAAGTTTGTGGAGAACCTGGTGCTAAATGACTCGTAGACGACCTGACGGACATGTATATAAATGAAGGCTTTTGTTTGCGATTCATTTATAGTCTATGTACTCCATTTTAAGAGTGTAATCCATCATTAGACCAAGGTGAGATCAGTTAGGTGCATCGCAAATTTAAAGTTTACCTGGTAGGATCTTATTTGATTCCTTTTCTCTACAATTTTTTGGTATGCCAAATTCCCAATGTGCAAGTCCTTGTGGTGGCATAGTGACTTGCCTCAATCCAGGTGGCAGAGTATGAATTTACCTCCATGAATTTACCTTCATGGTGGTAAATTCCACAAATTTTATTATGTAGCTTGTTGAGCGTGTTACCGTAGACCTAGTACGTGTGAAGGCTCATGCTATTCTCCTTGGCATCCTTATACAAATCACCACGCGCCCCCACCGAGCACGAGAACGACATTCTAGTGACCATGAGGAGGTTAACCCAACGTGACTCTACCCACCCTAGCAACCTTGCCAATTGGTTGCTTAGGAAGCCTGACTGGCATCACTCAGCATGCCCCAGATTCGAACTTGCGACTCCTGGTGTAGTAGCCAGCGTCTTTACTTGCTGAGCTACCCAGGCCCAATCTCATTTGATTCTTAAAAAAAGAGAGGTAGCCTAATGTTTGATCCTGTAAGGATTTTTTTTTTTTGACTAAACTGTAACTAGTAAATCTGGCAAAGAATGTCCAACGTCAAAATGGACATTTGACCTTCTGACTGGTTATACGAGGGAAATTCCAGTAGCCTTCATTTTTTTACCAAATGCTCAAATGATGATGAATTATAATCATGTTAATTTGTTAAAAACATTTGAGCCTTCACTTTTCTGCAGGTAAGAAGATGAACAGTCACCAAGATTCAAACAACCCCATCAATGTCTGGGGTACACATGGCTCCTTGCTTCAAGGTAATTTCAAACCCTACTATTCTTTCTCACACACTCTAAATTTAATGTGAAACAAGGCCAAACTATTCATTCTTTTTCTGAGAGTGTAACAGAAGGTGTCGATCTGTCAATAATTTGACACACATTTCCTCTTCTCGAGTATTGTTTTTGTGCCTCTAGTTTAATGCTGTGTGAATGGATGCTGCTTGGAAAGTGCAGAAGAATAACAGAGCATTCTGCATTATTTAATAGATACAAGACCTAATGAGAAGACAGGGACACTGAGAGCGGATGTTTGTGATTCAGTCTGTAGGAGAAGGATACAATTTGAATGTTCAGAATTTGTGTATGCATGTGTGTTTCTCAGGTGTTCGTGTTTGAGCAGGAGCATTTCCAAAGCAAGTGTCAGGAGCTCACCACAGAGTGCTGCAACATACAGGAGCGTGGGTTTGACAACATCCGCTCTATCCGAGTGGAGAGTGGCACGTGAGTCGCCCACTCGGTGTTAATGATTGCGAAATCTTGTGACTTCTTAAGGAAATTGCACTGTTGGATGTTCAAACGAATACATTTGCAAAATACCCGACTTGTAATCGGGAAATATGCTCCTCGACAGAGTTTTTGTGTAAGAGAATCATGAAACCCCTCCTAAAACTTTGAAAAGTTAGCAAAGCAAAAAGACCCTATAGTTTTATGACACAACACTTGTAATACTTTATAACTAAACCATTTTAAATGTAAATTTGTCAATGAAAACAAGACATCAGACACCCTAATCTTGAAAGTCCTTTGTAAATGTTTTGATTATCTTTAAACAATAGCTGGGTGGGGTATGACCACCATGACTTCCTGGGGCAGCAGTTTGTCTTGGAAAAAGGAGAATATCCACACTGGGATGCCTACAGCGGCAGTCTGGGCTACCATGTGGAGAGGATGATGTCATTGCGTCCCATCTACTGTGCTGTGAGTCCATGCACCAATACTTGAAGGTCTTGTTCAAAGGACCAAAAAGCCTTTATTTTCTCAAAGTTGCATCTAGCGGTAATTGCTAAGACAAGCATCACTATCACCACTAAATAAACCCCTAACCCTAGTATTAAACTTTAGTGCATAACTTGTTATAAGCCATATAGACATGAATTATAACTTACATTTCTCTGAACAATCAGATTATTGCCTGATGGAGTAACAAATGGGTGAAAAACTCCCATAGAGTTACACTGAAGGAGGAACCCGAGCCAGAATGTCATAGAGACATGGGAAGTTGATTGTGTTGACTTGGGCCAGTAAGCAACCATCCATAATACCCTGGCAATGCCCTAGAAAATGCCTAGCAGTGTAGCAAAAACCACTTAGAACACTTTTGCAACCATATAACAACACTCTGGCAACTACACACAACACCACTGAGGTGATGAGTTTTGCACAAGCCAAATCTAGTTATTCTTACAGGTGCTCATTAAATGGTTGCTTTTGGTAGCCTTGTAAATTAAAGTATCCGCACACTGATTTTTTTGCTCCAAAAATTCTTAATTGGCTTACACATGCTTGCAATGTTTTGACCATTAGGTCTTTGTTCGTTTTTTCCTGACAAGGACCTAATGGTGGAAACTTAAAAGCAAGTGTAAGCAAATAAAGTGTTTTTGAATCAATAAATCAGTGTGCGTTCACTAACCATTTTTTCTTTGTTTTTTTAATTGAGTCTTGCACTTGTGCCCAACTGAAGATGGATGTGCATATCTTTTCTTTAGTGTTGAATAACCATTGATCTTAACTGCATAGACCAACTTGTAATTTATACCAAATGGCAAAACCTTAAGAAAACATTGGACTATTTTAGTCCCAGAACTACAAATCAACGAGCACAACGAGTATGAACACATTTCTTAACATTAAAAAGATGTACAGTATAATTTAACATTACTTGATGCATTAGCTAATGTCAACTAACAATGAACAATGAACCCTTTACAGCATTTATTAATCTAGGTTAATGTTAATTAATACATGTACTAACACATTTCTTAAAGGTGCAGTATGTAACATTCAGAAACCTTTGTTATTAATGACACCTGTGGCCGTTAAGTGAACTGCAGCCAGTTTCCCGTTGCTCCTTCACACACGCCATAGGGATGCGAGCATCGAACGAAACAATGATGTAACGTACAAAGAGACTGAACGTGATTCACCGACATCATGCTGACAGATGAGGAAGTATAATTAAAATTACACAGTTATGATTGTTTAACTACAAACTTTGAGAGTGTATATTATATTTGACTCTCCAGTGCTGGAACAGGGCTAAAACAAAGTGTGGATATAGTTTTTCTGACTATGCAAAACTGAAGTAATCCCTTTTCTTTGCATGATACATTGATATTTGATATACTTTTGATATAAAGAAAAGATCGTTGAAATTATTTGAAAGTTACGTAGCAAGGTAGCTTGCCATTCGTTAGCATTAGCAGGCAAGATAAAGTTAGCTAAAATTAAACAGATCAATCCTTATGGCACTATATTTCACATGCTTTGCAGTTATGCAAGCTTACCTGTCCAATAAGAAGAACACCAAATCAGGGTCGGTTTTGATCCCCAAAACCAAACAAAGGCCCCTCCAGGAATCAAATTCACTCTAGTTTTCGCCCGACCACAATCACGTTTCCACTTAGCCTGACAGGATTCAGTAGCTAATTTTTTTTGGCTTACTCTGAGTTTGTGTAGGAGTTGGTGTTGTGCTGGAAGCCAGCCGATTGCCCGCTCCCTTCGCATGAAAATCAGTTTACAGGCTTTAATAGGCAACCTAGGAAGTCCGGGAAGGGATTATGTTTTAAATTGTGTTACAAGCCGTTCACACATTGGCAATAAAAAAGGTGAATTTTACATAAAATTTTTACATTTTGCACCTTTAATATTAAAAAGATGTATAAGTTAACATTACTTAATGCAAGCTAATGTTAAATAACGAGGCCTGGGTAACTCAGTGAGTATTGACGCTGACTAACACCCCTGGAGTCATGAGTTTGAAAACAGGGTGTGCTGAGTGACTCCAGCCAGGTCTCCTAAGCAACCAAGTTGGCCCGGTTACTAGGGATGGTAGATTCACATGGTGTAACCTCATTGTGGTTATGATTAGTGGTTCTCGCTCTCAATGGGGCACATTCGAAATAATAATAATGAATGAATAATGATAATAATACACATTGTATTATATAGGTATAATATAAGCTCTCGAATTCATGGTGAACAACTACATTACCCACAATGCCGAAGAGTGTGTATGACTTTCTTTCTTCACCAGAACACATTTGAAGACAATAGAAAAATGTCTTAGCTCAGTAGGTCCTTAAAATGCAAGTGAATGGAAATTTCTCTTTTGAAGGTCCAAAAATCACAGACAGTCAGCATAACTTCATTCATAGGACACCAGCTGTTAAATTAATGTCTTCAAAAGTGACATGATTGCTTTTGGAGTGAAAAAGATACATATTTAAGACATTTTGAGTAAATGTTAACATGCTATCATATACACCTTTCAATGTTGAGAAATGTTTTAGTGTAAAACCAACCCTCAATCTCATATTTTGAAAGGGCGCCACTGTAAAAAATAAAAGCTACACTTTTGTGGATGCAATATGGGGAAAAAAAAGAAATTACCATAGTTATTGTGGATGCACTGTTTGTGCATCTGCATCTGCTTTCAAACAGTGCCTCTCATCAAAGCTTTTTTTTTACCATTTCATTCCTCCACTATTCCAACAATCGCTCGACCTTCCTCTATTTGAAGGCCCAGCAGAGCAATCACATGGTTATCTACGAGAAGGAGAACTTCCTTGGTCGCAGTGTAGAGCTGTGTGATGACTACCCTTCTCAGCATGGCCATGGGCTGGGGCAAAACACAAGTGGGCTCCATGCATGTGCAGTGTGGCTCGTGACTAACAAACGACAAAACACTAGAAGTGTAAATCTACTGTTCTCCAGAACATCTCATTTCTCATGCTTAACAACTGTGCTGTTAATACAAATACACACACATAAAAGATCAGATCAGCGTCACTATCGTGCATTTCATAGCACTCGTTGTATTTGTGATTAGAAGTGTTTGTGTTATTGCTTTCAGAAAATAAGTGGCGCATACCACTGGCTAAAAGATTATTGTTTGAACTTCTATTACTAAACTGTAACAGCAGGCGCACGCACACGCACGCACGCGCACGCACACACACGCACACATGCACGCACGCACGCACACACGCACACGCACACACACACACACAGAGAAGCACAGTGTCTATTTCATGCTTCACATAATACCTGTTATGTACTTGTGAACAGTGTTGGGTAAGTTACTCTAAAAAGTACAAATTACTAACCACTAATTACATCTTCTACAGTGTAATTAGATTACTGTACTAATTACTCTGTCTGAAAAGTCAGTGCATTACTTGTTACTTTCTAAACCCTCATCAACCTCGACCAGATAAAAAATATAATGATAGACATGAAACTGTTCTTTTAATTCTTTCAAATAAATCATATAAAAATCAAATAAATGATTCATGAACTGGCCAAAGAATTTAAGGGGGCAGCATTAAATTAGAAAACATTTTTATTTTAACATTAGAAGTTAAATTTCAATTTTAAATTCACTATTATTTTATATAGAATTGTTCTATAGTCTATACAGTATTTAACGCAATTACAGCAGAAGTAACTGTTATTAAATTACTGAAAAATTAAGAGTAAACACTTACTTTCCTTATTTAATTATAGTAATTAATTACTTAGTAATGCATTACACCCAACACTGCTTGTGAATACCGCATCTGTTTTGAAGCAAAGTTTATATCAACCTGTCAAAACATGTCAGCACATGACAGCTGATCATTTAACACAGTGCAAAATTCACATATAGATGTACCTAGAGTAGATCTACCTGATTTTTGTAGCTGGTACTAACAGTTGTGAAAATAGTGTGATTTAGGCTCTGCATTCAGAAATAGTTTAATTACCTTTGGAATGCAAACCAAAGGTCTGTACATACAGTACAGTGTAAAATTCTTAGTCACATAAGATGTTTCACAAAAGCATTTGTCTTAAAATGGGTATTTATATCTTCAGCTTTAGTGTGTCAATAGTAAATATAAATTATGTCAGACTCCCAAACATTCCTTTTGCAAATAGAAAAGATTAGAATAGAAAAACATGGAGCTCTGCAACAGATGTCATGGCCCCCACAAAGCCCCCCACTGAACATCGTGTCAGTCTGAGATTACACGAAGAGACAGAAGCAATTGAGATGGCCTAAACTGATAGAAGAACTGTGGCGAATTCTCCAAGAAGCTTATTCCTATCTGCCAATAACCAAGAAAAACTGTGTCCAGGTGTAACTAGGAGAATTGGGGCTATTAAGGCAAAGGTTGTCACACCAATTATTGATTTAGTTTTTCTACATTTTCTGGATTTTTTATGGCATTAAGTGATAAATTAAAACTATTGATGTCATTATCTTTGAAGACATCCACGCTATGCAACATTTTTCACAAGTGCCTAAAACATTTGCACAGTACTGTACATTATGTTGAAGCAGAAACAGAACCATAAAGACTTGATCTCACTGTGAATTCAGCGACAGTAGGTTGAAAGTTCAGCTATTGAAATCAGTCTTGGCTAACCAAAATCTGAATCACTGCCCCCAGTGGCCGAAGCTGGAAATGTTGTTAAACATTTGGCCACTCCATTCTCCAGGTGAAATGTCCACAGAGTGGCGCCAAAAGCGAGTTGATTTTAGTTAGACAGTCAACAAGAATGCATATTTCATTAAACATTCACCCTTTCCCAAACCCAACCCTAAACTTAACTGTCAGTGGAGTAAAAATGTAATCTTAAAGGGAAAATGCAACCTCCGAATCACACTCATCATTAATAATGTGAATACCATTACTTCCTGGTTTCTGTGGGACCAGAATCCATGGCTGCGTCCCAATTCGCCTACTTATACTAGACCTAAAAGTATGTACTCTTTTTTTGAAGAAAAAGTACATACTTTTGAGTGTGTAGCAAAAGAGTATGCACGTTCTGGGACATACTACGAAGACGTCATGCAATGGAAGAGAACGTGGTTGCCTAGTTACGCACACAGTGACAGTTAAACAAACATTCTACATTCCATTCATTCACAAATTGTCGTTGGCAATGCGCCAGTTAATGAGGCACTCAGTGTCTTCATCGGACCCTACAAGATAAACACGGTACTTTTTTTGCACAACACAAATCCATTAATATTATGAGACAATAAAATATAACTTTAATTAGCGCTAAACGTTTAAGTTCTTACACTTAAAAACTGAGGACGCATCTCCGCTGCCGCATCCGGCCGCCATGTTTGCATCATCTCAAAGCTCCTCCCTCCCGCACGCAATGGGTTGTGGGCAATATTAGCCGTTAGAGTGTGCATCGATCTTCACTTCGGATTCTGACCGGAAATAGTAGACCATCCGGGTATCTTTGGAACACTCATTTCAACATACTACGATTTGGGACGTACTAATTCTATTTTCGAATACTATTTAGGACGGATAGTATGCGAATTGGGACGCAGCACATGTCTCTGATTAGTAACACCATATGACAGGTATACACATTTGAACTGATGCAAAAATGTATGATTAAAGATGGTGCTTGTCAGTAATTCGGCAGAATGGGTTGATGCCAGGTCATTGGACCATTGAGTAGCAAGATGTCATCATGTTGAAAGACTTACTTTGAAGGAGGGACTGAGCCATATTAAGAGACAAGAATAACAGATAGCCCTTTTCCACCGAAATCGCGATGGTTCTCGTACTGAGCATATGCTCCGCTGGTTCACGGCCGTAAACTGGCCATGCTTTTCCACTGACCTAAAGCCAAATGGTGACGTAACGGTTACTGTCTATGTGGTAGTTTCGCATGGCTACCTCAAACTTAAACAAACATGCCGTGTCACAGTGTGTTTGTAAACAGCTTTTAATGCAATCCATCGTTATTACATTGCTCAACAAGATCTATATGCTAAAGACGACAGGTAATGTAATTACATTATATTGTATGAACTATGGCTTGACTTGTTAAGTTCTGTAAACTGTTACAGTGGAATCATTATTAACATTGGTGTAGCAGATGGTTGTATTTGGATTTTTGCCATAGCATATAATATTATTGATTGAGAATCCCACTGTTTTACTTAACAGACAAATCTTGCTGATGAGTCGGCTGTCATTACTGCTGTTATTGCCGTTGAGAAAGAGATCCTTATGGATTTAAAATCCTAAAATATTCTGCATGATTACTTAAACAGGAAACGAGGGCTGATTTTCACCTCAAGCAAATTGGTAAGTGCTTTTTGCATTGTTATAGCAACATCAGGAGGCTGCTGGAGCATTCCGTGTCGGATCAAGTTTTGAAAAGTAGTGCTGCGTTCCATTCAACTCGGAAAGTCAGATTTTACAACTTCCTACTAGGAAAAGTGCAATGGAATACCCAGGGGGCAAAACACCTGTTTTTTAGGAAATCAGACATGGGCTGCTGTAAAAGGTTGTCATATAAAAATGAAATCTATGATGTCTGAGGATCACAACCTGGGTGGACAACCCGGTCAACAAGCTGCTGGAAACTTGTAGGATGTGTTCAAATTATGCGTGTCCCCCCGCAAAAAAAAATCGCTTTTGAACTCGCGCAGTTCTCTACCATGCAGCTAGCAGCAGCGATCAAATGCCATCATCCATAACTGCTTTCATATCTCTGCTATAGATCATTTTAGTTTTTAAATCAGCAGCCCTACCGACACAACGGGAATACAGCTTTCAAACGATATCTTGATTGTACAAGCAGTACGAAATAAAGTTGTGATCATGTAGGCTACATTAAAAAACTTATGTTGTTGATAATTATATTCCATCTTTCTCCACTAGCACTAGTTCTAGCTTAGTCTGCTGCAAAGAAAATAGTTTTGATTCATTGGTCAAATAGTTTTACATATACTTACTTACCAAAAAGGTGACCTTACCATGCAAAGTTAAAACAAATAACACATCAGTCGGTTCTGTCTTTGTATCCTTGCACTTTTACTGCGAATTTAGTCCACAAACAAACACATCAAAAACACAACTTCTTCTGCAGTGGTTTGCACGATTGTGTTAACGCTACTTCCTGTATTGTTGAAAATCTCATGTAAAATAGGCATGGATTTTCATTACACCACTAGATGGCACTAAATAACCACTTATTGTTGCTGTGGACCGTTAGCAGCGATACAATACCGAGAAGCCGGCAAATTCAAGGTCAAGAATTTCATGGTAAGTGCTTTTCAGTTTTCATTATCAAACAATCTTATATCAAGTCGCTATAATATGAACACTGTAATAATGATTAATAGCTTGGGCAGTAAAAAATCAGATCCTTTACCAAAAACAGTGTTTCAAGGACTTAAAAAAAAAAAAAAACAGTAATAGCCCGTAACTACCCCATGGGGGCATTGTTTCTTTCCATCCTAATTAAAATGGCCATGTTATGTGTCCTGACATCCATATCCATTGTGTTTTGCTAGACACATTGGCTTAGTGATTTAGACATAATATATGAACTCAATATTTTAAAAAAATACCTCAAGATAGAATCGGATTGCTAATGTTACCCATAATGTTAGCTATAGGCTAGCTATTTAACAGTTAATCGTATCTTATAGATATAGGGTAGCCTTCCTATTATTAATTTAATACATGATTGTTGTAGCCTAATTGTGGGCTGTAGTTGATTGACAATGCAATTCAACTGTATTTAAATAATCAAATCTTCGGACCACTTAAATGTGTGCGTAGCCTAGTTATACCTAGAAAAATAGGCATACTACAATCCTGTGGCTTTTAGATAAGAGAGTAGCATGTACAATAAACAATGACACAGATATCTTGACCACATTAACTATTGTCAGAAAATTATTTGCCTCATGTTTTTGCTATTGATTTATTCGACTTGTTTGAACTAGGCAAATAACTATGCTAATTTCTTTTCTTTTCTTTTTTTGCACAGTACAAGCATCAGACTGTTACATAATTAAATGGAGGGAAAAAAGCAAAAATTAAACAAGCATTATAAATACTCACATACGAATGAACATATAATCACAGTAACATATGCATATACATATAAACAATTAAATAAACCAGAAAAAGGGGAAAAAATAAGAAAAAAAGAAAAGGAAAATAAAAGAAAAAAAGTTTTATCCAGAGCTTGTTTCCTTAAAATAATCTAAAAAAGGGCTCCAAGATTTCAAGAAAAGTTTGGGTTTCATTCTAACTATGCTAATTTCAACTCAATTTTCAGATTTGGTTCCTGCACTATGACAAGCCAGAGGAAACGTGTGGCAGAAGTTGCCGTGTCACTGAAGCATGAGGTCAAAAGACCTTCACTCACAGACTACACCAAGTGCATTATATGTCAAGGTCAGTGCACCAAAGAGCTGCAGTCGATTCAGGCCTCGACAACAACCAATTTCATCCAAGCCATGAATGCTCGGCAAGATGAGGTATTTCTGAGATTGTGTCATGACACATCTTTGGAGGACTGGTTGGAAGACAATGCACCAAGATGGCACAGGAAATGTCGAAACTTGTATTTGAATGAGAAGAGCGTTAAATATGCTGAGAGGAAACTTCTGGGTGAAGCAAGTGGAGGATGCAGTTCATCACAGCATGATGCTGTCAAGGTCACCAGGCAGAATAGTGGGGTATTTGATCCAAAGACGATGTGTATCATCTGCAATAAACAGTGGTTTCAGGGAAAGCAGCCAATGTCTAAAGTCTCTACGAAAAGCAGCCAAAATGCCATAGAAGAAAAGGCAAAAAAACTGGGGAGAAATGACATATTAGTAAGACTGATTGGGCAAGGCCATGACATGATAGCAAATGATATAGCCTATCACAATTCATGCATGAACAAATTTAAGGCTCAGCGTGTTCCATCTGGAGAGTCTAAGCCAAAACCTCATGATGCTGCATTTAGTCGTCTTGTTGCAGAACTGGAGGCCCCTCTTTTCCAAGACCTGTCGGGATTCCTTGTGAAGTCACTATGTGAACACTACCGTGACATACTGAGGGAGCTTAATGTTAAAACCGCAGATCTTTACCGAACCCACACACTGAAATTAAAGTTACAGCGACACTATGGATCACGCATATCAGTCCTTGACCAGACATGGGGTTCAGGCTTCATATGTGCATCCAGTGTACCCCTTGGTGATGCTCTTGAGAAGTTAAGACGACTAGAGGGTAATATGGATGAGAAACACCACATCCTACAGAAAGCAGCTAAGATCATTCGTGCAGATTGTCATAAGTGCAAAAATCAAAGTCGTGAGAAGCACTCAACTGACATATCCTTAACATCTGCAAGTCATATGGTGCCAGACTCATTATTCAACTTTACAGCTATGCTACTCCATGACCGGGTGCTCGAACTTTCTGAAGCAGGAAGAGTCATTGTCGATCAGGCAACAACAGAGAAATCCCTCATCACCTCACAGCACATCCTGCAGAATTTCTTTGGAGTACCAACACCTTTGAGCATAGCCACTGCGTACCATATATTCAATCAGACACGCAGCAAGTCGTTAATTACACTGAACAATAGACTTGGGCTGGGGATCAGCTATGAGCGTCTGCAACGTCAGCTGACAGCAGAAGGTGAAAAGGTGCTGCAGGTAGAGACAGATGGTGTCTATATACCTGAGGCCATGACCAAGAACTGCAAGATTCCCCATGTCTTTGCCATGGACAATTTGGATTGGAAAAAGAAGACGCTAGATGGGGGAAGTTTCCATGCCACAACAGCACTCATTGTCGAAAATAGAGAGAGTAGTAGAGTGCAGGAGGGTGTCAGACTCCCTACTTCAACATCCGACAGGAGAAAGACCCTTTCTGATGTCCCTGACCGACCAGCTCCTATATGTCACATTTCAACTAAAGACAGACAGAGATCCAGGTCACTTGAACACATTAAGAGCCTTGACAGTGTGATGACTTCCTCAGATGGCAGAGCTGAAGACCTTTTGCTTGTGTGGCGCCTAGCAAGGATAACTACAACTTCACAATTGCTGGATTCTCCTCCAGAGGCCGAAACAGTAATACCGGGCTTCTCTGCCTTCTGTGCGGATCTTCACCCACACAGAGAGGCCAGCACCATTAGTTATCTTCCTCTTATCCCAGCATCTCCAACTGATCCATCTGTCCTCAAAGAAGAGATGAAGAGGCTGGTAAAGACATCACATGCACTTGGGGATAAGTATACCATCATTACGGGAGATCAGGCCACATATGAACTAGCAGTTACAATCAGAGACAAACACAGAGAAGAGTTTTGCAATGTAGTCTTACTGCTGGGGGGATTTCACCAAGCGCACAATTACATGAAAGCTGTTTGCAAAATTATCAGGGATGCTGGTGCTGAAGATCTTCTGGTTTCAGCAGGTCTGTGTCAGGAAGGGACCATCAAGAAAATGTTTGGTGAGAAAGCTGACTATTACCAAACTATTCACGCCATGAGGATTCTCAGTGAAGCCATGTGGCGCCTGTACTGGGAAGCATTTGAGGCATGGGTCACAGAGACAGGCACAGAGCATTGGCAGTCACGGGTAGAAACAGTCATGAAGATGTTGTTTAAAAAAGACACCACGGGTACTCAGAAGCTAAAGGTCATCCAAGTGTCACACCCACACTTGTCAATCCTGCGAGAACAGATGCTGCTTTTTCAGAAATCACTGCATGGACATCCAACTGCAACCTTCTGGTCAATGTTTCTGGAGATGTCAGACATTCTGCATAGATTTATCTATTATGAGAGGGAGGGTGACTGGGTAGGACATCTCTGCGAATCAGCGCGAATGCTACCTTACCTCACTGCAGCAGGTCACTACAAATATGGGCAACAGTCTTTGCCTCTGTATTTGGCCGAGATGAAGAAACTGCCTGAAACGGCCCCAGAGGTACATGCAGCTATGATGACAGGGGCATTCGTTGGACGGAGAGCTGACGGCAGCTATAACGGCGTGTCTCCAGACATGCTTCTAGAGCAGACTTACAATGCAGATGCCAAGGAAGCGAGTGGACTAGATGGCATTACACTCAACCCTGCAGCCCGAATAAAGTGGGTCTACACCAAACCTCTCACTGCAGCTGTCTCCGCAGAGCTAAAGTCCATGTTACATCTCCATTCATCCAGCCCACACCATGAATCTGGCCATAGTCGTGTCACCAGGGATGCAGAAATTATCAAGGTTATTGCAGCAGTGGAGACCAACCCATTCACAGTAGCCACACCATGCTTGATAAACATATCAACAGGACAGTGTGCGGAACCCACAGTCAAGGACAACTTAACACATGTGAAGGAATTGGGTCTACAAGCGTTGTCCGAGTCACTGTCCAATGTTCAGAAGAGAACAAGCATCGTGAAGCTCAACACTTTCCACACACAAAACAAAAAAATAAAGACATCTGGTGGAAAATCTTCAGCACCTGGCAAGAGCCAAGAAGTTACTGTCCTTCTGCGTATGACACAGATCATTGCCAGTGGTGGAGAACTCAACATTATTGACTTTATTGGCAAACATGAGTGCAGTGACTTCCCCCCATCCCTCTTCCAGGAAGATGGCAGTATGAGGACTGGTACCAAGGCGAGCTTAGTGAAGATCCTGAAAGAGGAGACCAGAGTGACCATCATTCCTGATCTGCCTCAAAGTGACAGAAAAACATCAGTTGTCATCGACGCTATGTGTGCCATACGCCACTGGTCTTTTCACAAAGGTGAAACATTTGGACACATTGCTGATAGATACAAAAAAATGCTGATGAATGATGTACCTGCTGGGACTGAGATTATACACTTCTGTTGTGACAGATACAGTGGACCAAGCCTTAAGTCTGCTGAGCAAAGCCGGAGGTATACACCAAAATCTGCAAAAGTATATGAAGTTAGTGAGCAGTTCACAGCTCCAGATCCACAGGAGTTTTTTTCTGTATCAGCCAATAAAGCAAATCTCCTTCAATTCCTCTGTGAGAGGTGGTGTGAGCATGAACAACACAAGCCTCCTATTGGCCTGACTCGTATCTACCTGGGTGGTGGATTTAAAGAAGAGACAAAGACCGTTGTGCTTGCAGATGGTTCTGTCAGGGATGTTCCTGTTCTTGAGTCCACACAGAAGGAGGCAGACACAAGGATAATACTCCACACCCTCTACAGTGTCCAGAATGAAGGAGTTGGCAGAGTTGTCATCCATGCCAATGACACAGACATCATTGTCATGTGCCTGTACTATGGTTCAACATACCTCAGTACTCTCCCAGAGCTGTGGGTGAGAACAACGCAGAATGCCTATCTGCCCATACATGAAATGGTAGCAGCACTGGGACCTTCACTATGCTGTGCTATGCCGTTTGTCCACAGTCTTAGTGGAAGAGATACAACTAGTTATCCTTATTTCACTGGTAAGAAGTCTTGGTTCAAAAGCAGCATGAGAATGGACATACCTGCACTTGAAGAGTTTGGTCAAAACACAACTGATGACATAACAGATGACCTGCTTCACCAGGCACGAGGCCTCATCATAGATGTGTATACATCCTCAGCTGATCACTTTGAAGATTCTGATCTGGGGACACTGAGAGCATACAAGTTCTTGAACAACAAATCAACACTCTTAAAGCTACTTCCTCCAACTGAAAACGCATTTCTCTTCCACCTTAAACGGGCAGCTCTGGCAACCATTATTGACAAGAATGCACATATTGCCAAGCCAGAAATTCCCCCCTTCAGGAATTTTGGATGGTCTCTGGATGAGGGCCAAGCAGTTGAAGTTCCAATTCCATCTACACAGCCTGCCTGGCCTGTGTCATTGGCCATGGTAATATCATGTGGTTGTGTTAAAGGTTGTCAGAAGAACTGCTCCTGTGCAAAGAGGGCAATTCCATGCTACATAGGATGTCGTTGCCAGGGGTTGGCAACCAAATGTAGCAGGATACAGCATGCTGAAACACTAGAGAGCAGCGACAGCAGCAGTGACTCCGAAAACATCTAAACAAATTGTATAAATATTATTACAGAAATTAGTTATCACCCTGAATTGTAATCTGTTTGTCTGTTTCATTAATTATTATTTTATTTTTTTACAAATTGCTACTTAATGTAACAGTTTTAATCATTAAACACTTTAAAAACTACTCCACACATGATTCCTGTGTGTTTTAGTATTTCAACATTTAGTTGTCAGTACCTTTGTCTCACACTCCAAACACCTGGATTGAACAGTAACCAGCCTAACCCCCCAAAAATATTTTTCGATAGAATAAAGCTATGCCACTTGTGAAAGAATATTACAAATACTAGACATTGCAATACAAATAATATATATTGCATAAATATGCAAACTATATACTGTACATACATAAACAGAGCAGTATACAATTAACATCAGTTAATGGTAAACTTCTTTCTTGGAACTTGTTTGAATTGACAGGCTATTATAGGCTTGTCTATAATGTGTTATGGACCATGGGGACTGTATGGTTAGTGAAAATGATCAAAATATGATTTAATCTAGTAAAAGTTAACTTCACATGGTAATTTGTTTATTTTAACAACAACAAAGGGAAAAGAATGCTACCGATTACAAATGGAATGTTCAAATTTTATTTTTTTATTTTTTTGCCTACCTATGAATTAAGAGGCATTGTTCACTCTTACTTTCTAATTACATGTACAGTCAATGCATCAGATGCAAGCTTATCTTCCACTCTTTTGAAAGGTGTGCTCAGTTTGTTTCTAGCATAAAGTATCAGGGAGATATGGCTCAGGATTCATGAATATAATTAAACCTTTTTAGCATGTTTGGGTGATTCCAGGGAGTTAAAGCAGAATTGAGGTAGCATTGTTTTGACCCTAATTACAAGTTTCCAGCAGCTTGTTGACCGGGTTGTCCACCCAGGTTGTGATCCTCAGACATCATAGATTTCATTTTTATATGACAACCTTTTACAGCAGCCCATGTCTGCTAAACCCCCTTTGCCCCCTGGGTAGAATGCATTTGTAAGAATTACAACTTGTCGGCTCATCCGGAAATTCTCAACTCCTTTATTTATTTATTTATTTATTTATTTTTATTGCAGATAGAACAAGTAACCAACATAGCATGCAATATTACAAAGCAAGGAGGGACATTAATTGGTAGAAGGGGATCCAAAAATAAAATCAAAACATTTTAAAAATGTTAATGACTTTTTGTTTTTTAACAATTTCAGAGAAGATATGAAGCATTCAAATTCTAATTTAAACATCTTAAATATTGGGGATGAATTTAAATATTTTTGCTTATGGATATAAAATTTTGCCAACAGTATAAATTAACAATGTATTCAAGACCTTTGTTAACATTGTTTTCATAATACACAATAATATCCTTTAAAGTAAAATAGTATTTAATTTTAACTAAATTAAAGATAAATTCTGCCAATTCCTTCCAGAAATTTTGGATAATTTTGCATTCAAAAAACAAATGCTAAATATTATTAGATTGATTTTTCCAGGTATTATAAACGTCCTTGTTAGATTCAAATGAAAAATTATGATTTTTGAATGTCTGTTTGGGAGACGTTCATTTCACAAAACAGTCATGCTGCAGTTAAAATTATGCTTGCTTAAGCATTAAGTCGTTTTAAGTTCTGGCTTTCGTGTGTGGATGTGTTTTTAAAATGTCACTTGGTATTACTTGTTAGCTGCGGCATAATATATGATGCCCAAAGGCTTAGGCTGTCTTGTTCATTGTCAAACTGTGTTTTCATAATGGCATGAATCACACTAAAGGCCTAGACTCAGTTTGTTTGGTCCCGTTGGGCTCAGGTCAAAAAACAGACCTCCAATGCCCATAAGGACATAGCCAAAGTTATTGATTCAAGGCTCTGCACATTTTATACAATCTTTCATTGCATTTTTCTCACCTCTTCATCTCACTCCTGTATCTCCGTGCAGCTTTGTGTGCATCGAGGACAGCAGTATGTTATGGAGTGTGACAAGCACAGTGGAGACTACCAGCACTGGGGCTCACACTGCCAGACCTCTAGGATCCAGTCTATCCGCAGAATCCAACATTAAGTCTTATAGAAAGCATGTGTGCATGCAGAGGAGTCACATCAATCATTATAGTAGTAGTCACTCTACGAAGTGCAGTGTGGCAAATTTGTAAAACTGTCACCGGTTGCACGTGGTTTCCATTTATGACACTCTAAAGCATATGAAGAAATCTCTAGTACTACGCAAACAAAGGTAAAAATTAATCATTTAGAATTCCATGCATATGCAGATCATCATTGCTTCTACTGAGCGACATCAGAATTTGTTCTGAAATACATCGAGTTTAATTGGACATACTGCCAAAAAGGCCTGTAGTCAGTCAAAAAAGATATGGAAATTATGTTCTCCTCACTTTTAAAAGTTGATAAGCCTATTTATTTTGCTATCCTAACTATGCATGATTATATCATTATTGTCCTTTTATTATTTGCATTTAGCATTGTTTTTTCCCTGCTGTTCACAACAACATCAGAACAGATCTGCGACCACCAACAGTTGAGAACCACTGACCTATACAGCAGAAGCACAGCGCGGGGCAAAATGATGTCAAGATCACTCGATCACAGATGTGTATCTGTACATGTAAACATATCATGCTCTGAGGCGTTTGAGTGCCATATGGGACAGATGGGAGGAGAGGAGGATGATGGGTGACTAATAAATACATACTCATCTCAAATTAGCATCTGTGGTCTTTATATGTGTGTGTGTGTGTGTGTGTGTGTGTGTGTGTGTGTGTGTTTAAGACTGAAGACATTAGTGTACACTAACTAAGGCCAGTGTGCTAATTGTATTAGAGAAAACGAAGACGCTGACTCTAGCCCAACATAAGGTAGAAAATGTAATCCAAAAACCACTTGGGTTGGTTGGAGAAATTAAAGATGCACTCACTAACTAATTTGTGTCATCTTGGAATTACAGTAACACCTAGTGGTGTGGATGTAGCATCATTCAAAATGAATAGTTTTAAGTTACAGATGTCATTGTACAAATGTACTATATCAAAGTCTTTCTAGCAAGTCAGTCCACTGTTGGCCATCTTTGGAACGCTCTCAGGATGCTATTTCCAGACATGCAGGTGCAGCTCCTATCTACTTGAATGAGGAAAGACTGAAATCTCCTAAACGGTTGGTCAAGATTATGATCTAAGAATATATTTAAAATCTGAAAACACTGGTATCATAAATTGGGCTTCTTTACCACATATTATGCAAAAAAAAAAAAAAAAAAATCAATGTATACTTGCACTTTGTCGAGTTGATTGACAGGCGACGTCTGTATCTAAAAGGCGCTTTTACCTTTAAGATGGGAATAATTTTCTACATCCATTGACTGTAAGGCGTTCCAATTTCTCCCATTTATTTTAATAGAAGTGGCCAGTCTCTGCTAAATATTATCTGACTATAGTCAGTCAGACAAGATTACTTTAATCCATCAGTGAAAGAGACAAACAAAAGGGCAGTTACTGAGATTAAGCCATTGGAATTTGGCTGGTCATGTAATTCTAACATGGCCGTCCACATGAGGGACCCTCTACATGTAGAATACAGTAAAACAGCTTTAATAAGGTCACTGAAATGACTGTAGTCTTTATCTCATGAGTGCTCATGATTTTATATGTTTCAAAATTACAAAAATTACCTTTTTTTAATAAGAGAAAAATTATAGAGTGCATCTTTAAAGGGATAGTTCACCCAAAAATTTTAATCGGATCATTTACTCGCCTTCATGCCATCCCAGATGTGTATGACTTCACTTATTTTGCATAACACAAACATTTTAAAAATAATATTTCAGCTCTCTTGGTACATACAAGCAAGTGAATTGTGACTAGAACTCAGAAGGTCCAAAAAGGACATAAAGGCAGCATAAAAGTAATCCATACGACCCCCATGTTTTCTGAAGCTATATGAAAGGTGTGGTTGAGAAATGTTTTTTTTAAACTATAAACTATATATACACCTTTGACCAGCCCCAACCAGTAGGTGGCTGAATGTGGCAGTAAAAGTTAAAGTGTAGATTTACAGGGGAAAAAAGGACTTAATATTGATCTGTTTCTCACCCACATCTATCATATCACGTCTAAAGATATGGATTTAACCACTGGATTACTTATATTCTGCCTTTACTGTATGTGCACTTTAGACCTTCTGAGTTCTGGCCACCATTTATTTGCATTATATGGACCTACAGAGTGGAGATATTCTTCTAAATATCTTTGTGTTCAGCAGAAGAAAGAAAGTCATACACATCTGGGATGGCATGAGGGTGAATAAATGAGAATTTTCATTTTTGGTTGAACTTTACCTTTAAACTGTATTTTAAATCAACACATTTCTGAACACAGGCCTTCATCAGGGTTTAAAGTGAGTGAACAGAAATCACTTATATGCAAACTAAAGCAAATTTCATGTTAAAAAAGGTGGAATACAGTTTGACATTTGCGTTTTCTCTGTGTTATGCCAGACCCAGTGAGAAACACAACAGATAAAACAGACCAAGAGTAGAAAAAAAAGAAGAAATAAGAGCTGTTTACTGTGTTTCTTTGGTTGATTTTAATTTTGAACTTTGCTTTTTTTTTGTACCTTTTTTCCCCCTTCTATAACCCAGATGAAGGCCTACATCCAAAACTATCAAAAAATGTAGAGGTTTACATTCTCTACAAATTACTATGTGCGGTGTTTGATAACACCAGAATAACTACTTTTAAAGGGATAATTCACCTGTGAAATTTGTCATCATTGCACACTCTCATGTTGTTCCAAACCGGGATGACTTTCTTCTGAACACAAAAGGAGATGTTAGGCAGAATGTGTAGAAACTGTCCCCATTCACTTTTATTGTAAGGGGGAAAAAATAGCTTCTATGTCTGATCACAAACTACAGTATATTACTATATATTAAAAAAAAAAAAAAACATTCTGAATATTAGGAAGCAGACTTTTGAAGTCTGATTTCTAATAAGCTTTAAGGTTGGAAAAAATTACAGTGTACAAAAAGGAATTGAAATGAAACAAAATCTGAGCACATCACCTTGACCAAGTTCAGTATAGAGAGTATACCATTTCTATGACAACAAACCACCTAAACCTACAAGGTATTTGTAACTTCCTCTTTTCACTTCTCATTTAAATGAAATGCTTTTCACTTCTACTTTTTTTTACCGTGAACTATTTTCTGACCTTCAGTTTTCATTAGAGGCCCACACTTTCTCCATTTCAAAGAATGCGGTATTTTATATTTATGTCTAAAGTGAGTATTTTTTTCAGTGCCATCTCTTCTCATTTAATCTGGCTATTCAGTTTTTTTTACATCTTCCCCGACTCTTTCTACTCTCCTAATACCTTTACACCTCTCCTTTTCTAATCTCTCGTGTGCTGGACATAGCCTTCTCTCTCTCCTGCCTGCTCGTAGGCAGCGTTGTCGTGTCTCCTCCTGCAATCTCTAACCCTGCTCCTCTCTGGTCCCGGTGAACCCTGGGAGTTGGTATCTGTATTTGTGTCCTCCTCAACCAACAATCTGTCATCCTGCTCTTTCTCATCATCCTCAGCATCACTCAGATCTGTGTCAGATTCATCTGAGTTTTCTTCCTCGAGGTATCTGTATCCTTTCACCTTTGAGGAACAGGATATCAATGCAAGATGTTAGTAAAGAGAGCAATTACACAAACGTCTGTGTTTTTGTTATATTTACACAATAAATGAATCTAATGTCCTAATGTGACTGAAAGTATATGCGGTATATAGGTGCATTCTAGAGTAAAAATAACTGATAATGCCTTTTCCAAGAAAGCTATTGGCTCTTTTTTTTAAAGGGATAGTTCACCCCAAAATGTTATATGCAACTTCAATGAATGAGTACTGCAATGAGTACCCTCATGTCATTCCAGATCTGCATGACTTTCTTTCTTCCCCTGAACATAAAAGAAGATTTTTAAAAGAAAATGTAGGTCCTGGCAATGCAAGTGAATGGGAACCAATGTTCCAAAAAGCACATTAAGGCAGCATAAAAGTAATCTATACGACTCCAGTGGTTAATTCTATATCTTCAGAAGTGATATGATAGGTGTGGGTGATAAACAGGTAAATATTGAAGTCCTTTTTTACTATAAATTGTCCTCCCTGTCCAGTAGGTGGTGATATGCACAAAGACAATTGGAAAAACAAAAGAAGAATATGAAAGTGAAAGTGGAGATTGATAATAAAAAAACTTAAATATTGATCTGTTTCTCAGCCACACCTATAATATCGCTTAAGAAGTTATAGATTCAACCACTGGAGATCTATGGATTACTTTTATGTGGCCTTTATGTTCTTTTTGGAGCTTCAAAGTTTTGGAACCTGTTGACTTGCATTGAATGGACCAACAGAGCTGAAAAATGCTTCTAAATATCTTCATTTGTGTTCAGCAGAAGTAAGAAAGTCATACACATCTGGGATGGAATACGGGTGAGTAAATGATAAGAGAATTACATTTTTTGGGTGAACTGTCACTTTAAGAGACATTCCCATAGCCATTATATTGAGCATTGTGATTTCTCCTATTCACATGTTTTTGAGTCTGTATCCTCTTCCTTATACTGTTTCTGCAAAGTCTGCAACGATGCTGTTTTTTACAAAGTCAAAAGGCACCCAGAGAGACATGTGAACAGCTAAATGACCTTATGTCGTGGACGGGGAATCCGTGGCAACCTGAACGGAATTTTCTTCGCCAAGCGACGCTCCATCTGCACGTAGCAGAAAGATGCCACTAGGAGAGTCAACAGCAGGAGTCCAAGTTTGGCCTTGAACCAGAGATAAAATGCAGCAGTCTTGAATATTTTATTTTACCATAAGATTCTGCATTAAATTATAAAAATTTTGAAAACAAAAAAAAATATAAATGTACACACATACATATATATATATACATATATATATATATAT
This sequence comes from Moxostoma hubbsi, assembly GCA_032164185.1. Lineage (NCBI taxonomy): Eukaryota > Metazoa > Chordata > Actinopteri > Cypriniformes > Catostomidae > Moxostoma > Moxostoma hubbsi. The sequence continues at coordinate 15,114,568 of JAVLUX010000012.1, read as the reverse complement.
ATATATATATATAAAAGAATAAGTCAATTGTAAAGAATCAAATTCTACAGAAATAAGGGTTTTACCCGCATAGGCAATGCAGACCAAAGGTAGACAATAAAGATGGCAATGGCCTGGAACCAATGGTAGATGGTATAAACAAAGTCTAGTCGCTCTTTATCCTCATACAGCATCCCCAGCAAAGCTATGCACAGCATCACAACCAACAACACCGTTTATGAAGATCACTGATTTCACTGCAATCTAACCAGAATCCGTCTAAAGCAAATTGCTTTTCCCAAAAGACATTCACAAATTCTGTAATTTATGGGTGTTTCTTTAACTTCTGACACATTCATGTTCCAGAGGTCAACTTCTATAAAAAGTATTTTGAAACAGTTTTCAACTTTTTTCTGTTTGTTATATGAAGGTCTCATTTAAACCAATATTGAAACTTTTACCAGGCCTCCATCATTTATTTTTGGTACTTCTCAAATGCCGGACTTTCAATATTAAACTAGATAAATTCAAAGGTAAAGTTTGTTCAGACGAACTTTGATGTTGGCTTGACAAAGCCGATGGATGGATGGATGGATGGATGGATGGATGGATGGATGGATGTTGTATTGTAACCTGAAGTAATCATATGGCAGGCCTTGTGTATGTTTGTATACAACCATACATTTTTTTAACAGGTGTTTGAATTAACAAGCATTCCATTGGCCCATTTGAACATTCTTTCAATGTAAGTCTATGCCATTTTTTTGGATGGAAAAGATATAGCAGCATGAGGCATATTTTAAGGTATGTTCCGAGTTCGGTGGATGTAGCTTAAAAGCTATAGGAGAGGTTGATCATTTTAGTCTTCGTTTAGGGATTTTGAGGCAACCCTAAGCAAAGTCTGTAGAATAACAGTCTGTTGGCTTTGTCAAGCCAATATAACTATAAATATAACTAAAAAACTATGATAATATAATCAAATATAATCCATTTCACTATTTATTGTGTAAAATGATTTCTATCAATTGTTTTTATTATTACAACTGTCCCACAATTGTGGTGTGATTTCCACAAAACATTTTTGCTCCAAATAAAGGTTTGTTTTTCTTTCAGAAATGTATTATACTTGTTTAACAAGTCGACAAAAGTGCCAGTGATGATCATGCTTTAGATTAATTATGAGACAAGTAATATTTAAAGAAAATTCAAGGTTAATATTACTCGTGAGCAGAGCAGAATATATATATATATATATATATTTATTTTTTTGGAAATTATTTCCAATCAAGCTGTAATTTTGGCCAAATTACACAAAAACTGTGAAACTATTACTTAATTGTGTTGTATTTAGGATACATCAAATGATAGCCATGAAACTAGTCTTACTACATCAAAGGATTTGCCTTGCATTTTATTTCATGATTATTTACATTTTATTTCAGAAAATGTCATGTCATCACAGTCATTTCCACCACATAATTGTATTAAACCATACAGATTTGAGATGTGGTAAATCTCATGTGGTGCATGTTCATACACTGTTGGACATTGTTAGTAGACAAGTTTTAAAAAATAGTGAGAGTGTGAAGAGACTTTACTTTCTAAAAGTCTACAGTGCTAAAAGTGCCCGAAGTTGAAGAAACACCCATATGTTACATCTTACACTTGGAGCATTTACATATTATTTTAGCATTCATAATCTTGTCTCTTGCCATTGATAAATCTGATTATATATTCAGATTATACAAAGATCTGAGTCTACATTTTTGCCATTCATACAGTAAGTGACATCTATGCCACCCCACTCTTGAAACGAGTTGTTTCACAGAAATGGGCTGTACAAACTGCTTAATGTGTATGCTTAAATGCGTAAACAGCATCTGTACTTACTGCTCAGTCCAGTCTTGTTGAGCGCAGTGCCTAGACCCCAGAGGGCAGAGAGCACCAGCAGATAAGGCAGATAGTCAGGTCTTTTTGGTGCAGGCGACCAGCACATGAGGGCCATGATCAGAACAAAGTGTACGAAGGCTCCCGTGAGGAGAATGACCTGCCTGGGCAATCGCAGGAGACTCAGAGACAGCGCCGAACAGATGGAGGCTGACAAACCATACACCATTACCAACAACCAGAGCATCTCCATCCCTACTGCACACACTCCAAATGACTGAGACATAAAGAGGGTGTATGAGGAAGAGAGAGGGAGAATTAAAACGCATAGAAATTCTGCCATCATTTATTTACTCTCATGTTGTTCAAAACCCAAATTACTTTCTTCCAATGGTCAGTCACCTCTCACTTTCTTTGCTTCTTTTTTCATTCAATAAATGTAAATGGTGACTGAGGCAGTCAGTCCCTAACATTCTGACTATCATCTCCTTTTGTGTTCCATAGAAGAAAGAAGTAATTTAAGTGTGGAACAACATGAGTGAGTTAACAATGACAGCATTTTCATTTTAGGGTTAACTATCCCTTTAAAAACAGAGTAAGAGTAAATGGGTTGAGAGAATGACTGATTGTGAGCTGTCATTTTAATATAATTAACCTTAATATCAAGCAAACCAACTTTCTCGCAGCATCTTGCTTCTACGTAGGTGGTTAATATTGCAGAAGGGCAACAAGACGGCATCAACAATGCCAATCATGCAAATGATATAGGGCTGTGAAACTATACAATACTCAGTGGGAAATGCTGACACAGTGTGATTTTGCATTTTTTTTCATTTTGGGTAGTTCATATGTCCTATTTACTCCATCTCTAACTATTTTAAACAGCATGTTGCTAATTCTTTTATACTTATTATGCAAGCATTCATTTTACCACATTAATTGGGAGACTACATGGAATATTTGTTTTAAAAATGTATTTGTCACATTGCAGGACCATTAAAAATGGTGACAACTTCTGTTCCTCACCTAAAGCTATCGTATGACTTCAAAAGACTTGCAATATACTGCAGTGCACGATTTGCATTGGCCATATTTTTGTGGTGCATTTGCATCCCTTTTTGAAACTTGAAAGTTGCAGTACTCATTCATTTTAGATGCATGGAAAAGCGACCAGTATATTCTTATATTCTATATTTTCTCCTTTCTTGTTCCATGGAAGAAAGCAGTTATATGGGTTTGAAATGACATGAGGCTGAATAAATGGTATCACAATTATCCATTTTGGCTTAACTATTCCTTTAAAATCAAGTGGTGACCAGTCACAGCATCAAAAATATACACTTTCTCTTAAATGAAAAACCTTGTCTTAAAGTGATAGTTCACCCAAAAATGAAAATTTTCTCATCATTTACTCAGCCTCCTGTCATTCCAGAAGTGTATGACTTACTTTCTTCTGTTGAACACATAAAAAATAATAATAATTCTCAGCTCTGTAGGTCCAAACAATACAAGTGAATAGTGACCAGAACTCTGAAGCTCCAAAAAGGACATAAAGGTAGCATAAAAGTAATTAAATGACTCCAGTGATTAAATCCATGTTTTCTGATGAGATATGATAGGTGTGGGTGAGAAACTGCTGAGCCCTTTAGAAGATAGGGAACAAAAATGTTCTGAAGCAGTTTTGCGTGCCCTTGCAATACTTTGTGTTCTGTCAAAATACGTTTTGTGTGCCGTCGCAAAAGGGTTTGCATTTTCTTGCAAGACAGTACTGTATACTGTATTTAAAGCATGATTTATGCCTGAAAACATGGTTAGCCTTCAACAGTCATGGATACTACAATATTACTATAGTAAAAACAAAAGTTTTCCACCAAAAACTATGATTAATACAGTCTACAATATTACTAAAATAAAACCATAGTACAGTATAGTAAAAACATGGTTACTACTACAATCACAGTTACTACAGGTTACTATAGATTAACAATGATTAATATTGTCATTATGGTTTTAATACAAATATCATACTTTAATCATGGTGTTTGCAGTAAAAGCATAGCAACCAAAAAATCATGATATTTATTAACATTGTTTTAATTTTTCTGTATTATTACTATGATGTGGAAAGGAGGATGCTGGGGCTGGCTTGACAAAACACATAGACATTTATTGTTGCACCTTTCAGTAGCACACAAAAGGTTTGCTTTTCAACTTCACTACACATCAACTCTGTTGGCTTTTCAGCTCAACACACATAAGACACTAACAGCTTCACGCATCTCTGTCTCTCCCACCTGCTGCTTTCTCCTATCCTTAAGTTAAGTACTGGCACGCAGGTGAAACCTCACCCACAACCTTCATATCGCTTCTGAAAACCTGGATTTAACCACTGGAGTCGTTTGGATTACTTTTATGATGACTTTGTGCTTTTTGGAGCTTCAAAGTTCGAACAAACATAAATTTGCATTGTATGGACCTAGAGAGCTGAAATATTCTTCTAAAAATCTTTGTTTGTGTTCTGCAGAAGTCAGTCAGTCACATCTGGGATGGCATGAGGGTGAGTAAATGATGAGAGAATTAAAATGTTTGGCTGAATTATCTTATGTGCCAACTACCCTACTGCATAACACTCAGTCTCAGTTCTGCCAGTTTCTATTTTTCTCACCAGCATGAATCCCTTGACAGCAAAGAGCATCTCAAAGCCTGAGTAGATGAAGAACGGACAGAGCAGACGCATACGGTAGTCTCGTAAGTGTTTGAAGGGCAGCTGGAAGATGTTGCCCCAGCCGATGCTACGCAGGTCGATTTCCTCTGTGGGCCGATATGCAGCTCCACACAGCACAAGGAACTATAGGGGATTAACAGCACAGTTCAAAGAGACAGTTAACATTAAAAAAATGAAAGTCCACCATTTATGAACTCTCATGTTGTTCCGAACCCATTTAACTTTCTTTGTTCCATGGAACATAAAGGGAGTTTTAGGCAGAATGTTTTTCCATACAATGTAAGTGATGCTGTTAGTCCTAATATCTCCTTATGTGCTTCTCAGCAGAAAGTCATATGGGTTTGAAACAACATGAGGGTGAGTAAAGGACCGAATTTTCATTTTTGGTTTAACTTTTTGATATCTTTGATAAACAAAACAATGGTATAAAATCTGGATTTAGTGGTATGATGTGTTAATGAATTCAAAGACTCCTGATTATCAGGATCAAATGCTTGTTAGCTTCAAACATATTACATTTTTACTGTTGCTGTTACTAATTTAGTCCTTGTTTTTAGGAATCTGAAATGAGAACAGAGAATGGATGATGATGATGATGATGAAGATAATGGTCTTACGATGATCATGGCAAGGAAAGCTGCTCCCATGAGCACACTCTCCACTTCGATTAGCAGCAAAGAGCGCGGCAAGCTGCGCAAAACAGTCTTATTAAAATTCTGTATCACACCTTTTCCATCAGCTCCTGCGAGAGGGGGAGAGAAAATTACCTTCCATGTTTCTAACAAGACTCCTACTGTTTTGAAGCACAAATTGAGTTTGAATGTATGAAGTAAAGATGAAACCAAATACTAAAGATAATGTTTAGATGGAACTAAATGTAAAAGTTGAAAAATTGGTCATTAAAAAAGGCAATATTGTTGGACCTCTGGTGGCAGGTTGGAGTTTCCAACCTGCCACCAGAGCTCTCTTAAAGTCACAGTATATTTTGGTTTTCCGCGAGTGTGGACTGACTAAGCGCATCCCAATTTTTCTAGATACGCAGACTGTCCACATTTAATACACATTTTGTCAAAACTGAGTCATGACCAGAATCTGGATGTCCTCGCCACTTCATCTTGCACACAGTGTGTATGATGCAAATTTAGCCATCAGCACAGTACTCAAATTTTCACATTATAGCATTTTCACACTACGTTTTCTCTGAATCTAAGAAAAGTTGCTGTGCACAGACTCGGACTGTCCACTTATTCTCGAAAAAACTGTATTCCATGCAGACAGTCAGTGTGCGTTCTCAGCGCATACGCCTGCAGTTGAAAGTACTAAATGAGTATCACAAAGCAGTTGTAGTGTGCATGCATCAAACGTGTCCGAACGGGCTCAAGCTCAATATAATGAAAGGCTAGAGCACTCGACTCTACACAAAACATTAAACCACATGGAAAAATTAAGTATACCCTCACTTTTAGACTAATATTTGTCCTGTGACAGATGCTTACTTGCTCAGATTCAGAGAAAACGTAATTTGCTGTAAAATCTAAAAATTTTAAAACCATTTTTGCCATTTGTGGTATTATTCAGTGATCTATTTTCAAAAAGATGAAACCCTGGAGCAGTGGCGGAGCTAGGGGGTGGCCACCCCACTCGCAATTGCCGTTTTTAGTCATTTTTTTGGTCATTTTTTGGCACAATTTACTTCTTTAGGGGTGAAATCATCTCTGTACAAATGTACAAACTTAACGTGTGCGCACGCCAAGGATTTTGTAGCAACCACAAAATCATGATATTTATTACCATTGTTTTCATTTTTCTGTATTGTTACTATGGTTACACTTTGAATATCATGGTTAAAATATGTAACTGTAGTAAAACCTGGATTTAACCACTGGAGTCGTTTGGATTACTTTTATGCTGACTTTGTGCTTTTTGGAGCTTCAAAGTTCTAGCCATCTTTAATTTGCATTGTATGGACCTACAGAGGTGAAATAATCTTCTAAATATCTGTGTTTGTGTTCTGCAGAAGTAAGTCAGTCACATCTGGGATGGCATGAGGGTGAGTAAATGATGAGAGAATTTGAGTAAGTTGAGAATTGATGAGTGAATTATCTCTTAAGGTAAAAAAAAAATCACAAAAATGAACATCTTATATGCCAACTACCCTACTGCATAACCCATAAACATAACATTTTTAGGTCACTGTGTCAAGTTAAATATAGTTTAATACTTAGAACACATATTGAGATCTCTTAGTTCGGATTTACGCTCCATCAATTGTTTTGAACGCAAGAACGTAACGCATGTTTGTGTTGTTCTGCTGCTCAAGGGTGTTTTTCTTCACTATATAAACTGTGCATTGCCACACAGCTGAAGTTTCACTTACTGCCCTCTGGAGTAAACAGGTGGTACTACAAGCTTGCATTTCTCAGGAATCTTCCATATAAGTGCGGCGGGCATTGCGATTAATTGTGTTATTTTTTTAACGCGTTATTTTTTGTCAAATTAATTGCACTATATAACGTGTAAATGATTTGCTCAGAATTTTATTTTATATGTAAGTAACTTCTATCTCAATCCTTTCTGAATGATGCTCATCCTTGGTTGCTGAGAGTGTATTATCTCCCTTGTAGCTTAAATGTCATGTTGATATAAAAACAAGTTACATGATATGAATTGATTTTTGTCATTTTGTTCTCTATGTCTGGACAGGGAATGAATGTAAGAGAGATCTGGTGAATTTAATATTGAAGTTTTTGAAAGAACTTTTGTGTGTGTAGTCATAGTTTACCTTTATGAGTAACATTTGTGTGATAGTTGAGTTGTCATTGTGTAATAAATGTCCTGTTTGCAAAAAGACCTCAGTTTTTATTTAATAGTAATTATTACAGTAATTATTTTTAACGTATAAAATATCATAAGTTAGTTACTCTACTCTGTGTTTAGTCCTACGGTATGGACACTGTAATTTAATTAACGATTAATTTTACTGCACAGCTAATATACTGTATTTTAATATACATCATTCAAACAACTACTGTAATTTTACAGTACAGCACATACTGTAAATCATTATACAGTATGCTATAAACTACTGTAGTTCGTTTATTTACTGGGGTATGGAAAAGCTATATGTTGCCAGTAAGTTACTGTACATTTTTCGTCAAATTTTTTATGGTGTAGTTACTGTGTTTTATCTTGTTAGGGCAGCACTGTTGTAGAGGATAAGTCCCTCTCAATGTCTGTGGAGTTTACAGCCCTGACATCAAATTATGGACATCAAACATGCTTCTGAACATTTTTCACAAAAGTTTTTCCACCATAAAACATGTCAAGTGGGCGATCTTCTACATTAAGCAGTGCTGTTGTTGATTTGGCATTATCGACTGTTTTGCAATTCGAAATCCTGGATAAAAAAAAACCTTGTCGTCATTTCTGATGAGATTCAGGAAGAGTCAGACACAGCATAACCATGAAGAGCAGATGTGCTGACACTGTGATTTGCAGGAAGTCAGACGTGTGAAGTTTTCTAATTGCAAAGCAACTCATTTTTTTTCCATCAGAGCCAGCTGACTGTAAATATTCTTCACTGGATTACATATTATTCTGCTAGTTATCTAGTCTTTATGAACCTAATGAACTTATGTATGCACATATGACCTAAACACATGGTTTCCAGACATGGTTTTAGTTAAATTATGTCTATGAATTTCATAACATTAGTTAACAAAATATCAGACCAAGTGGTATTTGCAAACAAGTGATGTAAGATCTTTTCTCAGAACTAATTTCACATGGCATTTTTGCAATTACTTTTAACCAACTGATTCTAAAGTATTTGCTTCATGGAATTCAGTTCTCCTTAAGTACACACAGATGCCCTAGCAAACTAACCAATTATGGACGAGTTCCATTATTGTTTGACAACCAGAAAGAGTCCAAATTCTTCATTTGAATTTTTACAGTATATTTATTGCTTTATCACTATCCTTATGTGAAGGGCTTTGCTTGAGCTATCTTTCTTTAAAAGGATATTTCACACAAAAATTTTAATTCTCTCATGTATCTCGTAAATACTCACCCTCATGCCATCTCAGATGTTTATGACATTCTTTCTTCAGCAGAAATCAAAGAATTTTTAGAAGAATATTTCAGCTCTGTAGGTCCATACAATTTAGAGTAAAAAAAGAACATACATTTTGTTTCTCACCCACACCTATTTTATCTCTTCTGAATATATGGATTTAACCACTGGAGTTTTGGATTACTTCTATGCAGGGCTGGACTGGTAATCTGGCATACCGTGCAGTTTCCCAGTGGGTCAACACACTTTGGGGCCAATCATGGGTGGCCTGGCCATCGGAAGAACTGAGCGGGCTGCGATTCGCTAAAATGAGCAGCGGTTATGCAGAACCCCCCCCCAACAACTTTTGGGCCAGTTCCTATGCAAAATCCAGATTTCTCTTCCCAGTCCAGCCCTGCTTCTATCTTTCCTTTATGTGATTTTTGAAGATACAACGGTCTGATCACCAATCATTTGGTTTTTATGGACCTACAGAGTAGAGAAATGCTTCTAAAAATCTTAATTTCTGTTCAGCCAAAGAAAGTTTTTCACATGAAGGTGAGAAAATGATGAGAGAATTTTCGTTTTCGGGTGAACTGTCCCTTTAAAAATAAATATCACTTTTGATTTGGTTTGATATTTTATCTAAAGCAATAGATTTTATATATATTTTTAGATGAAGTTTGATACATAATTGTCATTGGTTTACTCTTTCTTTACTCATTGGTTAAGTCTTGTAAAAGTGGCGTAGAAGCAGCAGCTGTTGATGTGTTGTATTGTTTTCCCACAGCATCACAGTTTTTATTTTTATATATACAGCCAATGTTTACCTTCTGTATGTTTGACGTGGTAGTTTCATAGCTATTTTTTATTTATCACAAGAGTTTTTTAAAAAAAATTCAACATAAGTTATGCGAATATCTTTCCCTTGCCTTTTAAAAGTCTCTACAAAAAATGCAACCTCTACAAAAAGCCTGATCCACTTCGGTTTAAAATAAATCGACTTTATAAACATATCTTTTTTACTTTTTTTTGGCTCTGTTACCGATTCTATGAGCAAGTAAAATGTCAAATCCTCAAATAAAAATAAGAAAAAGGATATAACTAACGCTATACTAACATCATACTGAGCACCTGTCCATGCTTAATCAATCAGCACATTACTCGTGAGCCAATGATATATCTGGGTAAGCAGATGAAAGAGGATTTTACCACACTGTGTGACTTTGAAGAGAGTGTGACGGTAATCATTCAGATAGTGATTGAGGAACAGCTTCATAGGGAACTCTGCAAACACGAAACTCATCTGAAAAAAAGTGAAAACTATAAATAACTGCTTGCGAATGTACAAACCCACATACACAGCCTGCATCTGACACATACACACAGCTTTGAATATGCATGGCAAATGGGGAAATCACAACCAATCAAAGGTTAACTAGTACTGAATTAATGTTGCTTCTGGCAATTCACACATTTCAGATCGGCCTGAACCTGCTTCTTTTAACTCACATGGAATATGATGTAGAAGACAGACTGGAAAACTATGATGTAAGAATTGAAGGCTCCTTTGGGGGGCTTCTTTTGCTCCTGGACATGTTCCTCCTTATAGTTCACATACTCATAGTATTGCTGGGCCATTCTAATACACAAAAATATAGATGTGGGACTGCAGGTGGGAAGTAATTTTAATTAAAGTGAAGTATGTAATTTCTTTGACATTAGAGGCACCGAACAGGATACCACAAATAACTAGAAAAAAACAGTTTGTAAAGACAAATGTTGATGTTGGCTTCACAAAGCCTTGTCTGAAAGGTTGAAATAGGGTGTTCTGGCTCAGAAAATCATTCTGGGATGCTATTCTTCTCACCACAATTGTACAGATTGGTTATCTGAGTTACCGTAGACTTGGTCAGTTTGAACTAGTCTGGCAATTCTCTGTTGACTTCTCTCATCAACAAGGCATTGCCGTCCACAGAACTGCCACTCAATGGATATTTTTGTGTTTTAAGCACCATTCTGAGTAAATTCTAGAGACTGTTGTGCATGAAAATCCCAGGAGCACAGCAGTAAAACTATTTGTTAAGTCAAAGCGCTAACCCACACCTTCAATCTTGTTTCATTAAATGGATACCAGGTTTACCACGTCATTACCCGAGGGGTTTACATATTTTACAATATTGTACAATAACAATGAATTTCTTTCAGCTTTTATTTCTTTCATCACATTCTCAGTGGGTCAGATGTTTACATACACTTTGTTAGTATTTAGTTGCATTGCCTTTAAATTGTTTAACTTGGGTCAAATGTTTTGGGTAGCCTTCCACATGCTTCTCACAATAATTGCTGGAATTTTGGCACATTCCTCCAGACAGAACTGGTGTAACTGAGTCAGGTTTGTAGGCCTCCTTGCTCGCACACGCTTTTTCAGTTCTGCCCACAAATTTTCTATCGGATTGAGGTCAGGGCTTTGTGATGGCCACTCCAATACCTAGACTTTGTTGTCCTTAAGCCATTTTACCACAACTTTGGAGGTATGTTTGGGGTCATTGTCCATTTGGAAGACCCATTTGCTACTGAGCTTTTACTTCCTGGCTGATGTCTCGAGATGTTGCTTCAATATGTCCACATAATTGTTCTTCCTCTTCCCATGATGTCAAACGAAGAGGCACTGAGTTTGAAGGTAGGCCTTAAAATACATCCACAGGTGCACCTCCAATCAGAAGCTAATTGGCTAATTGTCTAAAGGCTTGACATCATTTTCTGGAATTTTCTTGTTGCTTAAAGGCACAGTTAACTTAATATATGTAAACTTCTGACCCACTGGAATTGTCATTAAACAAACAATCTGTCTGTAAAAAACTGTTGGAAAACGACTTGTGTCATGCTCAAATTAGATGTTCTAAACGATTTCCCAAAAATATAGTTTGCTAATATTAAAAATGAGTTTTAATGACTTCAACCTAAGTATATGTAAACTTTAACTGTAAATGTAGGTAATGGCAAATGGTTCACATAATTTTTTCTTGCCACTAGTAAGTATATATATATTATATATATATATATACACACACACACACAGTATCTCACAAAATAAGTAGACCCCTCACATTTTTGTAAATATTTGATTATATCTTTTCATGTGACAACACTGAAGAAATTACACTTTGCTACAATGTAAAGTAGTGAGTGTACAGCTTGTATAACAGTGTAAATTTGCAGTCCCCTCAAAATAACTCAACACACAGCCATTAATGTCTAAACCGCTGGCAACTAAAGTGAGTACACCCCTAAGTGAAAATGTCCAAATTGGGCCCAATTAGCCATTTTCCCTCCCCAGTGTCATGTGACTTGTTAGTGTTACAAGGTCTCAGGTGTGAATGGGGAGCAGGTGTGTTAAATTTGGTGTCATCGCTCTCACAATCCCTCAAACTGGTCACTGGAAGTTCAACATGGCACCTCATGGCAAAGAACTATCTGAGGATCTGAAAAAAAGATTTGTTTTTCTACATAAAGATGGCCAAAGCTATAAGAAGATTGCCAACACCCTGACACTGAGCTACAGCACGGTGGTCAACACCATACAGCAGTTAACTGACAGGTTCCACTCAGAACAGGCCTCGCCATGGTCGACCAAAGAAGTTGAGTGCACGTGCTCAGTGTCATATCCAGAGGTTGTCTTTGGGAAATAGACATATGAGTGCTGCCAGCATTTCTGGAGAGGTTGAAGGGTAGGGGGTCAGCCTGTCAGTGCTCAGACCATACGCTGCACACTGCCTCAAATTGGTCTGCATGGCTGTTGTCCCAGAAGAAAGACTCTTCTAAAGATGATGCACAAGAAAGCCCGCAAACAGTTTGCTCAAGACAAGCAGACTAAGGACATGGATTACTGGAACCATGTCCTGTGGTCTGATGAGACCAAGATAAACTTATTTGGTTCAGATGGTGTCAAGCGTGTGTGGCGGCAACCAGGTGAGGAGTACAAAGACAAGTTTGTCTTGCCTACAGTCAAGCATGGTGGTGGGAGTGTCATGGTCTGGGGCTGCATGAGTGCTGCCGGCACTGGGGAGCTCCAGTTCATTGAGGGAACCATGAATGCCAACATGTACTGTGACATACTGAAGCAGAGCATGATCCCCTCCCTTCAGAGACTGAGCCACAGGGCAGTATTCCAGCATAATAACGACCCCAAACATACCTCCAAGACGACCACTGCCTTGCTAAAGAAGCTGAGGGTGAAGGTGATGGACTGGCCAAGCATGTCTCCAGACTTATACCCTATTGAGCATCTGTGGGGCATCCTCAAACAGAAGGTGGAGGAGCACAAGGTCTCTAACATCCAACAGCTCCATGATGTCATCATGGAGAAGTGGAAGAGGACTCCAGTGACAACCTGTGAAGATCTGGTGAACTAATGCTGGAAAATAATGGTGGCCACACAAAATATTTTCACTTAAGGGTGTACTCACTTTAGTTGCCAGCGGTTTAGACATTAATGGCTGTGTGTTGAGTTATTTTGAGGGGACAGCAAATTTACACTGTTATACAAGCTGTACACTCACTACTTTACATTGCAGCAAAGTGTCATTTCTTCAGTGTTGTCACAAGAAAAGATATAATCAAATATTTACAAAAATGTGAGGGGTGTACACACTTTTGTGAGATACTGTGTGTGTGTGTATATATATATATATATATATATATATATATATATATACACACACACACACACACATATACACACACACATATACACACACACACACAGAAATTATAAAATATGTTTTTTATTAATTATATCATGGCCTGATAAAAAAGTGGCAATTCTTTCAAATATAATTGCATTTTGGTCCACTAGAAACACTTCTGGTTTCCTAAATGTTGTTTTGAAACCTCAAACATTATAGAGTTGATAGTTGATTGAATTGCTGCAGTTATAATTTGTATTTTAATGCAAGAATGTAATACCAAATGTAATATAATAATGTAAGAATCAACAACTGTACAACATATAAGTTGACCTAATTATTTATCTTTACTGATCTGTGCATTTCAGCTTCCTCACCTGGTGATGTAGTTTCCTAATGATGCCCACAGCGGAACTATGACAACACCGATGGCGACAGCTGATGGCACCAAAGTGTAGTATCGCTCCCAGTAATTGGTTGAAACAAAGAGTGCATAAATTCCAGAAGCCAGGAACATCATCCATTTGGTGCCTAGAAATCTGTGGATTAAATTGAGAAACAAACTTAAATTGGAAAAAAATCACAAGTTGGGGCGATTACGGAGATAGGAACTTTCTGGGAATAATGAAATAATGAAAGTTGCATGAGTATAATAAGCAAAACAACAGTGAAAGAAAAGACATAAACGGTCATGGTAGTACCTGATCAGCACAGGTGTGTAGAGCAGGCCAACAATAGGCGTAACGTTGATGCCCATCAGCATTTTATTATCGATATCCTCCAACCCTAAGGTGCCATATTTCACCTCTCGGTACGTCTCATCATAGTGCAGAATTAACTGCATCTGCAACAGACCTACAGAGCACAACACCTCATGAAGTAATAAATAAACAGGGTGGGAAATTTTTTCCCACGAGCAACAGTAGCTGGTAAATGCCTAGTTATACAAGCCACTTTGATGCATTATCAGGCATTTCAAATAAGGGACTTTGCACAAAGCACTAAATCCTGACAGATGCAATCTGAAGATATTTTCACACTTAAAAAACTGCTACTAAGCAACAGCATTTCTTGTCAAAGTTCAATTCGAGACATCTTTCCAAGACAAGTTGCTCACAACACTGCTGCTCTGCAAGGTTAAAATTAACAAAATGACTGAAGTTTATGTATGAAACTCTACATGGTGCAAGTTGATAGGTTCTTCTGTTCTTCTATCAGCTCACTCACATGCGATATGTTAAGCCAATCAGATTGCACGGTGAAAGCAAGAACTGTAAATGCTAAAGTTGTCATTACTTTAGGCAGTGCTGGCACAGCGATTGAGGCTCAGGGTTACTGACCATAAGGTTGGGTGTTCAAGCCCCAGCACCACCAAGAGGCCATTATTGGGCCCTTGAGCAAGGCCCTTAACCCTATCTGCTCCAGGGATGCCATATCATAGCTGACCCTGCACTCTGATCTGATCTGCTGTGATATGTGAAAACTAATAAATCTCACTGTATATATGCAAAAAACTGTGTGTATAATGTGTGACCAAAATAAAGGATTATATTCATCTTAAAAATCCATACACTTAAGATTTTAAGTGTTAATAACTCAAACGTTTGTGTACAAAATTGGGGCTATGAGGAATACCCACAATTCCTTGCTGCTTCAATTATTTAATTGTTTTCTTGGTCATATGGAACATATGGAGGCAAGTTGTTATTCATAGATGTTTGTTCTTTTGTTGTATTATTTATGTTGTTTTGTTGCAAATCATTTGATATCACCATTAGGGTGATCTGTGCCCCCTTTGGTCACTTTGGGTCCCTTCTAACACACTACCTCAGTTCACCTTGTGCATTTGCAACTGAAGAGTAGGTTTATATGCATTTAAATGAAGTTTATTTAATGACTGACCTAGAATCAGTTACCATATTTATTTGAGCTGTGCAATTGTTTGATCTAAAATTGAATCAATACAATAAACAAATTTAACAACAGTAGGAACAACAATATTTAAATAGCATATCTGAGTTTAAATAGTTAAGTTCACTCTACTTGAACACCAAGTATATACTCACGTTTTGGGAGACGCATTACTCAATGTAATTGAGGGAACGAGTTTACTCAATCAAATGAGTGCAATTAACTTATTAGGGTTTTCAGGTCCGTTGACATGTAATCAGATAGCCAATCACCTTGTGTACTCTCTCTTCATCTAACATTTCATTTGCTCAGTTTTGCAGATAAGCGGGTTTCCTTGCAATGCGCTGTGAGTGTTTATCTCTGAAACCCACCTCCACCTGTTTAGATCTTGTGTTTTGTCTAATTGTGCAGAAGCAGCAGCAGCAGCAGCATGTTCTCATGCTTAACTCAGCATGCCTTTGTATTTTCTAGCAGTAGCGTCTTCGTACTTGCTCTGCATAAGCAGCAGCGAAGCAGAACTAGTCCACCAAGACCAATATCCCATCAATATTTCATAACCACATTAACATGCAAACTTTTTCCGAGAGTTGTCATGACTGCAATTAAGTTGGGTCTCTTAAGGCGTTTGTTCACAGCAGAAATAAGCCAGCTTAATCAGCTTGTTATAATAGAGAATATATTTCATTATTTAGTTGATGTATTTTTAAAAGTAGAACTTCACATTTTCATTTGTTTCATGTTTCCGTTTTCAATTTTTTTTTAAAACATCTCATTAAATCTCATTATTGATGCAGTTGTTATTGCAGTGTAAATACATTATACCTGCTCTGAGAACCATTAAATGGTCTGTGTAAATGCACCCAAATGCCACGTGAGATGCAGCTTCTGTACCACCTTTGCAGTGAAAAGATGCCTTTAGACTATGATCTGTCCTGTGCTAGATGAGTATGACTGTATCTGCATATTCAGAGAAAACGCTGTGAGGCTATTATATAATCCACATTTGGCAGGACAATAATTTCAGAGTTGGCATAGTTTCTGCAGTTTGGTTCTGTAGAACAGATTGACTGGTAAAGGTAAAATCACCTGCCACCTCAAAACAATTTGCTGGCTGCGGGTGTTAATTTTTCCTTGGCCACATCACTTCCAAACCTTCTTTTGCTTTTGGCACGTTGCAAGATCTCAGCTGTTCCTCGTCTTCACAGTCTCAGACCCGATGAGACATCTTTGTGTGTGAAAGCATGCCAATTATCTTGCTAAAAATGACCTGAATAGTGATTAGCCAGTCAAGTATGACATTCACTGGCACTGTAAGTAATCACACAATAGACATTGACATCACACTGATGCAACAATATGACGAGTGAAGTCATAGTCTAAGTCACATTACATTGGGATCTTTTCAGAAAGCAGTATGCAGACTTTGGAAAGTATGATGTGGCTAAAGGACTGAATCATATTATGTGCCTGTGATGTGTAGTGCGTGACAGCGCAGCTGACCCATGTAGACACTGTAGATGATCATTCCTCCGCAACTGGCCCCCACCACATTCTTCACTACACCAAGCCTCTTTCGTCTGTAGTACTTGCGCTCCTCTTCCTCCTCATCATAGTCAGGATGTGGGCCGAGAAACTCCTCCACCTGTCAGAGGAGGAGAGAGAAGTTCAAAACAATGGACAGTGAATTTTTTTAATTAAACTTTTTCTATTGAACATAAGTGATTACATGATTTGTCTTTTTTTTTTTTTTTCTCAATTATTTTAAATTATTAAAGAATGCAAAATAAAAAAAATGTCATTAGTGTAGTCAGACTTTTGGGACCCAATGTCTATGTTTTAATTCACAAACAAAGTCAAAACAATTATAAATTAACTGTATAACTTTGTAAATAACCAATAATCTCTATAAATACAACACAAGCCTTATCTGTAAGCCACAGTACCCTCTCCTGTATGTTGCCTTCTGGACCGGGTAGCTGCAGTTCATCTTGTCCGTCAGCAGGAGGCGCGCCATTCACTTCGGCGTCGCAGTACACGTTATCTTCAGTGATCGCTGCTGCCATCTGCTGGTCTCTATGCGCTCTAACACCACAAGAGTAATGCAGATTCCAGTCAGAAACGCATGAACAAATCTCTGAAATTAAACACATGTGCCACTCATGTAAAGCGAAAAATATATATGAAAATGTGCAAATAATGTGTCTGTAATATTATCTAAAATGTTGTATTTAGTATGTAGTTTGTTCTTTGAGTTAATGAAGAATAGTTTCACAGACGGGAAGGTGTTGTACGCATACAGTAGGTGTACAAAAGAATTTATCCGATGTCAGAACAGTGTTAGTTTAATATATTAACATGTAATAGAAGGTGTACGAATAATAAAACATGACGATAACGTGGGGGAAGAGTCTGTAAAAATTAAGCATTAACTAAGAGCAAATACAACTCACCAAACCGGCTGGAAACGATGAACGTTGCAATGAAGACAAACACTCAGAAGTACTTTGAAAGTTTAAACGAAAGTTTTAAACCGAAGGCGGAATGATTTCAATCAAATGGCCAATTTATCTTAGAAACAACTGCGCGCTGCTGTGAAGAAAAAATAAAATAACAAAAATAACACGGAGAAGGAAATGAAAGTTTTCTGGTTGGTTCCCTATTTTCTTAAAGAGATATCGCCTCGAAATATGGGTCATTATTACACAAGCCAATCGGAAGACAGTTTCCTTAGCCTTTATTGATCATATTTGTAGCAGTAAATCCTAAATGAGAAAAATGAGCACGGCTGTCAAAATACCAAGGGACCGGTCACTAAACATTGTAATGTAAATAATCTGCAATAGACCTCGTTCAGAGTGTTTCACTGGAATGAAAACGAAGTTGTGGTAGCCTAATGTTGTTTAAATTTGCGTTGAATATTATTTTCCAAAAATATTCCTTAAACAAAAAACCTCCAGAAATCACATGACAGAAAACTCCCCGAAAAAATATAAATGAAATTGGTGTAATTAAATATCGGTGCTTTTTTTTTTTGCTAAGGGATATTATATAACTGTTCAAAGATATGGTAAGCAAAGACTCTTTTCGAGGCAAGTCAGTCCACTCGGCGGCCATCTTCGGAACGCCCCCGGGCAGGCTGTGCAGCTGATATCTATGTAAACAAGCGGCATTAGAAGTACAACTCCTATCTACTTTAATGGGGAAAGATCTAAATCTCTAAAACGGTGATTACCATCAAAGAACATATTTCAAATTTCAGCAGTAACATCTGATTAGAATGGGATCATAAATTGTGTTTCTTTAGCCCAGGACAGGTTAAAAAACTTTTACCCAAGGCTGGTTCAGCTCATGCGCATGCATTTTCTCGAATTGACTGACAGGCATGTATTTAAAAGGTCATGTAGATACAGGGTTGGAGAGTAACGGAATACATGTAACGGGATTGCGTATATAAGATACAAAATATAAGTGACTGCATTCCACTACAGTTACAATTTAAATAATTGGTAATTAGAATACAGTTACATTCAAAAAGTATTTTGATTACTGAAGAGATTACTTTGGATTTCATTGTCATTTGTTTCATTTAATATTTAGTCCTTTCAGATGGAAAACATTGATGAATATAAATCATGTGATCCAAAGTGCATTTGAACTGCTGTGAAACACTTTCTTATGATGTGTTTCATTCATACGAGCAGACAGAGAATTAGAAGTAAGTTTGGAGCAGAAGAAATAGAAATAAACCTTGTGTAAATTGTCAGCTTTATGTTAAGCTAAAATGCTATTTCTAGCCATTTTACATGTTACCAGGCACAATCCTATTTTTTAATCAAGAAAATTCATGTTGGATCATAATTAACTTTTTTTCTAGGAAGACCTTTTATATTAGGGCAAAAATCATATTCTTGATACGATTCACCAGTGTGCTAAATACTACATGTTTTCTTAATTTATTTCAAATTGTACACAAATAATGCTTTTTTCACTCAAAAACTGAGGTGCATAAGCTCAGGTCAGTTAGCAGGGATGGATTACCAATCGGGCCAATGGGGCCAGTGACCAGGGGCCCTTGAGTGTCCAGGGGTGCCCTTGGCTTTAAAGGCTTTTTAAGGCTACGCAATCTAGTTTGGTGACCCCCCCCCCCCCTTGAAAACCCTTTTGGGCATGAACAACGAACCCCACCCCCCCGCTCAACAACTTTTGGCTGGAGGCCCTTGGAGATAATTGGCCCCGGGGCCTTTGCAAATCATAATCTGTCCCTGTCAGTGAGGCCTACGATCATTAAGTTCCAAAAATAAATACAAAACCTGTATTTAAATAATTATATCTAGAAATATATATATAAAAAAGAAAAGTTGGCAAATAGATCTAGTGCAAAATTTGGTGATAATATCGCATAATGAGAGATTTATAAGCAGGTTATTTTTGATTGGGAACACCACAAGTGTGACTTTGCGCCATTTTGTACAAACTAAAAGCATTTCAAAACAAAATTCCTGGTTAAACACGAAAGACACTAGTGTGCAAAACAGTACAGAATGTTTTCATATTTTATTTAAACATTGCCAAAAATATCCACAAATAACGCTTTTTCTCCACTCAAAAACAGAGGTGCATAAGCGCAGGTCAATGAGGCCTACGGTCATAAAGAGATTTAGAAGCAACTTTAAATAGGCCGGTCATTTTTGACAGGGAACACCAAATTAGGTAATAAATGTCAACACATCACAAGGGTTAACATGCACTAGGAAAGCTTTCAAACACTTTTGGGAAGCTAGATATGTACCATGCCATAAACATATTAAGAAAATGATTCAGAATTATGTTTACTTAAAATGAGTCACATATAGTTTATGATAAATATTTTAATATTATGAGTATGCTTAGCAAAATTACTCACAGTGTGTCAGAAAATACAATGATCTCGTCAACATAAAAAAAAAAAAACATCCACAAAATGTAAACGAAACCCAATTTCACAAGAACACACAATCTCACAATACTCCATAAATCTTCCCACCAGATAAAGTTTTATTCCTGTGATGCTAAAAATCTTCCATCCAACAAACTACAAACACTGCCAGATTCCACCATTTCTTGGGGTAAAATACACCCCACCTCCAAACAAAAGTCTGTACTTTGTCGTGGCAGTGAATAGTTGTTGTAATGTTCATATAATGTTTACATTTGGGGCCATGCAGCCCATTTTCCCCTTTTTGGATGTCCGTAGTCCCCGCTCCTCCCACAAAAACCAAACTATATGAGATTTTCAGGCCCAGGGTTGAAGTCTGTATCTGGCTTATCCGGTCCCAGCTGCAGCCTTCCTCATCACCTCCTCATCCTGCACGGAAAGCTCGGTGAGCTTCCGACCAAGTCTCTCGTGCAAGTCCAAATACTTGGCGACACAGCGGTCCAAACACACAGCCTCCCCCTTTGAAAGTTCTGCTTCCTTGTAATGAGGGGGAACGCATTTCCTGTGACAGGCATTGGTCATGCTGCGGGGAGAAAACACACAAGGGTTAAGAGATGAGACAGGATTTCAGTTATGTATTATGTATATTTACAACTATATTTCTGAATAATTTACTTTAACTACAATATAACCTGTGATCTATTCCTTAAAGGGATAGATCATCCAAAAATTAAAACCCTGTCATCATTTTCATTTTTGATTGAACAGTTCCTTTAAATCTGAAACCTCCCCAGCACACGTGCATCTCAGAGATGTCTTATAGATGTATTGTATATGTCTTCCAGATATAAATGCACACATCAAATAGATGTTGATTGACGCTTTCCAAATAAAACCTCTAAAACAGACATCTCGGAGATGTGTGCGCTATGGGTATTTACATAGTATTCAGAATTACTTCAAAATATATGGTATTATTATAGTATTTGTCCAAAACAAAAATAATTACCACAGTACCATACCATGTCCAAAAAACATATGGGTTACTAGTTTTGTATCACTTTGCTCAATACCCAATCTAATGCAAGGCCTGACGTCTAAATAAGAGAACAATTGTATGCACAATGAGATTCATACCGGTTATACATATCAGCCATCATTTCCACCTCCAGCTCCGCGGCGAGCTGCTGCGCTTTCATAGGATCCATTTCTGCAAACAAGCTTTCGGTTCACCCTCGCTTAAAACCCACCAGAGAACTTGTGGGATCCGTTCAATACTGAGCCCTGAGAGCCTCGATTAACCTTCACCAGCGTGCTTGACAGGAGGGAGAACCCATGTGGATCCTTCACATTCAATGTTGTAATTGTCACTTCCGCTGACAATAAAGTTTTCTATTCAAAAACGTCTCATTGGTTCAAACTTTTCTGTCAGCAGTCAATAAAGCAAAGTTGCCAACCTGGTCGGAGTGAGATTTTAATGGCATGGACAAGTCTTTATTAATACATGGGCGAAACGTTTAAGCCCTGGGGTACCTTAATACGGCCCGTATATTTACTAGTACCATCTTTAAAGGTGCACTCAGTACTTATTTTGAAGAATGTCGACGTATGGCTAACACTGACACCTAGTGGCCTGGATGCTGCATCATTCAAACAGTAGTTTTCAGTTACAGATGCCTTTGTAAAACTTCACCATGCGAAGGAAGCCACGATTAATGTATGAAAGTGTCCAACAACAGGGCTGTTACAGAGATTAAAGGAATATTCCAGGTTCAATTCAAGTTAAACTCGGTCGACAGCATTTGTGGCATAATATTGATAACCACAAACATATATTTAGACATGCCTCTCCTTTTCTTAAAAAAAAAACTAAGAAAAGGATGGATGTCAAAATGTATTTATCTGGTAATCAACATTCTGCCACATATGCTGTCGATTGAGCTTAACTTGTATTGAACCCAGAGTATTCCTTTAAATTGTATCAAACCATGGTGCCCTGGGAAGCTCAGTGAGTATTGATGATGACTACCACCCCTAGAGTCATGAGTTTGAATCCAGGGTATGCTGAGTGACTCCAGCCAGGTCTCCTAAGCAACCAAAATTGGCCCGGTTGCTAGGGAGAGTAGAGTCAAATGGTAACCTCCTCATGGTTGTGATTAGTGGTTCTCACTCTCAATAAGGTGCATGGTAAATTACACATGGATCGCGGGGAGTAGCATGAGCCTCCACATGCTGTAAATCTCCGGCGGCAAATGAGACTTGTGCTCCACCCAGATTGTGGTGAGTAACCGCGCCACCACAAGGACCTACTAAGTAGTGGGAACTGGGCATTCCAAATTGGGAGGAAAGGGGATAAAAAATAATAAAATGAACATTCCTTTAAGCACGTAGAATTCAGCTGGTCATGTGATGTAACATGGCATCCCCTATGAGGCACCCCTGTGCCATGTAGAATAAAACCACTTCTATAAAGTTACTGATAGGACTGAACTATTCATCTCACATGAGTGGTCATGATTTTGTATACGTTTCAATATTACTAGAAGTAAAACTTTTTGCTCTTAAATTTAAAATTTTTGTTATTTCTAAAACAAGACCAAATCAAAGCCTTCAATGCAAATATGTTTTTATGGGGGATGTTGTGTGTGCTCATTTAGGTCAATTAACCTGACATTCACAATTTGAAAACACCATAAACTGTGGCACCACCAGGGTTTTTCCTGGGGCCAAAAATCATCCTTGGTGGTGGCAGGTACACTGTCACACACAAGCTCAAAGTTGGATGGTTTCAAAATTGCAATTAATTACGAATTAACGACTTCTTATAATAATATCTTATGTTTACACTGGACATGTGGAAACTTTTGCATTTTTTTTTTCAAAATGTTATATGGGAATTTAGCCCAGACACTGTTCTTACACCCCTACGCTATCCTACGTTTAGCCAGCTATCGTTCTTCCACTGTTAAACCAGCTCTTATAATAATAGGGCCATAACCAAAATGGATGGCCCCTCGTTAGCTTGGTTAAGTCAATGTAGCTGGTCTTTCTAAACAAATATATTTTTTATGAAAAATCTAATAGCCTGAATACATCTACAGAAAATAATAACTGATTACCCCTCGTATATTTAATATGAAACAATAACTTTTAGGTCACTATATTACTATAGCATAAACACGATAAGGGGGATGATGCATTTTAAATGGCTTCGGAATTGCTGTTGATACATGCATGGTATTCTCCCCTTTTTACATCATCAGTTTTGTTTAAAATGTTGGGCTGTCTGTCATATTGAGAGGTTTGACTTCTTCCACAGCACTTTAAAAGTAGATGATTGTCTGTTGAAATCTGTCTGAATAGGCAGCCAACTTGTTATATATATATATATATATATATATATATATATATATATATATTATTTTTCTGGTAGGCAAAAGTGTTATTACACAAATTATAACCAGAGTCGGACCCAATTAAATCAAATAAGCACACATCTAAATGAGACGTTTCTAAACTTGTATATGAACGTATTTTATTTACAGCTTTTAATATAACTTTAAACATGAAGTATGAAACAGGCAAAAATTAAATTGACATTAGTTATGTGAATGATCAAAGACAAAAACAATTCCTAAACCTCAAAAGAGATTAACTCAAACATTTGCAAACTTTAAAGCATTAAAGATGCATTCCCAACTTGAAAAGAAATCTCATTCAGTTTCTTCTCCAGTGACATCAACCTCCTCTTCTTCAGTCCCTTCCATCTCATTCTCTTGGTCCTGCAGACCATCAACGGGCAGGCTGATGATCTGTGTAGCTGCCAAAGGCCATGATAGAGCTTCTTCAGAATCCTCTAGAACATCTACAACAATCTCTTCTTCTTCAGAGCGGCAGTCATCTTCTGATGAAGAGTACACCACGGTGGACAGCACTACCGAGACATCCTCACTATACACGTTGGGGCTGTGAGAGTATGACCGATTGGTTACCTCATCAATTTGGACATAAGGATCATCTCTGCATATTACTACATGTGTGTCTCTCTGTGTCAGAGCTATAAGGACAAAACAGGTATCACTGGATCACAAAATTAAAGAATAGATGCTTACAGCATTAACAAATAAGCTGCATCCGAATATGCATACTTCCCTACTTATATTATGCCAAAGCAGCATTCCAATGGAGTAGGGTGTCCAAAGAGTAGGCGAGAAATACCCGGACAACCTACTATATCCAGCAAGATTCTGAAGTGCGCATCCATTGGACCCTTTACTATCCCATAACAACACCGGATCCAAGTAGACTGCACATTCAAAATGCTGAACGCTGCAAACACGACAGAGAACCACGAGTCGGCAGCTTTTTTTCAACTGTAAATGCTATTTATACTAAGAAAGCTGTTCCTTGTGTTTAAATTTTACTTGTTTACTATCCCAGAGTCAGTTATTATTGCGGTTGTCGTTACCATTTCAAATCTTTGGGTCACGGGAGAATGCTCACATTCCCGGATGAAGTATGTCAGGTAATGTTTTCATACAACTCACCTGCATACCTAAAGAACAGCAGGGGAGAAAGTTCTTCATCAAAATCAGTACATACTAAGAGTATGCAATTCAGATGCAGCAACTAACTGTAAAAAGTTATTAAAATTCCAAGTTAAAAGTTTTACCTGTATTTGATAAATCATCTGCAATCCTAGACTCTTCTTCTAGAGGGGTCTGTCCATTAACCACCTCAACACTGTTTTGGTCCTCTTCCACATCAATCTCATCGTCATCCCCCCCATTGGTGTTTTCACAACAGCCACCATCTGAAGAGAGCGGAGTATTTTCCTCTATGACTTTATTGCTTGCCCCGTGAACTTCAGTTTCTTCATCCTCTAGAGTGACTTGCTTTGTCTGAACCACTTTGCACTTGCCTATATCCTCCTTTTCCTCATTATTCTCAAGACAACCAACTCCCCAGTTACCACTGCGTAGTAGCTGAAAGTCTTTGTTGTCCCCTGTGGTCACCCCGAATAAATGCTTATTAGAAAAAGAAGCTTCTGAATTGTGTTCATCTCTCAGATATTGTGCTTGTGTACCATCAGAATTCATACCGAACCTGTCTGTTTTCTCCAGCACTGTTGGATTGTTGGCGATAACCACACGGTTGGTCTTCACTGGAGACATGGTATGACCTAGATCATCAACTTCCATCATAATATCCTTCTTGTTGTCCTCAGATGATAAAGCATGGACAGAAATTTCAGAGGACTGGTCTTGAATGTCTTCTCCCATCTCCTTTTGTAAATTACAACTCTTCTCATGACAATTCTGGAAAAATTCGGCTGCTCCACTCTTCATAAAGTTCTCTTCATTGGCAAATCTGTCTGCTCCTTTAACTAAATGTTCCACTTGTGACATCTGTAACCTTTCGTGATTACCAGATTCCTCTACACCACAAATACACTCATTGTTCTGATCACTGTCCACCACTAATTTGCTACTTTTGTCTTCACTTTTTTCTAAAAGTTCTTGGAATCTCTGAGGGGTGAAAGATCTTTCTTGAAGGCTTGATGTTAGTTGCTGACTAATCAGCAAAGAACTCCCACAGACCGAACTTTTAACTCTAGGACAAGCCTGATGGAAAATTTGATTGAGGATACTTGGTCCCTTTGCATGGCTGGCATATTTAAAGTCAGCGTTATGCTTTGTCTGTGTAATATTGTTGTTAACATCTGCTTCCCCCATTACTGCTGATTCTACCTCCTGATTTGTTTCTTGCTTGTTGTCCTGTTCAAACTCACTGCCTGTCTTCGTTTTCTCCACTTCACAATCATTTTGGCCTGAATAAGTGTCCATGCTGAAACTATTAGGTGGTCTGCCCGAATTCTTTGCATTGTTACATTTTTGCTGGAGAGCTGCAGTGAGTTTTTTTGATTTAGGTGGTCTGCCATGCCTGCGTTTTATGGTACCTATAGTGAACTGTGCTTTAGGTAAATCATTTTCATGTTTATTTTGTTCAGTTATGTTGTCCAACAGAGGCTTTTTATTAATGAGAGGTAAACCATTTTCTTGCCTTCTCTTCACACAAGCAACTGTTCCATTTCTGTTTACACAAGTACTGGTCTTTTGGGTACTAACTCCACACGAGTTAGAGGTTGACAAGTTAACATTTCCATTGAGGGTCTCTTCAAAAATATCGTCACACTTAGTCCTGGATACCCTTAGTTGAACCCGAGACCGAGTTTGATGATTAGTGTCCCCTTTACCTTTTGGCCTTTGAGCTGCAAGGCTCCGTTGTCTGGTCATTCTCTGCTTAGGGTGCTCAGTGGCATCTCTGACATCAGCTTGAACCATGTTTGAGCCACTTCCAGTGATTATACCATGGTTTGAAGTCGTCAACTCCTGATTTTCTGCAAGGTCCAGGCATGATTGATTTTGGGTACCACTGAAGTCAATCAATGGATGTGGGTGAGAGGAATCAATCACTGATTTCAGACGGAAGTCCAATTTTAATGATGATGCAGAAAGCAACTGGGGAACGGTTTGTGTTTCTGGATACTGATTGTGTGTCTCAGATACCTCATCTTGAGATTGCCTCGAAGGATCTTGTGAAGGAACATCACTGTCTGCCTTTTCTGATTCAAGGGGGGAAAGGCATTTTTGAAGTTTGAAATCTAACCTGTCATCAGATATGGCAGTCATAATTAGTCCTGACATTTCACCAACTGAAGGGAAGGGGCGGTCTGGGACAATTGTGGCATTTGAGGTTAAAAATAGGTCTTCAACTAGTGAAGGGGCACTGTCTCTTGCCACAGTTGCCATGGAAGTTGAAGCCTGAAGTTCCTGTCCAGGTGAATGAGCATGAAATGTACTAGATCCTGACTGATTTTGATAGCCTGAGAGGTCCATCTCTGAAAAATAATAAGTGTAGTTAGGGTTTAAGACTAAGATAGGCCAATCACAAGTTTGGGTTAAGTAAGCAAGTGCAGAGTGATATCAAGTTTGGAGCAGAATGTGGTATTGAGCAAAGTACAAACATATTGATGAGTGCCAGGAGAACACTAGATTTTAAAATGTTAACATTCTGAAGAAAATTTGAGGTGCTTGGCCCAGGAAAATTCAATGCTATAATGCAAGCAGTGGCGGCTGGTGCCTTTCAAGAGTGAGGTAGCACATACTATTGTTTTTGTTGTCTGCAATGTTGCTCCGGAAAGCTACTCAAACTATGACTCAAACAGTGACATTTCTTAATAAAATTAGCCTAGCTCAAATCTGTTTTTACAATAAAAAAAAAAAACTCAACAGGCATTACAAATATCCGATTATGAAAGCTGTAATAAATAAGCTATGTTAGATTGTAAATAATGGAGCATATTTCTTCAAGCAGCCTCTGGACACTGTGTACTTGCAACAGAGATTTTACATTTCATATGTTGCCAATCAGGTCAGCATTTCAATTATTGGCCTTTTGTTGCAAAGTTCCACCCCTTTTGGCAGACCGACCAATCATCATATAGAGAAACTGGGATTCCAAGCAGGACAAAAATACATAGATTGAAAGCCTGATGTCCAATAGGCAATCAGATGCAATTAGCATGGCTTCAATTGCGCTCTTTGGGCTGTGTGTCCACTGTTTTCTAAGGACATATTAATGTTGAAAAAAAGCAGATTGCTTCACTTGAATGTACAAACGATAGTGAAGTGATATGACACATTTATTCACTAAAATATTGAAATGCACATATATTTAATTAAATATGTAATTTATATAGATTACTTGTACATTTACTAAACTTAGGAATTCGTGCCTCACGTTAGTCCCAAAAATGAAAATTCTCTCAATATTTACTCACCTTCATGCCATCCTATATGTGTGACTTTCCTCTGCTGAACACACATATTTTAAGAAGAATATCTCAGCACTGTTGGTCCATACAATGCAAAAGAATGTTGGCCAGAAATTTGAATCTCCAAAAAACACAAAGGAATCATAAACGTAATCCATAAGACTCCAGTGGTTACATCTTTAGAAGCGATATGATAGGTGTGTGTGGGAGAAAAAAAACAACAAAAAAAAAAAAAAACAATATTTAAGTCCTTTTTCACTATAAATCTTGACCTTTGACCAGCAGGTGGTGATATGCATGACGAATGTGAACCACCAAAAAACAAAAGAAAAATGTGGAAGTGAAAGTGGTGATGTATAGTAAAAAATTAGGCATGCATGATACAGTGCATCCAGAATTCTACAAAAAATACTCCATAATGACAACGTGAAAGATGTTTGAAATCTTTGCAAATTAATAAAAAAAAAAAAAATATTATATATATATATATATATATATATATATATATATATATATATATATATATATATATATATATATATATATATATATATATATAGTGAGGAAAATAAGTATTTGAACACCCTGCTATTTTGCAAGTTCTCCCACTTGGAAATCATGGAGGGGTCTGAAATTGTCATCGTAGGTGCATGTCCACTGTGAGAGACATAATCTAAAAAAAAAAAAATCCAGAAATCACAATGTATGATTTTTTAACTATTTATTTGTATGATACAGCTGCAAATAAGTATTTGAACACCTGTCTATCAGCTAGAATTCTGACCCTCAAAGACCTGTTAGTCTGCCTTTAAAATGTCCACCTCCACTCCATTTATTATCCTAAATTAGATGCACCTGTTTGAGGTCGTTAGCTGCATAAAGACACCTGTCCACCCCATACAATCAGTAAGAATCCAACTACTAACATGGCCAAGACCAAAGAGCTGTCCAAAGACACTAGAGACAAAATTGTACACCTCCACAAGGCTGGAAAGGGCTACGGGGAATTTGCCAAGCAGCTTGGTGAAAAAAGGTCCACTGTTGGAGCAATCATTAGAAAATGGAAGAAGCTAAACATGACGGTCAATCTCCCTCGGACTGGGGCTCCATGCAAGATCTCACCTCGTGGGGTCTCAATGATCCTAAGAAAGGTGAGAAATCAGCCCAGAACTACACGGGAGGAGCTGGTCAATGACCTGAAAAGAGCTGGGACCACCGTTTCCAAGGTTACTGTTGGTAATACACTAAGACGTCATGGTTTGAAATCATGCATGGCACGGAAGGTTCCCCTGCTTAAACCAGCACATGTCAAGGCCCATCTTAAGTTTGCCAATGACCATTTGGATGATCCAGAGGAGTCATGGGAGAAAGTCATGTGGTCAGATGAGACCAAAATAGAACTTTTTGGTCATAATTCCACTAACCGTGTTTGGAGGAAGAAGAATGATGAGTACCATCCCAAGAACACCATCCCTACTGTGAAGCATGGGGGTGGTAGCATCATGCTTTGGGGGTGTTTTCCTGCACATGGGACAGGGCGACTGCACTGTATTAAGGAGAGGATGACCGGGGCCATGTATTGCGAGATTTTGGGGAACAACCTCCTTCCCTCAGTTAGAGCATTGAAGATGGGTCGAGGCTGGGTCTTCCAACATGACAATGACCCGAAGCACACAGCCAGGATAACCAAGGAGTGGCTCTGTAAGAAGCATATCAAGGTTCTGGCGTGGCCTAGCCAGTCTCCAGACCTAAACCCAATAGAGAATCTTTGGAGGGAGCTCAAACTCTGTGTTTCTCAGCGACAGCCCAGAAACCTGACTGATCTAGAGAAGATCTGTGTGGAGGAGTGGGCCAAAATCCCTCCTGCAGTGTGTGCAAACCTGGTGAAAAACTACAGGAAACGTTTGACCTCTGTAATTGCAAACAAAGGCTACTGTACCAAATATTAACATTGATTTTCTCAGGTGTTCAAATACTTATTTGCAGCTGTATCATACAAATAAATAGTTAAAAAAATCATACATTGTGATTTCTGGATTTGTTTTTTTAGATTATGTCTCTCACAGTGGACATGCACCTACGATGACAATTTCAGACCCCTCCATGATTTCCAAGTGGGAGAACTTGCAAAATAGCAGGGTGTTCAAATACTTATTTTCCTCACTGTATATATATATATATATATATATATATATATATATATATATATATATATTATATTATATATTAAGTATTCACAGCCTTTGCCATGACACTCAAAATTGAGCTCAGGTGCATCCTGTTTCCACCAATCATCCTTGAGATGTTTCTAAAACTTGATTGGAGTCCACTTGTGGTAAATTCAGTTGCATAGTGGCCTCCATCATTCATAAATGGAAGTTTGGAACCACCAGGACTCTTCCTAGAGCTGGCCGCCCAGCCAAACTGAGCAATCGGAGGAGAAGGGCCTTAGTCAGGGAGGTGACCAAGAACCCGATGGTCACCCTGACAGAGCTCCAGCATTTCTCTGTGGAGAGAGGAGAACCTTCCAGAAGAACAACCATCTCTGCAGCACTCCACCAATCAGGCCTGTATGGTAGAGTGGCCAGACGGAAGCCACTCCTCAGTAAAAGGCACATGACAGCCCACCTGGAGTTTGCCAAAAGGCACCTGAAGGACTCTCAGATCATGAGAAACAAAATTCTCTGGTCTGATGAAACAAAGATTGAACTCTTTGGCCTGACTGGCAAGCGTCATGTCTGGAGGAATCCAGGCAATGCTCATCACCTGGCAAATACCATCCCTAAGTGAAGCATGGTGGTGGCAGCATTATGCTGTGGGGATGTTTTTGAGCGGCAGGAACTGGGAGACTAGTCAGGATCAAGGGAAAGATGAATGCAGCAATGTACAGAGACATCCTTGATGAAAACCTGCTCCAGAGCGCTCTGGACCTCAGACTGGGGCAAAGGTTCATCTTCCAACAGGACAACGACCCCAAGCACACAGCCAAGATAACAAAGGAGTGGCTACGGGACAACTCTGTGAATGTCCTTGAGTGGCCCAGACTTGAACCCGATTGAGCATCGAGATCTGAAAAAAATCCAACCTGATGGATCTTGAGAGGTCCTGTAAAGAAGAATGGGAGAAACTGCCCAAAAATAGGTGTGCCAAGCTGGTAGCATCTTACACAATAAGACTTGAGGCTGTAATTGGTGCCAAAGATGCTTCAACAAAGTATTATGCAAAGGCCGTGATTTTATTTCGTTTTTTATTTTTAATAAATTTCCAAAGATTTCAAACAAACTTCTTTCACATTGTCATTATGGGGTATTGTTTATAGAATTTTGAGGAAAATAATTAATTTAATCCATTTTGGAATAAGGCTGTAACATAACAAAATGTGGAAAAAGTGAAGCGCTGAGAATACATTCCGGATGCACTGTATATCGCTGACTGATATATTATTGGCCGATAACCAGGAAAATCAAAATATTATGACAATGCAGATAATGAATTACCGCTGATCATGCGTTACGTATATTTGCTTGCAGTTGAGAATCTCTGACAGCCTGCGGCTTCTTTCCTTCAGGCAGGGACTCGGGGAGCCTCAAGCGACAGTGCGCGTTTACAATGTTTTGCGGCAGGTTTTATTTATTTGCCGTAAGTAACGACATGCCATTTCCCAATTAGGGCTGGTCGGTTTTTCAGATTAATTAGAATTTGTATTTTGACATTATATTTTTTTAAATTGAAAAAGACATTTTGCTAAAAATATTGCAAATGCAATAGTTAGATACGTTGTAAATCACCCAAAGGCTGCACAAAAATTCATAGCGCTTGTCTTAATGCAGCTCCTGATGCATAATGAGGCCTAATTTCTTTAACTTCTGTAATAGTTAGGTAATACATTTTTGCACCTCGACAAGGTTAAAACAACTGCATATTTGTCAGTATATCCACCTTATTTTCATTTTCAGAAGACAAAACTCCTGGACATACTGACCAAAGTGATAAGCAAATTTGGACTGGACAGCTCCTGTAACGAAGCAAAAAAGTTCTACTTTATAAAGAGCATTCTATGTGCTGGTTTGGGAAACATGTGCTACCCTATCGTAAAATAATGAGCGACATCAGTTAAGATGATTGTTAAAACTTAAGTTGCTTATTGTTTATTAAGATGCTCTTAGCTCTATAGGATAAATCCAGAGCACTCGTAAATCTACAAGCATTTTCAAGTCCTAAAGTTATGATGGCTTTGGGAAACAGGAGGCACAACTAAGATGAATCGTAAAATGTATTCTACAATCTAGGCTTACGATGCTTTTGTGAAACAAGGCCCCAAACTGCGCATCTGGCCTTCCACATCTCTTACTGTCCTTGTTAGAGCCAGCTGTCCTTTGTCTTTGAAGACTGTAGTAGTGTACACCTTTGAATTAAATCTTCAGGTTTTTGGCAATTTTAAGCATTGTATAGCCTTCATTCCTCAAAACAACGATTGACTGACGAGTTTCTAGAGAAAGCAGTTTCTTTTTTGCAATTTTTGACCTAATATTGACCTTAAGACATAATATTGACCTTAAAACAAACACAAAGACAAAGTTAAGCTTAATTTAAATACCAAATAGCTTTCAGTTGTGTTTGATATAAATGGCAAGTGATTTTCTAGTACCAAATTAGCAATTTATCATGCTTACTCAGTGATAAGGTGTTGGGGCCTCTGGCTGCTGGAAATGGGGCCTCTTTAGATTTGATCAAAAATGACTTTTTATAAATAGTGATGATGCTGTTTTTACATCAGTAGTGTCCTAACTATTCTTTGTGATCAGTTGAATGCCACTTTGGTGAATTAAAGTACCAATTTCCTTTCGAAACAACAAAATCTGTACATTATTCTAATCTTTTGGCCGCCAGTGTGTATACACATACAGAACGCGGCTCGTTATTTTACATAGAGAACATCCGTTTCCAATAACAGCACTTAAGATTGCTCATTATACTTTAGAACTTAAATGCTTCGTTACGGGATCTGTCCAGTCCAATGCTGAAACCATGGCCAATATGTCCAGGAGTTTGTCTTCTCAACATGCCAATACTGCGGAAATACCGACAAGAATGGAAATGATATGTAACCTTGTCGAGACACCAAAAGTTAATGACGATCACAGCATTTAATTAAATAATGATGACTTGGGTAAAATGGGGTTTCATATTATGCTCAACTTTATAGAGATTAATAATAGAAATGCATGTATGTAAACGCATGCAAAGTGAATCATAATAAGGGTCTCTAATGTTGCCAAAGGTTCGTTTCTTTTGCTGGTAACTGAATTCATAAATAAATGAATTCAAAAATAATTTAATCACATTTTTTGACTAAATATTAACCCTAATATTTGGATACATTACAAGGCCTACCAACTCCATTAATAAGTGTCAACAATTTGTTTAGGTTAATAAATTCATTATAAAATGTAACGAAGGGCTAAATAGAAATCAAATATTTTTTTTTTAGATAGATGAGATGAATACTTCTTGCAAATGGACCTCCTACACTATCAAAAGCCTTAATAAAAAGCCTATTTACTTTATCACTTTGGACTAAGATGGATGTAGTCAACAAAAATGACAGGTCAGAGACGTGTATAAAGGTGATTTATAAAAAAAAAAGAAAAAAAAAAAGAGAGAAACAAAATGAAGGTCCATTTCTTGCAAAGGAGCTCTCACACTGTCTGAAATCTCAATATGAAACATATTTACGCTGTCATTTTGGAGTAAAAGGTGTCCAGACTAGAAAAAAAAATGCATGCCCATATCTTTTAAGGGTCCTCCCTCACTATCAGCACAATTTATATGAAGAAAAAAAAAAGAAAAGGAAAATATGCCAAAGGGGAAGAACGACCATTATGCCGGAAGCACTCATGTTCCCTGGTTGTCCACAGTATGAGAGAAAGGTAAAGTTGGTAAAAAGCCAAGCTATGTCTGTACAACATAAGCAGTACTCAGTAAATTTCTAAACTTGTGTATGATACTTTAGGATAGCCGTGCAGATTAAAAACCTGCTGACATTGTAATCTACAGATTGAAGGTTTGTAATGAATGATATCGGTTTCTTCTCTTGTGCCCTGCTTCTTCAATCTTAAAAAAAAAAGGTGCCAAGAAGAACCAAAAAGGGTATTTCGCCATGATGCCATAGAATAACCTTTTTTGGTTCCTCAAAGAACCTTTAAGTGATGGATTCTTTAAAGAACACATCACTGAAAGGTTCTTCGAGGAACAAAAAAAGTTATTCTATGGCATCACAGCAAAACACCCAATGGTTCTTCCTGGCACCTTTATTTTTAAGAGTGTTGGTTTGATACATGTACTCAACCTGGCTTATCCAAACCTCATCATTTGCCAATTAATTGCTCTACAAACTACTCTTGCAGCTTGAAATGCATAATATGCCTGAGCTTGCTATGATGATTGTATATACAAATGTGTGCAGTTGTTTGTTTGTATGCAAGTATGGGTCAAGCTGGATGTAAGAGCATAGTTGAATTGGGTTCTGTAAGAATGTTTCTACTTGTATGGCTGTTTTTAAGAATGTGTCTTGTTGTGGGTGTTACATGTCATAATGTGTGTATTTGTATGACTGTTTGCAAGAATGTGTCTAGTTGCGTGTAAGGTATCTTATTGTATGGTTGTGAGATTTACCTTAATATTCACCTTGATTGTGCAAGGGTAACCACACTAAAGACCATCAAGCTGTTCTAATGCAAGGACACACCATGCTCTGTTTGATATTGTTCTATTATTTAAATTGCAAATAGGAAATTGTGATTGTAATGCAATAAATAGAGAACAGTTTATAAAAAAAATATTTGTATTTTCCGCACAGGCTGAATAAAATATTTTAATGAACACCAACACCTAAAGCTTTTTTTGTTATTATAGTCAAATTCGCTATCCTATCCAGTGAACAGGAGTCAGAAAGCACATCTTTCTGTTCATCCTGCAAATGACCATAATTATCACAATAGGAGTGCACCTAATCGCAGCTGGTTTGACAGTGAAATTCTGAATCGTGGCTGGCTTGATCGGAGTGAACCACCGCTGCACTCGCAGTCTGGTTGCTAGTATAAATATTACACCATGTATACAGAGATTTGGGTTTGTATTGTGTTAAATGTTCATCACATGCTGTTTACCAATATTACAGCTGTTAGAATTTTATTATTCACTCACAAGGATTACTGTAATGACTCATATAAATGGGCACCACACAATTTATGTAAGTGCTGTCATATTTCCCATTAACATCAGCATAAATCTGTAATTTCTGGTTTATGTTACATCCGCCAAAACTTAAATAGCAGTAAGTTTAAATTCCAAGCTTTTAAATGACACCTATTTGTCAAATGAGTAGCATTTTTTAATGAATTAGCTAGCGGTTCATTGTTAAAGGATAAAAAAAAAATAACTTTTTTAAATATTGGTTATTGGTATCTGTAGCAGCCCAAATGAGCTGTGAATTACCGTTAACATATCTGCCCAGAAATTCCATAAAAGTGCATCCCTATAAAATAAATAAATAAATAAAAAAAGACTCAAACATTGATCTGTTCCTCACAAAAATCTATCATATCACTTATAAAGGCATGAATTTATCCACTGGAGCTTTACGGATTACTTTTATGCTGGCTTTGTGCTTTTTGTATATTTAAAGTTCTGGCCAACATTCACTCGCAATGTGAGTACCAACAGAACGGAGATATTCTTCTAAAAATCTTAATTTGTGTTCTGAAAAAGGAAAAAGTCACACACATCTGGGATGGCAAGAGGGTGAGTACAAAATTAGAGAACTATCCTTTTAAAGGAATCGCCACTAGACTAAACTAGGCAATTGTGTTGTGGGTGGTTGCCAGGGTGTTGCTATGCAGTTGTTAGGGTGATTGCTTTCTGGCCCATGTGAAATCCCAATGTCTCTATGATATTCTTGTGTCTAGAAATGGCCATCAATGTATGCGTCTTTTTTACATGTTTTATCATCTGCCAGGCATAAATCTTAAATTCAATTGCTTAGAAAAGTAATAGCACACCTCTCTTTGAACCACATGATCTGAGGTTTCATTCATGATTTCACATAGCAGGACGAGTTGTGCACCAGTTTAGCGATCTGGATTAAAAGGGTCATGACATGAGGAACACATTTTCATTGATCTCTTGTTCTACAAAAACATACTCTTAAGTAACATAACCTCCTCGCTACAAAAAAAAAAAACACTAGTTGAAACCAAGCTGCCAAAACAACGCTCTCTACTTCCTACACATTGTGAGGTCACAATGTGATAGACATTTGCATCTAATCCTCTCCACAACAATGCCTACTTTACCTTATCACATCCATAGCCCTGCCCAATAGCGGTGCGCAGTGAGATAGCAAGCAAAAAGCAGGTAATTCAAAAGCCAATCATAACACTGGGCATTTAGTGTAAAGTCTTAAAGGAGCAGCAGCAAAAAAAAACTGAGAAGGTCTGACTGAGTGAGTGTGGAAAATTATCATGTTCTACAAGTTAAAGAAAATGTTTTTATGCAAACAACTTTACTAACATTATAAGTGAACCTTTATATTATAAGATTATACAAATAAAAAAGGCATGTCATAACCCCTGTAACAGTTTGCTCAAATCTCTGAGCAATTATTAGGAACAGTAACAGTAATGCTTATCCCTAATAGTGGACATACACATAAATATTCACAAAGTAATACACAACGAATATACATTTTACGATAATGCTTTACCTTCATTTCTTTGTCCTGAAAACCCAACTGGTGTTGCTGTCTTCCTCATTTCAGATTCTCTCATCTCAGGCTCACACCTTTGCACAAGACTGGCTCCTTTAGCTGAGGACTCAGTCCCATTTTGCCCACCTTTAACTTCCTGAAGAGTGCCTAGCTGGTTCAGCTGATGCTCATCCAGATTTCGGTCAAATGGCAAAGGCAGGATGTTTAAACCCATCATAAACATATCCTCCAAGAGCATTGCAATCTGCTCATCAGATTCATCTTCTTGGGGAGGGCTTGAAGATAAAGTTGGTACATCCAAAGGCGAAGAGACAGTAATGTGATTTGGAGTATGACGACAAGGGTTATCTGAAGAGGCATGTGTGGAATAATCCGAGGGTGAAATGGGTAGGTCCGTTGGTGGGGTGAGAGTTCCAAGACTTTGACCAAGTAGTACACCAGATGGGCAGTTCTTTAGTTGGAATATTAAGTAAAAAATTATTATGGAGGGAACATAAGAGAACATATTGAAGGGAACTGTTGATGTAGAAAGATAAACTGTGCCTACATCAAGTTAAAGGAATAGTTCACCCGAAAATTTTATTTGTCATAATTTACTCAGTGGAACATAAAAGGAGATGTTTTAATGAACATTACAGCCTGTCTTGTCAATGCAATGGCATGGCAGTAGATAGTGCCTCACTTTAAAGCTTAAGAAAGGACCCAAATGTATTATTAAAGTTGTCCGTGCGGCTCATGCATCATATTACAAGTCTTCTGAAAGCTGAAATTCAAGTCATTTTTCAGCTAAAATCTTGCTGTCCATTCCACTGTAAACAAGTTTCTTCTGGCGGGCGGGGGCCGTTACCGGCTTAGCCCAGGGATGGTGTGAGGCCGGTAACGGCCCCCGCCCCACCAGGATACGGTCTTATTGGAGTCGGTTGTTTGTGAATGCAGCCCAAAGTGGGTGGTAAACTCCAAAGGCTAAATACCGGCACGAGATCGTTAGTCAACAATTATCGTAAGGGAAAGTTGAAAAGAACTTTGAAGAGAGAGTTCAAGAGGGCATACGCACGGAGGATTCAACTTGGTAAGCCCGGTTTGCGGTCGGATCCCCCTTCCCCTTGGGGACCATCATTCGGCTCGGCCTCGTATCGGACAAATCTCCGACGGCACCCCACTGCTCAACCCCTCGGTTTTTGGACCTCCACTCGCGAAGGTCCCTCGGACCCATGGCCGAAGGGGTCAACCAAACCCGTTGTGGCCGGGACCGCCAGAAACCCTGGTGGTCAGCAAACTCTCGAAAAAGTGACATTTTGGGGTAAATACCTGACTTTGGACCCTCCGAGCAGAACGTCGAGCCACCTCATGCCCGCCGAGGCGCACCCTCTCGGCCTCGGCTGGTATGGCGGAGGGTCTGGTTCTTACACCCTCTCCTGTGAATACTTGCGAAAACTCTAATTCATCCAGGTCACACGAAATCACGGGTCGAATCAAGATTTTTGCTGAAAAATGACTTACATTTTGGGTCATTTCACTCTAACATTTTCCAAGTCTTTTAAAAGCATATGATTAGTTTTACACAAACTGCATAGCCTACTTTTATGATACTTTTGGTCCATTTTTTGGTAGGTGAACTAATGCTTCATTAAACGGATAGTTCACCCAAAAACAAAAATTATTTCATCACTCACTCATCCCCATACCATATCAGATGTGTATGACTTTATTTCTTATGCTTAACACAAACAAATATCTTAAGAATTTCTCAGCTCTATTGGTCCATACAAAGTAAGTGAATGGTGACCAGAACACAGAAGGTCCAAAAAGGCAGCATAAAATGTAACGGATTTCAATGGATTTAACCACAGTCATATGGATTACTTTTATGCTGCATTTATGTTTTTTTGGGACCTCTGATCACCATTCACTTGCACTGTATGGACCTTCATCTATGTTCTGCAGATGAAAAAGTCATACACACATGAGGGTAAGCAAATGATGAGAATTTTAATTTTTGGCGATTGATTTTTGGCAAACAATCCCTTTAAATAATGCTACGTTACTAAAACTGACCCATACAGTAAGGGTTTCTGCATATTCTATATAAAATCCAAACTAAGCTCCTTATTTGGCTAAATATTGGCATTAGACATCAGAATGAATCCTTACCGGAGTTCGAGAAGCACACTCTTTCAGTTCATCTGGCTCGCTTTCGCCCTGGACGGAGACAAGGAGATTGCTCTCCCACCGAGTTCCTTTCTTCCTCTTCAGTTTAATCTTTAATTTTAACCTGTCTAATTTGGCCTCTTTTTTGACTTGTGACTTCCAAAGTTTTTGGAAGTCTTTGCCTGAAACATTTCTGCATCTTTCCACCGCCCCAACTGGGTTCAATTTGGTCCCGTCAGCCTTCAAGGGCTTGTTCTGATTTTGTTGCCAAGTTTGTATGTTTAATTGGCTTCCTCTTTTTGGCATTTCCCGCCTCTTATTAGCCTTTGTTTTAAGATGGTTTAATACTGATGCGTCTGCCATGTCAGTGCGAGGAGAAACAGTGATGTCACCGATGCATTTAAAACCTCTAGTTGGACTAGCTTCATCAAATGACAGCGTTGGTGGTAAATCGGGTTCCAACAAGCCACAAGGTTGCACTAGAGAATCACTATTATTTGCAATATCATAAGTATTGCTCTGCTTCTCCAAAGGCACAGGCACGCTCTCATTTTCCTTTTCACTGTCTTCTGTCTGTACACCAGTCCCTCTCCAGCTTCTCCCAATATCCTCAACTCGTCTTTCAACCCACACTCTCTTTTTCTCAATGTGGTTTCTAAGGCCAAGTCTGTGGGCAGCAGCCATTACTTCTTCATGTTCGCTCTGACTCTCGACCTCCATTTCTCCAGTATACAGGAACCCAACTAGCTTGAGTAGAGCTTGAGATCCTACGGCCTTGAGGCTTATAAGTCTGTTCTGCCCTGCAGGTGGAGCAGGGGAAGTGGAGAAGTCTCTGGAGAAGATGGGACTTAGAGCAGCTAACACACAGCTGTGAGCTGGAACACAGACACCTGAAGAATCGAAGTGAAAAGGGATTTTACATTTTAGGGGAAAAGAGATATCAAACACACCACCAGCAGTTATGTAGCTTGTTGCATCTCACCATCTGTCTGTAGAAGCATGTCACAGAAGATGCTTCCCTGCTGCTGTTTCTGTAGTTCACCAAGCAGGTATGATGCAAAGTCAAGGTGCAGATACTTCCACATTCTGGCAGCTACAACTTGAGACTAAAACACATTTTGAAATGGTTCGAAACAAAAGGTTGTTAAATAGGACACTTCTGAATCGCAAAGAGGTTTTTTTACTTGGATATCTCACTTCATAGCGAATACATTTTCCTAAAAATCTTACCCAAACTGCAATCTACAATTTTAGACCTACAGTTACGAATAACAACATGTTTTACACTGGTTTTATAAGTACTTGCACATTTACATAAGACAGAGAGACTTATTCTGGTAGTTTGAGCAATGGTATGGTAATTTTAAAATAAATGCAGTGGTATTATTTAGTATTTAAAAAAGAAATACAATAGTTCAGCCATACTGTGGATGGTGGACACACCTTGCAAGGTCACCAACGATGCTGACTTTGATCTCTTTACCAGTGAGCCTGATGTCGCGACGGTTATAAATCGCAAAATCACTGTTTTCAACCTCTGCGTGCACGTAGTTCATTAATGCTTGTAGTATTATCCATAGTGTACTCTAAAATCAATCATTTTACAATTTAACGCCGAACACAGGCAATGTGTAGGGCACGTGCGCCACTGCAATACAAATAAAACGAGCTGCTCGCTACTCTACAAAAGTTTCACCCAATGGAAATATTCAAATGTCAAGGCACGCATCAATATATGGTTGTTTTGACTCTTTTTAGGCAAAGGTCAGTCCAAAACCCATATTCTTAAAAAACAAAAACTTACTAATCTAAGAAGTATTTCGTACTCAAGGAAATTAACAGTTCAGTCCACTTCTTCAGAGGGCATCTCCATCAATATAGTTGTCAAATAATACATTACGAGTGTCTCGTCTCACGTGCCACACTAAAGCACAAAAGCAATCAGATTAAACGTTGGAAGGAGGTTTTTCGATGGAAGAGAACGTTCGAGTCGATCTGTGTCTACAAACGTGCTCGTTAAGGGTCTTGCAATTATGACGCACGTGCACTGTTGTCAACGCGTTTGTAACGCGAATTTACAAATATCATTTAGAGCGTCTTCTCATATATTTTGCTTATAAATACTTGCATACAAAGTAGAAAAGTACTATTAATGTCACATTTTTGTGATTTATATTCTTTCA
Organism: Moxostoma hubbsi; assembly: GCA_032164185.1. Classification (NCBI taxonomy): domain Eukaryota; kingdom Metazoa; phylum Chordata; class Actinopteri; order Cypriniformes; family Catostomidae; genus Moxostoma; species Moxostoma hubbsi. Next base: position 15,073,474 of record JAVLUX010000012.1, on the reverse strand, counting down.
TTAGGTAGAATTATTGAAGTATTGCGCTTGACTTCACACAGGAGTTAAAGGGATAGTTACATAGAAATACAAAGGGAAAGTTCTAAAAAAAAATAATAATTATAAAATGAAAATTTGGTCATTATTTACTCACTCTCACATCGTTCCAAACGTCATCCTGATTGCCTTCCGTCAAACAAAGTTTCTGAAGTTTAGCAGAACGTCTGAGCTGCTCTTATTTAGCAATTAGAGTGTATGGGGACCAAGGGCTATTTAGCTCTAAAACATGTACTTTTATTGTATCGAACAGAGCAGTATGTATAATGTGCCATCAATCAGGGGTTTTCAAACCTTTTGATGCCAAGTACCCCAAATATGATGATCCCCTTGCAAGGACTCCCTTGCTAAAATACAAGGGCTATACATTATCATGTATGAAGATCTATTTTTTACTGTGATACAAGTAGTAACAGTAATATTATAAATTAAACATGTTTGCAAAATCGAATCATTTGCTTTTATTTTGGTAATGTACTAAATCCATAACATATTCAGTTTAATTTAAATATCTGGAAAATTTCTACTTCATATTAAAGGAATATTCCAGGTTCAATACAAGTTGAACAATCGGCAGCATTTGGTTTAATAATCTTGATTACCACAAAAATAAAATAAAAATAATACAAAAAAATCAAGGTTACAGTGTGGCACTAACAATGGAAGTGAATGGAGCAAATTACTGGAAGGTTTGAAGGCAGACAGTTGAAACTTATAATTGTTTTTTTTTTTTTTTTTTTTTTAAATGTATTTCATTTTAATTTTCCTGTTTAAATGTGTGTATTATTTGAGTTGTAAAGTCATTGAAAACTTTGTTTTAACAGTAGTTTTAATGTTTACGCAGTAAGTCGTCATGGCAACAAAGATGTAAAATTGGATATAACTTCACACCAAAAAAGATTAGTGGAATTATAACTTGCATCACTTTAAACTGTATAGTTCACGTATTGTGGATATACTTTTGAAAGTATTTTTTGAGTATTTTAAAGTGCACTATTGGTCCCATTCATGTCCACTGTAAAGTGCCTCACTGTAATACAGATTTTTGTTTTTCTTAAAGGAGAGCCAAAATTAAATATATTTTTGTGGAACTAACATTTTGCCAGAAGTGAGCTTAACTTGAACCCGGAATATGTATTTAGTTGATGGTGTATCTTTTATTGAATAAAATATTAATGATTAATGTCATGATTTCTGACAAGTCTTTAGATAAGAGAATGAAATGGTAAATTCTTTGAAAACCCCTTTGATAATTCTTTAACTATTAATTTAATATAATTCACAGTTCTGATTTTAAAATAGAGATATATTAGAACATATTAGACCCATTTATCTAAACTGCCATTTCTCTAGTTTATGGACTGTCAAATTTGTAATGTTCAAAATATATGCTTATCTATAGGGGCAATATTTTAAACTCAGGATGTATTTGAATTCTTTTAGATTATTTTTTCCCCAAGAAAAGCATGAGAATAGAACAATATGACAAGACCACACTGTCATTAAATGCACATTTTGAGGTTGGTCAAGTTCTCGTCCCAATAAAGAATCTAGCAACAGCATTCTGAATGAACTGTACTTTATATAGGGAAAAAGAACATCCGCATATCAAGTTTTTATTTTCAAAGGGTTTTAATACAAAATGAATGCCATATTTGAAAAGTCAAATACAAAACCTTCCTTTCCCACTAGCTAAAAATAACTATTCTGACATAAAGTGACCACAAGACCACTTGTCTTGCATTCCAGATGTGCATATTGAGAAATTGAATGTGTATGGTCCTCATTTCTCAGCTGCTGTAAAGATGGCCAACAAATTTCCAATGGAATATTAATCTTACTTGATAACATTATAGTTCTAAAAGTGAATAATTCACCATTTGAACAATTTAATGCACAAAACTTTCAGAAACTTGGAAAATGTATATGTATATATACACACACACACACACACAAAATGGTGGCCAAAAGTTTGGAATAATGTACAGATTTTGCTCTTATAGAAAGAAATTGGTACTTTTATTCACCAAAGTGGAATTCAACTGATCACAATGTATAATCAGGACATTAATAACGTGAAAAATTTCAATTACCTTTTGAAAAAAAGTTCAGAACTCCTTAAACTACTTCAAATATTTCTCATCCAAATATCCTCCACGTGCAGCAATGACAGCATTGCAGATCTTTGGTATTCTAGCTGTCAGTTTGTCCAGATACTCAGGTGACATTTCACCCCACACTTCCTGTAGCACTTGCCATAGATGTGGCTGTCTTGTCGGGCTCTTCTCACACACCTTACAGTCTAGCTGATCCCACAAAAGCTCAATGGGGTTAAGATCCATAACACTCTTTTCCGATTATCTGTTGTCCAATATCTGTTTCTTTGGCCATTCTAACATTTTATTTTTGTTTTTCTGTTTCAAAAGTGGCTTTTTCTTTGCAATTCTTCCCATAATGTCTGCATCCCTGAGTCTTCTCTTTACTGTTGTACATGAAACTGGTGTTGAGCGGGAAGAATTCAATGAAGCTGTCAGCTGAGAACATGTGATGTCTATCTCTTAACCTAGAGACTCCGATGTACTTATCCTCTTGTTTAGTTGTACATCTGGTCCTTCCACATCTCTTTCTGTCCTTGTTAGAGTCAGCTGTCCTTCGTCTTTGAAGACCAAGTTTTTCTTGGCAATTTCAGACATTGTGTGGCCTTCATTCCTCAAAACAATGATTGACTGACGAGTTTCTAGAGAAAGATAATGATTGTTTTTGCCATTTTTTTTTTTTACCTAATATTGATCTTAAGACATGCCAGTATATTGCATACTGTGGCAACTCAAAAACAATGTTAAGCTTCATTTAACAAACAAAATAGCTTACAGCTGTGTTTGATATAATGGCAAGTGATTTTCTAGTACCAAATTAGCAATTTAGCATGATTACTCAAGGATAAGGTGTTGGATTGATCTTTAGATTTGATCAAATATGACTATTCAAATAGTGATGGCGCTGTTTTTTTACATCAGTAATGTCCCAACTATATATTGTGATCAGTTGAATGCCACTTTGGTGAATTAAAGTACCAATTCCCTTTCAAAACAGCAAAATCTGTACATTATTCTAAATTTAAATTTATATATATATAATTTTGTTGCCAAATTACATTTTCAATCCATGAGAGAAAAGTGCAATGTTTAAGACCAAATGTGAAGTGTTGAAATATAGGAATTATGAAATCAAGATCCACTTGTTAATGTTGCAGAGAAACATTGTCAACTGACAGCACAACACAAAGATTTTTTTTTTCCTTTTGTCTTTAATTAAAAGATAGAAACCATAAATGCATTTATTTAAAAAATAAAACTGATTGCATATGCACTCACCCACAACAACCCCCCAAAAAATAAACAAAAGCAGTCCCAATCATAAAATATAGAAAAGGAAAGGCAAGAGGAAAAAAATAATTAACATTAACAAATATTCTCTGGTATATATAGTTCAATGTGCTTTTACATTATCTTATTTTCTTATCAAGCTAGAATTAAAGTCTGAGCTCTGGCTAAATCTTGCTTGAAAGTGATAATGTTTTTATAATTAAAACACTCCGTTTTCTGCCTAAATGATCACTAATGATCGATTGATTCCTCAAACTTATAGGCAAACAGTCTCCGCAATCAGGACTTGTGGCTCATATGGATTTAGTCAACAACCAATCTTCCATTAACTGTCTGTAGTGTCTAAGTACTGGACAAGGCAGAAGGCGAGATTAAAAATGCACTGGGGGGAAAAATAATTCTTAAAAAAAAAAAGTGTCCAAAGCAAAACAACAAAATCCATCGACTCTTAGTGCTAGATTTTCCATTCAGTAAATATCTACAACAGACTTACTGTGCATTTGGAATATGCAGTCTAAGGAACAAGCACTGTACTTATGGATCTCAGGAAAAAACAATGCATAAACATCCTCAAATGTACACTCGTTTACTCTCTACACAGACAGGCACTGGAACCATGAGGCAGAAGGGTGGCCGAATGTCCCTGCGCACTCTACTGGACGCCGCTTATCACAAACACTCATTCACTCACCCACGACACATTTCACTGTTTAGCAAGCGAGGCACTCAAAGTACACAGAGTGGATTTGTGAAACACAGTCATATTTACACATTCATTTATATTCAGACGAAAGTGGAATAGCACGGAGCCCACCAGTAGGGCCTCGACCCACAAAGTTTTGAAAAGTGGGAGCACTAGTCTAAGATCAGGGCTAAAATTTGTCTTGAATTTTAAGGCTCTTCCTAAATCAGCTCTGCTGTGGCTGTTTTACCATGTTTATAAAAAATACAGGGGTTTTCTACAAAGAACAAACCAAAGGGGTGGAAAAAAAAAATCATCTCTCCCACTCTGAAATGCTTTGCAAATACTTCCAAGCTACTACTTGCTTAAGGAGTCACACATTTTGGAGTTTCAGTATTCAGAACCACATGGCTATGTCCCAAATAATGCAACCGTCTTCAGCTACCACTAGAGATCATTCTTGAATGCTACTGGTTTCAAAAAAAGCTCTACTGTAATGCATCAATCAAGGCATGATCATCCATAAAAAACACAAATGAAAAACCTAGCGGGAGTAATGTTGGGTTGAGTGGTCATCTAGTGCTTTTAGAAAACAATGACAAAAAATAGGCCTTATGCCTGTTGCAATGCGACAAGTCATAAAACTTACTGAGATATTCTATATTCATTATTTTTTCGCAGGTCACATTTCATCACTGTGAACCACAAAGCAAGATGTATCAAAATACCAATGGCATTCTATACTAGTGTTCTAATAGATGCATAAGGAATTCTGAAAACAAAACAAAAATAGAAAATGGTTTATAAAGCTGGATAAACTGGGGATGAGACTAAATAGATCTTTTAGTCCCTAGTGTTTCCCTTAGTCCATTATTTCACCAAAATGAAACAAGAAAGCAGTATGGACAAAAATCGAAAAGGAATGGATTCATTCTGTAGTGTCTATTGTAAGTAGTGGCTGTTCTGATCACATTGATCTCAGTGTAAGTTAGTGTGTGTGACAACAAGAGAATGCTGAAAACTATGAAAGGGTTGCTGCAATTAGTGGCTCCAATAAGTGATGAGATAAGAGGCTCAGCAGGGACAGTAGGCAGGAGGAGGAAACTCATGTCGGGTAATGCACACGATCAGTTTTTCTGTGGAGAGAAATAGATATGATGTTTGAGTATAGTATCTTTTTTTGCATGCAGTTTACTAATTACAAGGGAAAATTATTTAATTATGGGTCATCGCTGAATTTTGATGGACATTTGTGCACATAACGCAAAATGCACATCAGCTGGTTAATACATTGAACTGATGATGGATAAAACCCCTAAACATCAGTCATGTGACCACGGGGTGGACAAGAGGGGAAGAGATCAGTGTTGGGGAGTAACAAACTGAAACTAGCAACTTTTGGTTTTAGCTACTAACTTAAAAGGTGCACGCAGTATTTTTTTCCTCATTTAAAAAAATGTACTTCTTAAGAAATTAATAGTAATTTTGAAACATATGTATAAAATCATGACCACTCATGAGATGATGAGTTCAGTCTTATCAGTAACCTTATAAATGCTCTTATTATACATGGAGGGTCTCCTCATTGGGGCAGCCATGTTAGGATCACATGACCAGCTGAATACCACTCATGCAGACTTAATCTCAGAAACAACCCTGTTATTGGACACTTTCATTCATGGATTAAATTAATCATGGTTTACTGTGTATAGTGACTTTCTACAATAGCATCCGTAACTGAAAACTACTGTGTTTGAATGATGCTGCATCCAGACAAGTAGGGTCAGTGTAAGCCGTATTTCGACATACTTCAAAAAAAAAAACGACCGAGTGCACCTTTAACAACATTTTTTTCACTGTGCTTTTCTAGTTACAAGCTACATTTTTCAACAGTTTGCAGTGTTTGTTTGTTTAACCAGAACACATTTTACCATTATAATATTACATAAGGAATAATTGACGACGGATCATCGAGTTAATATAAATAATGCACACCCCGATGTGGTAATGTGGCCACAACACTCAGGTGTTCACTATTTTATTTTTATAATTTAACGGATCGACGTAAATTACTCCACTTACAGTTATTTATTTTATTAAATGTTTCATTTTATCCCCTTTTCTCTCCAGTTTCGAATGCCCAATTCCCACTACTTGCTAGGTCCTTGTGGTGCGCAGTTGCTCACTTCAATACAGGTGTATGGAGGACAAGTCCTCAGTAAAAGACCCATGACATCTGAGATCATCAATCCGCGGATCTTCTCACGTAGCTTGAGCGCGTTACCACAGACACAGCGCGTGTGGAGGCTTCACACTATTCTCCGCGGCATCCACACACAACTCACCATGTGCCCCACAGAGAGTGAACCACATAATCACGACTACGCGGAGATTGCCCCCATGTGACTTGCCGAGCTAACCAGGTCCCATGCTTAATACATCTTAATATACAGTGCATCCGGAAAATATTCACAGCGCTGACTAGTCTCCCAGTTCCTGCTGCTGAAAACCATCCCCACAGCATGATGCTGCCACCACCATGCTTCACTGTAGGGATGGTATTGGCCAAGTGATGAGCGGTGCCTGGTTTCCTCCAGACATGATGCTTGCCATTCAGGACAAAGAGTTCAATATTTGTTTCATCAGACCAGAGAATTTTATTTCTCATGGTCTGAGAGTCCTTCAGATGCCTTTTGGCAAACTCCAGACAGGCTGTCATGTGTCTTTTACTGAGGAGTGGCTTCCGTCTGGCCACTCTACCATACAGGCCTGATTGGTGGAGTGCTGCAGAGATGGTTGTTCTTCTGGAAGGTTCTCCTCTCTCCACAGAGAAATGCTGGAGCGCTGTCAGAGTGACCATCAGGTTCTTGGTCACCTCCCTGACTAAGGCCCTTCTCCCCCGATCGCTCAGTTTGGCCAGGCAGTCAGCTCTAGCAAGAGTCCTGGTTTTTCCAAACTTCCATTTACTGATGATGGAGGTCACTGTGCTCATTGGGACCTTCAATGCTGCAGACATTTTTCTGTACCCTTCCCCAGATCTGTGCCTCGATACAATCCTGTCTTGGAGGTCTACAGACAATTCTTTGGACATGACTTGGTTTGTGCTCTGACATGCACCGTTAACTGTGGGACCTTATATAGAGAGGTGTGTGCCTTTCCAAATCATGTCCAATCAACTGAATTTACCACAAAGTGACTCCAATCAAGTTGTAGAAACATCTCAAGGATGATCAGTGGAAACAGGATGCACCTGAGCTCAATTTTGAGTGTCATGGCAAAGGCTGTGAATACTTACGTACATGTGATTTTTTGTTTTTGTTTTTTATTTTTAATGAATTTGCAAAGATTTCAAACAAACTTCTTTCACATTGTCATTATGGGGTATTGTTTGTAGAATTTTTAGAAAAATAATGAATTTAATCAATTTTGGAATAAGGCTGTAACATAACAAAATGGGGAAAAAGTGAAGCACTGTTTATTATTGAATTTTTAAATGGTGAAATTTAAATGGGCTGGGTAGCTCGGTGGTAAATACACTGGCTACCACCCCTGGAGTTCGCTAGTTTGAATCCCAGGTGACTCCAGCCAGGTCTCCTAAGCAACCAAATTAGCCTGGTTGCTAGGGAGGGTAGTCTCACATGGAGTAACCTCCACATGGTCACAATGCGGTTTTGTTCTCGTTGGGGTGCGTGGTGAGTTGAGCGTGGATGCCACGACGGATGGTGTGAAGCCTCGTCTCTGCAGGTTGACAGTCTAAGAAGCGGAGGCAGCTGGAATTCGTCCTCCGCCAACCGGATTGAGGCAAATCATTACGCGACCACGAGGACTTTAAAAGCACATTAGAAATTGGGCATGCCAAATTGGGAGAAAAATTGGAAAAGATTGAAAACTAATTAAAATATAACCATGTTAAATTGCATTAATAGTGCTTGCATATTTGGGAATGCAATGTGTTTTTAATTCAATTAGTGCAATTAAACATCTTTTTTGTATCAAAGACATTTGTCATTATTTGTTGTTTATGTCAAATGTTATGCATGAAATAATGTCATAATGGAGTGAAATATTTAGATAAATGCTGCTATTCATCAGTATGTTTTGACTTGATGAACCGCATCAATTGATATAAATTAGGATATTTTAGACTAGTGTATCTCGTCAAGTTGAACGCTTGGTTTAAAGATGTCTTTTAAACAGCATTAAAATAGTTCCCATATTTGATGGGCACTTACTGGCTGTTTTCCTCCCTAATTCATCCATTTATACCAGCATTTAAGCTAAAACTTTTAGATCAAATGTTCTTTTAAATCATGATTAACAAATTCCTTCAAGTGTCTCCAAACTTTTGACTGGTAGAGTATATTTAAAAAGATACTGTGCCCTTTAATAGCTTCAATGATGTTAACTACTTGTAGATCGTTGCTTGTAGTGTAACTACTTGTAGACTACTGGTTTACCTACTGGTACTTTAAATTGGGAGAAGACTGAAAAATAGATTCCCCAACACTGGAGAAGTACAAAAATTAGTCAAACCCATTTACATAAGCATAGAATAACAACATAATAATGTTAATAGGGGTTAGAACCACAAATACAAAGACCAGAACACAAACACTTGAAGCCCATGCAGAAGGTTGACACACATACCATGCGTGCTCATGCACTGAGTGAGGGGGGGAGGGGGAGTGACCTAACCATCATAAGAGTCCAAAAGAGGCAGAGAGCCCCGCCTCTCCCCATACAATCCTCCCTGAGAGTCAGAGACAGAAAGATTTACAGAATAAGAGAAAGACCATTGAAAAATAGAGAGTAATAGGACTGTGGAGAGCATTAGTTGAGGTGGGACACCCTTTTAGTGCAATTAGTGAAATTACAGTAGGTTAACAAGTACTGAATTGCTTGTGAAGTATAGTGAAAACACAAGTTGTTTGTTGTGTGTCAGTGCACACAGGTGGCCGTTTGCTTGAACGTGTTGGTCACCTGAGGTGCATCCCTGTCAGAACGATCCAGAGTGTCGTCTAAAGTGTTTCTCCGTCCTCTCTGGTCTAGAGTCGAGTAAGCATCTAGTAACACAAACACAAAGTTTACATGAGCACAGTGATTTCTGCCTTACCACATATGTAGGTATGCAAATGGTCCAAAATTAACACACCAAGCATCAAATACACATAAATACAATATAAAATGGGGTTTTTGAGCCTCTTTTATTATGACATAAAACAGATGCAATTAGTCTAGTGAAGAAAAGATCAGTGACTGTCATGACTTTTTTTATACCTTAGTCGAAAATTACCACAAATTTAGCATGGACTTCAAAATGTAACTTCATGTGGCAACACATTGTAGTACCACCTGTTTACTCCAGAGGGCACTAAGTGAAATTTCAGCTGTATGAGCAACGCACAGTTTATACAGTGACACGCAACACAAACATACGTTACATTCTTGCATTCAAAACACTTGATGGAGTGCAAATGCGATCTAAGGAATCTCAATTTGTGTTTAAAGATTAAGTATTAAACTATATTTAACTTGACACAGTGACCTAAAAATTGTATGTTTATGAAGCAACACACCCGATACGCTACACAAGCATATCTGACGCAGGTGTAGATTGACGGGTCCTTTAACAAGTCCTCATAATAAATCTCCAACTGATTGACAAATTCACTTGTGAAATGGATTGCTGTGAACTGTATGCCAATGATTATGTTCAATAATATGGTAATAAACAATACATTGTATTCTAAAGCCGCTTTTTATATGGCCTTATCAATGATTAACTCTTCTGCTACAGGAATGTAAAGCATTTTAATTATCCATCTATCCATCTATCTATCTATATATTATTTTTTTTATTTTAAATATTTAAAGATAACGGATTGGGCAGCGGTTAAGGCTCTGGGTTATTGACCAGAAGGTCGGGGGTTCAAGCCCCAACACCGCCAAGACACCACTGTTGGGCCCTTGACCCTATCTGCTCCAGGGGCGCTGTATCATGGCTGACCCTGCACTCTGACCCCAGCTTAGCTGGGATATGTGAAAAATAAATAATTTTACTGTATATATACAGAAATGTATATATAATGTGTGACAATTGATCAATTTATTTTATTTATGTATAATTATATATTGGTATAAATATGTATAATCATTATATATTGAGTTATTGTTATATGAGGGGCTTTCTCAGCAAATATTTGTATATGCGATTAATCGCGGTTAATTAATTAGATTAAAAAAAAATTCTTCGATTGACAGCCCTAATACACACACACACACACGTTGTGGCAACAGACATAGCTAATTAGGGTATGTTCAGTAATATGGAGTTGTGGTGGCGTAGTGGGCTAAAGCACATAGCTGGTAATCAGAAGGTTGCTGGTTTAATTCCCACAGCCACCACCATTGTGACCTTGAGCAAGGCACTTAACTCCAGGTTGCTACAGGGGGATTGTACCTGTAATAAGTGCACTAAGTCGCTTTGGATAAAAGCGTCTGCCAAATGCTTAAAATATAAATTATATGAAGTTAAAACAAACAATACTTTTACTTTAAAAGGCACTTTGTGTATTGTCTAAATGCTAAAATATATAATGCTTAGCAATTGCTTGTTTTGAATTTGCTTGTATTTTTTTTGGCACCATTGTGCATGAGAATCCCATTAGATCAGCAGTTACAGAAATATTAAAATCAGTGCCAATGCCACGGTCAAAATCACTTTTTTTCTCCATTCTGATGGTTGCAGTGAACATTAAAGAAAGCTGATTTATAGCTGCGTGATTTTATACATTACACTGTATAAATGGTCCATGAGTGTATATAGTAATTCAAAGTACCATTTAATGGCCAGTATAAAGTACTTTGAGCCAGTTAATTCACAATACACACTCCACAAGCTAGAAGGTAATTTTGGACCCCGGGTACAAACATAAAATTTTGATGGTACATGTTTTTCTTACCTGGTCCCATGTCATTAAGAGGAATCATATCTCGGTCCCTGTCCTGTTTGCCTCCTATCAAAAAACCCAAACAATGTGAGTTCACTGAGACAAAGACCTGTGGACCGCTTGTTAAAATATACTCAGGCTAACTTTTGGATCTATTTGTTGCATAAACACACTAGAGGGCATTCAGCAGGAATGGATTACTTCCTCACCTCTATCTATTAGCGGCAAGGTGCTGTCCTCGTATCCTCCGTTGCTGCGGGTGTTGTTAGGGGGGGTTAGGTTGACCATGAAGTCGGTTTTCTTCCAGCCATCTTTTTCTAGTGTCCGGCGGAGCTCCTTGAAGCCCCACACTATCTGCAGCACTAGCCCAGCACCACGGACCTCTCGATCTGAACGGTTGCTACATGGGGAGAACACAGCATTGCTCAGAAACAAGCAAACAAACGCGACCAGAATTTTCAGAGAAACAGCGACACAACACAAACATACCTGTCTTTGTTGATGAGCACCAGTCTCTCGATGCCCTGGGAGTTGCGCAGGGTTTTGGCCGCCTCCACGCTGGACCCGATCACCTCTGCCATAGTGCTGAGAACAGACACCACCGTCTCCTCTGAGAGCGCACGCGCAGGCTGACTCTGACCACCACCCGGCAGGTTAGCAACCAGGTTAGGCACTGCATGTTTACCTAAACACAAAGAGAGACAGATTGAGGTAAATACATATACAGATCACTGCTAAAGGAATGAGGACACAAATAAAGGGAATATAAGACTTGGCATATTTGATGCAGGTATTATTTTTATCACCGATTAGACTATGCAAGCAATTCTTATTGCAAGTCAAATACTAATCTTGCTTATTCACACCTAGCAGGTCACGGTTGCGAGCGTCAATGGCAAGGTTTCTCAGCGCTCCAGACATGGCTCTGACCACACGATCGTTCCCATGAGATAACAGCTCCGTCATCATTGGCAGGCCATGCTCATGTCGCAGCATTGCTCTAATGTACCGCCCATACTGACAGAGGAAAACAAAAGACAGAGTTATTTAATTACAACTCAAAATGAATTAGTTTGAAATGTGTCTGTTCCATGACTAACATATGCAAACCTGGAACAACTTCACAGCTGCGCAATTACAGAAAATTAAACCACACCCAGGTAATGTGTCATCCTAGTATATGCATTGCAATAGCAGTATAGCACATATCTGTTTATGTTAGCCGTGCAATTCTCCGCATGTACTCACAGTCCAGCGGCCCGCACACAGATTCTGTACGGCTCCAGCTGCGGCTTCTAGAACTGATGGGTTCTTGCTCTCTTTCAGGAGGGAAGTGTACACGCGCACCACCTCTGGCTGGAAAAGCAACTCGTAACCTACAGAACGACACAATCATGACATTTTATCTAATCTATTACCTGACTAAACTTATGATATTGAGGTGACGCAGTACTATTCATAGGCAACAGAAAGTCCATTCAGAACAGTGTGATTGTCTTTGTACCTTTGGCTGGAGTGCTTCTCTTTGGAATGTCAATCGCATCTGAAGTCCCATCATCCTCTTTCTTCCCTAAACACAACAGAATAAATAAGGAACAAGTGAAATAGAGAGAAAGTTTAAATAAAGTGATACAGATTAAAGGGATAGTTCAACCAAAAATGAAAAAGTTATCATCTTTTACTCGCCCTCATGCCATCCAAATGTGTATGACTTTCTTTTGCTAAACACAGACGAAGATTTTTAGAAGAATATTTCAGCGCTGTATGACAATTAAATGCAAATGAATGGTGACCAGAACTTTGAAGCTCCAAAAATCATGAAAAGGCAGCATAAAAGTAATACGTAAGAAGTTAAATCCATATCTTCTGAAGAAATATGACGGGTGTGCGTATATTTTTTCACTAGATCTCTTTCACATTCTTCTTGTGTTTCTGGTGATTCACATTCTTTGTGCATACCACCACCTACTGGGCAGGGAGATTTAAATATCAAACTGTTTCTAACTCACACATATATCACTTCTGAAGACACTGATTTATCCACTGGAGTTGTATGGATTACTTTTATGCTGTATTTCTGTGCTTTTTGGAGATTTACATTTCTGATGACATTCACTTGCATTTTATGGACCTACAGAGCTGAAATATTCTTCTAAAAATCTTTGTGTTCTGGAGAAGAAATAAAATCATACATCTGGGATGGCATGAGTAAATGATGAGAATTTAAATTTTTGGTGAACTTTCTCTTTAATAAACAATATAAAAAACATTTTACTTCACATTTTAGTGATACTATATGACATTTAAAAGCATTTCTTTGAAGAAAAACACCTTCATATTAGACTACAAAATTGTGATCACTGCCATTCTATAGGCATTTAATTGGTGTGAATAACGCATTCCAACATAAAAGGAAAACATATAAAAGGGGGATTTTCTTCAAACAATAGATGGTTTTCTTCAGACAGAGTTATGACAGAAGCCATTTATTCCCCATTAGAAAAAAAAACCCTACAGGGCATGTTGATTAGACTGATGACTTCATTCAGATGGCAAGTTTATACAGAATTATGTGCAAGACATAGTGCAAGTAAATACACAGGAAAAACAAATCAAACATTTGTTCTTAAATAGGTCTATGTGATTAAAGACTAAGATGAGGTGTGGATTCATCAGAAGTGAGGTGCACTGGCGCCCTCTCGTGGTTACAGGTGAAATGTAAATAACGCCAATAGATTTAAAGGGCCTCAGTCACCCAATCAGTCGCTGAGTAAATGGACCTTAGTCAGGAAAGATGTCATATGACTCATTTGGTCTTTTTGAGTCAAATGAAATATTTCATTTCATTCGGCAAAAAGGAAATACCCTAGAAGATAGCATAATTTTGTTGCCAACTTTTTAAAATGGCTTGTGTGTCAATAAAACCCTTTAAATGCTGTCAAGGTTGGCAGGTCACTAGGCTTTGAAACAAAGCTTTAAAATTTCCATGTCCAGTGACATAATCTGATACTTCTTTCTGGTTCAATCCATTTCATTCTGCTCAATAACAACATTGTCTGTGTGACTGGTGCCATTATGTCTTCTTACTTTACAAACATAATGCAGCTATTCAAATGGATGTCAAATGGTATGGGAAATAATTTTCTTGTCCCCTAAAGCAGGAGGCTCACAGGAAAAAGTAAAAAAAAAAAAAAAATATATATATATAAAAAAAAAATATTATATATATATATATATATAGCTATATATATATATATATATATATATAGCTATATATATATATATATATATATATATATATATATATAGCCCATATTAAAATTAATAGTTTAACATTACCGAATTAAACATTACAGTTTCGTTCTGCTTTCTAAAATCTATGGAAATAATAAGTTGATCGTGATTTTGGAGGTTGCAAGGCCATATTCTCAGTAAAGCTGCTTTGGAATAATTTTAATTATGTTTAATTATAATTATAATATTAATTACAAAATATATTGTTCCTCTTAAGGTTTATATTCAAATATTAATAGTCAAAATAGGGGGCCTGGGTAGCTCAGTGAGTAAAGACGCTGACTATCACCCATGGAGCTTGCAAGTTTGAATCCCAGGGTGTGCTGAGTGACTCCAGCCAGGTCTCCCAAGCAACCAAATTAGCCCTGTTGCTTCTATTCAATTAATTCTTTAATAATTTGTCCCTTGCAAGAGGATAATCATATCTGGGGGTCCTAGGCATCAAGAAAGTTTGAAAACCCCTTGCGCAAAAGCACCATTAGAACCCCATTTCAGATCCATTTTCTGAACATGAACCTAAAACGGGCATTAGAAGTTATAACGTGGTAAAACAAAAACTATTCGTGAAAGCAAGCAAAGCTTTTTCTAAAGCAAAGAAAATTAAGAGAAAAGCTTACCTTTAGAAAACCACTCGTCTGTAACAGGATAAAAAGATGCAAGGAAAAACAGCAGAAGAGACCGATGAGAAAATACAGAAGAAAATGAGAGAGGAAAGGACAGTTTTTTAGATATAAAAAAAATTGCAATAGTGCCCCAGCCACCATTAAAACAACCAGGCAACAAATCCAAAAAGCACACATCCATGTTTAAAATTCATGCAAGACTCATCTCTTTCTCGTGTAAACAACACTGATCTGGCAAGTATCAAACTCACAGAATTAACATACTTCAAATTGTGTACTATGATTTAAGGACATGGAATAAACACGGCCACTTTACCACTTTGTTTACACAACACAGAGATTACAGTGGAATGCAAAGATAGCAAGTTAACTTAATGTAATTGGCTATGCCCCATGGCCAGTGCCTGTTTTTCTTTAAATGACTCACACACCTTTGCCCTTTCGGGAGCTGAAGCAACCGCCCTTTTGGGAAGAAGGGACGGGGCCTTGGTTGATGGGCATCGTCTCCTGGTAGCGCTCACAGCCTGGAATCTCCCGGTGCACATGATAGGACAGATTCCTCAGCAGACACACGCTGTTCTCTATCAGCTGCAAAGACAGATATAATAAACCATTTATTATTATTAGTTTTTAATAATAATGACTTTGTAGGAGACTGAAGCATCACAACTGACATTACCAAATGCTAAAAGTTGATAATCAAAGAGCAAAGACTGACCCCTTTTGGTTCATGTACATGTCTATTTGTTATGTGATTACATCTGAAAGACTTTTATAGTAGTTTGCTCAACTGCTAAACTTCTATAAGATGTTTTCTCTCTGATGTCAATACAATATTCAGCAGGTGTCTTTGAGACATTCATGATTTAGAATGATTGTAAATCTGATCTTAAGATGTTTAGCAGATGTTAATAAGAATTTGATGCTTTCCAGATGAAACAAACATCTGGAATCCCAATAATCTACATTAGAAAATTTAGAATTTACAGACTGCCCTCTTTATTCCAATTCCATTGTTTGTTTTTATTTCCAGCATTACAGCGTTTCCACAGATTACAGAGTGTAACGTCGTCATGACATCATAGTTGCAATAACTTCACACAAGATTAGTAAGCGACTTTTATCACACTAAAGTCATGTTAATGCATATAATGTATACGTGTATATTTGAAACCGTGTGTATTTTAATCTTTATAGTCTGGCCCCATTCACTTCCATTGAAAACGTGTTTAATTTTTTTTTTTTCAATTCTGTTTGGGTGCTGCTAGAGATGCTGAAATTTCACACTTAAGCTTTAATAATTATGTTAGTAGCTATTTTTATATTATATTTATTTTGGGTCAAGAACATACACACACAAAGTCAGAAGTTTACAACTTAGGTTGAAGTCATTATAACTCTTTGTTAAAAAAAAAACAAACAAAAAAAAAACACAGAATCAAATAATAACAAAATGAAGCTCCATCCCCCAGACTCTGAATTAACAGTGAGTAATACAATGACGCCTCATGATCTTTTCTAAAAGGCAGTAATGACCACTCCCAGAGTGTTTGGCCCTTTAGGGGGGTGTATGCTACTCCCCAAAATAGTACAGAGCAGGTGGTGCAGCTGTAAATACCTAATAAAACTAATTTAACCACTCCACAGATTTCATATTAACAAACTATAGTTTTGGCAAGTCATTTAGGACATCTAATAAGTAATGTTTCCAACAATTGTTTACACTCAGATTGTTTTACTTTTAATTGACTATATCACAATTCCAGTGGGTCAGAAGTTTACATACACCAAGTTAACTGTGCCTTTAAACAGCTTGGAAAATTCCAAAAAAGTCCACAAGTCTGGTTCATCCTTGGCCGCAATTTCCAAATGCCTAAAAGGTACTCATCTGTACAAACAATAGTACACAAGTATAAACATCATGGGACCACGCAGCCATCATACCACTCCGGGATGAACGTAGTTTGGTGTGAAAAGTGTAACTCAATCCCAGACTCTATCCCAAACAGCAAAGGACCTTGTGAAGGTGCTGGATGAAACCGGTAGACAAGTATCTATATCCACAGTAAAACGAGTCCTATAGTGACATAACCCGAAAGGCTGCTCAGCAAGGAAGAATCCATTGCTCCAAAACCACCATAAAAAAAGCCAGACTACAGTTTGAAAGTGCAAATGGGGACAAATATCTTACTTTTTGGAGAAATGTCCTCTGGTCTTTTTTTTTTTTTAACTGTTTGGCCATAATGACCAACGTTATGTTTGGAAGAAAAAGGGTGAGGCTTGCACGCCAATGAACACCATCACAACCGTGAAGCATGGGGGAGGCAGAATCATGCTTTGCTGCAGAAGGGACTGGTGCGCTTCACAAAAAATATGGCACCATGAGGAAGGAAAATTATGTGGATATATTGAAGCAATATCTCAAGACATCAGACAGGAAGTTAAAGCTCGGTCACAAATGGGTCTTCCAAAAAGTTATGGAGAAAGTGGTTGCTGCTCAGCTTCTCTCCCATTTGGCCACACACGATCTCTTTGAGTGTTTTCAATCTGGTTTTCATCCTCTACACAGCACTGAGACTGCCCTCAGATTTGTAACAATCTACTGATGGCGGGCTCTGGAGCCATCAATATCCTGGTCCTTTTAGACATCACCTCTGCTTTTAAAGCTCTCTCTCTCATAGCATACTCATTGCTAGGCTCTCTGCAATTGGCATCTCTAGCACTGCTCTGTCCTGGTTAATTTCTAACCTCTCCGGCCACCAACACTACATTTCTATACATCAGTTTAAATCTAATACTGTTCCTGTTTATCAAGGTGTCCTCCAGGGTTCTGTACTTGGTCCTTTGCTCTTCATCATCTGTATGCTTCCCCTAGGTCACACATTTAGCCACCATGGCCTCAATTTTCACTGCTATGATGACGACACTCAACTTTATATCAGCTCCAAGTACACTGCCCCCTTCCCCACAAGTTCCTTATCAGAATGTATTAAAGGACATCAACTCATGGAAGACCAGTAACATTCTAAAACTCAACACTGATAAAGCTGATGTACTGATAGTTGGGTGTCCAAGTGTTTTATCTCATCGCCCTGATCAGTTGGACGATATAAATGGTGTCCTGGTCAGACCCTCTGCTGTTCTTCGTAACCTTGGCATTATCATTGACCCCACACTCGCTTTCCACACTCACATCTCTCTCACAAAAACTGCTTTCTATCATCTACGTAACATTGCACGACACCCCAATCTTGGCACCAAAGATGCAGAAACTCTTGTTCACACCTTTATTAATTCTCAACTTTACTATTGTAATGCCCTCTTTTCCGACCTTCTGATTAAAACAATAAACAAACTATAATACATCTAGATTTCAGCAGCTATTGTTCTCACATACTCAAAGAAATCCTCTCACATCACTCCCATTCTTTGTAGGCTACACTGGCTGCCTGTCTCATATTGTACCAATACAAAATTCTCCTTAAAACATTCAAAGCTTTACATGGTCTTGCCCCCCCATACGTCACTGATCTTTTCCACCACTACAGCCCACACCGCTCACTCAGGTCATCTGATTTGGGCCTACCATTCATTCCACATTGCAAGCTGACCTCATTAGGTGGTAGGGCTTATTGCACACTTGCCCCTTCGCTTTGGAACTCTATTCATCAGTCCCTACGTGATCTCACATCCATACATGATTTCAAAATCAATACAAAACATCTCTTTGCCCTATGCTTCTCTGACTCTTAAATTGCTTTATTTAATGAATTGTTTTGGTGATACTTAATGTTTACTCTCATCCTGTAAAGCGGCCTTGAGTTTGAAGAAAGTTGCTATATAAAATAAATGTATTATTATTAAATGGGCAATGACACAAAGCATACCTCCAACATTGTGACAAAATGGCTTAAGGACAACAAAGTCATGGTATTGGTTGTGGCTGTCACAAAGCCTGACCTCAATCCGATAGAACATTTGGGCAGAACTGAAGCAGCGTGTGCGAGCAAGGAGGCCTGACACACCTGACAGTTACGCCAGTTCTCTCTGGAGGAATGGGCCAAAATTCCAGCATCAAGCTTGTGGAAGGCTAAACAGTTAAACAATTTAACATCAATTTATTGCTCCAAAATACTAACAAAGTATATGTAAACTTCTGACCCACTGGGAATGTGATGAAATAAATAAAAGCTGAAATGAATCATTCTCTCTACAATTTTTTGGACTTTATTTTATGTATTTTTATTTTCTCCCTTTTTCTCCCCAATTTAGAATGCCCAATTCCAAATGCTCTCTTCGTGGCATCCATGCACAACTCACCACGTGCCAGAACGAGAGCAAGAACCACACATTATATAGTGACCATGAGGTCATTACCCCATATGACTCTACCCTCCCTAGTAACCAGGCCAATCGGTTGCTTAGGAGACCTGGCTGGGGCACTCAGCACACCCTGATTCAAACTCGCAACTCCAGGGGTGACAGTCAGCATAAATACACACTGAGCTACACAGGCCCTGACATCTCACATTTTTAAATTAAAAGTAGTGATCCTAACTGACCCAAGACAATTTTACAAAAACTGAGTTGAAATGTATTTGGCTAAGGTGTATGTAAACTTCTGACTTCAACTGCATGTATGTATATATTAGATATAATGAAAATAACTGGTTTTGAATAAGTGTTTCCAAACTTTAATTCAAACAGTTATAATCACATCTAAATATGATTGAAATGTACAATATGCCGTCATAAAAATACTTTGTTCTCCTTCCAGTCTTCCCTAAAATTATCTGCTATTGTGTTTCGAATCTGTGGTAGAAGAGCAGCCCATACGAAGCCACAATTCTTTGTACAAGCAACAATTTGTAAAATTGTAAACTAACAAGTCAAAATTGGTTTCTGCGGCAATCAACATTTTGCTGAAACTAAGTGCTCAAAGCACTAACTAAAACTCAATGGTTACCTTGTTGTCCACATCTTTACAGTTGATCTGTGACTGGACAATATACATGAGAGAGTCGACCAGTCCAGAGCACTCCCTCAGCTTCCTCCTGGCCTCGCTCCGCTCCGAACTCACATTCCTGAAAGAGAAACATCATGTAACTAATTAGGACAGTGCCTCTTTAATGTTTAGCAAACTTTGGCATGCAAAGAAAGTTTTAGCTTCAGGTTATCACCTAAAACTAAAGCAGAAAAGTCAAGGGTGCCGGATGTGAAATTGGGAGTTAAAAGGCAGGCCACTGTTAGCTTTTTTTCTTTTTTTTTTTCTTCATGTAATCATGGTGTAAAACCATTCCTCTGCCTGAACAGAGTGCTTTCTAAAAGCCTAATAAGCAAGTGGGAGATGTGAGGGACAGTATAAAAGAGAAACACTCAAGGGAAATAAGTGGATTTCAAAGATCACATTTCTCTCTTTTGTCCAAACTTTGTCCTGGTTCTTTCAATGTCTCTGAGTTCACACACACATACACAAAGAGCATTTCCTTTGCACTTCCCTCCTTTCTTCCACTTAAAATCAGTTTCCTCACACACATTCTTGACAGGAATTATTTGCCAGCATTAAACCACACCCCTCATCCTTTAATGCATCTTACCATATGAATCTTGAATGTGCAATCCCTTCCAAACACATCCTAATTAGGAAAGTGCAAAACTACACATTCTCAAGGAAGCCCTGAATAATTAGGCTAGTTTCAGTTTCACCTGACCCTGGTCGAACAGGTTTCTTTGGGGAGTTAACATAAGATAAGATGCGTTTGCATTCAAAAACAACAAAATGAAAGAGCGCAGGGGTTTTTAGACGGTCAAAATATTGTGAGATATGACCCAACAGCCAAAGACATTTATCTTAATGTGTATGGCTTTGGCGTGGTGCTTTAAAGGGGATTAACTTAAAGACACTACCTCTCCGAGAGGGTTTTACAGCTAAATAAATTCTACAGGGCAGCACTTTGTCAGCATGCCAATTAAAACACCACCACTAAAAGATATGACAACCAAAAAAATATAAGGGAGATTAGGTTAGTTGTCTCAAAGGCTATATTTCAAAGTACAACTTCGTAAATGTGTCTTTTCACTAGCAGTGGTTTTATATGTTGTTCTCAAACATTACTTCAAAACCCCCTTAAATAAGAATAATTGCTTAATTCTACACTCTGTAGTAAATTTTCATCATATGTCATATCTAATATTCAATAATACTTTTGTTATAGCTCTTGGGTAAACAAGTGAACATTTCAAACCACATTGGATTATATAAAAGCAGTATAGAATCAACTATACTATGAAGGCAAGTCGGGCCATATTGTCACATTTTTACTGGGTATGTTGTCTCGTGTTTTGAAATGTCATAAATGTATACAATTTATCAATTCCAATATTTGTAGGCAAAAACAATGTTCTAATATTTTTGTAAGTAACTTTAATTTTTTTTTTGTTGTTTTGTCAATTGGTTTGTGCCTCAATTGACACTTCGCTAAGCTTCGCCCCCCTTAGTTAAGGTCGCTCGCTCTGACAAGCTCTGCAGAACTCCCCATTGGAATGAATGGGAGATTGCCATGGACTGCACGTTTTTTTGGCAAAATATTCTCTGAATGGATATTATGTGGGCTGGAATGAAGAGTGAAATAGTAATGCACATTTATCTTAAGTTTTTTGTTAAAGAAATTGTTAAATTACAGTCATTTGATTAAAAATGGAGAGACAATTTAATAGCGATTAAGTGAACAGAGTGGTTTTTAATACTTCATAACACTCATTTTGCTGCTGTGAACTGTTTATTTACTAATCACTTTTACTATGACTTGAATTGATACATAAATTAAGGTTAAAGCTAATAACTGAATTTGCCTTGGAGCAAATGTAGGTGTCGTTGCAGATGTTATGTGTTCATTTGTGAATGAGGGCTGACAAAGTTAATAATATGCTCTTCTACAGACTTTTCAAAATATATATAAAAAAAAAATTATAAAAAAATTTGAAAGAAAAACACTGCATGTATCCTCTCTAGGTAACGCGTGTCACTACTACAAATGACCCGGCAACGACAAGTTTGACATTTTTATGGTTATTTTGGTAAAATTGCACTTAAAAGTAGCCAAACACACATTACTTCCATAGGCTCTCATTGGAAAATAGCAAAAGCAATGTCAGAGTAATGCGGCAGAGCAACAGTTGCTAAAACAGGATTGGTCAGAAGCGCTTTTACGGCGGGGCTTAGCGAGGGGCCAATTGTTTTACTTTTTAAATTTAGCTAAAAAGCCTATAAGAGGTGGCTTAATGCAGATGTAGATTTAAAGAGAGGCATAGATTTTATTTTCGTAAATGCTGGGGGTTAAGTGTGGTTTAATAGCAGGTTTCATAGTGACAACTTACCCCATAACTGGGGTTTTTCCTGGGCAAGAAGTGATAATGTTCAATAGTTTTTTGTTGTTGCTTCTAAACAGAAATTGACTTCCAAAAACAAACCTACCCTGAAAAATAGTCACTGGTGTTAAAAGTGTTACTCTAGCCCCAGTCTCCCATGTAAAAGAATATAGATTTAGCAGTCAACCGTCTCTCTTGCAATGTACCTTAAGCAGCCGGCAGTGTTGGTGAGTGCCGTCTCCCACTCCAAGTGTCTGGGTTTGCAGCTCTCCTCTCCCCCTTCGTTCCCCCTCTCCCAGCCTGAGTGTGGAACCATCACCTCATCAGACAGAGCATGCAGCGCGTGGTCCACAATCTCCATCTTTACAGAGTCATGAGATGACAGGTTCCACAGCGTGCCTTACAGAAGACAAGTCGACATCATCATCACTTTAACTACAGTATTTAAGTTCCAAAACATCCTCTGATGACTAAGAGCAAGATCTTTTTGTATACCTGTTATAGTGTCTGTGAGGTCCTGATCCCTTGTCTTCCTCAATAGCCGCACCAGCGCTGGAATTCCATCACAGTTCTTGATGGCTATCTTGTTATCTGGATCTCGTCCGTACGAGATGTTCTTGAGAGCTCCGCATGCCGCGTAATGCACCTCCTTCTTTGGGTTATCAAGCATCGACACCAGGGCTGGGATCCCCTTCATTCGCCTTACTTCTGATTTCACCTGCACAGAAAAAGTGCATAGAGCTTGCGAGTTGTGCAACAGCATAGTGAGGGCCAAACTCAGATTAGGAGATTATTTGTTGACGCTGTATCCTGTCGTACATTGACCGCACCTATAGAGCAGGGGTTCTAGAGCTGATGGAAACAATTGTTTCAGTGATGAATCACGATTCATACTCAAATGATTTGGAATCGATTCTCAAAGGAATCAGAATCGATTCAGAGTTCAGTTTGAATCCCAGTAGAGCAGTGGTGCACACCAAAGATAGATGTAGAAACAAAGACGGGAGTTAAGTGTATACACTAAAGTCAAGTGCACAAACACGACTGTTTGCAGATCAGCAGTATCAACTCATGAACATTTGTGCCCGAATGAAACTACGATCCCAAAATCTTTTCACAAACCCACACACACACACACGGCAACGGGAGTGTTAAGAAGCCAACAAACAACATGAAAGATGAGCGTGCACCCATAATTGCACTGATTTGCACACATGGGGAAAACAGAAGAAAATAATGACGAGGCAGCGGTTCGGGAGATGTCGGTGATGTTTTCATTTAATTACAGACAAAAGTGCGCACACCTGATGATAAAGGTTTTATCTTCTACTCGCAGAGCAAACAGATAGAACAGTGCCTTCGGGACACTAGATACATTTTTTAACAACTCAACAAAAATCAAGCTATTTAAACCGCTTGACTATCACCTATGCAGGTGAGGAGAGGAGAAGCTGACAGCAGATATATCTCTCATCCTGGACCAGCAACTTCCATTTGTGCTTAAAAATGAAAATGAATAGCATGGCATAGATTCATTTTAAATAATAAATACTATTAAATGATTTACAGTGCTTAAAAATAATAATATTATCAGTTGAAGTAATAGTATTCAGTATGTTTTGATGGAGAACCAATATTTTTTTGGTGCTTTTAAGAGATTTTTTAATAAGGTTCTAAAGAAAGAAAACAAGAAACTCTTAAACTATAGAACCATTTATTTAATCTTGTGGATGTTCATAAAAAGTTGAATAATAATAATAATTATATAAAAATTTGTATCTACAATCTATCGTATTTTAAATAAGAGAACTCAAGACCCCCCCTGGAAGTGTGCGGAGGCCCGCAGTGGGTCCCGACCCCTGGTTGAGAACTGCTATAGAGCTTTCTGTGGGAATACAAACTAACCTTATCGTTCTTAAAGGTGAGATGCTGCAAGTAGGCTGCAGCGTTGCTTTTTACAGGGTCCAGGCGATAGTTGAGCATAGCGATGACTTCAGGAAGTTCTGGCTGCCTCCACGAGTTGGGGGCAGGGCCTTTCCGCAGAGTGCTGTCCAACGATGCCATGCTGCCTCTCTCTCCCTGAGCCAATGGGGCTCCGACTCCCCAATAATACATATCACCAGCTCCACTCATATCGCCATCCAGTGTGCCCTCATATGACCTAGACAGATTATTACATGAAGGTGAGTAAAAGGTGACAATTTTCATTTTTGGGTGATCTATCCCTTTAATATAACGGAAAAACACTAACCCTGTCCTGCGTGGGGGTGGGGCATGGAGTGCATGTGCTAGCCGGGGCATTGTGCTATAGTGCATTGGTGTCCCAATGCCATAATCAGGATCATCATATCCCAGGCTCCTCTGATCATCCTCCAGGCCGTAGGGCTCTGGGACGAATCGCTGCAGGACCCCAGTGATCTCCAGAGCACTGCCCATCCGTCCCACCTGAGGCTGAGCTGCGTACGGGTCCAACTGTGGCCGGCTCTGTGCGCGGTAAGCGGAGTCCAGTGTGCGATAGCCATCTACAGGCCTATGGAGTAAGTAACATTGTCAAGAAGAAAACTTTCTTAATTGAAGAGCCATTACTTGGACAATAGTACACATTTAAATTGCTTAAATGTTCTCAACTGGTTTTGCGTCAAGATCCAGTTTGACATGAGGCATGAAATGTTGACCCAACATGGTGCTTTAAAAATGTATAAAAAGGACTTTGAAATCAAACGTGAAATCGATGTCAACCCATATTTCGGTTTTACAGATTAATCGGTGCTGATAGTTGCTTTTGGAACTATTGGTTGTCGGCAAATATCAACACATAGTTTATCATCATTCCTCTGTGATCTGAACAACCAAGGTGATAAAAGTGCCAGTCTAACAAAAGGATTGTACTGTATTAATCTCTGTTCCAGTTTACCAAGTGACAGATGAATTCGTGACAAAATACTATTACGTTTTATAGATCAAACAGCTCTCGACATCACCAAAAGATATGGGAAGCATTTCATCCATTTAAAAGGTGATAAACCTATTCATTTTGACTTCCTAAACATTTTATGAGTTGCATGTCAACAAACTGCTGCACATCTATAACACTGCTGTATAGTTAGTTCCATAAAGTAGGCACCCACCTGTAGCGGTCGTCCATACGAGTTCCTCGACTGAGGCTAGTGTAGGCTTCCGAAGGAGGTCCGCTGCGGTAGTCGTCATAACCGCCTGGGGGTCCATAGTGGTAGTTACGAGGGACTGTAGCAGTGGGGTAGTCCATGGGTCCACCTGGTGGCCTGTACACACGGTCCATCGGGGTGTTATAACTCATGCCGGTGACTGAACCAGTACCGTCCACAGAGAGTGTGTCAGAGACAGAGGGAATGACTGATCGTGTGGTGGTCGTCTTTGTGACCTTCTTGACCTAAGATAGAATACAATAACCAAAGCTCATCAAAACAAACTTTGAAACAGTGAAGATTATCAATGAAAAATGAGAAAAATATCAGCCTGTTCATCAAAAAAAAGCTAGAATATGGCTATATACAGTAAATTATAAAAGTATTTATATTAGTGTTTTTATGGTACCAAAATTTCAATAGTCAGTAACAATACCAGTGTAACTTCACAGTTCTTGATACCAATTTTAGCACCACAGCATAAATATGCTAATAAGACAATGTGCTATTGAACACACCAGTTTAGCCTATTTAAAGTTTTAATGTTCAATTTCAATGCAAATAATAAATTAAAAGATATGCATGTTTCCTTCAAGTGCTTCTCAATCAAGTATGCATTGCTTAAGTGTTTTTAAATAGCACCCTGAAATCTGTTTAACTCTTTACCAAATTATGTTTTCCTTTTTGTTATTTTTTTACTCCATGTTTTAGTTTAATTTAATTTCATCATCATAATTTTGTCTATGAATTCATTCTTAAAACTTTTACAAGTGAAAATAGAATTTTTCAACATTGAAATTCATTTTTTTGCCAAACTTTTATTCAACAACAGTCTTGCTTATATTGCGTAATTATCATCATCACAGTGAATACTAAATTTACAGTTGTAATATATTACAACTATGTAGTCACAATTTCAGGGCTCAAGCTTATATTTTTAAACATGCTTTAATAATAAGGTGTATTTTTTGCCGGAAGCTTCACTTTTCGGATAAACAATTTGCAACACAGAGACTTTTAGATCACGTTTGAAATCTCTTCTCTTTACACAGGCCTTTGAGTCTGACACATGAAATGTAGGACGCATTTCATTATAGAATTATAGATTACTGGTATTTGTGTATGTGGTAATTTTTAAGTGTTATGTTTTAAATGTTATTACTGTGAAGCACTTTGGTTTAAAATATAGTCGTTTTATATGCTATATTAATAAAGTTGAGCTGTGATTTAATTACAGAAATATAGTTCACATGTGCTGCATGGTTCACAGTGGATTAGTGCTCTGCTCAGTCATCTGATACAACGTGAATGATTCTCAATGTCTGTCTGGAGTTTCCAGAGTATGAGCGGTCGGATTTATACATTAATTTAAAGTACGCATCTCTTCCACACCAAGATTGCAGACTTTTGTGGTTTAATAAATCACACTAGGACATGTCACAATTTTATTTAGATTAATTGTCCATTTCAGTGTAAGGAGTAACAGACATATACATATATATATATATATATATATATATATATATGTGTAAAAAATTATTTTTAAGTGCACACAAACTTACTGTAGTCTCAGTGCGGCGTGTTGTGCCATCATCGCTGGTTTCGACTGAAATTACTGGCGGTACCTCATGAGGATCTTCCTCCACCATTACAGACTCAACAATATGACCAGGGTCCAACATCCTGTACTGTAGCATTGATGCACAAACAAAGAACAATAGTGAGCAAAAGCAAAGAACAGGAAGTGTCCAATCACACAAACACAACATCTGGTCACAGAGCATTCGCAGGTGTCAATGACGACACACACTAACAAGTTCCTTCAGAAACAGGAATTCAATAAGCATAAAAGTATGCACTAGAGCGTCTCTCATGGTTAACAAAAATCATGGCCCGGGGGAAGAAACTTTCAGTCCAGTTTGTTGAACGGTCACGGGTCTGTCCTGCGTTTGTGGGTGCAATATTACTCAATTTACAGAATGTTTATATAAAAACATACAGAATTACTCAGAGCATTTATATTTCCCACTCTATTGAAACATCTTGTTTTAAAAACTGTGCTAGTGATGTCATGAGACATTGCTCAGTTGTTTTTACATGCACCACAACATATGTTTTTAATTGTTGGTGTATATAAACAAGCACTAGCTGGACATCGTTTACCATTTGGATGCATTTCTGGCCATCTGCGCCTCTGTGTTTGTGCGGCTAATACCAATGTCACCTGCTTGTGAACCAGTCATAATATGATTCAAGCTTTGTACATTTACATTTATGCATTTGTCAGACGTTTTTATCCAAAGCGACTTACAATGCACTTATTACAGGGACAATCCTGTAATAAGTGCCTTGCTCAAGGAAACAATGGTGGTGGCTGTGGGGATCGAACCAGTGGCCTCCTCATTAACAGTTATGTGCCTTAGCCCATTACACCACCACCACTCCACAAAGGAACTGTTATTGAAGAATTGGTGTGTGTAAACCCTGAAATTAACTTTAGAATATTGTGGAGAGCTTGTTTATTCTCTTCCGATTGGGTTTCAAATATGGCTGAATTTGAGGGGCAGCATGATGTTAGCCAATCAGAACAGTGGCCATTTACATTGAAGTTTAAAGGATACGCTAAAGCCAAAACCGAGCATTTCAGCCCGCGGGCCATAGACAGGGTGGAAAATTCTAACTTATTATTAAACTATGACAGCTTTGGTGCAAAAAAAACTTTGACATTATCAGTGGACCTAAGGGAAGATAATAAAAATAATAAAATAGCATTTTATGGATTTCTGTGATGCATTGAACATTGTGCCACCAAAGGTAATATTTTCAAGCTGGCTAACAAATATTTGTAGGGCTGCAACTAACAATTATTTTGATAATCAATAAATTTTTTATTTATTAATTTGATAAAAAAAAAAAAAAAAACTAATTTATTTTAAAAAGCATAAAATTATTGTATGCTATATGTTGCGTACAAAAGCTTTCAAATATAAATGTTACCATTGCAAAAAATAAATAAAATAATAATTATAATAATAATTTCCAACAGTTTGAAGCAGCATAAAATGATTGTATGCTATATATTGCATACCAAAGCTTTAAAATATAAATGTTACAACTGCATACATAAAAACATTTTGTCCGAAGTTTGGAAGCAACCAAACAAAACAACACTGTTAGAAATGATACGAACAGTTAAACCACATTCCAAGTTTAAACTGGTAGGAGGAAGAATGTTCTGCAGGGACACACACACACACACACACATTCCCTATTTGAACAAAGCACATAACTGTAATGTATTTGCTCTATAAACTTTAGGGACACCGTTACTGTTCAGTTACTGATCTTATCAAATATTTTTCTTGAATTATGTGTAGGATTTATTTACGGAAACAATTAAACCTAAATTTCATGCCCAAAATATTTATCAAACTGCTCCAACTGAGTTTTATAATGCAAACACATTTTTCACTACTATAAAGTGAAGTCACTGACTGAAATTAGTTGTTGATTATCGATTTAATTGATATGTGGCAGCAGTAAATATTCATTCGTCTGTGATTTGTCAAATATTCAGTATTTCAAATTTAAAAAAAAAAACAAAAAAAAAAACTAACTTTTTTAATTTTAACACTATTCAATCGCTTTCCAGCAATAGTAATTTATATACACAAATGTATAGCTACAAATATAATATTTAAACAAAGTAATTCTATTGATGATACAATTTTAATATGCAGAAACAACTATAAGTTGGTATGCTGTGCAAAGCTATGGTTTATTCATTCGTTGCATCTGGTGGTCATTAGGTGAAGTAATTAAAATTGCCACTTTAATGTTTAGCCTAATTCAAAATCTGACAAAAATGTGTTGCTATAAATAGTCATTTATCAAATTTACTGTTGGCACTTGGCAGGGCAAGCGAAGTCTACTTAACACAATGGGCCTTAATGTTGAGCCCTGGACACCACATACTAACCTGTGTCCCGTTTATGTATCCTTCGCTTAATTTGAGCCGTTCTAAATCCACATCACCAGTGACACGCCCGTTCTAGAGAAACAGAGAAAGGGAGAAGGGGAAAGAGAGCATTACGTCAACAAAAAACACGCACAATAATGGAGGGAGGCGACAAAGTGGCCAGTGATCGTGGCGCTGAACAATGCTATATATTCACAGTGACCACATAAATACTGCATGTGCAGTAAAAAAAACTGAATCTTTTGTAATGATTATGTCCATGCAAAGGATGCGTATGGGTAAATGACAAATTACTCAAGTGACTGAAGTTAATGATACCATTATAAAAGAAAAACATGACAGTGTAGCGGAAATGAATGATGAATGAACAAATGCCAGTAATGAGGCAAGGGGATGACTGCTACCAGAGAATATTACTCATGCATTTACATAACAATGGCATGCGGCGCCACTCAAATTCTTTACATGCTCTACCGCGCTGCTGTACTTCTCGCGGTCCACAGAGGGAGCCATGAAGGTTTACGGTAATCTTAGCTGACAGGCGGGTTGTGGGAACCTGTCAGCAGGTAGGAACAGAGCCTGCTCAGCATGTTAATATCAGCACAACTATGTCAACAGAAAGGAGATATGCCTTATAGTGGCGTTCCAAACACCAGTGACCAGCCTCTTATCCCTATATGCATGTATGTGTGTGTGAGAGAGAGAGAGAATATTGTGTACAAATCAGAAAGGATTTTAGAAAGGAATAGTTCTTTCAAAAATTATATATATATATATATATATATTTTTTTTTTTTTTTTTAACTCACCCTCATGTTGTTCCAAACACACGACTTTTTTCCATAAAACAAAAAAGGAGATTTTAGGCAGAAAGTCTCAAATCTCATTTGTGCTTGTGATTCATTCAAACGTGGAGCATCAAGACTTGCAGCACCAGGTTTGGTGTCATCATCAATTGTCACTTGAGCACATTTACACGCACGATTTGACATGACAATGTCTAAGGCCATGCAAATGCCTCAAGGCCATAAACATTTTAATAAAGGAAGGGAAAAAAAAATAAAAATAAATTGCTCATGTAGATTTTTGCCTATTACCCTAATTTTGCATTGCATGTAAACACCTTGACTGCCGTTAACCAGCTAACCCAATGCGCGCAATTGTTGGGCGCATGCCTGTTTGTTTGGACGTCAAAACAAAGAATAATCAGATGAGTTTATTTGGTCTTTCATGTCTTATCACTGCATCAAACCTGGTACGACACACCTTGAAGTGCCACGTTTGAATGTGCGCAAATGAGATTTGAGAGCCAAGGTGGAAGATTTTTTGTCAATAACAACTTACATTTCTGGCTGTTCCTCACACAATGCTATCATGTTGCTTCAGAAGACTTGAAATGTAGTGTAGAGATTGTATGTACTACCTTTATAGAATGTTTATGGTGCTTTCTCATAAACTTTGGTCATTGATTGAAGGAAAAAAACACTCAGATATTTTACAAATCTTGTGTGATCAATGGAAGAAAGAAAGTCACTGTTTTAGAACAACATCCAAAGTGCCAGAATTCTAATTTTGGGTGAACTAACACTTTAAATGTTTGTGAGATGCTTTTTTCTGTTATACTGCATTAGTATGATGCATTTAAGAGACAAGAATGTGTTTGAGTATTTGCTGGAGATCAACCTTTCCATTTTAATACATCACTTGCAAACACAGTCATCGCCTTGGAGGCGTGTCCTCCACTGTGTAACCAATCAGACAAGTCCTCTAATTCAAACAGAGTGCAGTGATTTAAAATTGAGAAGAGCCAGCTGAAAAAGGTCAAGATAATACTTAATGTGTTCATGTTGAGAAACCAAAAGACAGGGCTTTCCAAAATCTTCTTCTAAACACAAGGGAGACTCGACTTACTAAACCGGTTTGTTATCTCTGCGCTCACAGACATCAGCGGAAGGGAGTTTGGGTGTTGAGAAAGTTTCTGTGATAATTGAGACATTCAGCATAAGGACAGTGAAAAAACAAACACAGAATTCCTCTTCATTGAAGAATATTCAATCCACATAGTCAGACAGACAGTTGGTTATTACATATGTACAACATACAGACATGCTTTTGTGAAGACCAATTTGTGGCATTCAAAAAAATTACAAGACATAAAACGTCAAGGTTTGAAGAAGGAATAATGTGATGGGAACACAAACTGGGGGGTACGAAGAACCACCATGCAAGGGAAACTTAAACTTGGTGTGTAAATGATGGTAGCATCAATGATGACATAGAAGAATGCGATTGATACAAGTATAAACAAAACAATGGCAATGAACGCAATGGTGAAAGAAGGGTTAATCGCCATGCTCCTCAAGGTGTCCAAGATTACAACAGATGCAATGGTGCAAAGTGATGCTGTTGTAAGAGATGCAGGGAGGTGGGGCAAGATGACATTTAAGATGAACATGGGGATGAAACATCACAGGGTGATGACGTGGGGAACCCTGCTGCTGCATGATTGGCTGGGAAGGCGTTACCTGCAGGGTGGGGAGGGGGCGGGGAAGGGTTCCGGAGGGCCCCACACTCCTCCTCTCCTCCTCCAGAGCTCGAGTCAGACGCTCAAACTGCATCTCCTGCTCTCGCACGGAGGCCAGGAGAGATGCGGCATTCTCACACTGCTCCATACACACTGAGAGAAAGGAGGACAGGGTTACACTCGCACACACATCATGAGAACGAGTGCTTTACACACTCCACACATCTCCTGAAAACACAAGAGAGAAACATGCCTGCATGCACTCCATGCAGAACAACAGACACTTGTACAGAGAAATGCATAGCCCCATCTAAGATGGTGTGCACTAGGGATGTGTCAGGATGG
This sequence comes from Moxostoma hubbsi, assembly GCA_032164185.1. Taxonomy (NCBI): domain Eukaryota; kingdom Metazoa; phylum Chordata; class Actinopteri; order Cypriniformes; family Catostomidae; genus Moxostoma; species Moxostoma hubbsi. Next base: position 15,041,124 of record JAVLUX010000012.1, on the reverse strand, counting down.
ACGATTAGTTCAGTGTTTCCCCAATCTTGGTCCTGGAGGAACCCCTCACTATACATTTTGGATCTCTCTCAAAACTAACACAGTGGATTCAACTAAACAGCTCATTAGTGGAGGCTCCAAAACCTAAATGGATCCTTTTTGAAACAGAAGTAAACTACAGCAGGGTAATTTTCTATAGCAGTGAATAAGGGAGCACAGCAAATATTTTTGCATTTCCATTTTTCCAACAGCAAAAGAAAAAAAAAAAAAAAAAAAACACTTATACGTTTCCACAATGGTGGATTCCAACAGTCAGAACACAGTAAAATGCCAATTTAGGCTACGTCTACATGAATCCATGAACATTTGAAAATAGCATTTCTGTTTTTGAAACACTCCATCCACACGGAAACAAATTAATATTCTTAAATCCCCTTACTGCACATGCGGGGGAAAGAAATATATATATATATATATTATATATATATATATATATATATATTATATATATATATATATATATATATATATATATATATATATATATATATATATATATATATATATAAAAAAACGCTGTTGCATGGACGGTCTGAAATGCAACTGATGTTTTGTTCCATCACCAAACACCAATTCAATGTTAAGTTCCCATAACATTTGTACATTCACCTTACATTCCTTCAAAGTAAAATGTATTTTTAACAATGCTATCAAAGTCAATATCTTGCACAACAGCACTGCTATAACACATCGAGTGTTTTGGTTGAATGGATCACGTGACTGAATCACATGACAACAATTTTTCCAGTCCACACTACAAAACTAAGACGGCATTTTCAAATGTATCCACTTCTAAGCCTGATTATTGCTCGCCAACAGTTTTGTGGAGATTGCCGACAAAGGCCTGAAATCGTAGGCAAATCAGAGGTCGCACCCGTGAATGACGAACGCAATTATGAACTATCAAAGATGCGATTGAGAAGTGTAGACGCGTTGCCGATATCAGTGAGCTATCTAGGATGTTAAATATCTGGACCTGTCTGCGATTCCAAATCGTGCAATGTAAAACATGTTTTGACTGAATACAACTGCAGCGTTGACCTACAGCCAATTAAAGAGCAAGAAACGGGGCACGGGAAGTTTCAGTTGGAGGAGTCCTGATGTACCTTCAACAGAACATCAGCTAGCATGGCTGCAATATCAAGAAAGTCTCATTAGAACGAAGAAATGGAGGAAACATTAGTGGAACATTGGCAGGAGCACCAGTGCCTATTTGATGTTTCCTCTGGTCTGTACCACAACCGGGTGGAGAAAGAGAAGAGTTGAAGAGAAATTGCCAATTCTCTTGGACAGACAGGTAAGCAAATAGGTCGATTTTTCAGAAGGAGGTATTTTTCATATTGTAACTAATAAAATATATGATTAAAAACATATACATCATATTCTGAAATGGGACTTGAGAGTGGTAACTTCTCAGAGAGGGTTTTCGCAGGCTGACAGCGCACTGAACTTCTGAGAAATTTAGGGTGTTCACACTTGTAGTTCGGTTCTCTTGGTCCGGACCAAAAAAGGAAAATTATACATTTAGTCCTGGTTCACTTAGCATTCACATTGGCATTTTTAAAATTGAACCTAACGATAAGAAACCAAAAGGCATCAGGAAAAAGTCACAACCTGATTGGACAGCTTTTATGAAGTATATTTTTGATGGAACTTGCCGATCAACCAAAAAAATTCTAGCCAAAATGTGCTCGTTGGATTTATATATGTATATATGGAGGTATTTTGACCAGCTGAGAACAAACGAAGAGTTAATAAAATGTGTAAAGCAGTCAAAACAATGCCAGGCATTCCTCCGTTGTACACACAAAGATATGCTACAAGGACAGCTGATGGGCTGTTCTGACGTCAGTACTGAACTGTAATGGGAAACATAGCTCCTATGATGAGAAGTACCAGGTATGCTTGAGGTCATTATTAGGCAAATTGCTTCTGTTTTTGGTCCGTTTAGACGTCTTTGGTCCATGTTGTGTTCATATATCAATTGTACCAGAGTTTATTTGGAAGCAGACAGAGACCTACTTTCAGGCGGTCTCGGTTCGCATGTTTAGTGCGCTACAGTGGAAACAGGATGTACCCGAGCTCAATTGTGAGTGTCATGGCAAAGGCTGTGAATACTTACGTACATGTGATTTTTTCGTTTTTTATTTTTAATAAATTTACAAAGATTTTAAACAAAGTTTTCACGTTGTCATTATGGGATATTGTTTGTAGAATTTTGAGGAGAATAATGAATTTAATCAATTTCGGAATAAGGCTGTAGCACAATAAAATGTGGAAAAGCGAAGTGCTGTGAATTACTTTCCGGATGCACTGTATATTGGCTGAATATCAGTCATGTAACTCACTGATATTTAGCCTTAATATTAGGATATCTGTCATGTGCCTGATTGGATGGCTGAGCAATTTGCAGCATTTTTATATTTTAAGGCCAAAGTATACTTGGTGAGTGTGTGTGTTTGTGGAGTGGGCAGATGAGTGGAGGGAGGACAGTAAGTTGTAATGTATCTTTCAATATACCCTCTGATATTCATTCATGTTTCTTTTTTCATGCTATAAGAGAGAGAGTGCCCTGCTCCGCAGCTAATCACACTTGGTCACAAACAGCATTAAATGCATGAACAAAACCTTTGTGCAGATAAAATTAGACCAGACGGCAGCTTGAAGCTCAAATTTGGCTTGTTTAATGGCCGATTTGGATATATCAAATGATTGATTTCAATGAATGGATAATTCCTCTCAGTTTGAAGCGCACCTTGGACTAAAAAATAAAAGTCCCACATTGAATGATCCAATTATGAAATAAATAACATCAATTAGTATAAAAATATTTTTTCACCACATAGACTATTTTAAGATATCCCACAATAGAGGTGTGATTCTTCACTGCTTTTTATTTAACAGCTTTTTATTTAACAGCCGTTTTAAAAATCATAATGAATCATATTACAAACACTGTCCTTTTACATTCAGTATGAGCTGTGAAGAAAACATGGAACATCCACAAGATTAAATAAATGGTTCTATAGTTTAAGAGAGTATCTCAGTTTCTTTCTTTAGAACCCAAAATATCTCTTAAAAGCACCAAAGAAATATTGGTTCTCCATCAAAACCAGACACAGCCAATGCAGTGGTGTCTGAAGGATCTTCTATGAAAATATTACAATATTTTAGTGTTTATCAATTGAGTGCAGTTGGATATGAATGTTATAAGATGATCTGTTCATTTTGAATCATAATGACAGTGTGTGTGTATATTTATATATATATATATATATATATATATATATATATATACATACATACATACACACACACATACATACATACATATACACATACATACACACACACACACACACACACACCTAAAGGATTATTAGGAACACCTGTTCAATTTCTCATTAATGCAATTATCTAATCAACCAATCACATGGCAGTTGCTTCAATGCATTTAGGGGTGTGGTCCTGGTCAAGACAATCTCCTGAACTCCAAACTGAATGTCAGAATGGGAAAGAAAGGTGATTTAAGCATTTTTGAGTGTGGCATGGTTGTTGGTGCCAGACGGGCCGGTCTGAGTATTTCACAATCTGCTCAGTTACTGGGATTTTCACGCACAACCATTTCTAGGGTTTACAAAGAATGGTGTGAAAAGGGAAAAACATCCAGTATGCGGCAGTCCTGTGGGCGAATATACCTTGTTGATGCTAGAGGTCAGAGGAGAATGGGCCGACTGATTCAAGCTGATAGAAGAGCAACTTTGACTGAAATAACCACTCGTTACAACCGAGGTATGCAGCAAAGCATTTGTGAAGCCACAACACGCACAGCCTTGAGGCGGATGGACTACAACAGCAGAAGACCCCACCGGGTACCACTCATCTCCACTACAAATAGGAAAAAGAGGCTACAATTTGCAAGAGCTCACCAAAATTGGACAGTTGAAGACTGGAAAAATGTTGCCTGGTCTGATGAGTCTCGATTTCTGTTGAGACATTCAGATGGTAGAGTCAGAATTTGGCGTAAACAGAATGAGAACATGGATCCATCATGCCTTGTTACCACTGTGCAGGCTGCTGGTGGTGGTGTAATGGTGTGGGGGATGTTTTCTTGACACACTTTAGGCCCCTTATTGCCAATTGGGCATCGTTTAAATGCCACGGCCTACCTGAGCATTGTTTCTGACCATGTCCATCCCTTTATGGCCACCATGTACCCATCCTCTGATGGCTACTTCCAGCAGGATAATGCACCATGTCACAAAGCTTGAATCATTTCAAATTGGTTTCTTGAACATGACAATGAGTTCACTGTACTAAAATGGCCCCCACAGTCACCAGATCTCAACCCAATAGAGCATCTTTGGGATGTGGTGGAACGGGAGCTTCGTGCCCTGGATGTGCATCCCACAAATCTCCATCAACTGCAAGATGCTATCCTATCAATATGGGCCAACATTTCTAAAGAATGCTTTCAGCACCTTGTTGAATCAATGCCACGTAGAATTAAGGCAGTTCTGAAGGCGAAAGGGGGTGAAACACAGTATTAGTATGGTGTTCCTAATAATCCTTTAGGGGAGTGTGTGTGTAATTTTATATATATATATATATATATATATATATATATATATATATATATATATATATATATATATATATATATATATATATATATATATATATATATATATGGTTTTTTTTTTGGTTTTTTTACATGAAAATTATTTTCAGATTTCTGTACATACAGATATCCAAGTATGGAGGCATAGAAGCCATTGTGACTGACTGAGGAATGATTCTATATGGGGTTCAGGGTTATCTCCAGAGAGAAATTTTTGAAAATGTAAAAAAAGTCTGAATGGACCATTTTTCTATTTTCATTAAAGTGAGAGACTAGTTTTGTCTTTCATCCTTGTCAGAAATGATGACATGACAAGGATGATGACCCATACAGAAAGCAAATTTAAGCAGCATTAAAAGAAACAGACAGGAAAAAAATGGAGAGCAAAGAAATGTGAGAGATAGTGAGAACATAACAGACTGAAAATAAAACCAGGGCTTCATGAGCTGTGAAAAGAGCGCGCGAGTGAGACAGGTGCTAACAAAGCTCTTCAGATGCAGGCGTGAACACGCCGTCACTGCTGAGTGACTGTACACAGAGGAAACCAGACCGGTTTCATTCACACAGAGAGCAGAGTGAATCAGATGCTGTGTGAGAAGAGATCATGTACAGGCAGGCATAACGAGTAAAGACACAAGGAATGAGCCACGGTCTATGCAACTCGAGAATGGCTTCACACAAACTTATTGAAGCTAAAAACTCTGCTGGCCTCTATAGGTCATTTTACTGTTTGACAACTAATACACTAACTCAACGTTTTCATACATAAAATGACACCCCTTACAGAAAGTACAGTGTGCTATGGTGCAGTAATGGTTTTACAGATTCATGTAGTAATCCCCCCAAAAAGGGTACACAGTAAAATACGGTATTATCATTGTATTACTGTGGTAAACAATCCAAAAACATTATACTTTTATATATAAACACATCATGGGGGGCCTAGATAGCTCAGCAAGTAAAGACGCTGACTACCACACCTGGAGTCGCAAGTTCAAATCCAGGGCGTGCGAGTGACTGAATGACTCCAGTCAGGCTTCATAAGCAACCAATTGGCACGGTTGCTACACTGGGTAGAGTCACATTGGGTTAACCTCCTCTTGGTCGCTATAATGTGGTCCTCGCTCTTGGTGGGGTACATGATGTGTTATGCGTGGATGGCGCAGAGAATAGCGTGAGCCTCCACACGTGCTAGGTCTCTGCGGTAATGCACTCAACAAGCCACATATGATGCACAGATTGACGGTCTCTGCCACCATGAGGATTTAAGCGCACATTGGGAATTGGGCAGAAAAATAAAAAAATAAATAAAACAAGGAACTAAATTAGGGATGGCATTTTGGTCATTTTGTCTACTTGAGTACTACAATTACTGTTACAGACTAATTATTCGAGTACTGACATGTACATAACTTTATTAATAATATCATGTCTGACAAACTTTTTGGGCTGCTGCATTGCCTCTTGTTGTTCCACTGTATCGTCTATTCATTATTATACAGTGCTTCCCATTAATTGACTAGACTATGGCGGCCCGCCACAGTCTAATTCGCTCCGCCACGGTCTCGTAATGAACCTAAAACATCTAAAATATTTTTTGCACTTCTTAGTCTCATAATAACATAAAGGTTGCTTTCTCTCGTGCGCCAGTCAGTTCAGTCAGCTCCTCCCCCGCTGCTGTAAACTCACACGCTCACGCTCACACACACACTTGCAGATATCTGCAGTGGATCTGTCTAATGTTATTTGGTTGAGGAGGATGACACATTTTTGAGGTAACTTTTACCAGCCCTCAACATTGCGAGTAAATCACTCGCATATGCGAGTAAATTGCGCATTATGCAAACAAAAAAAAAAACTTGTTATTAGCCAGTGGCAACAAGTAAATATTAACATTTCACTTGCCAGTGATAGATTTGAGTAGTTTCAAAGCACAGAGTCCCTTTTACTAAATAAAAAGCCAAACTCCCGCAAAAATATAAACAAGGTATAAACGTATTAATTTTGTGAATGCAAAGCACTCGTTTCACTTAACAGCCATGTATTGTCAAATATCCATGGTCATTGTGGGTTTATTCACGCAGTGTTAATAACAGGCATTGAGACAGAGGAGATGCCCTGCTCTATTTCTGTGGAGATGACAACATCCAAGAAACAGAATCTCGAAGTCTTCCTTCATGAGAAATAAGGGCTTGTGACTTAATCAGAGAGCCTTAAAATAATGTTTGAAAGCGAAGAATAAGGCAGAAATATTTTACTATTGCATAATATAATACAATATAAAGTAATGTAATACAATATAATGTAATATATAGTTATAAAGTTTGGCTGGGTTACAAAAGCAGCAAAAGAAAACAAGTTACAATCATGATGATAAACAAATTAACGTTAGCATTACTAGGTTAATTGGCATGATGTTACACTGCTTACGGCTTCACTAGCTAGCTATCGTTAGCAGTCTGCGGTAACATAAAAGATTAAAAGCTGAAACTGACATCACTAGTTTGTATGCTGCTTTTTAGAATGGTTAGAGCATGAAATTGTTTGCGCTACAGCAGGTAGTATTTATTCATTGAAAAAAAAAAATCTATATGAACATGGTGTCCAAGTTAAATGAGGTCCTGTGAGAAATTAGTTAGCACCACAGACTCAGTGAAAGCAGGCCTTGGCTCTGTTTTTGAACAGCTGTCAAGTAACCCTGGCTGGGGGTGAAGAGCATCATGTATATGAGGAAGAATTGGCGGCACAGTTTCTCATAATTCAATTTATTTCAAAGTTGCCTACTGCAGCTTTAAGAGCACAAAACTGTTTAGAAGAGCACAACACTAGCCTCTTAATTTTGCTCTCAATGTGCACCAGATGGAAGTATTTAACTTTAAAATTTACATTTTCTTATGGGGGAGCATGCCCCCATACCCCCCTAGAGGGTCGGAGGTCCACCCCCCGTCTCACAAAATCCTGTGGGAAACACGGAATTTGTTATAAAATAATCTGCTACAAAATGTACAAGAGATTGCATAATCAAAATATAACGCATAATATATAACTCAATGAAAGAATGTGCACAACATGCATCTGTTCTTCCTTCAGGTTACCATAGTAATCTTGGTAAGCGCGCGCTCTCTGAACTGTCTATTTCCAAATCGCTGTTGGCTTAACTAGAGTTCAGTTTTGAAGGTGTTGCATTCTGTCAGGGCGGCTGCTGGCCAAAGTGATGCCCTACGGAGGGGGTGGGGTCAAAGTTCTTGCATTAAAGAATAATAAAACATGTTTAGCAAATGTTATGCTGAGACAGTTGTTCAAAGCACGGCTACTTACACTCTTTTCATTATCGTAACTGTAGCATTGCAGTGTCATATATCAGTTTAGTTGCTATGAGACGTCTCTGACAATAGCAACTCAAAAGCACAACATAATCTCAAAATTAAAAAAAGCTCTCTCTTTGAAGCGTTGCATTTACTTGTCAGGTAATAGTTATTGAATTTTTAATTAATTGAAAAGTCACATCATGTTTTTCCAACAAACTTTAAAGAATTAAATGGTACTGCCATGGTAAGTCCATTAAAAAAAATTACAATTAATTATACCATGGTTCATGTTAAAAAAAAAACTTGGAAATACCATGGAAATTACATACCAAGGAACTGAATGAATTCAATATTTATACACCTTGCTATTTACTTATATAGTGCATCAAATAATCAAGGAAAAAATTTAAACAAAACATGGTAATACAATCATACTTTGTGCATTGCATCTCACTACAGCCTTAATAGGCTTTCATTAAATTAAGACAATCTTCCCCTTTCAACTTCAGCTTTGTGCAGGTGAAAAAAAAAACCCTGTGTGCTCTGCATCAAGCTCAGCGTTCAGATCAGCTCTCCGGTAAATTGCTCCAAAGCAAGACTGATGTCATACACGGGAAGCGGGAGTCAACTGATGTTGCAGGTTGAGATTCAAATGGTTCTTTGGTACAGCTGGCTGAGAAAAGACAGCATGAGGACACTAAAGAAGGGTTGCCACGGTGTATGGCGTTACTGGTTTTACTCGGTACAAGGGACAACACCGGTGTGAAATTTTATACCGGGTATATGGATGAAACATTATGAATGAAACTTCCAATACCAAAACAATAGCCTTAAATAAAGAATAGTCACCTAATGAAGAGTTTGCAACCCATGATAAATGAACCTAAATGCTACATTGAAAGCCAAATGTTCCTTACCAGCATATAAAAATCACACAGGCACAAAGTATGCGCATTGACTATCATAATAATAATTATGTTTACATTTATAATTGTTTTTAGATATTAATTTGTATTAGTAATTTTCTGCCTGTTGTCATAGATCCAAAATTACTAATAAAATTTTTGGTTTAAGTTTTTTAAATAAAAGTATTACATTTTCACTGCAAAATCACTAAAGCAAGAATATTCACTGATCCTTCAGTTGACGATGTAAATGGATATGGTGTTTTTTTTATAAAACTATTGTGAACATATTTCTTGCATATGCCCAGCCCTAGGAGGGAACAAAACAAATGTATTCACATACATTCAAAAGTCATTACCCTTCCGAAGCAGCTAAACTGGGTCCTGGGATGAAATGTAATAAAACACCAACAATAAACTCGCAACAACCCACAATAAGTGATGTATTTGCCAGGACAGCAAAATACCCTACCGGTAGTCCACGATGGAGAGAATGCACGGATGAAGCAGATTTGTTGCCAAAGAGATGTTGCTCTTCACAATTGTTGAAAAGCCATCTTTCAATTTTTTTCCAGTTTTATTTGAATTTGTATGTAAAATAAATACAAAATAAAGTTCAAAGTTTTAAATCAAGCTGCCTTGAGTTATTGTGTAGGCTATTGATTGATGAAAATTTCCTCATAGTACCACTTAGTATCCAATCAGCGGCAATACTGGTGTTAGTCGGTTTAAACATGGTCACCGCCCCGGTGTGAAAATTATGATATTGTGGCAAGTCTATAAAGTCGTCATACATGCATATAATCAAGATAAAGGGAACTTACTGGCACAAACTGGAAATCTATGGAACAAAAGAGGTCCAATCATGTGCAATTGGAATCCTCAAGTTTATTACAGTCATTACAAAGTGAAAGAGAAACAAACCCCCAACTACACCTGCCCTCATTCATCAATCATTACTATGCATAGTCAAAACAAATGATAACTCATCCACTGCACAAAACAGCCAAAAGGTAAAAACAAAATTCTAAAACACCAACAAAACAAGTGATCCATGAACAAGTAGTAATACTTGATTAAGCAACCAAATTCCCCCTACGATCGCATGCTAGCACCGACATTTTGTAAAGAAGTAGTTAGAAGTCTTTGATTCTTCTCCTGACATTTTTACATCTGCCAGGCGAGAAACATTCTGCAAAGTCTGATCACTTAAAAATAGGGCTGGTATCAATATTTCCCTATTTGATTCCAATTTTGAATTGATTCTGATATACTTTTATATAAAAGTATATTTCATCTTTAATGTCCGTTTTGCTGACAGATGAGAGTAAACTAATGATTCTCGATACTAATTTTGATACCGCCACAAAATACAATCTTCAAGTTCAAGCAATTATTCAAGACAAGGAAACAGTCAGTAATTAAGATCAAAGAAAAAAAATTCAAGCAATAGATCAGAGTAACAGAATTACTGGTCTTTATTCTGCGATTATGATACTTGGGCTATGGGCTTGGTCCTGATACAGACTGCCAGATTCGATTAGATTCCGATTCAAATGGGTATATTTCTTTTATAATGTTCCTTTTGATCACATAAGAAAGAATTTCTTTCCCAGCTAATTCTGTTTATTATACAGGGGACCTTCTAACGAACATACATTCCGAAAATATTAAATTGAACAATAATATTTTATTAGTTAGTCATCATGTCACATTTTGGCTTTTGAAAAATAACAAAACCACGTATTCAATCAATAAGATATTATATTTCATATTTTCCTCATTACATTATTTTTAAATTGTATAATTTGTACTGTTTAGAACAATTTACATTGATTTGTTGAACATGTGCTAAAACCAGTCTCTAACAAAACTTTCTGTAAAGAGCATCTGCAAATGAGTACATGTGAACGAGAGAGACTCAAATGGCTCTGTCATCCGTGCTATGCATTATTAGAATTAAATGTTCATTATTTTATTTTTTGATCAACAACTGACTCTAGACAACAGAAAGGGTATTAAAAGAAACATTTTAACAGAAAACTCAGCACCTGGTCATAGCATTCTACAACAGTGGACTCTTTATCAGCATACTGAAGCCAAAATCTTGTATGATTTACAAGGATGGATCGACCCTTTTGAAGATTCCAAACATCTGTAACGCAGCCACTGTAAAAAAAAGCACAAACACTACTGGGAATTTCTGGAACTCCCTCTCCTCCTAACGTGGAACCATAGCACAACTACCGTGGATGTCAGAAACTATTTTAAGAAGACCACAAAAGTGTATCAATCCAAGAGTGAAAGAGTATCCCAAAAACAAACAGTGGCTCCTACTATGAATCAAAAGGAAGCGAGCAGGAGCCAAGGCCAAATGTACAAAACAACATAGGAGAGGCTCCGCCCCCGATTTAATGACCACTGTAGCCTCAAATGTTGCAGGCAGCTTACCCAACCTGTAAAAAAAACACACATGACTTGCTCTCTCTCTCTCGTGCCACACCACGAAGTGTGTGTGTGTGAGTGAGAGAGAAAATATTTGCAGCTGTCTGCCTAGTAGTGAACAGAACAATAGGAAATGTGTGTCCACTACAGAGAATCAGTTGAGAGCAGGACAGCGGGTTGTGCATATGTGCTGGTGACTTTGGTTCGGGGGATTGTGGGTGGGATGACTGCATTGTCCTTGAAAGTACACACACACAGCAGTCAGTTTCATCTATGACTGAAACTGTTTTCCACATTTCTCCGACTTCCCTTCCCATAAAGCAAACAGACTCTCGTAGAAAGACGGGAATGGACACACACAAACACACATTCCTGCTTGTATTGTGACATGTCAGATCCTGTCTCGGCTAAATAATGACTGAAAAACACTTCCCATTCTTTTACCTTATATGTCACTCTTTCTCTAAATTCCCTATGACATATGTATGGGGGGGGGGGGGGGGGGGGGGATAAAAATAAAGCCTTTATTTTGGTAATAAAGCAGTCAAACAGTGCTATTTATTGGTATTTTAATAATATTGAATTGTTTAAGATTTTTAAGGTGTGCAGCTCACAAGAGTAGGTACGGATGCAGGGTTTTTATTTTAAGACAGAAAAATTGCTTGTTCTATGTACAGTACAGAGCAACAATCAGGACATCAGGCTAGCTAGCCAAACGAAAGCATCGACTATGGCAAAGCATCAGGAAGAGAAAAAAAAACATAAAAGAAAGAGAAAACATGGGTTTATTTGGTTTTATTTATTTATTATTTAATTAGATTTATTATGATTTAATTTGGTTTCATTGAAGTAATGGACAAAGTGTGAATTGAGCATGAGAATTGTGGTGAAAGACTAACAAATTCAACAAATTAATAAACTTGGTGTGCAATTGAGTGAGATATACAGCAACATATATTCTCCATTTCTTTTCAACATTAACAGATTGGCCGATTACAAGAGATATGACACATTTCAATAGGTTTTACTGCACTCTTTCAATATAGATAATTATTCATGGTTTTTTCATGCAACGTTGGAGATAGAGCATTGTGCCACTCCATTTGAATGTGCAGCAAAAAAGCATTAGAGCATCTAAACAATATTTATTGTTTGTATATTGTGATAAAAATTAATAATTTGAAGACTAAAGTCGTGTTTCTCCAAAACACTTCTTCAGGTTAATATGATGGAACGCACCACATTTGTGCATATGTAGCTAAAGGGAAAACTATATATTATACGGAGCCTATATGCAATGTGGAACAAAGACAACTACAGTATGTTTGTGTTCTCTGGACAGACAATTTAATCTGAGCATATTGCTGTTGGGCGTTTGCAGGAGGAGTCATTCAGGATTTAGAAAGTTAAAATAGGGGTCCCCATTATGGTCTTATATTCTTATGGCTTTGCATTGTACGTAGACATTAGGAAATATTAAATAAACCTAATGAAATAGCCGTGTTCTGTAAATTGGCACTTTTATAGTAATTTAACAATGCATTTGGCGATTTGGAAACAGTTCTCTAGTTTCTCAATTTGATGAAGACGAATGAGAAACACTGAGTGAAAGACAGCAATATATTGTAGTTTTGAATAGCAATAGACCAAAAATAAAGTACTTCCAACACAAGCAGTTTTCTTTTTTAGATGTGATGTCTAGCTGGATATGATTCACAATGAGGAAAATAAATAAGGCCATGTCCAAAACTGAATGCAGCTGACTCACTGCACAGCCAGTTAATGACATAACATGTGTTTTTGTATGAACATACCTCCTAAGGAAACTGGTTTGAGATAGCGGTCAGCATGGGACTGTTTTTTCCCCTCCTGCAAGTTTCTATCAGTGCTCCAGGCTAAAAAATAAATAAATGCTGCTTACATGCCTGCTTTTATAGCGGACAGCTTCGTGCCTAAAAGTGCAGGGCTCAAACACCATAGCAATATTAGTATTGACATTATTGTAGAGGTTTCAACTAGGTCATGTGGAGGAACACTCTCCATATGCGTCAGCTTAGTTCGCAATGTCAAGTGTACTGAGCCTTAAGGGAACCCTCAGTTCTTTGAGCGTTTCATGAAAGACCCGGTTCAAAAGAGTGTTCATGACTCTCTTGCTCCATGTTTGTTGTTGCGTTTGGTGCTGCGAGCTCACCAGAAACAGAATGGTTGAAAAGCGGCACGAGACACACTGGTGCATGCTCCAAAGATGTATTCAATAACTCACAAGATGATATCTGACGAAACCGCATATGAATGCACACAACCCATCTGTCGCCAATGGTGGCTAGATTTTAAATTATAGTCCCAATAAATTTGTGGTCGCATTTGCAACTATTTTAGTCGCAGTCTGGAGCCCCGCTTTACAAGAAAAATTATCACAAAGTGCTTGCTACTTAAAAATACTTAGATATATTTATTGTTACAATTGTGTTGAAGTATTTAATTTGTTGTTTGGCTATTAGACAAGGCAACTCCATGAGCAGGCTAGTATGCTCAGAAAATGTCAAAGCCTGTCTCTCTCCCCCCCCCCCCCTCCCCTCCTCCGTCCTCCCAATTTGGAATGCCCAATTCCCAATGTGCTCCAAGTCCTCGCTGTGGCGTAGTGACACACCTCAATCCGGGTGGAGGAGCACGAATCTCAGCTGCCTACGCGTCTGAGACCATCAACCAGCGCATCTCATCACGTGGCTTGAGAGCCTTACCGTGGAGATATAGCGTGTGTGGAGGCTTCAACCCATCCACCGCGGCATCCACACACAACTCACCACACTGAGTGAACCACATTATAGATGTGGACGTTACAAGGACGTTACCCTGTGTGACTCTACCCTCCCTAGCAACCGGGCCAATTTGGTTGCATAGGAGACCCGGCTGGAGTCACTCAGCATGCCCTAGGATTCGAACTAGTGTACTCAAGGGGTGGTAGCAGCATCTTTAGCACTGAGCTAGCCAGGCCCCCTGTTTTTTTAAGAAAAAAAATTAAGATGTTCTTCAGAAAATATTTGAGAACTTCTTACATTTTCAAGAATTGAACTAACAAAACATTCTTACGAACTTCTTATAATTTATCCTAAGTTTTTCTTAAGAACTTTTTCGTGAATCCGGCCCCAGACCCCAAGGATAACTTTTGTTTACAATCTATGTTGCCATGGAAAATAACTATAACATAACTAACAGCTGAGTGGGGGCTTCAATTGAGGGATAGAATGGGCTTCAGTAGAGACTTTGTAGAAGATTTTGACTTCTATTGTGGTAACAATTTGTTAGTGTTTATTATTTGGGTTAAAATCACTAAATCTGTTCATTAGAATCTATTTTGAAGCATTGTATTCCTCTAATAAAGCAAATATTTTAACTGAATGAAAACTGTACAGACCGTCCACAATCTGCCATTTTTTAAGCTGTTCAGTGTATTTTCCCAAAATGCAATGTCTTACTAAAGATAACTGTGAGTTTGATTTATGCAACCAGCTTTCTATGGCGGCTTTAGCTAGCCAGACTAATAGTTAAATGAAGTCTTAAGTTAATGGCTATGTTTATGCAACCAGCTTGAGCTATACTGCTTGAGGAGGCAGCAATGTACAGGACACCACCAGAGCTCATCTAAGGAGAAAACTGTCATGGGACAACTCTCTAAATAGGCCTGACCTAGAACACCTTGAAACTTGGGCAAAAATCACAAAGCATGATTTAACACCACAGGTACACTAAATCTACAGAGTTTAGCTTGCTTAACTATGTGTCTAAACCAGAAAGAATGTCGTTTGCATTAGCATCAAAGGCATTACATCAATGCATCATCAAGGCCATTTGACATCATTAACGCCAAAACGCTCTCATGACCGACAAATCAAAGGTAGCAATGGCAGTATTAGACATAAGCCACACTAGGCCCAAATAATTCAATTTGTCAGGTGCTTAATCCTTTGCGTCTCTAATGGGATAGCAGAAGTATTAGACAGTTAAGCCTCCAAGCATCCAAACTCTAACCACATAGCACCAATATACAGACAGATCACCAACAACAGCTCGGCTTCAACACGGTTTAAACACATTAAGTAAATAAAGCCTGCTATATAACAGACTCCAGCTGCAGCAGGACGAATATGATCATGTGCATGTGGGAGACAATTCAGACAACAGCTGCTGACTTCTGCTTCAAATATGAGGATTGGGGAAGAACGATGGTAAAGGGATAATGACTTGAGGAATAACATTTTCCTTGATCTTTTCACATTGCACTATAAAAACCTACTGCAAGTTTCAGAACTCAAAACCACATCCTCACTGCAAGAAGAGCATTTGTTGAAACCAAGATGCCAGAAAGACTCATTCTCTACTTCCTCCACACTGTGATGTCACACTGTGGTAGACATTTGCATCTGACCGCCTCAGGAGTGTAGTCCCACAATATGGTGAAATTAACTTTGTATATATGCTTTAAAAATACTAGGCTAATAATTGAAGATTAATTTAATATCTGCTACATAGCTAATGGTAAAACTGTATTTATACACAGTCTATTTTCAACTTGGAACAAAAGACAACTATGTTTGAGATGTCAGGGATCTCGAAATGATCCAATTTTATTCAATTAAATTCAGTTTTCAAAGGGGGTTCCGATGTTCTGCGTGCTCCGATGACGATGTCATAAGATTATCGTATTGCATATTGCATTTTTACACCATATAATGTTCTATGTGAACCTCAGAATAAAGGCATGTCACGACTCTTTTAAGGGAACACAGTGTGCCTTCATACAAACAGATTGAAACGCAAACAGGCATCAGAGGAAAACACCAATATGATACACAAACCACTCCGGTTCATGGCATCTGTAGTACCATTTTACCACACATCACACATGTCTCCCAGTTCCTGCTGACTCAGGCAACACTGAAATGTAAAGAACTATACACCATCAGCACTGGCCTGCCTCTAAACTAATGCTCAGTGAGCTTTGGTTCACACACAGCCAACTGATCCTCAATCAGCTATGTGCTTTCACCCATTATATAGTGCTATAACTGGTTGTGGTTAAAGACTTAAGGGGGACCTATTATGCAAAATTCACTTTTACATGGTGTTTGAACATAAATGTGTGTTGCTGTGTGTGTACACAACCACCCTTTAATGATAAAAACCCACCCAGTCCTTTTTTTTTAATACCCATTAATCCTAATCACGTTTTTACACTATTTTTTTCAGACAGGAGTGTCGTGTTTTAAAACCATGTGTCGGGGTAAAAAGAGCGAGACACCTGCGTTATTTTCAATTTGTTGCGCTGCATGTAGTTCCTATGTAGTCAATCACTGGTCTCTCACACGCACAAATAGCTAATTATTTTTGGTGCACCTGTGAACCTCCTCATGGACTGCTTGGAAAAGGCGTGGAATGCGTGTTATTGTAAGCATTAAGGCTAAATATTAACAATTGCGTGATATAGCGGTGTTAGAATCGTAGATCAAGCAAATTCTGCCAACTTGTCTTGGATTCAAATAACCATTCAGAAACTTCCTGGTTCATTCTCAAAGATACTTCTGACTGAGTCGCTCCCTCATAAGTGTCTGACTCTGGTTCAAACATATTGGGCTGAATACCACTATTTTCGCTGTTAGTCATATTGCTTTTGATGTCTAGTAATCTGAGGCAGAGATATCAAAACTCCACCCTATTCTGGATATGGGGAAGGGAGCACCAGCTCTTAAGCTTTTAAAGACACACACAAAAACAGCTCATTTTTATTCCCACCCAAAAATTGGCATTTCCAACATGGTATAATAAATGATCTGTAGGGTAATTTGAGCTGAAATGTCACGGACAAATTCTGGGGACACCAAAGATTTAAATTACATCTTGTGAAAGGAGGCATAATATGTGCCCTTTAAGAGCAGAAAGGCTGCATTTATTGACCTTTCTGTATGGGCACATCAATCAAGCATTACGCATTAGCCATAACTTCTCATTCAGGCTGCGTATAGCCCAAGCACGAGAGACCCGGAAATGGGAGAGCCGGTGACGTAACGCTTTTTAAATATCAACCTGAGACCGTTACTCCAGGTAAAAAGGGAGGGGCCGCTCGTCCTTTCTCTTCCTTGATTTTGAAAATCCAAAGTACAAGTGAGAGGGAAAGAGGGTGGACGTGCTTTTTTAAAACAACGTTTTAACGTTTGCGTCCTTCCGCGTTTGAAAGACATACCCTGCAATTAACCGGTCACTACCGCGGTCAAATGATTTGGTTACAAGTCATGGAATAGTCGACGATACATTTCCCCTCACGTTTCTGAGTCTTTCTGAACGTATTCGGTGGGCGGGGGCGTTTCAAACCGGCGAGTGTTAACGGGTTCTCTTTTATCAGCCCTGTTAGGTCAATGTAGACGAGTGTGAAAATGTCATACATTCCTGCTTTTGAGGCCTCTTGTTTCTACTCAGAGCCCGAGAAGCATCATGAGTGACACTGACACACGTTGAGTGTCTCATTCCACTCGTGAGGTACAATCTCACACACACACACAGTAACCCACTGTTTCACATGTGTTGTGTGTAAATGAGAGTCACCGTGAACACACTCACATTGAACCGCGCCTTTCCCTTCCCCCACCTACAAATACCAACTCAACAGGTTTCTTAACTTTCTTATAATAATGATTATTGCATATACCGGGATAGTTATCTGACTGAATTTCGCCATCTTAGCAAACCCGAGTCGCGTAAATCGGAGAAACACCGTGAGGCGGAGATAAGTTCAGGTAAACCAATAGTGGAGACACTGCACCTGAACCCCAAAAGACGAGCATCCCGAGCCAATACATAAGTGAAATAAAATCAAGTGAAACAAAATAAGCTATATATCCAACAAAAACAATCCATCCAAACGCCGGATTTGATCATGTGCGACTTAACATTTCCTAGCAACGATTGTTTTAATGATCGGGTGACTTCCGCAAACTCAGGTGTGTTTGTGAGTCTTGACCTGCTTTACTGCAGTGGACACTTCAACCTCAATGCCATTTATTTAGCCACATCAGCATTTCAACCCACGTTAAACCTTCACAAAGCCATCCTGACAACACCTGAACATTAAACCATGAAGTATGTTACAACTGAGAAGATGCAAAATGAAGGGAAATTCCCAATGAGAAGTTTAAAACATTGCATGTCTTTTTCACGCGAGGCACTGAAGCTAATCTACATGTTAACCAGTTGTATCATTTGAAGAAATCACGGTTATAACATAGAAAGAAATAAACAAGCAGCATCTATTAATAAGCACATAAACTCAAAGAAAACCAAATCCCAGTTTTAACCATTAACTTTATCTTTTCTCTATATCCTAGAAATCAACGGACTGCAATCCAGTGTTCACAATGCTTATTTCACCATGCATATCATTTAAGATCATGGAAACGACTAGGCAGAAGATTTAAAACTCAACTTTAAACATTTCTTTCCCAATGATCCACGCAACTAAATGTAACTCGGCGCTGGTGCCTTGTCGCTTAGCACGGCAGCTAACTCCACTAGCCTGCTAATATGGAGAGCTGGCTAACTTTGTTCTGCTCCTAAATTACGAGGCCAAACACGGAAAACTGGAGGACGACAAAAAAGCCAAGAGAGATCACAAACAAACAGAAGAGTTACCATATAGTCTACCTTTGTTTTGGTTTCGTCAAAGTCCTGATGTGAGGTCGTGGCCTATCGAAACGGTCTTCTCTGTGGCCAGTTTCAGATTTTCCAAGCGGTAGGAAGTGATTGTATTTCCAAATGTTTGCTGCTCTATATTCGGGCGTTTCAGCCCCACGCTACGCCAGACGCATCTGCCCCTATTTTAAGAGTTCGTTTTCTGTTGTGTGGCTTGTAACGTGCTTTTACGTTAACAAAGAAAATGCCTGAGATGGACAAATTTAGGCACTCTTAAAAAAACACACGCCAATCTATCTCGCCCTCCTTGTTCACTCCTCTCTTTGGTCGTCGTCCCACGGTGAAGCGTGTGACTCTGACCCCTCCCTGTAAAACTGGAGTTCAGTTCATAAACACCACTGGGCGGGGACACTAGAGCGAGTTATCAACATGCTTCGATATAACGTTGTAAAACAATTCTTCAAATGTTCAAATTCTTCAAATGCAAAAGCGTGTTCTTGACGCACTATAAAATGGCCTACGTTTTTTCAGCGTCTCACACAGGAGTGTCGCGTTTTCAAACCCCGTGTCTGAGTAACAAGAACATAAACTTGTAAAAGACGTCTCGAGACACCTGCGTTCTTTTCAATTCGTTGCGCTGCATGCAGTTCCTATGTAGTCGATCACTGGTCTCTCTCACACACACAAAGAACTATTTTTGGTGCACCTGTGAACCTCATCATGGATTGCTTGAAAACAGCGTGGAATTTGTGTTATTGCAAGCGTTAAGGCGACATACTAACAATTGCGTGATATAGCTGTGTAAGGAATATAGATAAAGCAAATTCGGCCAAATTGCATTGGATTCGTTAAAAGTGCTGTAAGCGATTTTTTTTTTATGAAATGGCAAACAGAAAATGTCCCTATTATTACCTAAAGCTATTAATGAAATAAAATGCCATAGCTAGTGTTGTGAAAGGTGGAAATGATTCTTGGGGCCCCACAACAAATTATAAAGATTTATTTTTTTAGGAAAGGGGCCCAGAGCAATATACAGTAAGGGGGCCCAGAATACCATGCTATGGCACTGATGAAATAGGTGCAATAAAATACCACTAGTTGCTGTATACAGTGAAAAACCAAATTGGCTGTGGTCAGTTTCCTAAAATTGATAATTATTATTATTATTTTGCTTTGTGAAGTTCAAGAACTGTTAAAACCGCTTACTGCACATTTAAGTAGTGAGCAGACAATTCCTGACTGAGTTGACAGCGGTGCATGCTTGTCAAGCCATTTTAATCATGGTGATTGCAAAAGTAATGGGTGAACACAGTGCGACAGAACTGATATTGGGTTTTAAATGACATTATGAACTACTATACAGTACGTTGTTGGTTGAGATTTTACAATTTGGGCTATGCTAACAATTGTGGAGATTCCTTTCATCCTGCTTGGCTAGAATGATTGATGGACATTCATTAGCTTCTGCTACATAGAACTCATACGATGGCATGCAAAGCAGTCATATTAATTTTTAATTTGTTGGTTGAGTCCAATGCATTTCTTTCTCTTCTTCAGAAAACTTCCTTGTGTCATCAGATTCATTCTTAATAAATATGCTTTGTCATCCATCTATGCATTAAAAATAACAGTTCTTAAAATGATTGGGATTTTTTTCTAGATTGACTCAGGATCATTCATATCTGGTGGGTCAGTCAAGCATCGGTCATAGTCACAGTCATCTGATCCTCCTGTGAAGAGTGGGATATGCCGTAACATGGGTATGATGTAACTTTCCCTCCCTTCAAGGGAATCAAACTCAACTGATGCTCACACTGTACTCAAAGACAATCAGGATGGGAGTTTGTGGATCCAAATGCTTAACAGGTGAGTCAGAGTAAGGCTTGCCCATTTTTACTCTCTTTGGGCTTGTTCACGAGCCCTCTGTAGAACACTGTTTAGGTTCATAGGTCACTCCCTTGGCCCTAGGGCACACAAAAAATCTTGGCAGCTATAATGTAGGCTTCTCCACGGTTGTCCATGTGGTTTTGCAAATCAGTGTTATTGAAAGGTCACCTGTCAGATTGCAAATTAAAACTAGCCTCAGCAAGTTAGGGAGAAGTTTCACTGACAGTCGTAGCAGGCTTGTGTCAATGCAGCAACTTACATTCGACCACCCACACTGGTCCTAATTACTTTTACTTTCCCAGTTTTTATCAAATGTTGATTAATATAGAACATTGTACACAAGTCTGTTTAACAGGCATCTTGTGGTATTTTAAGTTTCCTTTTGGTTGACCCATTTGCAATGGATTATTCATTTTATAAACGGTTAATTATGACACAGTTTTACACTGATAGTGCCAATTGCTCACATTATTTATACTATTGGCATTATATCTGTTTCAGTTTTGGGCCCTCAAGTGGTCAGTGTCTTCTGAATAAATCTAGCATTGTTCATTATACCGTCATGTGAAATGCACAAGGAAAACACAAACTATGTTCTCCATGTTGTCTAGAAGACTCTAGACAACATGGAGAAGATCAACAGCCAGCAAAGCCCACGAAAGAATAATAGATAAAAGGTTTTTGGAGGCCTCATGGCAATTCAAGGGTTGTAAGCATTAAATCATCAAAAGTCTCTAGATCATGCAAGGGATCTCTAGATAAGGGGTCGGTTGATACCGATAACTATGGTGGTGGAAAAGGCAGATTTCTAATTAATCGACCGATAGTTTTTAAATTTGATTTATAGAATGTAAATAAAAATATTATTCTTTCCTTACTATGACAGGCACAGACAAAACCTCCTAAATGAAAAAAAATCCCAGATGCAGTTTATTGTTCAACCAAAATTAACCAGAAAAAATTCAGATTGGTGCATAACGTGGGACTTTTAAGAATATACTGTACAAACTCGAGACAGACCGGGGACTCTTCATTTGAAATGATGAAATATTGGCTATTATTGCCATAGCTTTTTGCAGATAACAATAGTTCCAAAAAACAACTATCGGCACTGATTAATCGGTAAAAACAAAATATCAGTCTACCTCCGGATGCTAGCTCAACCTTCACTCCCTCAGTGTTGTCTTGGTAGGAAGTAGTTTTGTCTTCTGAATTCCATCCTCTCTCCACAACATGAATGCAAACTCGTAGGAAAAGGCAGCCACACTGCCGGTGCCATTCCAAAGATATAGGAGCTTATGGGGCCTTCTATAACAGATTGAGGAACACTAAGATGATCTCACAGAAAACAAAACTCATGGCTCCATCTAGTGTCTAACAGAGGACAATACAGTGGGACTTTTCACAGCACTTGAAGGAGGTGATCTCAGATTTGATAGTTAAAAGTTAAAAGAAAGTCTGGTTTTAACTGGTCAGTGCCTCCCAATCTCAGAGAGAAAGTTACAAGAAGAAAGTCCTCTATACCTCGCTTTTACATGTCTAGTGTGAGATAAATAATGGATGCTCACTAATAATTAGTGAGCGTGTCTTATGCTTTTTGTCACACGTCAGTAAGTCAGACATCCAAACTTTAAAGAATGTATAACTAAGTCATATCAGACTGTTCTGATCATGCATATAGTCTTTCTGGGTGATAATATTAAATCATATTTAGTTGTCCATTGTGTGTGGAACATCTGTTTTTAGACTATTTGTAAGGAAACTTTCCCAATTTTAGTGTCTTGCTTCTGTACAAAGATGTGTATTTTCCAAATAAAAAACAACCCCCCCACCCCCCATTTTTTTTAACATGCACACACATAAATCCATTGTAGTCAGGGTGACACCCTGTACTCAGATTAATAAATGCAGAAGTATTTGGAAAGCAGGGCAAATGCTCAAAGTCAATCCACAAGAGAGAGCCAGATGGCCACAAGATTTAATCATAGATTCAACCGGTCAAGACAGATGTAGGTCAGGAATTACTAAGGGCATTATATAGTTTACCTCGACTGGTCTTGCCTAACCTTTCCCAACCTCAAATTTACAAACAGAATGCAATGATGCAAAGCTTCCTTTAATATAGGAGTTCCCAGAGAAGAAATCTTCCATCCACCTGCAGTGCAGTCAGGGATGTTCCATAGCCCACAATCTCAAAATAACCCTTTATAGCACACATAAAACAAAGAATTCACTGTTGTCACTTGTGATTATCTTTGACGGATTGTCAGGTTCATGAACGCGCATACACTTGCACAGGTTCAGTTACCGTACAGCGTGCTAATGGGATTTACAACGCTTCAGCCACGACTGTCATTCTCGTCAATTTGAACAGAAGATGGAGTTGTAAACTGGAATAAATGTCCACGCAAAAACACATCGTACGGAGAACAAATTTAGATTTAGATGTTCTTTTCTGAATTGACTGTATTGTGTCTCGAGACTGGAATGAATATGTCTACACATAATTCAAAATGTTTGTGTTTTATTAGAATTTTAAACCATTTGACGCAAGTTTATCATTAGGCCATCTTGGATATTGTCTGTCTGGTAAGGTATCTGTATCTGTCATATTATCATTTACGTTATCTAAAGTAAGAGGAAATGTGTTGTTTTTGTTAGAGAGATTAGAGCACGCAGACATTGTAATCTGGATTAGTCAACTGTCCACAGAGTGCACACGCGTGTGCCATCACTGAACGAATTCAGTCTTGCCCTAATTTGCATGAACAGAAAATGACATTGGAATAGGCTATATCGTAAAAGCTAAATCAAATATAGGCAACACAACAGGTATATTACAGATATATTTTATCCCAATTTCTTTATACTGACTAAATTGATTGTGCATTTATTAAATGTAGCCTATGTTAACATTTTGCCTGTCTCTTCCCACAGTTGTATAAATCTCAGTCACACATATACTAATGGACAGGTTAAGAGGGTAAAATAGTTAGCGTTTTGAACAAAATTACATTAGAAACCCAGAAGACAGTAGCATATAAAAATTGTAATAACAAACATGCAACTATGCACTGGACCACACAATTAGCACATAATCTATTTAAATGCCTCGTCATGTTTTCAACAGTGGATCTAGAGCTCCCTCCCTTTAGAAGAGCATGCATTCTGAACACGTGGAGGGCTTGTTTTATCTCTAGCACGCATATAATATAACTGGCTTACATCAGT
Source organism: Moxostoma hubbsi (assembly GCA_032164185.1). NCBI lineage: Eukaryota > Metazoa > Chordata > Actinopteri > Cypriniformes > Catostomidae > Moxostoma > Moxostoma hubbsi. Next base: position 15,017,008 of record JAVLUX010000012.1, on the reverse strand, counting down.
CTCTTTCTGATTATAAATGAGCAGGCGGTAAAACACAAAACAAGGAGAACACGATATTAACTTGGAGAGAAGGACATTTCATTCAAGATAGAAATTAAGATTAAGATACGGGGTAAACTAAAAACTGTTCTATCCGAGCGGACAGTTCAAGAGGTGTCGTGGTGTGGATTCAGAAGATGCTGGGATGTGAGGGAGCATCTGGGATGGCGGTGAGATACAAGATGACTCTGGCTACAGGACTTCTCGAGTGCCTGTGTTTTGCTGGCGTTGTGTTTGGCTGGGCATCTCTTGTGTTTGTCCTGAAGACAGATGGCTACTTCAGTGATCTGTGCATCAATGGGACAGATGCTAGTGGAGAACTTAGTGCAGGTGATGTCATTTACAAAGATGTAATTGTAATATATTTCATATAATTTTATTCTAATGTTATATTTCTCAATCCTTTTCTCTTTAGATTGCAGTCAACAGGATGAGACATTTTCCTTGGTATTTACTGTAGCCTCATTTATGAACAACTTTCTCACTCTGCCCAACGGGTTCTTATATGACCACTATGGCACTATGGCAACAAGATTTTTGGCTATGTGAGTTGGTGCTTCCTAGCATGTTAAATAGAGGTCAGACAAAAATGAACTGCACAACCAAGTCCCTCTGCTGTTGAGTCGAGACGTTTATCTGATTTTGAGTAGGGTATGTTTCAAGTAGATAGTAGAAATCATCAGGGGCGTTTTGACTAGACTACAAAAACGGAGATGTGCATTGCAGCCCTTGAAAAGGCAGCTCCTGAAATATTCATGGATAATGTCCTGAGAAATTGGAAATATACAGTATAAGTTGGTATGCACTTTTGTCACATACTGACATTGAACCAAACAGACAATTATTCTGCCTATTGAACATGGATTTTTTTTTTTGGATTGATTTATAATTTGTATAGACTGTAATTTAAACTGTAAGTCTTCATGTCCCCAAAAAACAAGAATGTTTTTGTATGTGTGAAGAGCTCCAAATTAGCAACAAACACACATTCTCAAAATGTATTCATACTTTAAGTCTAAATACTGTATGTAGTTTGTTTAAAACTGGTTGACAGACAAACAGACAGGCCATTATGACAACAATGAAATTGTGCAAAATATATTGTGTACCATTTTTATACTGATTGTAGTTGTATGCTATTTTATCGAATTATTTTATTTATTTTTTTTAGATTTCTTTATACCACCGGATCCTTGTTAGTAGCATTTTCAAATGAAGGTATGGACAACAATGGTTAATAATAATAATAATAATCACACACATTTTCTGGGCTACTCGGTATGACTAATTTTCCTCTCTTTATCCTTCAAATAGCTCTCTCTATCTTGCTTTTTCCTGCTCTATCCTTCATAGCTGTGGGGGGCATTTTATTCCTAATGACAAATATGCAGGTATGATCATGAGCGTTTATAATCACTTGTTTGTGTTGAGCATATCACATATTGAGTTCACGTAATAAGAGGGTCTGATGAATTAATTGCATGTGTTATTTATCTACATCACAGGTTGGGAACCTTTTTGACACTCATAGATCGACCATTATTACTGTCTATAATGGTGCCTTCGACTCTTCATCAGTGATCTTTCTCATCATTAAGGTAAGAGGTAGTTTTAACTGAGTTACACACTACTACTATTTGAATTGAGCTAAAAATAGTTTTGCTGATGCAGGAATAAAATGCACTGTATTCATTGTAAATCTTTCACAGTATTTTTAAACAGTGTTTATCATCGGTTTAGCATTGAAATGCATGATACACAACCACTCTACATAATCATTTCTGAAGGTGCTTTTTGAGAGAGGAGTCTCTCTCCGCTTCTCATTCCTCTTCCTCTCGGCCTGTAATCTCATTCATCTCCTTCGGACACTTTTCCTCATGCCAAAATCACACATTCCCTATCCCATCCCAAAGAACTACAAATATGGGTGAGTGAAACTATGAATAAAATGTAAATAAAATAATTATATTACTTGTGATGGAAAATTTTTTAAATAAATTAATGAAAAAAAAATATATTTTACAGATAAATTAGTGCATCAAGTTTAGTACTGTTATTATAGCCTTAAAATCAATAATTCACCCCAAATATTAAAATTGTGTCTTCATTTTCTCACATTTGTATCATTTCAAACCTACATTATATGACTTTATTTCTTCCATAGAAATGATATATTTAGCAGAATGCTTGTCCATGTAGGTGGATTTGCATTGCTGAGCTCCAAAAAGGACAAAAGGCACCATAAAATCATCATAAAAGTAGACCATACAACTTGTGTGCTATAATCCAAGTTTTCCGAAACCATATGCAACACTGTAATAAGTGGTAACCTGAAGTTGCTAAATACTTAAAAGAGTATTTCCACCTTATCTAACTCTTAAAATTTATTTTGTTTGTGTTACATAATGTATTGAAGTTGATTCAGACTAAATATATGTGTATAAATATATATATATATATATATATATATATATATATATATATACACTGCCTGATCAAAAAAAAAAAGTCACATACTCATACACATATTTAGTTGGACTGCCTTTAGCTTTGATTACAGCACACATTTGTTGGGGCATTGTTTCGGGGGAACCATTATTTTTCATCCAGATTTGCATACATTTTTGTCTGAGATCTTGTATTGATGATGGGGGAGTCGATTACTCCATAAAGTCTTCTACAGCACATCCCAAAGACTTTCAATAGGGTTAATGTCAGGACTCTGTGGTAGCCAATTCATGTCTAAAATAATTCCTTATGCTACCTGAACCATATATATATATATATATATATATATACACACACAGTGGCATGCAAAAGTTTGGGCACCCCTGATCAAAATTTCTGTAACTGAATAGCTAAGAGAGTTAAAAATGGGCCGATTTCCTAAAGGCATAAAGTTAAAGATGACACATGCCTTTAATATTTTAAGCAATATTACTTTTTTATTATTATCTTTTACAGTTTCAAAATAACAAAAAAGGAAAAGGGCCCGATGCAAAATTTTGGGCACCCTGCATGGTCAGTATTTAGAAACACCCCCCTTTGCAAGTATCACATCTTTTAAACAATTTTGTAGCCAGCTAATAGTCTTTAAATTCTTGTTTGGGGGATTTTCACCCATTCTTCCTTGCAAAAAGCTTCTTGGGCAATCTTGCATGCACTGCTCTTTTTGAGATTTATCAACAGATTTCCGATGATGTTTATGTCTGAGACTGTGAGGGCCATGGCAAAAACTTCAGCTTGCACTTCGTGAGGTAGTTCATTGTGGATTTTGAGGTGTGTTTAGGACCATTATCCTGTTGTAGAAGCCATCCTCTATTCATCTTCAGCTTTTTTACAGATGGTGTGATGTTTGCTTCTAGAATTTGCTGGCATTTAATTGAATCCATTCTTCCCTCTACCAGTGAAATGTTTCCCATGCCGCTGGCTGCAACACAAACCCAAAGCATGATCGATCCACTCCTGTGCTTAACAGTTGGGAGAGGTGTTCTTTTGATGAAATTCTGCACCCTTTTTTCTCCAAATATACATTTGCTCATTGCACCAAAAAGTTATATTTTAACTTAATCAGTCCACAGGACTTGTTTCCAAAATGCATCAGTCTTGTTTATGTTCATTTGCAAACTTCTGATGCTGAATTTTGTGTTGAAAATCCAAAGTTTTTCTTCTCATGACTGTTCCATGAATGTCATATTTTTGCAGGTGTCACTGCACAGTAGAACAGTGCACCACTACTCCAGAGTCTGCTAAATCTTCTTTAAGGTCTTTTGCAGTCAAAAGGGGTTTTAATTTGCCTTTCTAGCAATCCTATGAGCATTTCTCTCGGAAAGTTTTCTTGGTCTTCCAGACCTTAACTTGACCTCTCCCATTCCTGTTAACTGCCATTTCTTAATTACAATACAAACTGAGGAATCGGCAATGTGAAAACTCTTTGCCATCTTCTTATAGCCTTATACTGCTTTGTGGGCATATATTATTTTAATTTTCAGAGTGATAGGCAGCTGCTTAGAGGAGCCCATGGCTGCTGATTGTTGGGACAAGGGTTGAGGAGTATTTATAAAGCTTGGACATTTGCATCACCTGGCCTTTCCAAATGATTATTGTGAACAAGCCATAGCCCTAACAAGCTAATTAAGGTCTGAGACATTGGTAAAAGTTATGAGAGCTCAAATCTATTGGGGTGCCCAAACTTTTGCATGGTGCTCCTTTAATTAGTTTCAATCTACTATCCTACAAAACAAAAATAATACACTAATCTTGCTTAAAATTGTGAAAAGAATGTTTCATCTTTAACTTTATGCCTTTTGGAGATCAGTTCATCTTCTACTTACTTAACTATTCACAGTAACAGAAGTTTTAACCTGGGGTGCCTACAATTTTGCATGCCACTGTATACACACACACACACACATATATATATATATATATATATATATATATATATATATATATATATATATATATACATACATACACTCACCTAAAGGATTATTAGGAACACCTGTTCAATTTCTCATTAATGCAATTATCTAATCAACCAATCACATGGCAGTTGCTTCAATGCATTTAGGGGGGTGGTCCTGGTCAAGACAATCTCCTGAACTCCAAACTGAATGTTAGAATGGAAAAGAAAGGTGATTTAAGCAATTTTGAGCGTGGCATGGTTGTTGGTGCCAGACGGGCCGGTCTGAGTATTTCACAATCTGCTCAGTTACTGGGATACAGGGCTAGGCTACAATTTGCAAGAGCTCACCAAAATTGGACAGTTGAAGACTGGAAAAATGTTGCCTGGTCTGATGAGTCTCGATTTCTGTTGAGACATTCAGATGGTAGAGTCAGAATTTGGCATAAACAGAATGAGAACATGGATCCATCATACCTTGTTACCACTGTGCAGGCTGGTGGTGGTGGTGTAATGGTGTGGGGGATGTTTTCTTGGCACACTTTAGGCCCCTTAGTGCCAATTGGACATCGTTTAAATGCCACGGCCTACCTGAGCATTGTTTCTGACCATGTCCATCCCTTTATGGGCACCATGTACCCATCCTCTGATGGCTACTTCCAGCAGGATAATGCACCATGTCACAAAGCTCGAATCATTTCAAATTGGTTTCTTGAACATGACAATGAGTTCACTGTACTAAAATGGCCCCCACGGTCACCAGATCTCAACCCAATAGAGCATCTTTGGGATGTGGTGGAACGGGAGCTTCGTGCCCTGGATGTGCATCCCACAAATCTCCATCAACTGCAAGATGCTATCCTATCAATATGGGCCAACATTTCTAAAGAATGCTTTCAGCACCTTGTTGAATCAATGCCACGTAGAATTAAGGCAGTTCTGAAGGCGAAAGGGGGTCAAACACAGTATTAGTATGGTGTTCCTAATAATCCTTTAGGTGGGTGTGTGTATATATATATATATATATATATATATATATATATATATATATATATATATATATATTTTGTGTAGCATGTGTGTGGAGCAGACCGAGTCTATAAAGTCATTATTCACTGGAAATCTCCTCCACAGTATCTCTCAAATCTCATTTGTGCTTATTTATACATAACATCATTTGCACATATATTTGAACTTGCTGCCCAAGACATGTCAGACAGGGTTTGAACTTTGATGTCTTAAGAAAATACACTTTAGGAGTGGTAAACTGTAATAACTCAAACGCTCCTCAATCCTTCATACAGGACGAGCTGTGCGAAATCAAACAGCTACAACGTTGAGGAATACGAGGTAAAGCGAGAACAGAGTATTGTCAGAGACAGTGGTGTAGATGATGAGATACTGGAAACTGCAGACTCACTACAGCTCACAGAGAACACTGAGAAAGGTACTGCTTGCTTGGCTATCATAGTTCCTGCCATTGCAGAAAAAGAAAATGTATGATGATACTATGGATTATTAAGAAATAAAAGTGCAGATTAACTAAAATAAAGTTTTGTATTGTTTCTGTAGCAAGTTTTAAGAGCTGTGTTCTTTCCTGGTTCTTCCTGTGGCACCTGATATGGCTGTCAGTCATGCAGCTGCGTCATTATTTCTTCATTGGAACTCTTAATCCAATGCTGAACAGACTTGCTAACCAAGACCCAGTCATTGGTAAACACGCTAATTTATAAATACATTTACGTGTTGATTTCCTGTGTGATCAAGTTAACCCAATACCCCAATCTCTTTTATTTCTCTCTCAGTGAGCAAGTACACCAATGCCTTTGCTTTCACCCAGCTCTGTGGAGTTCTCTGCGCTCCCTGGAATGGCTTGCTAATGGACAGACACAAAAGAAAACCCCTAGAACAAGGTTAGTTGACTGAGAAACATGAAAACTTCTGAAATCACATTGTTTACCTAAGTTCTCCCATTCAGATATTTCTTTTGGTAGGCGTGTCAGAAAGGGAAGCAGACCTGCGCTCGTCCGTCTTGTCTCTCTTCCTCACCTGTCTCCAATGCCTCCTGTTCTCCATCTGTGCAAGTGTTTCATTCCTCCCTCTCCAGTACCTTACATTCACCCTTCAGGTCCTTAACCGTTCCTTTCTGTATGGAGGGAATGCTGCATTTCTCAGCCTTGCGTAAGTAAAGAATGAGAAAATATCATTGCGATGTGAATGACATCCTGTCCATTTAACTAAGTGCAATGAATCTTCTTATAGGTTTCCAGCCCATCATTTTGGAAAGCTGTATGGTCTTGTGATGTCCCTTTCAGCTGTGCTGTCATTGCTGCAGTATCCCTGCTTTGCCCTCAACAAATTTCTTGGAGGAGACCCCTTCTATGTAAACCTATCATCTCACACAGCTCGTTTTAAACTAGAAAATAGCTCATGTTAGAAGTTAGCACAGCTGAGTATACGTGCAACTGGGTTATACTCCAGTATACTACTGAAATAATCCCAAAATGGCACAGCAGCATGAATGTCTCTTTTAATTTCAAAGGCCAGAGAGACAAACAAATTATGACAAAGTTTTTTGGTGCACAAAACTCGACTAACATTAGAAGTGGACCTTAGGGGAAAAACATGAAATTACAAAAAAACATCACCCCTCTTTAGATTGTTTGTAACTTCTAGAAGTGTTTTCCTCCACATTTTATCCTAAATTGTGTTTAATTCCATTTATGTTAATTGGTTGTAATCGTTAACTTGCATCCCGCAGTTTTTCTGTTATCAGCACTGTATTTCTGTATTTCTCTTTCTAGGTGAACATTGCCTTGACTGTCTTGACTCTGCTGGCCTTCATTCATCCTCTCTATGTGTTCCTTCACTGTAGAGAGCTGGTGAAACAGAGAGAGAATTCAACGAGCATGTCAGAATCCTCAATGAAGGAAACATCAATGTATTAATTTCAATTAAATCATCTATGAAAGTACGTATGTTAAAAATTGCCCTCAGGTAAATATGAAACAAAATAAATTCATGGAATTTCACTGGATTATTATGTATGTCTATGGATGCTTCTGTAAGTTTCAACTGACATAGGGAATAGTACAATGTAATTTTAGAGATGAAAAAACTCATAGTCAGCAATTATATTTACTTTGTATTGATTATTTACAGCCTTTATAATAAAATACAATAAAAATATCAAACAGATTTCACTGCAGTCGGAATGAACAAAGTGATGTTTAGTAAAAGCAAGAAAAAAAAACATTGGTTTACACGTAAAAATCAAGGAACATATGTTCTATGGAGATTACATGGGTGTTAAAGACATAGGTCCTTACAAGGGAAGGGATCTCTAGGCAGTTGTGAAGTGACGTCCAGTTTTGCATGAGGATGAACACTAATACCACTGCTTCCGCAAGGAAAGCATCTACACAGTCCTATCAGCAACATTCAGGAACAAGACCCATTAGCCTATGGTCTACTGTCCAAAACACTCATAAAACTGATATACTGTATTATCCCCATTGCATTGTCAGCCAACAATGACCATGCATATCTTCGACAGTTTTGATAGTGACTGTCCAATGCTTTTATGGTGTCTTTGGATGGAGAAACAGTATGTTAGTTATTTAAAGGAGACATATATTACTACAATCTTCACATTAGGAGGCAAACAGATCGTTCTCTTCCTTTTTCAGATGTTCTCAAAATCAGCGAGACATCATTCGCACAAACTCTGTGAAGGCAAAAGTGAAAATGGATTTAGCTGTACATGTTTAAAAAAATTACTTGCGCAGAATCCACTACACACTTTTCACTCTTTATGTTAATAGAAAGATTTTAAATAACTTATTCTAGACTCATTTTACATACATTTAAAAAAAAAAGCAATCAATATGCAATACCTATTAGGGGTAGAATGTATTCGGCACAAATATCAAAAGTACTTCTGTAGCTTTACTAAAGTAGATTATGTCTTTGCCAGAACATCCTCTTATAACTGGTGTAATCTTCTAGAGTGTGCATCAGTTACACTGTCCAGTGGACTGTGTTTGGAAAGCTCAAGTAAGATCGTTATATTTATTTACAAAATAGATTACTCATCCTGTAAGCATCTGATTCAAAGTCATTATATATATATATACACACACACACACACACACATAAAAACTGTTTCCATGAATGCATAAGCATATCTAGAAAAAACCTGCAAGCATTAAAGAAATTCTGTGAAACAAGACTAATTTGCAATCTTGTCAGATTGTCTCACATCAAGTTTCTCAGTTTTATCTCAATACTTGATTGCATTATGCAGAGAAACTAAATATACAAGGCCCCATAAAGATATCTGTGGTAATAATTTTGCTGACTATAGGAACAGTCCATTGCAAACGTTCCATTGGGCACAAATGTTTAGCCTTTTCTCGTTTTGTGTTCAATAAAAAGGGAAATTCTCACCTTCAAAGTCAACCAGCCCATCTCCATTAAGGTCAACATCCCTAAGGATCTCATCAATCTCTCTGTGGTTGAGCTGCTCTCCCATCAGCTTCTTCATGGCTTCCCTCAGTTCAGCCAGACTAATCTGACCATCACCATTAGAGTCAAACTGAGAGAGAGAGAGAGAGAGCAACATTGTTGTACATTGCACATTTATGGGACATAATACATTTATGGGACATTAAATGTTACATTAGATAACGTACAATATACTTAAGATAAACATATAGATCAACAGGTCAGACTTTTATTTTTTTCTGAGTTATTCAAGTGAAATCATCCAATTACTGGGAATTATTGATAAATGAGTAATATCATGCTCCATTTTAAGACAGATCAGTCCACTCGGCTCCCATCTTGGGAGCATTCTCTGGCATGGATACAAATGTCATACAAGTACAGATCCTATCTAATTGAATGAGGAAAGACTAGAATCTCCAAAATAGTTGGTCAAGATTTTGATCAAATAAAATGTTTCAAATCAGCAGTAAAATCTGTCAAAAATGGTATCATTCGTGCCTCTTTAGCTCAGATGAGGCTAGTCCAGCTAATGTGCATGCACATTCATGAGTTAAAGGAATAGTTCCCCCCAAAATAAAAATTCTCTCATCATTTACTCAAACAGACTTTTTTTCTTCAGCAGAACATGAAGATTTTAGAAGAATATTTCAGCTCTGTAAGTCCATACAATGCAAGTGGATGGTGATCAGCACTTTAAAGCTCCAAAAAGCACAGACAGTCATAGTAAAAGTAATCCATACAACTCCGGTGGTTAAATGGATGTCTTCTAAAGCGATATGATCGCTTTGGGTGAGAAACAGATCAATATTTATGACCTTTTCACTATAATTGTTTACTTCCGGTTTATCTCCAATGCCTGTTAATAATGGGAACCCAGCGATGGATTACTTTTGCTACAACTGTCTGTGATTTTTGGAGCTTTAAATTTCTGATCACCGTCCACTTGCATTGTATGGACCTACAGAGCTGAGATAATCTTCTAATATGTTTTATTTATAATTTTGTAATTTATATTTTGTTGAAGAAAAAAATTCATACACATCTAGGATGGCATGAGTGAGTAAATGATGATAGAATTAAAATTTTTGGGTGTACTATTCCTTTAACTAATCGGCAATATCTTTGTCTAAATAGAGATTGGCTCTTTTATCTGTAAGGCAGGACTTCCTTTTCTACATCCGCCAAATTGGGCGTTCCATCTCCACATCACATTAATTTTAATATATGTGTCTCGGGCTAAATAGTTTCTGGTAATTTTCAGCTGATCATGTGATCTCAGCATGCCGGCGCTCATGAATTATGGACATTCTTCACAGTAGCGTCATCCTTCATTTTTGAGGGGAATGACAAAGAGGCTGTAAGGGATAGACTTGCAGTCTCTTCAGTGGTTTGTACGGTTGTTTAAAGTGTTTTGGATAGATTCGCTGATTTCAGAAGACAAAAAAAAAAAAAAAAAAGCCCTGAAAATATACATTTTCCCACCTCCTAGTTGAAAATAATAACTGGAACGCAGCTCGAAATTGAAACTCCGACCTCAGCAAGAAGAGTCATTTGACATTTGATGGTGGGATCAATGAGCGTTTTGCAGAGCTGGGTTTGAACATGCAATATACAAGATGATCAAAATTAGATTTTGCTTTCATTATTTTGTTTTTGCATAACTGGCATAAGAGCACAGAGTTTTCTGGTTTAGTCATGGTGCCATCTTGTGGCAAGTACATGTGACCGTGACGCGCGATTGACTGGAACGCATTTAGGTCGGAAGTAGGACATTTCAACTCAGGTATTCACACCTCGTCTGGATTGGAACACAGCAAAGCAGTTTTTTCTTTTGGACTGATGTGAATGGACTCTTCATCTCATGTGACTGTGCATCATTTTAAACCTATTTTTAAAAATACAATTATACTATTACAATCTCTGTTTAAATATTTAACAATTAGCAAAAGAATCACTGAGTGCACATTTAACACATTAAACACACAATAATGTCTGACTTAAATTCCCTATCGATTCAGTTCACTCGACATTGCATTTGAACGCTATTATTTTCCACAACCTAGTTGAAGCCCTTGTATCATAACGGCAATCTTATGATTGGCAATGGTGTTTGAGCCCCGCCCATTTAGGCACGCATTTGCCTCATATAAGCCGGTGCTCAAAAAGTATTTCTTCAGAATTTTCCTCCTTGAAGGCCGACATCGACTCGTCTTGACAACACATCTGGATCAACCCTCTCTTCACCATCAACAGACACCCTCCAGCAAACGGGATTACCTCCCGATGCATCAGGATGTTCTTCACCTGACTCTCTGCGCCTGCAGCGAAAGATTCACCTGCCCCCTATAGTGTTCTGGCGAAGAAGTCGCTCCGCCTCACCACCGGAACGGTTTCTTGGCTGAGTGAAACATCTACCCAGTTACCGCAGCATCAAGGTTGGAGCAGTATCCTTTGATATATATATATTGTGTCCTATTCTGCGCATGCCCAGATCAGAGGCTCCCGTTCTCAGGCATATTTTTGCATTTTTGTACTGTGACACAAATAGGGCTGTCAGTCCTCAGACGGAAGAATCCCCACAGAAGTTTAGCTTTTCTAGGAATCTATAGCTCCTGCCTTTATGTTATGTTTCGACATGCCTTTCCCTGCTATTCTCACCGGGAACAACTCAGTATTTATTGCAATGCTTCCTTGCATTGCTTGAATAGCGCACATACCTCGTAGTGACTGCTCGAAGGCTGAAAAAGTCCAATCCAACCAAATTCACTCGCCATGATTACCATGGGCGATTGGTGTCTTTTGTTAGCTCGCTCAATCCTTTACACTATTAGTGATGTAAACGGATCCGTGATGCGCTATGAGTGAGAAGCTGCCATCTGGTAAGTGTCATCTCAGAGAAAAATCAATTCACACGCCACACAAAATGCTCCCATCTTTAAACGGCAGCTCCCCTCATCTCACACACTAAACTCTGAACCCATCAGTGCATTACGCAGTCACGTGGCACGCATAACCGAGCATTTCTCAGTGTGTTAAAAAACGGTAGTGTGCAGCCGCCTCGCTTTAACAGCATTCTATCATCCACGTTACATTGTAGGACACTCCCATTTTGAGCTCTGAGGTAGTAAATCTCCTTATGAGAGACGCAATAGGGGTCATTCTCAATACAGTGCACAGAGAGAATGTCACAGACATTATTTTAGCATCAAAACGCAGAAAGAAGGTGGCCTCCGGCCTATCTGCATCTGTGGCATTTGAATTGAGCCCTCTTTGGGATCTGTTCATAATGATCACATACAAACAATTCTCTCATTTATGTTTCACGCTCATAAACCATACCATAGTGTACTTATTAACTTAATAAGTTCTAACTAAATTAACTAAATTCTTGAGAATTTGCCTTGCTTCCCTATTTCACACACTGTGCACAACCGCTACCGATTGGTGAGCAGCACACTTTCACAATTAGTGTCAAATATAAAGTGCCCGCAATCCAGTTACGTGAACACGTGGCAGGCGCTCATGGGCATGTCAGATTGGGTGTTCAAAATGATCATACATGAGTATTCGATCTAATTCGCATGCAAACCACCTCGCTTCAACAACGCTTTGTCCTCGATGGTTCCGTCATGGGACGTGCCTGTATTACGTGCAGAAATTCACAATCTCGCAAAAGCGCCATCTACAAGACACTTCTATGCACTAAAATGGTGTGTGTTTGTGGACTGGTATCTCCATAACGGAGACATTCCTTCAAGAGCGGTTGGATGCAGGTCTTACTCCATCAACGCTTAAGGTATATGTAGCGACCATCTCTGCATTTCACGCCCCAGAGACTGGCTCCTCTATAAGTGGATATGATCTGATCATAAAGTTCCTTAGGGGAGAGAGGCGATTGAACCCCCCTCGCCCTGCTACGGTTCCAAGATGGAACTTAATTCTGATGCTGAGGGCGCTCACAAGCCCCCTGTTTGAACCACTGAAATCCATTAAGTTATGTATGCTCTCTTTAAAGACTGCACCGCTGTTGGTTCTGCCCTCAGTCAAACAGGATGGTGATATTCAGATTGACAGTTCATTCCTGGAATTAAGTCCAGGGCTTTCAAAAGCCACCATAAAACCCAAAAAACTCTATGTGCCTAAGGTGCTCTTCACCTTAGGCACATAGTGCCTAATTGCACACATATGTGGAGCGCACTCACCAGTTTAGACTGTCTGATCAGCTCTTCATTTTTTATGGAGAATGCACAAAAGGCATGTCCGTTTCCAAACAAAGGCTCTCTCACTGGATCTTTGATGCGATCACCCTCACTTATGAATCAAAGGGCGTAAGATGGCCTATTGGCATAAAGGTGCTTTCAGCTAGGTGCATGGCTTCCTCGTGGGCATGGACAAATGGTATTTCCCTACAGGATAAATGCTTTGCAGCAGGATAGTCTTCACAGAACACGTTCACGAGGTTTTATAACCTATATGTGGCATCCATCACTTTGCGAGTCCTCTCTGTCTAGAGAGCTACTATTCCATCACCCAACGGGTGAGCACGAGCTCCTTATTACGGTTGGGCTACTATAATTTATTACAGCTGCCTGTGTAGGCCACTATCCAATTTACTCCCATTAGAAGTCACAAGCACTTCCAGTAGAATAAAACTTCCCTCCCTACCTCTGGTTATGAAGTGGCTAAATGATTCTGTGTGTATTATATGACTCATATAGATCCTCAGATTAATAATAATTTCCCATCTGGTTTTCACCATTTGGTGTTATTCATTTTCATACACACTTGAAGACATATCATAATAAGTCACCACCAGAAGGGCCCATGACCTCATATACATATTCTTTTAAGTGTTTCTGCCCTGGTACATCTAGAGTATGACTCTACTTAGTGCTGCGGGATGGGACTCCATTCCCGATAGCGCTCAAATGCAATGTCGAGTAAACTGAATCGATAGGGAACATCTCCGGTTACTCAAGCAACCTCAGTTCCCTGAGATGAAGGTGTAAATCTTTGTCGCAATCCTACTTCAGAGATTTGACGTTCTTGTCCATCAGTCAGAAATTTCTGAAGAAATGTTGTTTGAACGTCCGCTTATATAGTTCAAATTCACGCATAAAAGGACGAGGATCAAACACCATTGACAATCGTAAGATTGGCGTTATGATTCAAGGGCTTCAACTAGGTTGTGGAAAAGGAATTCCCCATAGTGTTCAAAGGCAATGTCTCATTCCCTTCATCTCAGGGAACTGAGGTTATACGAGTATCTGGAGATGTTTTTAGTAATTATAAAGTGCTTAAAATGTTTTGTATACAATTTTTGTTTTCAGTAGCATGCGGCACAAACCTCTCTAAAAGCATCTCTTAGTTCCTTCACCCCGATCATGTCTGCTGTCTCAGCCAGCATCTTTGGGCCCATCAGGTCTACAAAGTCCTCAAAGTCCACTCTACCACCACCTATCGGAGAAACATGCATGTTCACTGCAAGTCTATTACATTAATGGTGGAAATATCATGCGTACACTTCAAATGAGCGATTTATGTTCCTGTCCTGTTCAAATACTATTTACGGTGGCTTGAGTTTGTTCATGATTACAGGTCTGTTAATGACAATGCCAGTATGTGTTTGTTTTTTGTGTAAAGGAGAAATTAACTATAATGATAAGATAGTTAATGGTGTAACTCACAAATCTGCTGACTGAGTTCAATCAGCTCCATCTCTGTGGGCATGTAGCCCATCGTCCTCATGCACTCGCCCAGATCCTTACAGCTAATGAAGCCATCCTTATCTTTGTCAAACTCTCGGAAGGCTTCTTTCAGCTCTAAAACCAGAGACATTTTTGAAGTATTGAGGAGTGAGAGAAACAGAAAATTTGTTGTTGTCTCTAAGCAAAGTGCAGCGAGAGGATACTGAAGGATAAGGTACAGTGACCACTGTCATGTCTTCAGAGGACTTGGAGGAGACTGTACGTAGACAGTGGCTTCTAAAAGCATCTGGATATTTTAGCCACATAAAATGTTTTGTAAATGTCATTGTATTAGATAATTTCATACCAGTGACATTCATACATTTTAGTGTGGTTTAAGTGTCCAAATACTCACTGGGACCACTGTATAGATACATTTATAGAAAGATGTAATGGCGAAAATCCATTTAGATGAGGGAAAAGGGTAACAGACTCAATACGGGAATCACTGTTTTGGTTGCTGGGTGAATCTATTACTAAAAGCACATAGTCTAACGATTTAAAGCATTTCAATTATGTTGGACATAAATGTTGTACCTTCAACTTCCTCTGGCCGTAGATCTCTGTCCTGTTGTGAGTACAGAGACATACAGTGTATTAGGATGAACATACTGTATGTAGACACACACATACATGCAATAAAACGCATAACTAAAGTGAAAAATAAAAATACACAATGTTAGGGTTAGGTGTGGGACATACAGACAGAGTCATGTACAAAAGTTTGCAAATACATTGCTATGTTACAAATAAAAGCAACCTAGTCTCATATAATTTGTATAAACTGACTTTTTACGACACCATTTCACTCGCTTTTGGCACCCTCCACTGGGAAACTTCAGCAAAATGTATAATGAAGTACTTAATTTAATTTTGCCAAATGTTGCCAAGGTCACATAATGTTCATGAGATCAGGCTGAATAAATAAACCACAAAAATCAGCCTTTTAACGTTAACATTTTCTATTTAAATGAATAAGTACATACAGTATATTTTACTTGACAGCTCATTTACTGCGACATAAGGGATTTATGCAGCACCAAACAAAACTGCAAAAAATAACTATACTGTTTCCAAAGAGGTTTCCCAACACTGTATTCCATGGTTCAGCTCAGACAAATCAGTATTTTGATTTTAGTATATGCATGGGTATACTGTATATATTGTGTCAATGACCGTATGTTCTAACCATAAACATAAACCATGCAAACATTTCACAAATGTATTCAGCTCTGCATTTGGACTGTGCTACAAGTTCTACTCCTAATACACCGCAGTACATTGTAACAGTGAGCCTCAAGCACAACTGTCGCCCTGGGCAACCATCTGTACACTGTTACATGAACATGCAGGACGTAAGAATGGAACACACTCGGCTTTGATTACCGGTCATCATGGGTAAAAACAAAGGGAGTGCCCTTGTAAGATGAGCTTTGTATTACACAGTCCATTAATGTGTGCATCTTCTCTCTTTTCAGGGAATGATATATCTGAGCAACAGAGTGATTCAGGACTGTCCTCCTTGGTAGTTATACCAGAGAGCACTTGTACTCAACACACAGCCCATCATGTTGGTCTTGAGCGCAAAAAATCATTTGCTGGGTCGGTCTCAGGTCTGTTCTGTAATTGTCACAGACAGCAGTGGAAAACAATGTTAAATGCAAATAATAAAATGCTACTAGCCATACTGAAAAGAAATTACATAGGGTTATCAACTTCAGAAAGGGAGGAGAAATGCTTCTCATATCTTTTGCTTTTGACGTCAAAGGCTGAGCATCCACTTAAAATCCATCTTGAAGCTTGCCAGATTCAGAGAAATTCCAACATGGACAGCATGACATGTCCTCAAATACCAATGAGAAAACTATGCAAGGTAAAAGAAAATATGGCCCGACCATATTAAAGATGGGATCACTTGCAAAACGGATTTACATATTTTTGGCTACCAAAAGCATGAAACCAAATGCTCAAACCATAAAGACAATCCTATGGCATCATTTTTATGTCACCAGTACTTGAATTTGAAAAATACCTTTTTTAATTTTTAATATTTTTAAACATTTTATGTGATTTCACCTAAAAAAAAATTCAGGTTGTGAAATTCAAGTTTTAATTATTCAAGTGGTGGATTTCAGCTTGTGAAATTCAGGTCACAATATTCAGGTTGTTGAGAAATTCAGGTGGCAAAATATGAGGATGACCTCCGGGAATGCAATGAAGAGCAAACGAACGTTGATGTAATCCATTGCTTTCTTGGATAATTTTAAACAACTGTTACAACAACATTGTAAAAACACAAAAAGCTATACTTATCCCTAAAGTATACCATTTTATGTTTCATTAATGTTTTGAAGAACAGCAATTTTCATCAAGAACCTTATTTCATAAATATATGGGTAAAGGACATTTACCAGTGGAAACGAATAATCAAACTACCTCCTTTAAACTGCAAATCTGCAAAATAAAAAAATAAAAAATTTTAGTTGTCGATTAGTATTAAATAATACATCTAAAAAATAAAATATTTCTATATGTCTGTTAAATGGTTGTGAGATCAAAATAGTTATATATATATATATATATATATATATATATATACAGCAAAAAATTAAGAGACCACTACAAAATGATCAGTTTCTCTGGATTTTCTATTTATAGGTATGAGTTTGAGTAAAATTAACATTTTTGTTTTATTCTATAAATTACTGATCACAATTCTCCCAACTAAAAATATGGTAATTTAAAGCATTTATTTGCAGAAAATGACAACTGGTCAAAATAACATAAAAGCAGTGCAGTGCAGATTCAGTGTTTTCCGATCTCGAATAATGCAAAGAAAACAAGTTCATATTAATTTTTAAACAACATATATATTATATAAAATATAATATTGTGTATATATATTATATAAAATATAATATATATACACTGGTGGACAAAAGAATGGAAAATGTACTGATGTTGCTCTTATGGAAAGAAATTGGTACTTTTATTTACCAAAGTGGCATTCAACTGATCACAATGTATAGTCAGGACATTAATAACGTTACTTAAAATTACTATTAAAATTAAAAGAAAAGTTCAGAACTTCTTAAACTATTTCAAAGAGTTCTCATCAAAAAAATCCTCCACGTGCAGCAATGACAGCTTTGCAGATCCTTGGTATTCTAGTGGTCAGTTTGTCCAGACACTCAGGTGACATTTCACCCCACGCTTCCTGTAGCACTTGCATAGATGTGGCTGTCTTGTTGGACACTTCTCAAGTACCTTACAGTCTAGCTGATCCCACAAAAGCAAAAAAAAAAAATTATCTAATTATTTTCCAATTATCTGTTGTTCAATGTCTGTTTCTTTGGCCACTCTAACCTTTTGTTTTGTTTTTCTGTTTCAAAAGTGTCTTTCTCTTTGCAATTCTTCCCATAATGTCTGCACCCCTGAGTCTTCTCTTTACTGTTGTACATGCCAGACTATTGCATACTGTGGAAACTCAAAAACAAACACAAAGACAACGTTAAGCTTCATTTACATTTTTTATTCTTGTTACCTTTTTATTAATTGCTGAATTTGTTGTGTAGTCTTTTACTTAAAGGGATAGTTCACCCAAAACTGAAATTTCTCTCATTTCCTCACCCTCATGCCATCCCAGATGTGTATGCCTTTCTTTCTTCTGCAGAACACAAACAAATATTTTAGAAGATTATTCAGCTCTGTAGGGCCACACAATGCAAGTGAATGGTGACCAGAAATGCGTTTCTCCAAAAATCACAAAGGCAGTTTAAAAGTAATCCATAAGACTCCAGTGGTTAAATCTCCACTTTCACTTCCAGATTAATCTTCTTTTATTTTTTGGTGATTTACATTCTTTGTGCATATAACCACCTACTGGTCGGAGCTGGTCAAAGGTGGAGATTTAGAGAAAAAAACGTCTTAAATATTGATCTGTGTCTCATCCACACCTGTTATATTGCTTCAGAGTCTTATTGATTGCCTTTGTGATTTTTGGAGCGACAAAGTTCTAGCCACCATTAACTTGGATTATGTGGACCTACAGAGCTGAAATATTATTCTAAAAATATTTGTTTGTGTTCAGCAGAAGGAATAAAGTCATACACATCTGGGAATGCATGAGGGTGAGGAAATGATGAGAGAATGTTTATTTATGAAAAAATAAATAAAAATAAATAATGTGATTTCTTTATTATTACTAAATTGTATATAATAATAACAATAAAATATAATAAAATAAATCATATGGGATATTTACAGGTAGTTACTGTGCAATTTATATTTTTTCAGTAATATACCTCAGCTACCAATTACAGTAATCAGTAAATTACTGTACACAAAAATTGAAGTAGCTTAACGGTACCAGGTTTTTACAGTAACTAACTGGCAACAGTGTTGCCAGTATGTTACTGTAGAAAAACCCTGGTAAGGTTTAACATTTATGTAAAATATATATATAGCCTACATCATTGCTGTCTGACTAAAAACACAAATCTCCAATTTTGACTTTTTTTACCATTGACGGAATGCACCGAATGACGTCTTCATACTGTTTGAATTTTGCATCGAAATGACCAATGAAAAAATGTTTAATCAGGCTGTCTGTTTAACAAGTATTTTGTAAGATTGTTTATGAGAAAAAGAGTTTTCCCATGCTCTTGAAAAAATAGTTTTTTGAAGATAAATTTTTTTCATCAGACAACAACGATATATTCATTTAAAATTACTCTTGAGCTGTTTCCATCGCTTTGCGATTGTCCGAGAGAGAGATGGATTACATCAACACTCGTTTGCCCTTCCTTGTATTCCTGGATGTCATCCTCAAATTTTGCCACCTGAATTTCTCAACCCGTATTCAACAACCTAAATATTGTGACCTGAATTTCACAACTTGAAATCCAACACTTGAATAATAAAATCTTGAAATTCACAACCTGAATTTTTTTAGGTTAATTCACAATAAAATCAAATTACACTCAGTCTTTTTTCAAGATCATGAATTCGGATTCAAATTCATGATCTGGTGATATAAAAATGACTCCATAGTACTTTGTATGGTAAACAATTATGATAATTACACCACTTGATGTACGATGTAAAATCTGGGTCTCGATGCAAAACAAGTTGGGAACCAGTTCCTATGACATTATGGACTGAACTTATCATGATAACAAAGGAAATAAACTCGCTGCCTTCAAATGTTGATGTTCCCTGAAATCAATCCAATACATTACCGACAAGCACCACCCCCATCTCCCTAATTACTGACAAATGCTATCCCCGTCAGTCAATTTGACATAAATTAAAATGAGCTCGCCCTTCATTGTGGCATACTGAAAACTTCTGGTCCCATGGACACCAGTAAGTATTGAACTCTGTTCTCAAAAACAATGGTGAGCACGATTTGAAGGATCCTCATTTTGCTAAAAGTACATTTTTACTTCACTGACCATACGGTTCATGGCTGGGCTTTGGGATACGGAGTAGGGTTAATAAAATATGCTTGCCTGTTAACTGTACATAATTTACAACTAAAAATGTAACTCTTTTGATGTCACTTTTCATCAAAACAACAGCTTTGGTCACTTGGGGCAGTGGTTTGAATTTGGGTAATCACAGATCGATTTTTGCAGCAGAACTTTCAACCTCCTGTTGCAATTCACAGTGTTCAGCCAACTGTATTTGTAAATGGTTAAAGGATAAAGTAGCACACACATGAATTTGCATTTACACGTTACATAAGTAAGATGATAATAACAACAGGAGGGGTGATTTAGATTTTTTTTTTGGCAGTGGCCAACGAGAACATATTCACACAGCTGGAGAGTATTTAGGCAGATTAATACCATGAATTGGCAATCACAATGCAAGCAGCAGTAGGAAAGGGTCAATACGGTGAACAGATTACAAGAGTTTGGGTTGCCAGGCCCAGGCAACAGATGGAGTCGAATGGAGTTCATTTCTGTTTTTCTTTTTTTGAAAATCAACCATTTTAGCGAGAAACCCAATCACCACTGAAAAAACATGGGTTGGCATGAGATGCTTTTGGGAAATTGGCATGTCCTGGTGTGACATGCTATACTCCAAATAAAACTATTTTAAACTGCATTTTGCAAGTTCCTTAATTAATATGAATGCAGATTTAAAGAGCTTGCATTAAACGAGAAACTACATGGAATAATTGTACTTTTAAAAATGTATTTCTCACACAACAGGGCCATTTAAATAAAACTAGTGAAGGTGAAAAGATTTATTAAAATGGTGAAAAATGTAAATAAAAATATGTACTTTTGCTTATATTCATAATAATTTACACCTACATTTTTTTTATTTAAAAACCTCAAGGACACATTATACGCCAGGATCCATATACAGTATGTTGGTAGTTCAACACAAACTGATTACATGTGCAGATTGACAATACCAGTCAAAATTAATAATAGTAAATGAAAATAACTGGCCAGACAAAAAAGACACAATTATCACACAATGTCAATAAAGGAAAGAGGTACAACTTTCAGAGAGGTGGAAAGATACAGAACAAGGGCGTAGCCAGGAATTTACTTTTGGGTGGTCCTCAATAAAAAATGGATGGGCCAAGTTTTCACCCAATTTAAAAAAAATAAAATAAAAAATTATTTAACAACAGAGAAGCAGTGCATTCAAACAGTCCTTTCACACTTTCAGAATGTTGCAAGTATTTTATGAATGTATATTTGAAGTCAAAGAATAATCTCTAATATTCTGGGCCTGTGTCTAATTTGGGTGGGCCCAATCCCACCCTAGCACCCAGCCCACCCTTCACTATGCCATTGGATGAGAATATAATTGTAATAATTATTGTGCAGGATTCTCAATATAATAAAAGTGGGAGTAATACTCTCTCCACGCAAAAATATTCAGCGATTTCGATAGAGCTGACATGAATATGAAACATTAAGGTATAATACCATATTTCCTCCATGTCCACCATTAACAGGAAATGTTTCCAGTCTCGCTTAGACTTTGAGTTACAGTATAACAAGATCCTCTCATGAGTAAAAAAAGAACATTATACAAAATGGCACAAATCAACACCCAATTGACAACAAAAGGACATTACAATAATAGTGGTCTTGGTCACTATTGCTCTGCTCCATGGAGCTTAAGTTTTAACTCATCAAACCCCACTGTAGACTGTAGAATCTAAATTGCAATCTTAAAAATCTACTTTGCCATTTCTCCATTCAGAACCACTCTATAATATTAAGGTAATATTATATTACACAGCACATATTTCAAATATAAAGATTTCCACCTTTGTTAAACACCAACAGTACACACATTGGGTTTGGGTCATACTTTATGTTAGGTCCATGTGAGTGTAGTGTAGTGTTTTTAGGCTAATCTTTGTCAGATTTGAAAGATGCAATTGCTAATTGTTAGTTCATGCCAGTTCATAATGCATGAACTAATGTTAGCAAATACAACTTTTAATGAAATATTAGTATTTGTTGAAATTAACCAAGATTAATGTATGGAAAGTGTTGCTCAATGCTACCTAATATGATGTAAACAGATACAACCTTAAAGTAATTTGTTACCTGTTTGTATTTAATTTAATACATAATATTTTTTACAGTAATTTGCTTTAATTTTAAGTATTTGCCAAAAAGATGCTGCATCAACTGCTGCTTGCAATTTAAAATCGAACATCTACATTAAATCTGAACAACATTTGTTTTTCTCCACTGCAAAAATGCAATAGACATGGCTTTTTAACTTTCAAAAAGTATTGCGCACAGGGTTCCATTAATAAAAGGGAAACTCACATTGGCTGGAGATTGTTGGATGATGGCTCAGTTTACTCTTATAACATGACTCAATGTGGCAGGTGATGGGTCATTATGGAAGTGATGGAGAGGACTGACTGGCTTGACTCAACACAGATTAAAAGGGCATGACTGGAGATGGACAAGAGACTAAATTACAACACAATTCACTGATAGGAATTTTCTGCATATCTAGGTCATGCATTCTCTGAGAAAGGTGCATTTGGGTACATACGAGTTGAGCCTGAGCGAAGCTCTGCCGGAGAAAGATGCAAGCGGGGCCCACGATGTTATGCAGCATGGTACAGTTCTGCACCAGAGCACATATCGGCTCCTCAAACTGTCGATCGGCCCCCAACTCTTCATCATCCTCATCGTCAGCTGCTGTATCATCACTGCCCCCTAACACAGCAGCTGCCACTGGCACTCCACTGCCCTCAAGGGTGGGCATCCCCTTTGCAAGCAACCATTTTATTATGGACCAAACAAACTGCAGACTGACAAGCAAGGTCTATTTCTGAAAATACACTACGCTTAAGTATAATGGATCTCTATGGTTAAATGTCTTCAAGAATCATCAAAAATCTCTTGATGTCTGCTATAAATGTAATTTTATAGATATGATCAAATATTCTTCAAGATAATTGTCTTACTGGAGTTAATCACTGGAATTAAAAAGTTGAAATAAGGTTTAATTATTGTCCATAAAACACTAATTGTTTTCAAAGTGTAATTAGAGGTTAACTTAAATCCCTTCATTAAGACCTCTTAAAGGGACAGACACCTAAAAATATAATTTCTGTCATCTTTTACTCACCCTCATGTTGTAACAACCCTGTATGAATTTCTTTCTTCCGTGAAACACAAAAGTAGATGTTAGACAAAATGTTGGCATCAGTTACAATTCAGTTTCATTGGGTGGAAAGAAGATGCAGTGAAAGTGACAAGTTTAATTTCACCTAACAAATTTTTGAGTTCCACAGAAGAAAAAAAATCTTGTTGGGACACAATGAGGGTGAATAAATGATGACGCCAGTTTTGGGGTGAACTATCCCTTTAACTTATCGTACCCTAATGCATAAGACCCAGCAAAAACATAAATAGTTTAAAGTAGTTTCTGAAATCTGTCACCAATAAATACAGTCTACAATAATCTCAGACATTATCATCTACTTACATATACTTTCATAAAAAACAGTAACCTTACCTTCTTCATACTGTTTCTTTTAGATGGCTTCGCTCCCATCATTTGTATTTCTCTCCTTCTCTCTGTCTAAACTCTTTCTGGTCTTCTCTGTCCCTCCCCCTTCCCCCCTCCTATTTTATCTCTTGGTCCCTGTGCTCAGATATTGCATACATTTTAGGACACCACGCACCCTTTCGCCAGTACAGTCGAAATATCCCAAGGGAGGGCGGAGCTGCTTAAACAAGGTGAGAGGGTAGTGATAATACCTCTAAAAACAGCCAAACGCACATAAAGTTTTGGCAGAAGAGAGACCCGTTTTTACACTCAGCTTTTTTTTTTTTTTTTACATTTCCCTTTTTTTTTCTGAGCAAACTAATCATGACACTCTCATCTTGCTTTTGTTGTCCATTCTCTCTCTCTCTCTCTCTCTCTCTCTCTCTCTCTCACTCTCTATTTCTTACAATGTTGTTTTGCATCCTCATTACGCATTGTGATTGTAGCAGGAATCACCCAGTCACCCAGCTATGACATGATACAAAATAAAAAGGGAGGGAGATAGAGAGAGAGAGAGAGAGAGAGAGAGAGAGAGAGGCAGAGAGGGAAGGGGTGGGATAGGCCTTCATAATCCTTAACATTCCAGATTACATGGTTAGTGTAGGCATCTGGCAGGGCTGATAACATAATGTAGGATTGTAGAAAGATAGAAAGCAGGTAGCAAGCCATCAGATGATCTTTAAAAGGCAGATAAGCTGCAGAGTTCAGAGGGGCAGCACAGAGGATGAATAGATGAAGCAAAATCAGTACATATTGTACTGACTATCAGCATAGACAAGACAGGAACAATTATGGGGATATAATGTCACACCAGATTGATCACACTATGAAATCTGCAACAGGAGGTCGAAAGTTCTGCTTCTCAGAATCAGAATCAGCTTTATTGCCAAGTATGCTTACACATACAAGGAATTTGTCTTGGTGACAGGAGCTTCCAGTGCAAAACAATACGAAAACAATACAAAAACAGCAGCAAGACATAGATAATAAAAAAATATAAAAAATATCTATAATTCTACATATACGTACATACACACAGACACACACCTTCATACATACACACATCTAAAACAAATCCGTTCTGAAATCGGTCTGTGCTTATCGAACTTTGAACTAATGCCTCCAGTGGCCAAAGCTGGAAGTGTTGCTGAGTTAAAATGTCCACAAAGTGGCGCCAAAAGTGAGGAATGCATATTTCATTAACCTTACTTCTTAACCCCAACCCCAAGTTTAAACTAAACCGTAAGCGAAAATGAAACTCCAAATCACGCACACCATTGTTTATGTGAACGCAATTACTTTCTGGTTCACACGGGATCAGCGCTAATGCTTGTACAAAACACTATCAGTAGCATCAAAGAGAATGGTGAATACGCCTATAAATATGCAAATTGTCTGATGGGGGATGGAGCTTGTTCGACAGAATGGGATTGATTTCAGGGCACATGAACAATCAGAAGCAGCATGTCGATTTCCTGATTTCATTTTGGAAACACAGCAATGAGAAATTGAATTGGGGAGATCACTCTTTTCACTGTGTAAATGTAGAATATTTTGTCAATTTGTTAAAGTAAATTTCTTGTATAGCCGTAGCCAGGGGTGGCACTAAGGGTGGGCTTAATGTTTTAGGAAAAGTCTAAATTTTTTTATTGCCTCGCAATTATGCTCTCTGCACATCAAACGGTGTCCCCTTTTATGTTCATTCACTACTGACACTTTTTTTTACGCTTTTGGGTCTAAAACACAAATGTGTTTTTTTTCTAGCAGTATAGCTTTGTATGTTGATTGTTGGATTGAAACTCCAAGTTCAGAAGCCTCTTAAATTATTATAATTTCTGTGAGCTATAGGCTCTATCCTCCAAAATACAATTCTAATATCAATCATATTTTTGCTTTAGCCCTTGGTCAAAAAAGTTAACACAATAAAACAATAAACTAATATACATGTTATACATTTGTACAATTTACTAATTACAATATTTGTTGACTAAGGCAAGGATGTGAGATTGTGTATAATGTTGTTTCATTCATTTCTTTCTTTCTTTCAAGCATATAAAGGCACCTCTAAAAATCAGTGCATTGCTTTTTTCCATACATTAGGAAACACATCCATGTTTGTTTGTTTTTCTAAAATATGGCTTTTATTTTAAATTGTATCACTTGCAGAAATCATGAAAATATTATTGAAATGATAGGAGCTTTTGCCTCAAGGTCTTTGCCTCGAGGTCCAGCTTCTTAAATGTTTTTATCTCCCAGGATACAAAAACCTTTTTAGGGTTAAATGTTCAAATGTTCCAATGTGACAACTTACCCCATATAGTGTGACAAAATGCCATGTTTTTGGGCATCAGTGTGACTCAAACCAAGGAGTGAAATGAAAGATGGTCAGTGTATGTCTTCTCAGGTAACTAAAATAAATATATATATATATACGTTTAGAAAAACATTTTATTTATAGTATTTTTTATATTTTATATTTAACAGACTATAAAGAATTTTCAATTTCTTCACAAATTGCACTATGCACATCTAACCATGAGGGGGCACCAAACAAGTATTTTTGAGATCCACTGCCAGAGATGTCAACACAAAATTGCACATTGTTCATTGAACGTACACTACACACTTGTAAAGTTCTTACAACTATTTGAATTAAACACTAAACTTGATTAAACACAAAAATACCTTAAGCTGATAGCTTTTTTCTATAAATAAAAAATAAATATTTCTCATCAGATATTTGACAATATTGCTAGAGTTTTTTTTTTTTTTTTTGTCAAAAAGGTTGAGAGAACCACTGGTGTTATGGATAAACCGTCAACAAAGCATGTCAGTAATGAGGTTTATTATTGCCTCTCATTTTGTCTGCAAAGTTAGGAATACCTGTTTTTTTTCCTCCTTCTGAAGCAAAATATTGTTTCTTTGCGCTTCCAAAAAAAGAGTAATGGATGGAAGAATGATCATACAGTCTTTTCTACAGTTGCATAGGAGAGACCGGGAAGTGTTGTAACATTGGGTGAGTTGTAAAAAATAAAAAATAAAATAGCTCTGGTCTCCCTGAATACAATCAGAGACAATGGGAACTTTAGCTGCATTAGCCGTGGAATCAGCTAACAAGCACATTCGGAGAGGCGATTTGCAAACATTCACAAAATATAAAGTGCGATACTTACATCTTCAGGATATAAAGCTGGAAAATGAACAGTAGGTACTGATCCTTTGATCTTTGATTGAGAATCAATTATTTTTTGATTAATAAAAATATAAGAGGAGAGGGTGGACTTTTAACAATGTAGGGTGGTTGTGTACACACACTGCCAACTCACATTTATGTACAAACACCATGTAAAAGTTAATTTTGCATAACAGGTCCCCTTTAAAGGGATAGTTTACCCAAAATTTAAATTTTCTCATTATTTACTCACCCTCATGATATCCCAGGTGTGTATGACTTTCTTTCTTCATCAGAACACATTTGAAGAAAATTAGAAAAATATCTTAGCTCAGTAGATCCTTAAAATTTAAGTGGATTGTGAACTTATGACTTTTGAAGCTCCAAAAATCATAGACAGTCAGCAGAAACGTCATCGGTTTGACTCGTTAAATTAAGTATTCTAAAGCGACATGATCACTTTTGGTGCGAAAAAGATACTTTTAAAGTACTTTTTAAAACTCTAAATCACACTTCCAGTCAGAGGCCATACGTGTGTGTGACATAATCACATTGGCAAATTAAATATGTGAGAACTGACGCATATGGGTCACAGCTGGAAGAGCAGTGCTGTTTACAAGTGTGAAAGAGGAACAATGTACTGTAGCTTGGTTGGTTTTGATCTGAATTTATCTGTTTCTTTACGTTGTGTGCTTATACTGGATGTCTCAAATGAGTGGAGAACATGAGATTGCATCTGTATCCATGGCAACACGAATATGTCACACGAGATACTGCTTGGACTCCACCCTCTCGTGAAGCTTACCGTAAGCGTTGGTTTACAGTTAAAAAGTACTTAAATATAATTAAATATAATCTTTAAAATATCATCTTTTTTTTAAAGTGATCGTATCACTTTGGAAGACTTTCATTTAACCACTGGAGTCGTATCGATAATGTTTATGCTGACTGTCTGTGATTTTTGTAGCTTCACATGTGAAATCACCATCCACTTGCATTTTAAGGACCTACTGAGCTGAGATATTTTTCTAGTTTTCTTCAAATGTGTTCAGCTGAAGAGAGAAAGTCATACACACTTGGGTTATCATGAGGGTGAGTAAATAATGAGAGAATTTTCATTTTTGGGTGAATTATCCCTTTAAATTAAAATTTTACTCCACTGACTGTTAGGTTTAGGGTTGGGGATTGGGTTAGGGCACATGGTTAATAAAATATGCATTCCTGTTTACTGTTACAGAATGTACAACTAAAATAACTTGCTTTATAACTAATATTTGGTGCTACCCACCTAGTAAGAAATTCATATAATTTAGCAAAATAGTTGTCTCAGAATATTTGAACGCAATGTAATAATAACAATGTAAATATCATTATTATTATGCAATACTAAACTGGACTAAGCACAGTGCAGAGAAACTCCTAATTATGTTACCCATGGAGACCTAGTCTTTGATTGGTGGATGAAACTCTAATTTGTCAGACAGCCAGACATCTGATCAACAGATAGATAGGTAGAGTGTCTCATTTCTGTTGATACAATTATAGTGACTGTACTTTGTTGTGTGTGTGCTATAGATGAGATTTGGGTTGTCTGCTGTACATTGGTGGACTGTCAATGGATTAAGGCCAAACCCCAAGAGAAAAAGAGAGAAAGCAACAGAGAGACAGGGAAAACAGAGAGAAAAAAAATGACAACCAAAGGCCAAATGATTTGTGTAGTTGCAAGATCACATGCACCAATATACAGAATATATCCATTATATTAATGGGAAAATAAGAGTGACAGTGGCACAGTCATTTCAGTACTATATTTACTGCTGAAAGGTTTGTATTTACAAATTTTGTGTCTTTATGTACAGTTTTGAACTGCTGTCATCATTAACTCACCCTCATGTTTTTCCAAACCCATATGACATTCTTTACTCTGTGGAACACAAAAGGAGATAAGGACAGAATTCTCCCCTTAGCACTTTCGATTTAGTGCCTATTTGTGACATGGATGTTGCCATGATTACATTTAGTTGAGTAGTAAGAGTGTCGGCATGTTATTACGATGCGTTCAGCCTAGAGTTCTTGTGACTAAATCTGTTTTTAACAGGATCTGATCTCTTCAGTCGTTAATCTCACCCATATAATCTCTTCTCAATCAATCCCTCTCTTATTCGTTTTCTTTCATCCCTCACTCTCTCCTCCCAGTGCTTCACTCTTCCTCTTTTCCTCCCTCTCAGTGTTGTTGTTTTTCTTTGCCTTTTCCATCTGTTGCTTTTTTATTTAATCATCCATTTTTCTCCCATTTTGGAATGCCCAATTCACACTACTTAAAAGGTCCTAGTGGTGGCACGGTTACTCACCTCAATCCAGATGATAGCTCATGCTATTCTCCGCAAACCACGGACATTTTACCACTCGCCCCATTGATAGCGAAAACCTCTAATCACGTGGAGGTTACCCCATGTGACTCTACCCTCCTTTGCAACCAGGCCAGTTTGGTTGCTTAGGAGACCTGGCTGGAGTCACTCGGCATGCCCTGGATTCGAACTCGCAACTCCAGGGGTGGTAGTCAGCGTCAATACTTGCTGAGCTACCCAGGCCCCCAATCTGTTGCTTTGATGGAATGATATGACCCAAAATTCAATCCCTACACTGTAGAGAAATAGCTCAGACTTGTTGCTGTTAGGTTTTCAGTGCAAAACTACTGTAATTTAAGATAAATTACATCATTACGTTTTAGAAGTTGAGATAAATGAAGACTGGAGTCTTAAACTAAGGCATTTCTCAGAATGTGTATGAGCATAACATTGAATACACATATGTCTATATTCCACATGAATATAGACATGATTCATGTCTAAGCACATTCATGTCAAATGACACATATGGGGGGAGTGAAGATGAATAGAACAATTCTGTGTTTCTGTGCATATTTATCAGTAGATTGTAGCAGTAGGCTGCCATAATGACATGCTTATTCTGTGGCTATGATGGCCTGCTGAATGAAAAGCTATGCTTTCCTACCTTAATCAACCTGAGATTTAGTGACAAATTGCATTTCTGAAAACCTATTTGGGGATTTTTTTTTGTTACAATCCTTAAAAACAATCATTCATTGGAAGAGAGAACTCAAAACCTGAAACAAATCAAAGCTGCTTTTTTTCCCCTCATAAGACCATATCTATAAAGTCTACAAATTAAATTCCTCTGGCCCTTAAAGAAATCCTGTAGCTTACAAATCACCTTGAAGTGTAAGACCCATCATGTAATAGTAATAACTCAACCTAAGTGATTTCCCACAATTAATCTGAAGGTAAGCAATTATTCATTTTACTCATCTCAAACCAGGCACATAATCCATATAATACAGAATCCTGAACAGGAGTCTTGTCATTGCACAATTTTGCAGCACTTATGAAAGCTGCTACCATGTCACAGTAGCTGTTTCCATCAATGTTTTTTACGCATTTTGGGATATTGCACAAAAACTGCTGGATGCAAAACACCAATATACGAATAAATCTCCAAAATACGCATTATAAAATTATATGCTTGCTTGAGGTGGATATATTTTTTATTCGATAAGAAGAAATGCGCATAAACTATGATGGAAACACATTTACCGAATAAACTCCTATTGAATTAGTCAGGAATAAAAGATGCTCATCAAAAAGGTCATGTGACTGAAAAACTCATTTATTACTGGACTCTCCAGCAGACCAATCATCGCCTCTGAAATGTTGCTCCGGTCATCCTGAACTAATGGTGTCTAGAAAATCCAAAGCCAACAAATAGCCAGAGCAAATAAGTCGAAAACAAACTTGAACTCTGCAGAACAGAAGGTTTATTGGCACTTTTGAAAAACATCTGATAGATCCGCACGATATAGTCATAAGGACATATATAGCGCTCCCAGAAGTGTGTGACGCACTGTCGCTTCCAAACATGAGACTTTTGAGTGTTTTGTCTGCGTTCTCTAAACCGGCAGTATTTTATTTATAATAAATGTAATTTATTTTTTTATTATTTCTGTGCCCTTGGATGGAAATGCGGCTTTATTTGCACATTGTTTTTGTGATAATGTGTTTTTTCGGATAAATACAAATCGCAACTTGGGAAACATAGCTAAAAATTGCCTGCTGCCCGGTGTTTTCCACTTCTCGTTTGTATACATTTGAAAATTTCTCAATTTTTTTGGCACCGCCAGCCGCTCTCCATTCTTGCTTTACACCACTGTCAATCCCAGAATCCCTCTCATGAGCATAGCAGTTAAAGTAGCTTTTAGCTAATTGTCCATGGCTCTTTTGCAACGTACCGTCATACCTGACCTATTTTTGGGTTGCGTCCCACCAGTTGGGAACTACTTGCATTTACTACAACATAGCTGGGCAACACCCACTTCCTGCTTATATCAGAACTGTGTAAAGAATTTACTCATTGACATCATAAATGCACATGATCTGTCAACCTTTTTCACCATGTAATAGCAAGATTTCTTCTTTGTGTATTTGTGCGGGTGTTTCTTTATGTAGCAAGGTAGACCGAAGGAGAGGAGGGGCTGGATAATAGGCCCATAATTTAGTCTCGTCATAGTGATTAGGAGAATTGATAGAACAGGCAAGATTGGAAGACAGCAGTAAGTGATTTGCACATATCCTGCCCGGATGGAGTGTATTTGTGTATCATTTTGAGGTCTTACATTGGCATTCATGCTGGTGAATTTAAGCCATGTTTTCAAGCACACCATGACATTGCGGGTGTATAAAAAAACTGCCTGAAGGAGCCAGTGGAACCTCGTTTCTGTCACCAGTCATTGATCTTTTCTTTGAACTGACCAGCCCATTAAAAATAACCAATGTTTTAAATGATTTTTAATTTTTTTGTTTTCACAGCATAAAGGTATTTATTTTAATATAACTTTGACTGTCTGATTACTAAAGTTCCCCTCAACTCTAAGGATATTTTCAAAGGATGGCATAGTTCTGAAGCACCCTTTGGGCGTTACATTCTGGCATAGTCGGCAGGGTGGAATATATTTTTGATTTGTTTACTTTTCTTTGTAGTCTGTTGGGAGCAGTATAGCTAAGGTAACATCTCAGCGGCTGGCTAAGATACCGTCTCAGGGTCAGAGACTTTGGGCTCAAGCGCAGCATCTCCAGACAGAAAAACAGAGACTGTCTTAAGAGAGAGAGCGGAGACTTTATTTCCCTAGAGAGGGTAAGTGCCCGAAGTTCTCCGGATCCCTAATTGGTGGGGCTTTCTTGGTTGAAGTGTGGATAGAAGAGACTTAGAGTTTCATCAGGTTGATTTGGACAAAAGAATTTAATTTAGATCATCTATAAGGGGAGGCCAGAAACTTGTTCAATCTGTAAGGGAAAGTTCAGACCACATTTTTGAAGTTTTAAAAGAAGTATATGGGTGATCAAAATCTTATGTAGTGGCAACAGACATTTTTTATGTTTAATGGCATTAATGAAGAAAGTGAAACAGTGTAAACCAAATGCTATGTTAAAACAGAGGTTGTTTTGATAGATCAGTTTTGTGAAAACATTCATAATCAAATGCTTCGTAGGGAAATGAAAAGACTTGTACAGGGTAGGGACTAGTGTTGTCAAGGTACCAGAATTTCAGAAGTTAGTACAGATACCAGTGAAATTTCACGGTTCTCGATACAAATTTCTATACCATAGCAAAAATATGCTAGTATGATAATGTGTTATTGAACACACCAGTTTAATTATTTGAATTATTTACTAAATAGTTGAATAATTATAGTTTAATGATTACAATTTAATTTAATCACCAAAATAGTGTCTTATCAATAAATTCTTAAAACATTTAACAAGTGAAAATAGAACTTTTCAACATATCATTGCATTTTTTTGCCAATCTTTTATTAATTTTAATTATTATTATTAATAATAATAACAATAATAATAATAATAATAATAATAATTATTATTATTATTATTATTACAGTGAATATTAAATTTTACTCCACAATTGTAATATATTTTGATTCAATTTCAGGCATGTAGATTTTATTTTGAATCGTGCTTTTATTATGACATGTGTTTTTTATCAGAAGATTCACTTTCCTCGATTAACAGTTCACAACAATCGGCTTAGTGTGATAATTGAAGACTTTTAAGTCACATCTGAAACCTCATCTCTTTGGACCATTGAGTAGGACACAGTTTTGGATTGTTTGTATTTTAGATTACTGGTGTTTGTGTATGTGGTCATTTTGAAATGTTATGATTTAACTTTTATTAAGTGAAGCACTTTGGTCAACTGTGTTGTTTTAAATGTGATATAAATAAAGATGAACTGAGATTAAAGTGCAAATGTTGTGATTTTAATTATATAAATATATTTTTTGCATGGTTATTTGCTGCATGGTTCATAATGGAGAAGTGCTCTGCTCTGTCATCTTATACAATGTGAATGATTCTCAATGTCTGTGGAGTTTATAGTGGCTGAGCGGTCAGATTTATTTAAAGTATGCAGCTCTTCCACGGTAAAATTGCAGCTTTTAGTGGTTTAAGAAATCACATTAGGACATGCCACAAATTTAATCTGATTTATTGTCCATTTCAGTGTACAAGGAGTAACAGAGCAGGTGTTCAAAATAAGCCTGTGAGCATTTTAAAGCTGTCGTGTCTCAGCCATACTGTGTGCTGGTACTGGATTGAGTCTGTGCTCGGTACTAGTACCAGTACTGCAGTAACACTGGTCTCGTTACATCTTTTTTAATTTTAGTATTGACTCAGTACCGAAGTACCTCTACTTTTGACAACACTACTAGGGACACCATGTCATTCCTGGAGGTACGTCGGGAGGCCATGCGATGGGTTGAAAAGGCACAGCCAAACAGAGATAAGAAGTTACACCCTTTTCCCCAAGCTTACTGGGGTTCTTCCGTCCTCAGAGCTTGCTGAACTTAAGAGCATGTTTCGATATTTTGGTGAAACATTTACAGTAGGCCCTTCTAATAGTGTTAGTAATAGGCCTCCAATCAGAAGCAATCACTCTAAGTGTGTGCCTGATAGAGAACCAATTTGTATAATTACCACATCTGCCTGGACATACAGCACAGTATTTTCAGACTACTCTATTGTGCCTACTTGGGAGGTAGCAAGGCAGTCGGAAAACTAGAGACCCCCAGCGTGCAGAGGCACACACTGGGAGGGAAGGTTGGTGGCTCAAATGTTAATTCTTCTGTACATGTCCAATTAGTGGGACAATGTCCTACATTAAGTCTTAGGATGGGTAATGTTGACGTTCCATGCTTGGTAGACACAGGTTTCAAGTTGACAATGGAAACTGAGAGTTTCTTCCATCAACATTTATTCCCATTTGAAAAGACACTATTGTAAATGGCTAGGGTTAAAAGTCTCTAATGGCCTTGACATCCCTTATACTGGTTACATTGAGTCAGTTCTTGACCAGTGTATTCCAAAGCGTGGCATTCTGATCATTAAAGTCTCCCCAAACCAGTAAAACTGCTAACCCTATTATTTAGGGATGAATGTCCTCAGCCATTGTTATCAACAATATTTTTCAGGCCCCATCAGTACAATCAGCAGTCCTTGTGTTTAGGCGTGCACTCCAGGCAATAGTCAATGCACTGGTGGCCTTTAAAGTAAAAGTACAAGGTGACTGGTCCACTCACATTGCTGCTGGAACCCTACTTGCCCGCAATTCCCTTTGGCAGAGTTTCTGTAAGAGCCATTAGGTGCTGTTACGAACCCCCATAAACATTTATTAAATAAACAGAACTATCCATAAAACTAAGGAAATATGTACAACAAAACAAGACTTGGTTTCTGGTGAATCTCCTCTCCTTCTCTTTCGCTCTGCATCGTCCTTAATATACGTAATCAGCAACGCATTCAACGAGATGCAGGTGCAAATGGGCAGACCTAAAGAATCTCTCAATAAGAGAAAGAGTATCAGAGTCATGACGTCACATGCTGGAGAAGAAACACAAAAGACACAGGCTGTAACAGGTGCAGAGGATGGTACCCTTCCAGAAGGACTGCTTGTTTTGCCTACTCTTTTGCAGGTTGAATATAGTGTTTTTATGCCCCCATTACTAATGTGGGCAGTTAAGATGTCTGGCTTCCTCCTCAGCAGGTAGTGGGTACAGTTCAAGTAGCTTCGGTGGTCTTGGAAGTCACCCCTTCACATGATTTTTCTATTGACCGTTCCACCCCAGAGTGAACGGCTTTTATATCTAAGCAGCAATTCTTGCCTTGTGGTACAACAGAGGGTTTGAAATGCCATGTCTCGATGGGTTGTCTGAGGACTAAACAGCCAAAGCTAAATTCCTCCTCAAATACTGCATTTTTTTTTCTAAAGATATAAGTGATCTAGGGTGTACAAAGGTGATTATCCACAAGATCCCATTGATGGATGATGTTCCTGTTTGGCATATCTCCCACCACCTTGCCCAGTATTACATGGTAAAAGCACATATAAAACAGTTGTTGGACAGTCAGATTTTCAGGGAGAGTAGTAGTCCTTAGTCTTCCCAATTGTGGTGGTTACAAAAAAGGATTAATGCATAAGATTATGTGTGCTTTGATAACAATTTAATGCAAAGATACCAAGGATGCCTACCCCCTGCCTCAGATTGAGGAGTCATTAGATAAACTTTCTGGGGCAATGTAGTTTTCTACCCTCTATCTTGTTAGCGCCTACAGTCAGGTGCTTGTGGTGGAGAAAGATAAAGGTATGGCTGCATTTTGCAATCCTTTTGGCCTGTTCAGATTTCATTATATGCTTTTTGACCTTCTTTGTTATGCGCCAGGCACCTTTCAGTGCCTAATGGAGCACATGTTTGGTGATCTGTGTTACCATTCATGATGATGCAATTGTGTTTTCCTCTGTAGTCAGTCAGCATCTTGAGTGACTGGAAGAGGTGTTTTAACGGCTCCAACAACAAGGTCTTAATGTTAAGCTGTCAAAGTGTCAAAATTTGGACATGTGGTATCTGCTAAGGGAGTGGCTACTGGTCCTGGTAAGGTGGAGGTTGTATGGGAGTGGAAGTGCTCTGCCCATTTAGCAGAGTTGCACTCAATTGTTGACTTCACACTTTATTTTCACTGATTTGTTAGAGGTCTTGCAACTTTGGCTGCCACAATGTACCATTTGGTGAGCCAGAGTTGCATTCATTTCTTGACTTCACAAGTTATTTTCACTGATTTGTTAGAGGTCTTTGCAACTTTAAACATTGTTTGATTACAGCCTCAGTCTTGGTTAATGCGTTCTTTACAAAGCCATTTGTATTAGAAGCGGATGCTAACCATGGGGGGCTTGGGGCTGTGCTCTCTCTCAGGAGTGTGAGGGTAAAATCAGGCCTATTGCGTTTGCTAGTTGTGGCATGAGGCCCACGGAAAAAAATATGGATAACTACAGATCTTGTCACGTTCTGTCTGCACTTGTTTTCTAGAACTCTTATTTTGAAAGTCTGTCCCTCACTACATTTCCCACAAGCCACTGCCCTGATCACTCCTTCATTGTCCCCACCTGTTTGTCATTCCCTCGTTTAGTTCTAAGTGTATATATTCCCTCTTGTTTTGTCAGTTTTGGTCAGTCCTTGGTTTAGAATGCTAATGTTAACGTTGATGTTAAGTCTGATGTCTGCTCCAGTGTTTTGCTCTGCTCCAGTGTTTTGCTCTGCTCCAGCGTGTGTACTTCTCCAACGTGTGTGTTCTACTCCAGCATGTGTACTTCTCCTTTGTTTAATTATTAAAGGATTTAAGTGCCTACTCCTGCATCTCCTATCCTCCTTGTTACCCAAACGTTACAGAAGCGTTACAGATCTATAAAGCAGGAGCTTCTGTTAAATGGGCAGTAACAGGAAAGTTCTGAGAATATCTGTTGGGTAGTAATTTCATCATTTTCACAGACAATAAGCCATCTTCAGACAGCCAAATTGGGGGCAGTGAAATAGAGGTGGGCTTCCTACCTGGCTTCTTTTAATTTTAAAATTGTGTAATGTACTGTCCAGGCTGCAGTAAATGTAATGCAGAGGCAGTACCTAGATAGGTTTGCACCAGGAACACAAGTTCCATCTACCCTGTTGAGGCAGTGTTCCAAGTCTGAGCCTGATGATGCAGATTTCAGTTGCAATGAGACTATTAGGCAGGTCGGTCTATTAGGGATTTGGCTGTGTTACGGGAATTGGATCCAGTAATCGGTCCAGTATTGCAGTTTTGTCAAGATGGTTGGCAGTCTGGGTCAGAAGAGAGATATGCTTTGTCGACTGGAAGTAAGGAGTTGCTTCATCAAAGGGAACGGTTGGTAAAAAAAGAAGGAATACTCTACCGTGTGGTTCATTTGCCTGTGGAAAGTAAAGAAACTTTGTAGTTTGTGCTTCGTCAGTTCTTTCAGGATGAAGTGGATAGGAGTGGATAGATATAGTATAACAATATATATAAAAAATTGCCCCACAAAAAAGTCAGTAAGAAGCTTTTTCTTCTAATAAGGTTTATTATTCTCCACTTTTTAGCTAAAGTTAAAGGGATACTTCACTTCTGGGAAGATGAATGTGTATTTAAAACTGGTCATTTATATAGTATAAATGTGAAATTATTTTTGAATTTGAAGCATTCTAGACTGAGAGAAGGCAGAAAATGTATTTTTTACTCATGTGGCTGAAAGACAACAACTCCCAGAATGCACTTGCTTTGCTGCCCTTACGAGGCCACTCCCAAACCACGCCTACCGGTTACAGGCAGCAGTATCTGAAAATTTTATACAACTAGGCTTGCTTTGATACATCGTGACTCTATAAATCGTGAGTTAGTTGATAAATTGACTGACTACGCGGGAAGAACATTATGATAATTCTGGGTGTCCAAACTCTGTACATGACGTCTTAGTAACAAAAAGAAAAACAAACAAAATACTCACTTTACACTAAGCCGTCCGTTTGTCCCTGCGGGCTTTGGCTGGCGTTTCCAATTTATCTTCGGGATCCTAAAATAAGTTTCCAGGACTCCCCTGTCCATATGTGGTACAAAACTTGGGTGCTCAGTTATACATGCTAAAGGTAGCGGTGCAGTTTCATCAGCGGATTCAGCGATCTCGTCCAGAAGAAAATGGCATCGTTGAAATTCGCGACAGCAATAGGACTCTCTATCTGTTTCCATAGGCGCACAGCGAGAGCACTGACACCACCAGTCCGCCCCAACTCGAGTCTGGCCGGGCTCTTCCTCCTGACCGCCAAGCAGGTCTTGCTCCCCTGCTACAGCAGCTGCTCTGGCCGCCTCTTGTTCCTCCATCTCCCGCAACTGTTCATCGCTGTATTGCGGCTCGTACAGGTAGCCGTGAGCATCAGATTCTCGCAACAGATCTTCAAAATCCCCTTCTGCCATTTCAACTTCAAAACTACCTTCCACCATCGT
This sequence comes from Moxostoma hubbsi, assembly GCA_032164185.1. Lineage (NCBI taxonomy): Eukaryota > Metazoa > Chordata > Actinopteri > Cypriniformes > Catostomidae > Moxostoma > Moxostoma hubbsi. The sequence goes on along the minus strand of JAVLUX010000012.1, from coordinate 14,978,671 downwards.
GATTAGCCTACTTGTATACAAACTTTCTACACAGAGCAAGAGCCTGTTAGCTAAGCTTCTACAGAAAGATGGCTGACACTATCTTCACATTCTGTGAGTGAGATCCTGCACCATATGGGCGTGGTGAAAACATGCGGAACTAGCTACTAATACTGGCTGTAGTTTTAAGCCTCTGGCCCAAAAATCCTCCGATGACGCAAAATGACGATATTTGCGTCATCGGAGGATTTTTTCCAGACTAAAAATACATAAATCTCTCGTCTCAGGGGGATATGAGGGGGGGGCTCGGTAATTCGAAAATACTACTGGTTTTCTACTGATACAAAGCTTAATGCTAAATCCTGAAGTAACCCTTTAACTTCACCGGAGCGGTGCCAAGCAAGCAGTCATGTCAGCGATGGCTGTGTCTCGTTTGGAAGGCTGCGTCCTCCGGATGTCGCATTTGTCGGCCGAATACATTATCGAGGCCGTCTCATTTCATTATTTTATTTATTTATTTTGGGGAATGCAAAAAAGGTTAACAATTATATAAATGTAAGTGCATATACATAAAGGTATTGACAATAGATAAAAAAATAAGATAAAGAAAGACAAAAAAAAAAAAAAACATTAAACGAGACTCGATGACATATGCGGCTGACAAATGCGACCTCCGGAGGATGCAGCCTTCCAAACGAGATGATGATTCTTTGATGAATAGAAAGTTCAGAACAACATTTATCTGAAATATAAATATTTGATGTAAGCCTGTTTTTAATAAATAGTATATAGTTATGCATATTATGATCAAATAAATATATTGTAGATTTTGTATAAATTGTATATTGGACTTGATTCAATTCAAGCACTGCCTAGGTGTACAGTTTATAAGAAATCTATAAGCAAATACCCTTGCACTCAAATGCCTTACTCTTCTCTAAAATTAGAAACCTTCCACCAAATCATAAATTATTTGTGATGGATAGTTTAGCAAGCCAAAAAAGAGGTTGTTAAATTCAGTGACCACGAGTGAAGATACAACAGCTCAACAATTTAGCAGATAGTGCAGATCAACTCAGCACAACCCCACAACAGTGCATGAATAACAACACCAGTTCTTACCTGACCAAAAACAGATGCCACGATGGGTCTGAGTTTCCTGCGCTCCGTCTCGCCTTTGAAGGGTTCCTCCTCAGGGTCAGTGGGTGAGTTTAGGCTGAGGGTCTTGGTTTTAGGTGGGCGTTTGAAGCTGCCACCTGAAGAGGTGCTCCATCTCCTCAGTTTATCTATCTTCTTCCTAAAGGATCCCTATAGTAGAGTAAGGAGAAAACCATTTCGATGACTGAAGTAGGGTACAGCGGGGATAAAGGCTCCATGGGGTAAAAGGCTCCTTTGATTTTATTTTCGCCTAAAACACTAAATAGCATCAAAAACTACCACTGTATTTTCCTAACTACCTGTTTGTCACTATGCACTGCAAAATTACCCTGTTCCATGAGATAATTGTCTGTAATTTCTAAAGTTTGTTTATAAGGTTATTTGATCTACTTTTTAATATATATTTTTAAATGTTGTAAATTTGTGTAGCTAATGAATGTACTGGAAATTATAATTTTCCATTTTGTTAAACATGATCATATCATTACATTTTCATTACCTGTCCAGTAAGTGAATAGTAGTCATATTTGGTGGGAATAGATTTGATTTAAAAAAAAAATTCAAAGTGGGCTCACATTGACTGATCCAATCACAATGGAGATTCATTTGTTTATAAAATACTTTAGATGTGATGAACTGTCAAATGTGATTCAAATTTGCAGGACATGATACACATTTTTAAGTGGTTATTTTAAATAAACAATATCTTAATTTGTTACTTAAAAATGCATCAAGCCGTCTCAAAAAGTATGTGCACAAATTGACAAATTGTGCCCTATAAATATTGCCCTGGAATCTACATATCACTATAGCCCTGGGAGCCTTTTACCCCAGGTGTGGGGTAAAAGGCTCCCTTACCACCTTTTTTTATTTTTGAAATGAATTTTATTCAGAACAACCGTCTGTTGTAATTTCTTTCACATAAATCTAAAATGAACATAAAATCATGTGTCTGTTCCATAACCTAGTGAGCGTCCTCTGGAGGCAGCATTTTAAGTCATCACAGGCGCACTTCTGACGCGAATGCTGTTCTAAAATGTAGGTATCTTAATTATGCTGCCTTAAGCTTCGTGTGTATCCATTACCGGGTAGGCGATCCCAGAATGCACCGTGAATGCACCGCGAAAGAAAATCCAAGATGGCAGTCAAAGCGAGAGAAATTTAGATTATAAATATATTTATAACCCATTTAATACTAAAAAGTATCAATGAATAACAGTTTAATATGACACAAAACCAACTATTTTACTCAAAATATGTGTGTGCCATGCATATTTAGACTCATTAGATGAAAGTATCGTTTCTCTCGCGTCACCTATTGAAATCAGATGCGAGTCGAGTGTCCCATGCGCTGCGCGTGAGGAGCGCTATTTGAATGATGTGCGGAGGTGCCGCTTACGTAGAGCGTTACTAATCGCTCTCTTATGAGGCATCATCTTAGTAAGGAGCTGCCTATGTAGGCAGGAGAGAGTGAGGCAGCTCACTAAGTTTTGGATCAGACCCCACAATTTTCTTAAGGTGTGGCTTTAGCACCGTTGTACCCTAGAGGTCGACCAGTCGTAGATTACAGAATGTAGCATCTTAGTCTTTCCTTACTATGACAGGCACAGACTTAAGGCCCCAATATACTTAATACAAAATATTACAAGAACATGTCACATGTTTTTTTTTTTGTTTAATTAGTCTACAAAAGGAATAAAATCTACTAAAATTCTCTCAAGTGCCCATTTACTCATTTGCCACCTGCAGTGAAAGCCATTCACACATTGCCCACAGTAAGACATGACTCTCTTATCATCATTCTTTTGTCTGTTTTTCCCCCATTTGCACTCTTTTATACACCCACTTTGCAGTAGTATAATCATAAATTACAATAACAGAGTGTAATCTGTGCATATTATGGCCGCGTATAGTTGTTATAGATTTTAGATAAATAGCGCCATGAAATCAGAATGTAAACATTCTACTGCATATACTGTAAATTACTTTAAATCATCATCGAGTGGTTAAAAATATTTATTTTACCGATGTGAGTTCTACTAATAAAATGAGGCATAAAGTCATTGATAACACATTTTATTGTCACATTAGTTAAGGTTTTACATTTGTCTTGAGCATCCTCATATTTAAATGTACCTCTAACTGCCTCCCATGTCTGAATGTTCGCAAACAGTACACAATTGCTTGGCTGTTTCGAACTTCTTTTTACCCCTGAACGAAGAACGAAGAAGAACTTCTACGGAAGTATATTGGAGCCTTTAGAGGCTACAAGAGTAAAAAATACCTAAAATCCCAGATTCAGGTTATTGTTCAACCAAAATCTCAATAATAACCAGAAAAATAAAACAAAAATGCGGTGCATAACACAATTGTTTTAAACAAACACACATGGGACTTTGATTTTAAAATGACGGAGACATGGCTCCATAACATAACATTGCCTAAATATTTACCAAATTAATGATTAAAGACCAAATAACTATATATATATATTGTACTGTGCAAAAGTCTTAGGCACATAAGATGTTTATCTTAAGATGGTTATTTATGTCTTTAGTTGTAGTGTATCAGTAGGTAATATACATTTTAGACTCTCAAACATTCCTTCTGCAAATAGAATAGAATAGAAGAACATGTATCCCTACAACAGATGGCATGGCCCCACAGAGTCAGTCTGGGATTACATGAAAAGATTGAAGCAAATCAGAGAGCTAAAATAGATAGATAGACTGTGGCGAATTCTCCAACAAGCTTGGAACATCCTACCTGCCAACAATCAAGAACAACTCTGTCCCGGTATCCCTAGGAGAATAGTGCTGTTTTTAAGGCAAAGTTTGTCACAACAAATATTGATTTAGCTTTTTATGTTTACTAGACTTTGGATGATGTTAATAATAAAAAAAAAAAACTAATTATGGCAATATCTTTGAAGAAATACTCACTATGCAACATATTTCACAAGTGCCTAAAACGTTTTCACAGTACTGTATATAGTTTCTTATTTTTTCAGAAGATTTGAAGTTGGAGACACGATGCTATATTTGGTGATGGGGCACATTCATATATAGTTACATTTTACTTTACATGCCCTTGCATCAATTTAGAACACTTATCTAATCAATACAACAAAATATGCATTGAAGTAAGGATAAAATATGGATGAATATTTTCAATGAGGAAAAATGAAGATGCAGCAAAACCCACACAAATGTTTTTATTTAACTTCTAGAGGTTCTACTGTTGAACCAAGCAGTTCTAATTGTAGAATCTTGAAGTGCTCGCCACAGAGGAGCACAGAAAAATAAAAATAAAAAATCATAAAAATCTACAACTATCGGCATAGATTTTTGCCAAAACGATAGTTCCAAAAAGCAACTATTGACACTGATCGATTGATCGAAAACTGATATATGATTCTAAATCTAGACTGAAGTTCAATAGCTGTCAAAACCCCTGATATACCAGATTTGTCTGTCTGTAAAGACCATATAGCCTTCAAACTTTTTAAGCAAAAGTTTTGTCTGACAAGAATATGTGTGTTTAACATTTAAAGCTTGACTTAAAAAAAACTTTCTCTTTCTGGCTAAAAATTACACGTAATGCAGTTGATTTTCTTTGAATTTCAATTATTTTTAATTAAATTTCCTTAAATTCATATTTGAATTACAATTTTGTGTGATGTTTGCTACCTCTTTTCAAATTCAGGATTTGAACTGGAATTTAAAAGGCAATCTCAAATCAATTCTGAATGGCACACAACCCTGTAACAAACATATGAAAACACATTTTAAGGTCAATCTGCCTCACTGTACATTTTCAATACATTTTGTTGTGCTTAACCACATATCTACTGTATATACTGCAGAAATAGAAAGAGTAGGATGGTAGTATGCCATTCCAAACTCATCCAAAGAAACAAAGAAACATGCATGCCAGTTCAAAGGTCCACATACCTTTTTGACAATCTTGTCTTGAGGGATCTCAATGGATTCCATGCTGCCTGCTTCCGTTGACATTTTCCTCTGATATGGGCATTAAGGTATTTTCTGTGGCGCTTTGTTTCTACCTCCCACTCTCTTTTTAGATCCTGTTGCAGAATATTGCATTGAGGATCTCAGACTCCTGAACATCTCTCGCTCCACCTCTCTCTCTCTCTCTCTCTCTCTCTCTCTCTCACACACACACACACACACACACACACACACACACACACACACACACACACACACACACACACACACACACACGGTCTTTATTTCATTCAGTCTCCCACAATCTGTAATATCTCTAATACTGTCCTCTCTCTCTCTCTCTCTCTCTCTCTCTCTCTCTCTCACTCACTTACTCTCATTCATAGGACTCTGACATACCTTTACCAGTGAATGCATAAGCAAAAATAAATGTAAACAGCCAGCTCCTCTGTATGCTATTCATTGTGTTTGTGTATTTTAGTGTATTGTGTATTTTTAGAAAACAAATTCTCCAAATGTGTCATTCATATTCACAGTCAATTTATTCCTCAAACTCATTAGTATGTGTGTGTGTGTGTGTGTGTTTGTGTGTGCGTTACAAAGGCCTGTAGACAAAGAAGATAAATGTGTCTTTTATTCAATTACTGTTTTTGTTGTCTCATCAGACATGTTGTGATTACAATGTAGATGCGGAAAATTGTTTTATCGCTCATTATTTCTCCTGGTTTACATATGATTTAATCCTTTATCCTGTCTCCTGCACACTTTCAAAATCCTCTTACATGTTCATATTCTTGCCTGCAATTTATCATCCTCTATTCCCACCCAACACCATTTATTTATATTTACACACATACGTACAGGTATATGGGTCATTGACAAATAATACAGATGTGACTTTTATTTTAATCAAGATTAATGTTAAATGGTGTTCTAAATGAATGTTCAGGAGGCGCATGTTCATCTAATCTGTCATTCTCAAAAAGAGAGATTTGACTATACGACTCTGTAATCGGTGGCAAAATTGAAAATAGATCCTGATTAGATAATGCCATTTTGTGTGGTATTTCTATCCATATTATTAATTTTTATGTTTTTTTTACATTATAATTCATGATGATTTTGTCTGTTAATTATGGCAGACTGGATAATGCAGGATCCAATTGCAGCTTTTAATGGAAAAACTCAAAGACACACAAAACATTAGAGAAATTGCAAAACTTGAACACAAAGCTACATTACAGATAGGATAAACAGAACAAGAACCGACAATGATTACCCTGGTGGTCGCCAGGGTAATCCTTAGAGAGCCCCCAAACTAAGTAGTGGCTCCTGAAGCTCCTTAACAAATACACATACATAACACATACACATACATAAACAAAAATAATTCCTGGGAAGCTCAGGAGATGGAGCTACAGGATACAAGGGCTCAGAGGTAAAGCCAGCAAGGTACTAGGGAACTTGGAGAGCAAGGCACTAGGGGATTCAAGGGGCAAAGCCATGGAAGACTCGAGGGGCAGAGCCGCTGGACAGGGGTCAGCAGACTGGGCGGCGGCCACTGGACAGACGTCATACTGGAAGTGGGCGGTGCTGGGTACTGAACAGACTGGTAGCTGACAGGTGCTGGCCACTGGACTGAGCAACAGACTGGTTGGTGGCTGCTGGGGACTTGACAGGATCGTCAACAGTCTCAGGGAACCGGACAGGCTTGTCAACAGCCTCAGGCAACCGGACAGGCTCGTCAACAGCCTCCATGGCCGTGAGCACTGGCTGTGGCAGAGGAATGACCTCTGTGGCCGGGAGTGTTAGCAGTGACTGGGCAATGGCCTCCATGGCCAGAAGCAGTGGCAGGGGAATGACATCTGAGGCCATGAGCACTGGCAGCAACTGGGAAGCAGGAGCCCTTCTCCTTTTTCCGGACGGCCGGGAGCATGTGGACCATGGCAGGTGTGAGCACTGGCTGGTTGACCGTGGCAGGCGTGGTCAACTGGACCACCGAGTTGGGGTCCACTGGAACCTCCATTTTGGGAATCTCTGAGGAGGGAAACTTGAGAGCCACATGGGGATTGGAAAAGTGCCCCACTGTGTAGGGGGAGGAACTTAGCAGGACAGCCATGGCCAAAAGTATTGTCAGTGTCATAAATTTAGTCTTTTGCAAAGACTGCTGCTTCAGTATTTGTAGATGATATTTTCACGTTGAAATCATGTTTCTATGGTATACTGGAAAACAATGATAAGTATTTCATAAGTTTTAAAGGCTTTTATTGGCAAAAACATTCAATATATGCAAAGAGTCAATATTTACAGTGTTGACCCTTGTTCTTCATAACCTCTGTAATTCGCTCTGGCATGCTGGATATCAGCTTCTGGGCCAAATCCTGATTGATGGTGATCCATTCTTGCCTTATTAGTGCTCGGAGTTGATCAGAATTTGTGGGCTTCTGCTTGTCCACTCGCCTTTTGAGGATTGACCACAGGTTCTGTTTGGGATTAAGATCCGGGGAGTTGCCTGGCCACAGATCCAAAATGTAATGATCATTGTAATGATCTCCGAGCCACTTCATTATCACTCTTGCCTTGTGACTTGTTGCTCTATCATGCTGGAAAATGCACAGATTATCACCAATTTGCTCCTTGATCATTGGGAGAAGTTGCTCTTGCAGGACGTTTTGATACCATTCTTTATTCATGGCAGTGTTTTGGGGCAGAATTGTGAGAGAGCCCACTCCCTTGGATGAAAAGCTACCCCACACATGGATGGTCTCAGGATGGTTCACTGTTGGCACGACACAGGACTCATGCTACCTTTTCTTCTTCAGACTATCGATTTTCCAGATGTTCCAAATAGTCGGAAGGGGGCTTCATCAGAGAAAATAACTTTGCACCAGTCCTCTGCTGTCCAATCCTTGTACTTCCTGCAGAATTTAAGTCTGTCCTTGATGTTTTTCTTGGAGAGAAGCAGCTTCTTTGCTGCCCTTCGTGACACCAGGCCATTGTCCAAAAGTCTTCGCCTCACTGTGCACTCACACCAACCTGCTGCCAATATTGAGCAAGCTCTGCAATGGTCATTGTCATTTTGTGCCAGGGCCAAAAAACAGTGAAATTTGGGTTTTGTGTTAAAGTTAATTTTTTAAGCTTTTTGCAATTATTTAAAATCCATCTGATCACTCTGCACTATAATCTAGAAACAATGTGAATCAACACTACAACAACTGGAGCAGAAAAAAATTATGTCATTGCCAAAACTTCTGACCACGGCTCTAGGGCATTTTCTATGTACTGTTCCAAAGTACTTTACAGTTAAAGCTGCCTCCTGGCATACATGACTTGATGGGCTTGTTGAGCCTGAAATAGGTCCTTTAACACAAGCTCTCTCCAGTTTACACAATTTGCAAGGGCACAAAAAAGCTCAGTGAACTCTTCAATTGTTTCACCCTCTTGCTTCATAGATATCAGTTCCACTGCTGTATCCTTTTCTTTGGTCGGTTCTCAAAGACACACAAAACACTAGAGAAAGCACTAAACTTGAACACAAAGCTCAATTACTGACTGGATAAACAGAACAAGAACCAACAATGAACAGAGGAATACACAGGGATTAAATACACAGAGACTAATGAGAAAACAAAGAATACCTGGGACTAATGAACACAAGAACCAATGAACAAAGACAAGGAAAAGAATTACAAAACCTATGCTCAAACAAAAGACACAAAGTGAACAATAAACAAACATAGAGACCCCTGGTGGTAGCCAGGGTAATCCTTACAGTGTTATGCCACAGGGCAATTTTTACATTTCAGATACATTTGAAATTTGCTGGGGGAAGAAAATTAAAGACTTTGAATAAGCCTAGATCATTGTATGTTTTTGACTAAATCTGCAGTCTTTGATGCATGCAGCCAAATACTAATAATCTGACTGACAAAAAGAGATGTCAACTACCCATTCAACCTTCTGCATCCATCTTCTGAAGCATTGAATTAGGGACCAAGTCTCATGACAAGCAGTAGTTTAAAAAATATATGGCCCACACATAAACAATAATGCATGTAAGACCAGATGGGGGAAATTCACTGATGCAACTCAACTGATGTCCCTAGAACATTTAGTTCTGATCTCAAGGACCTTCTGTCACACCCATGTTAGAGACCCATTCAATTGATAATCTGATAAAACCAGCGTAACAATCAAGTTGTTCAAGGGCAGCTTACTGTAATTCAATAGGAGCCATGTTAAAGAGCATAGAAATTAATATGGATAAGTATTACAAGGCACATGCTAGTAGGTACGTTCATACAGTATAGTCTGAATTAGGCAAGAAATTAAGATAAAATGAACAAAATTAGTTTTTTTTCACTAAAGATGACATTGTTATGAAAGTTTAGATAGATGGATGGAAGGACGGGCAGAGACAGACAGACAGACAGATAGATAGATAGATAGATCCACATACCACGCAGCTGCCGTGTTTGTGTTGTGTCTTTTTTTTAAATTAACTATTACTTTGACTGTTCAGCTTGTTCCTGCCTCCTCCTTTCCCATTTTATCCTTGTTACAGTTAGTTTACCCAAAAATGAAAATTCTCTCATCATTTACTCACCCCCATGCCATCCCAGGTGTGCATGACTTTTGTTCTTCTGCAGAACTCATTTGAAGAAAAATAGAAAAAATATTTTAGCTTAGTAGGTCTTTAAAAAGCAAGTGGATGGGGATCAATCTTTTGAAGCTCCAAAAAAAAAACAGACAGTTAGCATAAACGTCATCAAAAAAGTGAGTAAATTAATGTTTCTAAAGTGACAATCGCTTTTGGTATGAGTGGTGGGTAACTCAACACCTTTGGAAGGTGTGTACTACAGAGGGAAGAGGCGGTCATGTATAAAGATGCTATTTAAAATGTATATTTTTGACAATGTACCAGTAAACACTGAAACTCTTCTTCAGGCTCTCTCTCTCCACAATTATTATCTGTTTAGCATTTAGACAAATAATAGAGCACAGGGAATGAATACAATGCATGTTTGAGTTTGTTCACCATGTTTTTTTGCCTTTTTTATTTTTTATTTCACAGCACAACTAGTCCCCCCTCTGAGAGATTCCATTGGTCAATGTATCCCTACAGCAGAATGCGTTGCAGCAAAGGTTGAAATGTTTTCAACTTTTGGTCGCATGACGGAGCTTCACTATCTGAAACCCTTGCATTTTCCCTCTCTGTCCTCATGACACACCATCACCTTTGAAATCAATGTATTTGCAGCATTCTTTGATGCAGCGTTAACTCTAGTGTGTAGGTGCCCTGAGATGAGCACCTGTGTAGGGTGAAAAAGTGTGCTTTTGTGCGAAGAGCCACAGTACACATTATGCTGGGTGTCCACTGGTTCGTGATGAGTGAAATCAAGTGAGCGTTTTCAATTCAATCCAATGGGATGCGAGGATTTAACCACATATTCAGGATAGGGGGGGACCAAATGTAAGAATTTAACAACCAATCATGGGAAAACCCATATCAGTAGATCACTATTATGAATATGGTGGGGGACATGAGACTATTTACATTAACCTAACCACCATAACGAGAAGCCATCCATGGTCTTACCTGTGTTAATGGGCTTATATATTCTACAGCTAATTAGTTGATTAGATGGGCAGGTTCCTCCTGAACCTTCGTTTATTTACTTTGTTATGCAGGTAAACTCCATGACTACTTAACTCTTATTATACCTGTTACTGTCAGTAGTCGTCACTGTTATTTATAACCCTAACTATAGACATGAACTAAACTAAACATAAACATGAACAATTAACATGAACATAAACTTGACTTAAACTAGACATAGCAAACAAGGTACATTAACAATAGAAGGCTGTGGGGACTTGATGTTGCAGGTGTGAACGCTGGACCATGGAGCAGTGGCGGGCCTGGACCGTGGAGCAGAGGTGGGCCTGGACCGTGGAGCAGAGGCGGGCCTGGTCTGTGGAGCAGAGGTGGACCTGGACCGTGGAGCAGAGGCAGGCTTATGACATGGCATGGAGCAGGCCGAGGCATGGCTGTGACATGGCATGGAGCAGGCTGAGGCGTGACTGTGACATGGCATGGAGCAGGCTGAGGCGTTGTTGTGACATGGCATGAAGCAGGCTGATGTATGACATGGCATGGAGCAGGCTGAGGCGTGGCTGTGACATGGCATGGAGCAGGCTGAGGCGTGGCTGTGACATGGCATGGAGTAGGCTGAGGCGTTGTTGTGACATGGCATGAAGCAGGCTGATGTGTGACATGACATGGAGCAGGCTGAGGTGTGGCTGTGACATGGCATGGAGCAGGCTGATGCGTGGCTGTGACATGGCATGGAGCAGGCAGGGGCATGGCTGTAACATGGCATGGAGCAGGCTGAGGCGTGACATGGCATGGAGCAGGCTGAGGTGTGACATGGCATGGAGCAGACTCTGGCATGGCTGTGAGATGGCCTGGAGCTGACTCTGGCTTGGCTGTGACATGGCCTGGAGCTGACTCTGGCTTGGCTGTGACATCGCCTGGAGCTGACACTGGCGTGGCTGTGACATGGCCTGGAGCTAACTCTGGTGTGGCAGTGACATGACCTGGAGCTGACTCTGACATGGCTGTAACATGGCCTGGAGCTGGCTCTGGTGTGGCTGCCATGACATGGAACTCAGGCTAGGTGGCCATGATGTGGAATTCTAGCTTGGCAGCTATGTCATTGAAGTTGGGCATGGCAGCCATGATGTGGAACTCGGGCTTGGCAGTCTGTAAAACAGTTCACATTACGGGCAAGGAAGAGGCGAGAAACCGGCTTGTCAACATAAATAATAATTTAATAAAGAACTTAAAACAAACACATAGGACAGCAGACATGTCTGCTGATTAAGCTCTCTCTCTTAACTGGCGGTGCTGTGGCTCTCTTATGCCGCTCTCCCCGTGCTCACTGAAATTAGAGACAGGTGTTAGACATAATTTAGCTCAGGTGCAAGCGCCCTTACCGCTTTCCCTCTCCGGACGGGCGCTTAACCACGCCCCCGCTGCCACATAGTCATGTCGTGGAACTTGGGCTTGGCGGCCATGATGTGGGGCCAAGTCGTGGAAGGCGGAGCTGTACTAAGTGAGGCTTGAAACTAAGTGTCCTTGATGACTGGGAAAAGACCTCAGTGGTTGTGAACATGAGCAGAGTCTTGGGAGCGACCTCTGTGGTCGTGGGTATGGACTGAGTCTTGGGAACGACCTCTGTGGTCGTGGGCACAGACAGAGACTTGGAGATGACCTCTGCGATCATGAACATGGACAGAGACTTGGAAATGACCTCTGTGGTGGTATACATGGGCAGATACTCGTAGACGACCTCTGTGGTTGTGAACATGGGCAGAGACTCAGAGACGATCTTGGTGGTTGTGAACATGTCTAGAGACTTGGAAACGACCTCCGTGGTTGTTTACATGGGCAGAGACTTGGAAATGACCTCCGTGGTCATGTACATGGGCAGAGACTTGGAAATGACCTCCGTGGTTGTGTACATGAGCAGAGACTTGGAAACGAACAACTTTCCCCTCCGCCAAAGTTGGAAGCGCAGGCTCCGGGACAGATGAGGCTGGCAATGCTGGCTCTAGGATGGACGAGGCTGGCAATGTTGGCTCTGAGATGGATGAGGCTTTCAGCTCATTGGCTGTAGCAGGCTTGGGCATTGACTTATTGGCCGTGGCAGGCGTGGGCGTTAGCTCTTCAACCATGACGTGGGATGCTGGCTCGTCGACCATGACGTGGGACGCTGGCTCGTTGACCTTGACGTGGGACACTGGCTCGTCGACCTTGACGTAGGACGCTGGTTCGTCGACCATGACAAGGGATGCTGGCACATCGACCATGATGTGTTATGCTGGCACATCGACCATGAAGTGGGACGCTAGTGGGACGCTGTGGTGTTGACCACAACGTTGGGCTTACACCAGTTTGTGACCCTTCTGTTTGGTTTGTTTGGGGCCCGGCCACGTTTCAGTCTCATGGACAAAATTCTAAGACCACATATAGCAAATGCTGCCACATATTTAGATGATATTATTATCAATAGTAATGACTGGTGGCAGGACATGCAAGATCTGAGAGTTTTCCTGAGTTCGCTGCGATGGGTGGGGCTCACGGCCAACCCGAAGAAGTGCATTATTGGGCAGGTGGAAGTTCAGTATCTGGGGTTCCACTTGGGCCACGGGCAGGTGCATCCCCAGGTTGACAAAACCACAGCGATCGCAGCCTGTTCGAGGGCCAAGACCAAAAAGGAAATGAGACAGTTTCTGGGGCTGGCTGGCTACTACCGAAGTTTTGTGCCTAGTTACTCTGAAGTCACCAGCCTCTGACTGATCTTACTAGAAAGGGGGCCCCCGATCCGGTCAAGTGGACGGTGTCATGGCAAAAGGCTTTCCTAAAAATTAAATCTGCGCTATGTGGGGGGCTGCTTTTACATGTTCCTAATTTCACTCTCCTCATTATTTTGCAGATGGATGCATCTGAAAGAGGGCTGGGGGCAGTGAGTAGTGACCGGCGAGTCTTAAGCTCTCGCTGAGAGAGACTAAGTACAGCGCCGTGGAGAAGGTGTGTCTAGTGATCAAGTGGGTCATCCTCACTCTCTGCGTCTACCTGCTGGTGTGGGCCTTCATAAGTACATTACAGAGTTATGTCCAAATGTTCAGCCAGACACAAGCTCTGATCTGCAGTTAATGACACACAGACCAGTCATGCCTCCCTGGAACAGAGAATTCAAGATATCAGGACAGATAGGTGAACCTGGACAAAAAGATAAACTCGCCTTTTCAAGTTTGGCCCATCAAATCGAACGTGGATTGAGCAGGGGAGTTGCAGAGCTTGAAATAGTGGATGCAGTAATAAGAGCAATCGCACCAGGCATGCAGCTGCATAGTTATCTGGAGTGAAAACCAAATTTAACCCTGCCTGTGCTGAGACGTATACTGAGAGCGCATTATCAAGAAAGAGGTGCAACTGAATTGTACAAACAGCTTACCTCTGAGGCGCAAAGTAGTAAAGAGACCCCACAAAGTTTCCTCGTTCGGTGTCTTGATTTGAGGCAAAAGATCCTGTTCGCATCTCAGGAAGCATAATCCAGTTTGAAATATGACCTGAATCTAGTTCAGAGCATGTTTCTTCACACTGTCCTTACTGACCTGCAAAATGACAGTATCAGAAGTGACCTGCAACCTTACTTGATGTGAGTGATGAAATTCTTTTTGATAAAGTCAATGTTGCTTGTGCAAATGAAACTGAGAGGCAAAACAAAAAGAAGCTTATATTCCAACACACCAAAGTGAATCCAGTGCAGGTTGAGGCAGTTGCTGTTGAAAAGAAAGGAAAGACACAGTGTCACAAAAACACAGAGAAACTTGAACCTGACATTTTGAGTGAGTTAAAGGAAATGCGGTCTGACATGGCATTTTTGAAGGATCTCAGTCCTTCTCTTCTGCCAATGTGAGGGATCAAACCAACATGCTACCACCCCAGCCTCCGTACCCATCTCAGAGTTATTTGCAGCAATATGACAGGAGAATGGGGGCAGTCCAGCAGCCACAGTGGCTCCCTGCACAACGCTTCCATCCTCCCTCAACTTGTGTGAGAAAATGTCTGGCATGTCAGCAAAGCGGATTGGATGTATACTGTACTCACTGCTATAGGTGTGGCGGTACTGATCATTTTGTGGCTGGTTGTAGAGCACGAGGCCCAACGATGTACAGAGAGCAGTCGTTAAACGGGACAGGGTCACGACTGCAGGACGAGGAGTGACCAGATATTCAACAATGTCCCCACAAAGCTGCGTACAGTGTGGTATCACAGGTTCGGACTTTAGACTGAGACAATGCGCTGCCTGTAAACAAACAGTGTATTGTTCTAAAGCATGCCAAGCTAATCACTGGTCAGTCCATATGAAACAATGTAACCAAACAGCAAGAGTATACACCAATTCTGCAAAGCACAGAAAGAAATGTGAAGCCAAGTCTATACGTACCGCCTTTGTAGGAAAACAGTGTCTAGTGCTGTGTTACCTTCAAGGGCTCCTTGTTGATGCATTGTGAGATACAGGATCTCAAGTTTGTATAGTGGATGAACTGTGGAAAAGTGAGCACTTACCAAACATCAGATTGAGAGATGTGGCCGAGGTAATTGACACACCTGAAGGATTCCATCTAGTGGCAGCAAACAGACAGGAAATACCTTATATAGGGTGGATGGAAGTGAGTTTTGGTGTGGCATCAGATGAAGTGGAAACAGATAAACTTGTCATACCTGTGTTGGTGATGAGGGGTAGTCAGCTTCATCATCCTATTGTCGGATATTATGTGATAGAGCAAATGGTGAACACCAAGAGGATAACGCAGCCAAGCACAAGTGAATTCCAGGGAACAGCCTGTCCTAGTGCAGCAACAGGAACAGTTCAAGCTTTCATCAAACAAATCCATGCTGAAACACCATGTGAATATACAGTCAAAACAACAAAGGAAAATGTTCATGTGCCTAAACATAAATCGGTACAAGTGGAATGTAGAGTGCAGACATACAGACCAAAGCAAGAAACTTTGCTCATTTTTGAGCCTGAAGTTAACCCAAAGTGGGTAGAGGGGTTGGAGTTCTGTGAGACGATTGTAACTTTGTGGCGACATACATCTCCACACAAGGCAAGATGGTAATAGGCACAGCGCAACCTGTGCTGGCTGTGTATCCAACTGCCGCTTTTGAGGAACCTGGTTTAACTTCTGTGACGGTCAACCAAATCAAAAATGAAACCAGCAATACCTCCGACATCGCCTGGGTTCCGCCAGTCAACTTGAGCCATCTCAGTGAGTCTGAAAAACAAGTAGTTCAGCAAATGTTAAAAGAGGAAGCAGCTTCATTTTCAGAATCTGATAATGACATAGGTTGCATTGAAAAATTACAACTTGCTATTTCACCGAAAGACACTAATCCTGTGGCACGCACTTACCGGTCAGTGCCTAAACCCCTCTACCAAGAGATGAAAAACTACCTGCATGATCTCATTACGCAAGGATGGGTGCAGAAATCAAACTCACCAAATGCCTCACCTATCGTATGCATCCAAAAAAAGATGGCAGCTTGCGCCTGTGTATTGATTTCAGAGAACTGAACCGGAAAACGCATCCCGATAGACAGCCCATCCCCCGTGTACAAGACATAATGGACAGTTTGGGAGGGAACTCCTGGTTTTCGCTTCTTGATCAAGAGAAAGCATATCATCAGGGCTTTATGGCCAAGGAGAGCAGACCTTTAACAGCTTTTGTAACACCGTGGGGTTTATATGAGTGGATTAGGGTACCTTTCGGCCTGATGAATGCTCCTTCAGCTTTTCAACGCTGCATGGAGGAGTGTCTGGGTGAATTGAGAGACAACATCTGCGTTCCTTATCTGGATGACACGTTAGTTTTCAGTAAAACCTTTGAAGACCATGTGGATGATGTAAGGAATGTCCTGCGAAGATTGAGACAGTATGGAATAAAATTAAAACCTGGCAAATGTGAACTGTTCAAACGTGAGGTGCGATACCTTGGAAGGATTGTCTCAGCGGAAGGGAGTAAGATGGACCTGGCTGATACAGCTGCCGTGAGAAGTTTGAAATACCAAGATAAAAAAGATAAAAGACCAAGCACAGTTGGACAGTTGAGAGCAGTCATGGGTCTGTTGAGCTACTATCGACAGTATATAAAAGATTTCTCCAGAATTGCGAGTCCGCTGTACGACCTGCTGAAAGAAACTGAGACAGAGAAGGTAGAATGTAAGGAGATATGTAACCGACAGGCTAAAGGAAAGAAAAGGGGAGTGCCGTCTCACAGGCCGATTGTATAGATGAACGAGCACCAAGAGATAGTGGAGGGACTGATCGACTGTCTAGTTGAGCCACCAGTACTTGCGTTCCCGGACTTCTCACAGCCATTCATACTTCATACCGATGCATCGAATCAGGGTCTTGGGGCAGTTCTATGCCAAAAGCAAGCGGGAAAGCTTAGAGTTATAGCTTATGGGTCTCGAACCCTGACAGTCGTGGAAAAGAAGTATCACCTCCACTCAGGGAAATTGGAGTTCCTTTCCCTGAAGTGGGCGGTTACCGAAAAATTCAAGGATTATCTGTACTATGCCCCCACATTCACTGTATATAGTGATAATAATCCACATACTTACATTTTAACCAGTGCAAAGCTGAATGCGAAAGGATGTAGATGGGTAGCGGAACTTGCGGTTTTCCATTTAAATATTAAGTACCGGCCTGGCAAAGAAAATGTGGGTGCAGACACGCTATCCAGGATGCCACTGAATATTGAGACAGTAATGATGGAATGCAAGGAGGAATTGCCATCTGACTGTGTCGAAGCAAACATCCAATCTGTTGAGGCACCACACTTCAGCATCGCCTGGACTGCAATGATTTCTCTTGACGACACATTTACCATGGCATCTGAGCATGCAAGCGAGCCATTACCTGTGGAGGAGATGAGACAAGTACATCGAAATGATGACCACATTGGACCTGTTCTACAGTTTAAGCTGGCCAATAAGAAGCCAACAGGACATCTGTTTAAGATTTTGAGTGCACAAAGTAAATGCTTACTGCGCAGTTGGGAAAAACTTCTCCTGGGAGATGATGGCATCCTCCGTAGAAAGACAAACACCCAGACACAGCTAGTCTTACCTGCAAGGTACAAGTGGCGTGTTTTGAGAGAATTACATGATAATATGGGTCATTAAGGTCTTGATCGAACAATATCTTTAATCAGAGAAAGGTTCTATTGGCCACAAATGCACAATGATGTTGATCACTATGTCACCAAGAGTTGTGTTTGCCTGAAACAGAAGAAACCATGTAGGGAGGCCAGAGCACCGCTGCAGAATATGGTCACTACTCACTCGTTCGAGCTTGTTTCCATTGACTTCTTACACCTGGATAAATGTAAAGGAGGGTATGAATATATCCTAATCGTAGTTGACCACTTCACACGATTTGCACAAGCCTATGCAACTACCTCAAAATCAGCTAAAACTGTTGTTGACAAGTTGTTTAATGACTACGCTCTGAAGTTTGGGTTCCCGCAAAGAATTCATCATGACCAAGGAGGGGAGTTTGAAAACCAGCTGGTTGCTCAGTTGAAGAATATCTGTGGAGTTGCTGGATCAAGAACCACACTGTATCATCCCCAGGGAAATGGGCAGGTTGAACGGTTCAACCGAACGTTACTTGGGATGTTGAAGACATTGACTGAACAGCAGAAAACCAATTGGAAAGAGTCATTAAACAAACTCATATTTGCATACAACAGCACACAATGTGAAGTTACAGGATTTTCACCAGTCTACTTACTGTTTGGAAGGTCCCTGAGATTATCCATTGATCTATTGTTCAGTTTGACATCTGAAACCGGAACTACTGATTATAAGGAGTATGTGAAGAGAATGAGACAATAAATGCAGGAAGCATTGGAAATCACCAGACAGACTGCAAAGAAGGTGGCAGAAAGAAACAAGAGGAACTATGATGGAAAAGTGAGGGGTTCTATGTTATGTCCTGGAGATCGTGTTTTAGTGAGGTATTTAACACCTAGAGGTGGAACTGGGAAGCTTCGAAACCATTGGGAAGATGTTGTACACACAGTAGTCCGTCAACTAGGAGGAAACGCGGCAGTTTTTGAAGTGAAACCAGAACATGGTAAAGGAAGATTACATGTTCTCCACCGTAACCTCTTGATGCCTTGTGATTATCTACCCTTGGAGACTGATCTTGGAAAGGAAGAAAAGGGACCAGTGAAAAGACCAAAACCAGTAAATAGATGTGTACCAGGTCTGGAAGAAGAAGAGGATGAGAATGAAGATTATACTTACTATAATTACCTACCTGCAGTCCATCCTCAACAACCTGGATGTGAAAACTGGCAAGATGAATACGCACCTGAAGTCCAGTTTCAGCAACCTAGGGAAGGAAACGGAGAGTTAGTAAGTGGAAACTTGCCAGTCATCCTGCACTGTGAACCTGAAAAGGAAAGGGAAGAAATTGGTCAAGAGGTAGCAAAGGATTGTGGAACAGAAGTTCTAATGGAAAATGAGGAGATACATCAACAGGAAGTTGATGTGATGGAGGAGGAACAACCTGGAGGAAGACCTGATGAAATGGAAGATGTACCTGTAAGACTGGGTGAGAATGTCAGGGAAACGGGACAGGAATACAGATGGCCAAAGAGAGAAAGGAGACCACCAAAGACATTTACTTATGATTACTTAGGTACTCCAGCATGTTATAATGTAGAGCACACAAACACAACAGCATTTCAATCCATGTCATATGAGATGCAGAACTTACCTCCATGGACTTACCCAGCACAATACTATTGTAACGCGGGGTTATGATGGGCAAGGAGGAGGCGAGAACCGGCTTGTCAATATAAATAATATTTTAATGAAGAACTTAAAACAAAAGCATAAACAAACACATAGGACAACGGACATGTCCGTGATTAAGCTCTCTCTCTCGAACCGTCGTCACCGGCCGCCTTTATCCCTCGCGCGCCCCATCAGGCCGATTGGGGACCTGGCGTGCAACATTCCAGCCCGGCCCCGCCCCCCTCCACTCCACAACTATCAACCAGTATACTTGTATGCATGAGGAACTGAGGACATGAAAATAAAGAGAATGGGGTTTGAAGAAGGAAGACTATGCAGTTTCAAATACACGCCCTTATTCACAGTTAACATGCAGTACACATAGGCATTGAGACATTGCATACAAACAGTGCAAAATTGAGATAAAACTACATTATCAGGAGAATTTAAATATATATATATATATTTAGGGTTGTAGGAAAAGGAGAGTAATGTCGGGACAACATTTATTTTTTGACGGGGAGAGTGTGGTGGTTACAAAAATATATAAAGAAAAAGAGAAGAGAAATAATAATTAGTGTCATCAGAATTGATGTTGTCATTGAAAAAGAAATGGAATGTCATTAATGCATACTATATGATTTTGGATGATGGCGATTGATATTCCTTGCCTATGGACAATCGATTGTTTTTGCCTTGGGACTTGTTCACCTGCTGGACGAGAGGGCGCGCTGCTCAGACAATACAGAGACTCAGATGATGTTGCAGCAGCTCCGTGTTCTGTGTCTTTGTTGATTGTTCTATTCTATGACATGAATAAATTGTCATGTACTGTAAATACACTTTGTAAAGTCAAGGCTGTGAAAAATGTCAAATGTCATTCTGTGACGTGTATTAATTGTTAGTTAAAAATGTCTAAAAGTTCGGTTCAAGTTAACCATGTGTGTATCACGTGTGCAAGTTAGTGCTTTAAAGATGGAATGTGTTGGTTCATCAGAATATACAGTGAATTGTATTATTAATGTGCATTGTAATCCTAGTGTCTATTGAAACTATTTGTTTAATTTGAGGAAACAGTACCTGATGAGAAGCTGTATGTGAGTAAATCTGTATTTTTCTGTATATTGTGACTTTGTCTAAAGAGATTATCTGTTGTTATACGTTTATTGATAAATGAGAATGCAGAAATATTTGCATTAAGCTGAGACAATACAGAGACTCAGATGATGTTGCAGCAGCTCCATGTCCTGTGTCTTTGTTGATTGTTCTATCTCCCCTTACCAGGCGGTGAGGGTACACTATGACACATGATTGCATAATTCCAAATTTATTTCTGATTATTTTATCAGTAAAGAAATTCATGAAGTCATTACTCTTGTGCTGCTACATAATATCTGGTTCTGTTGAGGTTTTATTCCTAACCAATTTTCCCACAGTACTGAATAAACACCAATGATTGTTGTGGTTATTTTCTATGAGTTTACTAAAATATGCTGGCCTGGCAGCTTTTAGTGCCTGTCTGTAGCTAAGACAGACAGGCAGACACAATCCTTCCATGCACCACGAAATACTTCTAATTTTGTATTCTTCCACTTGTGCTCCATTTTCCGAGCTGCTCTCTTGAGAGCATGAGTGTGACCATTGTACCATGGTGCAGGGATTATTTCTTTAATTTTTTCAATCAAAGGAGGGTGACACTATCAAGAGTGCAAGAGATGACTGTATTTATATTTGTATTATTTCAAGTTCTTCTGGGATTTGGGGTTTACTGCGTACGAGATAGATCAGGAAGATTATTATTTAAGATATCTTTAGTGGTCGAAATAATAGATCTACCTGAACGATATCGTGGTGCGGTAAGGCTCATCACCTGGGTTATCATTATCTCTAACGCCTGTTTCTTGTTGTAGTGATGGCGGAGGGAGACATAAAAGGCGCACAAGGATACAGAGTGAGTGAGAGAGAGAGGCTTATCACCTGGGTTATCATTATCTCTTACACTTGTTTCTTGTTGTAGTGGTGGTGGAGGGAGATATAAAAGGCGCACGAGAGAGAGAGAGAGAGAGAGAGAGAGAGAGAGAGCCAGAGAGACAGACAGAGAGACAGACAGAGAGAGAGAGAGACAGACAGACAGAGACACACACACACACACACACACACCCTGCATCTGCATGCAATATGAAGTGTTTGTGTTTTATGTGGTTACTAAATGACGCTGAATAGTCGACAGTTCGCTGCCTCCTGCCCCCCCCCACACACAGTACTTTTGTTTTGACATGGCAGCGGTATCTGCAAGTACGTGTCACATGACGGTCAGTTAATGCAAGAATAATTGACTCGTCGGCTATTTTCACTTCCCCTATGAAACGACACTTCAAGAAAAAAATACAGAGGACATGACCTCGGTGTCCTCAATGGTAGTTACGGCCATGATTATGTCCAAGCAGACATATAAAACTGGTGTCCAAGCAAAGCAAAGTGTCCAAGCTATATCTGTATGGGAGTAAATGACAACAGAAAATTTAAATAATAAATATATAATGGAATAATGATAAGAATAGAACATTATTAAAGCGCTAATATAATATTAATATCGTAATATTACGTCACCTAATTAATATTCATGAGCAAAGCTGATAACATTTATATTTTGTCTCCCTGACTTTTCTGAGCCTTCCTGCGTCCCTGTCTCCGACAACAACTGCGACGTGAAACAAAGCACTTATGCCACGATTGTTGGCAGACTTCTGTCTACAGAATGTGTTTGGGTAATGCATAAAGTGTCTAAATAGTTAATCACAAGTTTTTAGCTGATCATGTGTGGGTGAGGAACATTTACCACTCACTGCTTTCTCTAAAGTGTCATACCTATTAGCTAATCAGTCAATAGCAGCAGTCTGTCAAAAAGATAATGTGTTCAAATCATTTAATCTATAGCACAGGGTCATCAACATCACTGGGTGAACCCTCAGGGGGCTGAACATGTGGGAAAAGGTGTGGAGATATTGTAAAATGTGACTTTTGTTTCCAAAGATCATAATACACTAAAGAGCTCTTTCTCACACCTACACAGACACAAAATTAATTACAATTATGCAGCATTGTTCTAGAAAGCTGCATTACTCTAGATAATTATTTACCTTTTGTGAAAAAGTAAAAAAAAATAAAAAATAAGATGTAATATTTAAGATGTAAGAACCTATGTTACAGGACATGCACTGTAAGAAGCAGTTTGGAAATAATAATAATAAGACTTTTAAAAAACATGTAAGCAACATAGACATTTTATATGGCCAATTGTAGCTTTGACCCATTTACAACTCATTTCACACACGTAAGACACACAGCATCTCACATCTTGGAACACTTATTCTCTCTGTCCACTGTAAGCCTTGGTCAAGTTAGATGTATGTTATTTTAAAGCCAATTTGGTACTAGTTACAAAATACTTTGTATGTCCCAGTCTTGTGCTGAACATCCCTTCTGAGTTACGTATTCAATCGCAGTAAATGAGATTGTAACAGTAAACGCAGTATCATGAAGGCAGTCCTTTCTCAATAATGTAATTCCCACCTCATGGTTAATAATTTGCTGGGTTCTTATTGCGTTCAAGCTTCTGAACACTGAGATATGACATTATGTGTATGTATATATATCATCAGAGCCTAACAAGGATTCAGGTTTAGAAGAAGTGCAGGAGAAACTCAGACAGATTGAAAAGAAAGTATATTCAGAAAAAAGAGGGTAAGGAAAATCTTGAATTCATCAGTTTTCTCATTTTTATCTATTCACATAAAAGTATATTCTATTCTATTCTATTCTATTATTATTTCCCTGTAAAGATTTGAGTTAAAACAACATTATTTAATTCACAAGTACTTGTTTGTCTCTTCCTCTGCCAATACATGTCTACCTCATGTTTCAGTTTAGTTCTTGCAGATGAATGAAAAATAACTAGTAATAAGAAAACATAGTTAGAAATAAGTAAATTGAATAGAAAGTTACCTAAACAATCTCTTTATTACTCGACTTTTCTTAAAAAGATAGATCAATAAATAATGAAATAATTAATAATTTCATTGTTTACTCATTTTGTTCCAAACCTGTATGACTTTATTTCTTTTCTAGAACTCAAAAAGATGTTGAAATGATGTGACATGACATGAAATGAAAGTGAATTGTGATTGAGGCTAACATTCTCACATCTCTTTTTGTTTCACATGCAAGAAATTAAGGCATGGATTTGATACAAAATGAGGAAATTATGACAGAGTTTTCATCCTTTTTTCAACTATAGTCTGCCATGTATTATTTAAGACACAAATTTGTCCACTTAATTTAGATGATCATGAAGTTATCAGTGTCCGTCGTGGCCCTGATGGCATTGCTGGTGTCCCGGGCTCAGGCATTTGTGTCAGTTGGGGGTAACGGAAACACTCATGTGAGCATCACTGGTAGTGCTGTAATGGCAAAGATCTATGAGGTGTGTGAAGCAGTGGCTGAATCTGAGGAAAGAGAATTCAAACCAACAGTAAGTATGTTTGTGTTCATTGAGATCTTGTGTGTTTGTGTGTGAACTTATTGCAAAAAGTGCTGGACTTCACATATTGGTCACTGAGTTAAAGGAATAGTTCATCCAGAAAATGAAGAGAGAATTCTGTCATCATTTGCTCACAGTCATGCCGTTCCTAATTAAAATGCTTTTGTTCTTCAAGGGGACTTAAAAGGAGACATTTTCTGGTCGAAAAGCTCTGTTCACGGATGCGCTGTTTTAAGCCATCTTCGCTCATGTGCATTGCTTAAAGTTCTTATACAAATAAAAAACACAATACCACAGAAATGTAAGAGGTGACAGCATTTCACTAGACTTCTAATAAGGAAATTGTTGAATAGAGTTTGACACTGGAGTGCACTATCATTGTTCCATCAAAATAAAAGCTCCAGGAGCAGATGAAGTTAATACCACAGAATTATTTAACTATTGTATAAACAAATCCTGAAATAATAATAATATTAATAAAAATTCAGTATCATATAATAATAATAAACTTGACTGGACAATAAGAAATATTATTCAAAATATAAGTGAGTGTAGTTTTTGCACATCCTATTAATTCACTTTATATATATATATATATATATATATATATATATATATATATATATATATATATATGTAGGTAAATATAGTTTTTTATTACTTTATTGGTGCATATATATTTTATTTATTATATTATAAATTAAATACCATTCTTCCTTGTGTTTACTTAGTGGAAAAACTGTGGAAAACATGTATTCATTATTTTTATCTAGATGTTTATTTAATTTCACATTTTGAATGAACTTGGCTACAATGACTTTTTGAAATGATCTTAAAATCATGATTATGTAATATACCCCAGCTGTATGCCAAAAGGGAGCCACCAGCTGGATGGTTGCTTGAGGCCTCTGAAATTGTAACCCTGCCCATGGTAACGACGTAATGTGTTACATGTGATGTAATGTGTTTCGCAATTTTCACACAGGGTTCATCAGCAGAAGAGCTACTGCGGGCCTGCTTAGGCACAGCTACAGGTGAGGTTTCGGGTGCCAAGTTCCGTACAGCACTAAATCAGATCTACATGCAGAACGGCTATGTGGACCGTGACTTCATGGGCAGTGCACCACACCATTTCAATAATGAGGCTTTCAGTGAGGGACGCAACCTCATCAGTCAGGGGATAGCAGCCATTAAAGCTAATGTCCGCAAAGACAACTTTCAATCTGCCAGAGAAACACTGGGGCGAGTGTGTCACACGCTGCAGGTGGGGAAGAAAACACATTTACTTATATTATACTTATGTATAAAACTTAAAATAATTAATGAGAATTTCACCCAAAAATGAAAAATCTGTCATTATTTATTCACCCTTATTTTGTTGCAAACCCATTTGCTGTTGTTTTTCCTGTAGAATACAAAAGGAAATGTTTTTAATCATCTTTATTTTGTCTTTTGGGTCACACTATATTTAAGGTGGCCTTACCTAGTATGTACTAACATTAAATCATAAAAGACTGTATTTTCTGTGTAACTACATGCTGTTCTGCAAAATGCCCACATTTGCTGCTAATGAGGTTGAGGTATGGGTAGGTTTAGGATTAAGGGTATAGGGTTAGGATTAGGAGTTAGAGTTAGGTTTTGGGGTAAGGGTTTGGTTAGGGGTAAAGTTGACAGTGTGCAATGAAACTGTACATTATATTTACATTATCTTTTTGACAGACTGCTGCTATCAATTGATTTATTAGTTGCAGGACAAATTAAATTAAATTCAAGTACTTTAAATGTTGTTGCATTGTAATTACATGTATGTACATGATAAGTTCATTGTATCAAATGGTTAAGTACCTAGCAGTTAAGGCCACTTAATATAAAGTGGGTCCATTATTTGCATAATTACAACAATGGTTTGTAGTGACCAAGACTGTTAAGCTCCAAAATGATTTTACTTTTAAAAATGGTTCCATGGAAGTAGGTGAAGCAAGGCAGCAGTAAAATAGTTTTATAAAATTAGTGCATAATATGTAACAAAACCTAAATCTAAGCATTCATTATGAATCTTTTTATTTTATTTATTAATTTGTTTTATGTTTTTTTTTTTTGTAGGATTTTTACAGCCACAGTAACTGGGTTGAACTAGGTAACAAAAATCCATATGCCAACCTCATCAGACCGGATCTCAACATTGAGAACATTGCAGGTACAAACAGCCCGTGGGAGAGTTACGAGATAGAGTCGTGTGCGTGAAAGACATAAGATTATGCCATTCTGTAGGTTTTATTGTTGACATGTCCAATGTTCTTGTGTAATAGCTCTTAAAATGAATCTTTAAAAGGATAACTAGTGATAAGAGAACAATTAACAGATAAGATGAATGAGTGACCAGGGACCAGAGAGTAAATATCACATTGCATGTGACGAATTGTCATGGAACTGCTGCTAAACAGAAGCAACTTCAGTTGGAATTTGAAATACATTGGTCACACCCAACAAGATTGGAATATATACCACAGAAGTAGTTTATCACAGTCATACAAGGTTTTGACCAAAACTTATACTTATTGAAATTGTTAAAAAAACAATTATGAAATTATTTACTATTCATGTCTATTTATTGGATATGTAGGAAATTTTTTTTTTACTGATTAGACATATTAGTACCACTTTCTATGAAGCCAGTATTTATTATCCATTTGTAATGTCTTATAATACACCTTATAATATGTTGTAAATTATAAATAATTTTAACCTCAATTTTAATACGTTAAAATACCTACCTATCATATATTAGAATTCAATGCATTATCTGCAGAAGTTACAGTATAATGCATTGTATATATTTGAATTATATGTAGTAGGTATGCATAAGATAAAGTAACAAAAGTAAAGTCTTCTTATAAACATTGATAAGATATTTATGGAATGGAATGTATATGCAAATGCACAGAATACAATTTACCACAAATTCAATATAAATTTTGAGAAATGAAGAAAGGTAAAAATATGTCACCGGCGCTCAAAAAAAGCGTTTCTTTGTGTCATGTACATTTTCACATAACGTTCATTTTATAAGCTTGAAAGTATTGTTTTTTTTAACAAGGTTATGTTATGTCTATTTTATAAGAAGCCATTACTTTTACAACTTTACTTAAAACAGGCCAAGACCATGAAATGGTATATGATCATGTCATAAAGTCTTATAACTGTTTAAACTATGCTGCTTTTGCATGACAGCACTTATACAATACCTAATATATACAGTATTGTAGAGCAGAGGAGGAGGGCGGGGCCGGGCTGGAAGAACGCATGCCCGGTCCACAATCAGCCTGATTGGGGCGCGCGAGGGATAAAGGCGGCCGGTGACGACGGTTCGAGAGAGATAATGACATGGAGCTGCTCTGTGTTTGTGTTTTCCGTTCAGTTTGTAATTTATAATGCAAGTGTACGAGTGGGGAATGGACTCCACGACCGCCCTCAGCCGCCCGGCGGATGGCAGCGGCGCTCCCCTGGTTGTACGCCAGTGTCGAGGACTCCGCGACGGGCATCCCTCCTCCCTCCCGGGTTTCGGCAACAATGTAAAACGGGTTATAAGGAAAAGGAGAAGGCGAGAACCACCCTGGCAATATAAATAATAGTTCTTAATAATAAACTGAACTGAAAACACACAATTTAGAGTATTTTGGGAAATTAAGTCTACCATGGTCCATTTAATGAATTAAATTATTAATCATAATGAAATATATATTGATTAAATAAACATGTCTGTATTTGGAATTTCAAATACTGATTATTAATATTGTCTGTGTTTCTACCCCCCTCCCCCCTACTGAAAAATTTAATTACCATTAAATTAGCATTTCAGCAGTTCATATGAGCAGCACATAATATGAATTTCTTTGAATGTCATTTAATTTTAAATTGTCTTTCCACAATTCAAATGTAGGGATTAAAAAATTATTTGAAAGATGTTCTCAATTCAATTATGAACCGTTCACAACCCTGATGTGAATATGTGCATATGTGTTTACATGCAGATGTTACAATGCCAACATGCAGTGATTGTGCCAGTGGCAGCTGTCCAAACCCTCTTCTGCCTGCCATTCTAAATGGGAAGTATCTCACTTCAGGATACATGGGATTGTTCTCCTCTGACAAACCTCAGGGTGAGGATACAGTACATCAGTTTAGCTTTAGGAACAAGAGCACACACAACACTGCTCTTGAATAATACAGATGTTATATAATCATTACATCTTATTTATCTCTCTGGCAAAGGTAAATGTAGCCATGGTGGGGATACTGATCTCAGCAGTAGCCAGAATCCTCGTGGTGGAATCAGTAAAGATGAGCGCCATTCCTATAATGCTGATCTACACAATAGTGCTGTAAATCTAGCATCTGAGGCCACCTTGGACCTGCTAGAAGATATCCGTGGTGCCATTGGCAACAAGGACTACCTTCGGTAAGGGAGTAGATGGAGTAAACCTCTAACCTGCAAAAAAAAAAAAAAAAAAAGTATTTTGCCTTGTTTACCTTGTTGTACAGTAAAAATATCTTGTCTTGTCTAAACAAGATACATTTAATTTAGAAGCAAATTGACCAACAAATTCAGTTTTGTTTTTAGAGAAATCTGACAAAATTTTGTGTGGTTTATTCTTGAAAAAACAAAACATAAAATAATAATAATTATAATATTAATAATAAATTAAAAATCGCATTTAATTAAGTTTATTTTTCTTACCCCATTGGACAATTCTTGTTATTATTAAAAAAAAAATACTTACTTACTTACTTGTAACTTAAGCCACTAAAAGTGTCTGCTAAATACAGTATTATGTAAATGTCTTAACGTGTTGAAATTGTTGCCTTTAAAACGAACCATCTCTTTCTGCCAGGCTGATGGGTATTGCACGATCTGCAGTGCTGGCCTTTGTCATTGACACAACAGGCAGTATGTCAGATGACATTGCAGAGGCCAAAAGAGTTGCTAACGACATCATCGACAGCAAGAAAGGAACTCAAGATGAACCATCTGAATATATTCTGGTGCCGTTTAATGATCCAGGTGAGTTGCTGAAACTACTCTTTGTATTATTAGTCTCAATGAAGCAAAAGTAATCAGACAAACCCCAAATACATTTTAAATATAAATTGAATCTGTATGAATTTGTAGATTTTGGACCACTAATAAGGACCACAGATCCAGATGTGATGAAGTCAGAGATCTCCAAGCTCAGTGCTGATGGAGGTGGGGACTTCCCAGAAATGTGTCTGTCAGCACTTCAGGTACTGTGTTGTGTGGGACTCATGTTGTTCCAAACCCATACAGCATTCTGTGTTATGTGTATATCAAGTCTTGATAAGGCATATGATGTGAAAACATTTTGTTTTTCAGTTTGCGTGCAACCAGTGGCACACATTAACTTAAGAACATATGTTGTTTTTACATGTGAACCACTGCAAACATTACATTGCAGAAAAGTAACAAAAGGTGGCAGGCTGTTAACTCCATTTTGTTCACTAAAATACGATGAGCACCTTTTTCCAATGTATCCAATCTTTTTCTTACTTTCCTCCTTTCTGTCACTCTCACAGTTGGCCCTTACAGGCGCTCCCTCCTCTTCATATATATATGTGTTCACAGACGCCACAGCTAAGGATACATTCCTAGAGAAAACCATCACCGCCTTGATCCGCAGCACCAAGTCAACGGTAAATATATTTGTTTCAGAACAAAAAACAGGATTTGTACAACTATCAAAATGCTCAACATATTGAAGTCTGTGTAACAGTACAATCTTTACTGAAGTACCCTGCATGCTGATCATACTGTCTTCACCGTCAAAATTGTCCCCAGCTGCCCATCCATTTCCCACTTTTCCATCTTACGCCCTTTCTTTTCAGGTGTCTTTCTTCATGACATCAACAACGAGGACAAGAAGGGCGTTGAATGTACAGCCACGTTCACAGTTTCAGATGTACTATGACATAGCCTTGGCTTCTGGAGGTCAAGCCATTGAAGTCTCAAAGTCCAGCCTCTCTCAAGCCACTGCCATAATTGTTGACACCTCTACTTCAGCCCTGGTATGACATATAATATGCACTCTGACATTGTAAACACCTTACAAATTATACATATTTACTGACATATTAAATGTACAATCAGTACATTTTCCACTGACTGAAATGACAGTTGTATTGGATTTATATTGACACTTAGTGGGGTCGATGCAGCATAATGCAAGAATAATTTACCATACCAGTGCCATTGTTTAAATGTGCCATTATCAGTCAGCCATGATTAATTTGAGCAGACGTGTCCGATAATTGGGGAATTACCTAGTAGTAGTTGGCTGACCATGTGATCTCAACATGGCGGTCGCCATGAGGCTGCCCAACACCTGTCACAACCTTGATCTGACAGCCCTCTCCTTCTTGTCATCTGTTAATGTGTTGATTTATGTTTTATGTTTGAGCGCATGGCTCTGTTGTGTTTTTTGTCTGCCATGCGCTCTTCTGACCCAGCCCACTTGTTTCCTCTTGGCATGCCTCCTCGTTTAGTCCTTGTAATTCTCTGCACCTTGTCATGTTGATTGTCTGCACCTGCCAAAACTGTAAAGCTCTTTGGTCTCCGTTATGGGAACCAACCGGTGAGGGAGTATTCGCTGGAATTTCTAGCATTAACCTCGGGTTTGAGCTTCAACCAGGAATGCTTCATTAATCTCTTTGTGGCAGGCCTGGTTGAGCCCATCAAGTCTTGTATTCCTTTTGGGGGTGAAGAGTGTAGTCTTACCGAGACCATAACATTGGCTTTAAAGTGGGATTATTTTATCTCAGCCTGTGTGTCGGAATGCTTTTCTCTCTTCACCCCTTTGCTCAGACCAGTGACTAGCACCCATCAGACACCAGCTACAAGTCTGTTACTCATCCCAGTAACCAGCTCTAGGACTAGGCACCAGTTTGTTGTTCAGCCCTATGAGGTCCCTGCCCAGTCTGATCAGACCTCTGCGGTCCACACTCGGTCTGACCCAGTCCTGTCCCCTATGAATTCCGACCAGTCTGTCCAGTCCTCTATGGCCGTTACTGACTTAACCAGCTGCTCAGTGGCTCTGAATTTGCCTTAGTCTCTGGGTTCCCCTCCAGTACGGCCTTGGCCCCCTGGTCTATCCAGACCTCCGGGTCCATCTAGTCCTCTGGACCCTTCTCTGGCTCTGCCATGGCCTTCTGGTCCACCTACAACCTTGCCCAGACCATCCCCCCTCCCACACTCCCTGGTCTGTCATCTGTCCCTCGTACTTGCCTGTCTATTTTGGATGCCAGGTGGTGTCTGTTGGGGACAGGGGTGGGGGTGGGGTGGTTTCAGAGAGTTCTGTCACAGCCCTCTCCTTGTTATCTGTTAATATGTTGATTTCGGTTTTGTGTTTGAGCACATGCTATACATTTATTTAGGTGTAAATCTTCTTTAAAGCTGCACTACACAACTTTTTGCTCTCTAAATAACACTACTAAGTTGCTCTTCTGCACAGATGAATCTCATGATTTGAGCTTACCTGGACATCGCATTTGTGTTCATGACTGGGAGATACAGTATATCTACTTTCATGTTGATATTATGTTGTTCTATTAAAATTTTAAAACTGAAATATTTTTTCAAAATTTGCAATGATAAAGATAAAAAACACTAATATTTACATATTTTGAATTAATAAGTTTAATTTACACTTATAGTACTTTTCTGACTCTACAGTCAAAGCGCTTTTACATAGATAACAAACCCCCACAAGATACCAGCATATTTTAATATGATCATTCAAGTGTTTTATCTTCTATTAATGTTTGTATTGTACTAACCTTATCAATTTACAGTAAGAGGTAAAACTTGTGATATGGTTGATATGAGTTCAATTGAAGACTTTCTTATTTTATAATATACGTATTGTACAGTCTCAATCGATAAAGCGAGTAAAAGCTTAATAATTCACCAGTACATCTATGCACTGCAGACAATAACACTGTAAACTAAAAATATAAAATGAGGATTCAATAATGATGCCGATGAAATATCCTTTATGAAAATAATATGCACAAATATGCTATATAAAATTACAACAATACATTTAATTAATCATTTCTTTAGCAGTAAAATTATAATAGATAGATGGTTACATACTAAACAAATTAATGAGTAAACTACTGTGCTATGAAATCTGTACATTTTAAACAACTTGATAACACATTGTAAACAGACAGACTATCTGCTAAAAGGACGATAAGCGATAGCTTGTGCATTTCTGTGACTGGAGGAAAAGAAATGAGAAAACAACAGTACACACACTCTTAGGGAACCTGGAAACTACAGCAGTGTTATAAAATACACAGAAGTCATGAATATTTGTAAGCATGTTAGAGTATCTTCACAGAAGATGTAGATACATTGCTATCATACGAGCGTGACAAGCATTATAATGTTCAACAACCCTACCAGACAACATATCCAAGCATTATAGCATGTAAAGAACTTCGCCAAAGATTTAAGAGATAAACATCCATTTATACTGCAGCATTGTTGTCTTGAACTGTGTGAAAGTGGTGACTGACTGAACTGAACAGTTTAATTTCCCAAGCTGGTATGCACGACAGCTGGTGCTTATTTTCTGTGTTTACGGACATGACATAATGAAGTTAAGATGAACGGCATAAGCCTGCGATTTCTCACCAAATCCGACCCGACAGCTCAAGATAATTTTTTTTTTTAGGTTTACCATAGTTAGTTAGGGTAAGGACATAGTTTTCATGTACTCAATGGAATTTTGTAAATTTTTTACCAAAAAAATCTTCCATAGTGCAGCTTTATTGAGGAAAAAAATGGCTGAATGCACTTTAAATCGAACAAATGTATTTACTTTTCATGAATGTATGCACTCTTCTTCTGTCAGGTAACAATTCTGCAGCGTTCCAGGAATCCAGGATGTGTAGAGAGTTTTCCCTTCCTCCTGGATGAGTCTGTTTCCAACACTACCATCTATATCACAGGGAGTGACCTCATATTTACCCTACACAGCCCTACAGGTAAAATCAAAGGTCATTCTAGTATGTACAAATGTGAACTTATTATATTATATTAGTTGTCAGTAGGTTATTATGTGCATGACCAGTTTCTCTATAATAATATTGACTAATAGATTGTGTTTGCTTAAAGGTGTGTCTCAAGATAGCACGGTTGCCAATGGACCTCTGGGAATAATTAAGAAAGTAGGAAACCTGCAACGAATCCAATTGAATGGAAATGATGTGGGCCTTTGGCACATTGACATGAAGTCAACACAGTCCTACACCATTAAAGTAATTGGTGAGTCAATATTTACTGATTTAATAAACCATTCCAAAAACAGGCTATGGGTGTATTTACACTTGGTCTCTTCATTTTTGCTCAGTATGTTTACAAGTGCAGTTTTAATTGAGCTACAGTGAGTTTTGTGTAGTTGAGCTACAGTCTTCATTTGGCTTTCCAAGTATGTATGTCACAATTCGTATTCGAAAGTTTGAAGGAAGTCAGCTGAGAAGTTGAAACTCTTCTAAATCACCAAAGTTTAGCACATAACTGAATTGTTGCTGCTCCTTTCATTAATATTTTTGCCCTGTAATGGCTTGATTTGAGGTGCTTCCATCGTACACGGATCTGTTCAGGGCTTTATTAAAGCCTGCTTCTTCTAGCTTTTTGGCGACTTCTTAAAATGTTTGCAGTCCCTTGTTTTTCCTCTGTCCATATACAGTATTTAAGAATGTTAATGTCGCACATTACCTTTGTCCTTCGGAGCATGCACACGATACTGAGGCCAATTGGTCCAGTTAACGTGTTTACATGCTGGATGAAGCCGAGCCACAATTGCATTCTCCTTTGCAAAAATCGAACCAGTATGATTTCATTTACACTAAAGAGTTTGCATGACATTTTAAAAAGATAACCCGCCCAAACAGAACTACATCAGCATACTCCAGTTTGGGAGCCTTGCAATCCACACATAAGTGAGCAATCAAGAATGAATCAACTGCGAAAGTTGATGTAGAGTAAAACAAAAGCTATGGCACTCTGAGGTGTCTGTTACTTATATTCATACTCTTTTGTGTCTTTCCAATGTAGACAGTTTTATTTCTTCTGTGTTTGATTTACCATGTGTTTTTCAGGTCAAAGTGCGATTACATTCATCTATGACTTTGTGGAGGAATTCAAAGGACCGCATCCTGGATATGCTGTTATTGATGGATGCCCACAAGCAGGTTTGAAACATTGTCATGTTTAACTATTAAATAATTCTTAAATTAAGCCTGAAACATACTCTCATGTAAATACACAAGATGCCTCTATCTATTGTGTGCAAGCTTGATTTCATGTGTCGTTGCATTCTGAAACGTGTCACACCGCAATTAATGACTTCACGTTGCAACATTGCCACAAGGGGAGCTATAGCAGACATTATAGCGGTGTTAACTATTTACTTCTATGATACGTTTTCTCTTTCGATTCAACCACTGTCATGGCGGAGCAACAGTTTGCGTTTGTGAAGAGAATATTGTCAAAATACTGTAGTCGATAGTATATTTAAACAACTTATTTTACTAATTTTTTGTATTTATTTTATTTTTGAAGATAATCTCCCTATTAAGTACTGATGTTTGTTATCACCACAGTATTGGAAGAAAGCATGTTAATGTTCAGCCATATGTTCTTGGTCTTTCACACCAGAGTTTTGAACAATACTGTATGTATAGATAGAGTTCGTCAGTTGATTCTTTGTTCTTTATTTAGGTACACCAGCTAAGCTGTTGCTTACACTCACTGGAGACAAAGGTCCAGAGGTTCTGGAGGTGCAGGAAGTTGCTCTCGTGGAGGTGTCAGGGCTCAGAGTGTCTAATGGAACCACAGAGAAAATGGGTGATGGAGATTTCCTAGTCACCATGAATGATGTCCCAGAGGGAGAGTTTGTGGTGTGGCTGAAGGGAAAAGACATGACATCCTCTAGCCTTTTCCAGAGACAGAGCACCACACAGATGTCTCAGTCCAAAGTCACCATCAAGGTACAAACTGCACACTTTGTTGGCACATAAAACTGTCAACTTTTTTCTCTTTTCATCTTATTTCTGGGTGAAACACATGGAAATTTTCAAGGAATCTCCAGGACACATTTCACCCCAAAACCAAAAGAAAAACAAAAGAAATCATAAAATGTAGTCTGCTATTAGGACCCTTTGAATGTTTTGCATGTTTTTTTTCCACAAATGTTTTTTTCCAGGTCTGTAATGCTTCTGCTATTGTATTTCTCATAATTGTTTAAATTATGATTCTTGGGAGACTGGGTAGCTCAGGAAGTCAAGATGCTGACTACCACACCTGGAGTCGCAAGTTTGAATCCAGGGCTGCTGAGTGGCTCCAGTCAGTCTTCCTAAGCAACCAATTGGCCCGGTTGCTAGGGTAGGTTAACCTCCTCATGGTCGCCATTATGTGATTGTCGCTCTCGGTGGGGTGCGTGGTTAGTTGTGCGTGGATGCCGTGGAGAATAGCGTGAGCCTCCACAAGCGTTAGGTCTACGCGGTAATGCACTCAACAAGCCATGAAAAGATGTGAGGATTGACTATCTCAGACGCAGAGGCAACTGAGATTCATCCTCCACTACCCGGATTGAGGCGAGTCACTACGCCACCATGAGGACATAGAGCGCATTGGGAATTGGGCATGCCAAATTGGGGAGAAAAGGGGAGAGAAAAAAAAACATTATTCTCATTGCTGTAATAGGCTTTTTTGTACTGTGTTACACTAAGAAAAACAATCAAATGTTATTAAAGACACATGTTACCATGATGTATAATTACATGTATTAAAGGTACTTTTTTGTGCTACAGTAATGAGAATCAGGGGGTAACATTTGCTTAATTGTCTTCAAAATCTCAATTTTCTTTTTGCAAAAATGGGGTGTAATCTGGTCATCTCTTTTTCAGCCTTCTATTGTGACCTTTCTTTCTCAGCCCCACTAAAAGCAGTAAAGTTATTAAATTAATATTGTAGATTCAATTTATGAACACAAGGCCAATTCATAATGCCATTTTATACAATTAAATGTCCTATTGTCTTTTCTCTTATATCTTATTTTACCACAGGCAATGGTAGATAGCTCCATGCTACCAGGACAAGAATTTAAACTAAACTTTACTGTAACAACCAATGGAACTGGTGGTGTCTACAAAATTCGTGCAAGTAATGACAAAAGCATCCCTATGGATTTTACACAAATGTAAATGACCTCTTAAAACTATCAAATCTTTTACACCACTTTTCTTATCAAGAACAAGAAAATAACAAAAATGTGTGTGCCACACTTGTGTCTGTATCATCGCAGGCTCACCCTTGTAAGTGGAGGCAGTGCTCAAGGGACAGTATCTCTCACTCCTCCTGCTAACACTGTCTCAGGCACAGACGTTACTCTCACTATCGAGGCAGAAGTTGATGGAGGAAGTGACTCTAATTATGCTGTGTTTCGCCTTTCTGTCCTCTCCAAGGTAACATTGAATGAGTTCAAACAGACTGAAGCATTCTGCTGTTGTAAAGTTGAACTTTTAACATAGAGTGACATATAAGCCAGTAGGTCAGTGATTGGGCACAGCATGTTGAACTGAAGGAGTGCAATAGTCTGCAATAAACATTTATTTATTGTATTCTAGCTATATGCTAGCCTAATAAAGTGGTCACAGAATCCAGTAAAAGTCTGATACATTCTTCAGTAAGCTGTAGCTTTACTTCTCCCTTTACTGTTTCAATTCAGGTGACCGACTTAACACCTCCAAAATGCGAAATAGTCAGTGTTCAGGGCAGTTGCTCCTCCTCCTCTTGCAGCTCGTCAAACTGGGAACTGTCTGTCAACATCACAGATGGTAATGGCACAGGTATCGAGAGCATTACCATCCAACAAGGCAGTGGAAACCTCACTCAGAAGGAAGTGGTAGACACCAGTGTAACTGTGGTCATGGGTCTATATGAGGCCACATGTTGCTCACCTTCTGTGACTTTGTCTGCTGTTGACAAGGTGGGAAACGTGGGCAGATGCACATACAGCATGGAGACCAGTGCAGCCTCTCCGCTCATCAGCATGTCCCTCCCTCTGTGGGCATGTCTGTTTGTAGCATCCATGAATTTGCTAAGTGATGCCTTCCCTCTGTGATGATACATAACTCTTCCAACCAAATACACAAGCATCCTATCCATTGCTTAATCTCGTCTTAAACCCTCTACTGTGAAATAGTGTAAAACGTGAAGAACCATGTTGCTTATTCCAACTGAATTATCAAAATACAAATTGATGTAATACAAAATACAAATAAATGTGTTTGCTAATATATAATTTTTTCTATTGTCCTGCCCAGATAAATAAAGAAGGTTTGTAATCATTTTTAATGAAACCTTAAGGACAAGCTATACATGGACCCACAGAGCATTTTTGTTATAAATATAAATTAACTAGTGTTGTTATTTGCTTTGGATAATGCGCTACATGTTATCAGATTAAATTTCAATCTATAAGACAATCTAAAGCAGCTATTCAAGTGCTAAAATATAAGCTTCATTATTAAAATAGTTTTCTCCATTAAAGCTTTGTCATGATTTGAAGAGGCAGGACCCAAAAGCAGATTGAAATAAAGGATCAATGTTTTTAGGAACATATCCCAGGTTTTTAGCTTCATCCAATGCAAGTGAGTGGACACCAATTTTTTATGGTCCAAAAAGCATATTTAGGCAGCATCAAAGTAATCCACATGACTCCAGTCGATTAAGTAATGTCTTACGTAAAGTAAGTGAGAAAAGTTAATTGATATGTTTGTGTGAAAAACAAATTGCTAATCAAAACTTTTTTAACTTTAAATTGGCTTTTCCACCAGCTCTCTGTAGCTGTTTGAATTGACCTAACTCA
Source organism: Moxostoma hubbsi (assembly GCA_032164185.1). Lineage (NCBI taxonomy): Eukaryota > Metazoa > Chordata > Actinopteri > Cypriniformes > Catostomidae > Moxostoma > Moxostoma hubbsi. The sequence continues at coordinate 14,940,679 of JAVLUX010000012.1, read as the reverse complement.
CATGTGAAGAACGTTCCTCTGTGGTAAACAGAGTAACTTCTGAATTGTCGCGGGAACACGCCAACGTGATGACGTCACACGACAACGAAGTGAGGCATTGAGTGTTTACAAGTAGCAATTTTTTAAAATTAATAAAGTTTTATTTAGGGATTCGTTTTTCACACAGTACATATCGATTCACTTCAGAAGACATTACTTGGTCAGCTGGAGTCGTGTGGATTACTTTGATGCTGACTAAGTTTGCTTTTTGGACCATCAAAATAGGTGTCCATTCACTTGCATTGGGTGAAGCTAAAAACCTGGGATCCTTTCCTAAAAATCTTAAATCCTGTTCTGATAAAGAAAGAAGGGCATATACATCTTGAATGGCCTAAGGTAGGGTTTCCATGTCCTCTTTTTCTGACCTTAAAAAAGCATCTGGCTGGGATTTCTAAATTTGCGAAAATGTCCGGGATTCGGCTTTAGTTGCATTATGACGTGCATCTGGTCTAATACTTAATTGTGTGTGTGCGTATATTTGCATTGCTTTAACCCCTCTTTGTAAGTCCCACCTTCTCGCACACCAATTGGTCAACTGGAGGCTTGCAGCAACTCCAGTCAATCTCTCCGTTGTGTTTGGCATCAAACAATTTTTGACAGTAGCAGCAAATGACAGCTGAGTGCAAACAATGCCCAAACGAAAGTGCAAATTTACAGAAGATTTGCACAAGAAATTCCCATGCTTTTGTTCAGGTCGAGATCTGTGGGAAGCAGAATGTATGACATGTAAAGCTTGCACTTACGTGTCAGTTGCTGATAAAGGTGCAAGTGATTTAGAAGCACACATTAGTTCTTCAAAGCATAAAGTGTCAGCAAAAGGTGAAAGTTCAACTGACTACTTTTTGCGACCAAGTAAAATTGTTATCACATTGCTTAATTTTCCATGGCCATTCATAATAATTGTAATAGTAAATGAAGGTACACTCATGGCATCAAATATTTTATTTTAGCACATGGACATTCAAAAGAATGTTGGACATTTTTATTTATGTATATATATTTATGTTATGCTAATAGAGTGTCTTTTTCACTGTATTAAAGTTTGCATTCATAGCAACACTGTTTTGATGCTCCAAACATGAAATGCATAACCGACTGTAGAGCACACGGCAGGGAAACCACAACCCAAAGCTGTGCGCTCACACAGAGACAAAAGACGAAACACAACACAGACACAGAACAAGAGTGTCAGGATCCTGTCACCACAAAAAGCCAGACTGACAAATAGACTTGAATGGAATTGTTTAGAGGAATTGTTTATTGCTTCATAATAAGAGAATGTTAATAACTCGAGCACATCTACAATCTACTGTCTTTTAGGATTGTGAGTGGTAGAAAGTTGGTTGGTTAGCAAAACTTTTTTTCCGTGAACAAAAATCGTTCACATTTTCTAGTGGAGTCGTAATGAAATCTGCCTGGGATACCACAGCACTGTATAAAAATAAAAGAAATTTGTAAGTTATTATTGATGCTCTTGCCCAATGCCCATATCACACCAACTGCACATGCAATGCAATTTATTCAAAACTTTTCTGAAAACTTTACCTTAAGATTTAGTGTAGCTGGTAGCAGTGGCGTAGCCACGGGTGTGCCAGAGTATGAACCCAAACATCAGCTTGCTCTCCCAAATGAAAGACCTTTTTGATGATTATTAGTTATATTTAGTGATGGAATATTTGAAGAATACACTTGGGTGCAGCAACGCACCTTTTTTCTTGTGATGTTTTCTTGTGATAGAGTAGGCTTAATCCATTTTTAAGATTTTAAATACGTGACCCTGCTTGATGTAAAAATAATTTAATTTATATTTCAGTTATTGGTTTAGTACAGTTCCTCTGAGATTATATTCAAATATATGACACATATACTGGAAAATTGTCTACTTATCGTCTGTTATCTACTTATCGTTTACATCACGTCAGATATGATGCTATCCTTTTCATTTTGGCTCAACGATTAACATAAGTATGATCTCTTATTTATTTATGTTTATAGTCACAAATGAACCAAACCTTCCTGTACTCCCTAAATGCAGAGAATTTTCATGAAATATTTTGAATGTATGACTGCTGTGCTTTCTTCTCTTCAACCCAATGCATTTCACATTTATTTCTTATCCAAAATTAAGTTTTTGAGTCAGTGACTGTAAAACATGGTGTATTTTTGTCGATTTTCCCGTATAGTCCAAATTAACCCTCTATTTACATTTGTGTCATATTTTGGAAAATATTTCTGAACTGTTCCAAAATAAGTACATCAAATTTTATGACCTAATATTAAGCCTAGCTGGCACTTTGTTGTGGAAATGTTTAGCTCTAAAACTTTTTTCTATCCTTCCTGGGGATACACATATTTAAGAGGCTACTGATCAGCCACAACATTAAAACCACATGTCTAATATTGTGTTGGTCCCCCCATACCGGCAAAACAGCGCAAACCAGTATCTCAGAATAGCATTCTGAGATGATATTCTGAGCTGGTTATCTGAGTTACCGTAGACTTTGTCAGTTCAAACCAGTCTGGCCATTCTCTATTGACCTCCCTCATCAACAAGTCATTACTGTCCACAGAACTGCCGCTCACTGGATGTTTTTTGCTATTGGCACCATTCTGAGTAAATTCTAGAGACTGTTGTGTGTAAAAATCACAGGAGATCAGCAGTTAGAGAAAAACTCAAACCAGCCCATCTGGCATCACATCCCAAACTTGGGGTAAAAGGCTCCCTCACTTGGGGCAAAAGGCCCCTAGGGGGTTTAATGTGATATTGTGTAGATAACGGATCAATAATAATAGGGCCCAATTTGTCAACTAATGCAAATAATTTTGAGACACCAAAATGCTTTTTTGAGTAACAATTTGAGAAGATGCTTAAAATAACCACTTCAGAAAAAAGTCAACGATTTCCTCTTCATTTTTCCTGCCCACTTTGAACATTTTTCATAACAAATCTATTCATCCTATTTAAAAAAAAATTGCCAGTGCATAGTGACAAACAGGTGTTTAGGAAAGTGATGTAGTAGTTTTTGATGCTATTTAGTGTTTTGGGGGAAAATTAAATCAATAGAGCCTTTTAACCCTCGGAACCTTTATCGGACCATCCACACTATCAGTGCTTTTCATTAATCTAAAACTGTGCTGAAAATCTTATTATTAAAATACTTTTGTGTTTTGCTGGCATGTTTTTTATTTAACTTTGTTATGATCACTTGTCTTTACAATGCCTGACTTTGAATTCAGGACAAATGAAGTGTATCTACAGATTTGATGATCTGTCCCCCTCTGATACCACTTTCATTGAGTACAACAAAGACCCCATTGTAGATTTTGGGCAACATCTGATCGGTCCATTGGCTGAAACTGTAGAGGAGAGGGTTTTCTTGATCATGGACTACTTGCTGGTTCTCCTCATGGACAAGGATGGAAGCAACTTCCTCGACTGGAATGACGTTGTTTGGGCCAAAGTCGAAGAAATTCCTATGGTAGGCATTTTTTTTTCCTATTGAAACCCTCAATTCCTTTGTCATCTTGATGTTTCTAGTCAATTAAAATATTCAATCTGGAATATATTTATCATAATCCAGTCTATTCATTCTTCTAGAATTGTCATTGTTTTCATTTATTTGTGTGAATCAATCCCTTCTCTCAAACTGGACATTACACATCACAATCTGTGGTGGAGAAGTGGAGAAGTGTGCTCGATTTAACATTCTTTGCACACATGAGCTAACATTTGCAAACCCTAATACAGATGTATGATGTGCTAGCCACCAAGGGTATCTATTGTGCCATTAAGGCAGAGTTCCAGCAGTTCATTGTTCTTCTTCAACTCAATGATGGTAATATGCTTTGGTAAAATTTGGTTGAAATCTGGTTTACTCTTTCTTGGACAATAATCCCATCCATTAGACAGAGTTAGAAAAGCAAAAGATTGAAATAGTTTTTTTGTGTATGTCAATGTTTCCGAAAAAGGGCAGTGGGATTCTCCAGAGGTGAAGTTTGCTGTGTAGACTTTTAAAGCACTGAACACAGATAACTGTGTTCGGTTCTTCAAATCTGTGAATGCAGCTTCCTATTTGGCCGGCTGCATACTTGAAAGACATGTTTATCAGGTAAGTGCCTCTTAAACACAGATAGTCTGTGCCAACAATTTAGTAGTAGCTTGACACTCATACAAAATAATTATGTGTTTGGAACACCTCAGAGATTCTTCATGTTTCTGTATTTACAGTTGAAGTCAGAAGTTTACATACACTTAGGTTGAAGTCATTAATACAATTTTTTAACCACTCCACAGATTTAATATTAGCAAACTATAGATTTGGCAAGTCGTTTAGGACTACTATATGCATGACATGAGTAATTTTTTTACAGACAGATTGTTTCACTTTTAATTGACTATTGCAATTCCAGTGGGTCAGAAGTTTACATACACTACGTTAACTGTGCCTTTAAGCAGCTTGGACAATTCCAGAAAATTATGTCAAGCCTTTAAGCAATTAGTTTCTGATAGGAGGTGTACTGAACTGGATGTATTTTAAGGCCTACCTTCAAATTCAGTGCCTCTTAGCTTGACATCTAGGGCTGACCCCTAATAGTTGACCAAACGTTAGTTTATGAGAAGAATCATGGTCGACTAAATTTTGATTGGTTAGTTGGTCGCAGAAAAAAGAAACTCCACATAAAACAGACGAACGCTGGTATTACTGCTGGTTGGACGCTAGGTGGTACTATAGGGTCATTTTCGTCAAGCAGGGTTATTGTTAAGCCTACACAATAAAGCAGGACACCTCGATTTCAAACTTTGAACTTTATTTATTTGAACTAAAATTAAAATAAAACTGGAAGAAAATAAGTGCAATTAAAATGTGTGTTGTTCAGTAACATTTCAGTTCTGAAATAACATTTATTGAATCAACAGGAACAATGCAATGTGAGTCATAACAAAAACAGACAGGTGCAAAACTTTGGGCACCTGTCACATTCCCTGTTGTCTTTTGTTTTTGTGCTTTTATGTTGAAGTTTAGTTTAGTTCCTTTTTCCTGTTAGGTTTTTGTAGTCCTTTGTAGTTTAATTTTATGATTGGTTTTCCCCTGATTGGTTCTCATTCCCTAATTGTTTCCCCAGGTGTTCCTTGTTTCCCTTGTGTATATAAGCCTTTGTTTTCCCCAGTTTATTTATCAATTCTTGCATGTTTTGTTATGCTCTGTGATAGGATCCCTGTTATTTCTTTATTCTGAGTATTTTTTGTTCTTTTTAATAAAGCTGCACTTAGATCCTCACTCTTTGCCTGCTTTGTTACATACAATTAGGGAATGAGAACCAATCAGGGGAAAACCAATCATAAAATGAAACTACAAAGGACTACAAAAACCAAACAGGAACTAAACTTCAACATAAGAGCACAAAAATAAAAGACAACATGGAATGTGACAGGACCACAATGGAATTATCACAACAATATTTAATAAAGCCTACTTTTGCTGAAATAACAGCCTGTAGTCGCTTCTTATAGCCACTGATAGGTCCCTGAATTCTGACTGCAGGTATTTTGGACCATTCTTCATTGCAAAATGTCTCCAGTTCAGTCAGGTTTGATGGTTTCCATGTGCGGACAGCCCACTTCAAATCATTCCATAGATTTTCGATGATGTTCAAGTCTGGGGACTGGGATGGCCATTCAAGAACATTGTATCTGTGTCGGTGCATGAATTCCTTGGTAGATTTGGAACAATGATTTGGATCATTGTCCTGCTGAAACAACCAACCCTAGTGTAACTTCAACCTCTTGACTGATTCTTGAACATTGTTCTTAAGACTCTGCTGATACTGGGTGGAATCCATGCAACCCTCTTTTTTGGCAAACTCTGACAAGGTTTCCAGTACCTGTGCTTGCCACACAGCCCCATAGCATGATGGACCCTCAACCAAATTTTACAGTAGGGAGCAAGAACACGCTGTGTTCTTTTTCCGCCATACAAAGCGCTTCTGGTTGTGACCAAATAACTCTATCTTAGTTTCATCTGTCCACAGCTTGTCCAGATGAGCCTTCTAAGAAACTTCTGACCCACTCGGAATGTGATGAAAGAAATTCATTGTTTCTACTATTATTCTGACATTTCACATTCTTAAAATAAAGTAGTGATCCTAACTGACCTAAGACAGGGAATGTTTTCTATGATTAAATGTCAGAAATTGTAGAAAACTGAGTTTAAATGTATTTGGTTAAGGTGTATGTAAACTTGTGACTTCAACTGTAGGTACGCGTGAATCAAAGCACTGAAAATCCCGAATGTGGCCTTTACTGCTGGACCCAAGAGGAACCACCCTTTCTCCAATCGACCACTTTTCCAGAATGCTCATGTTCTGCAATATCTATCTAGAGCCTTCACCAGCTGCCATGAATGGTGAGGAGTAAACACTTAATTTCTTAGTATATTAGTGAAAATTTAAAAAGCATAAAAGTATAAACTTTTATTGGATTGGCATTCTTAAATTAATTCTGAATGGCCCACTACCCTGATGAACATATATTTAATTTTCCCATTTTGCTTTATTTTCAGCAGCTTTTCCTCAGCCACAGGAGTTGCAGGCCACTTTGGAGCCTCCAGGCTTTAGGGTGAAACCCATGCTGCCAGCTGAACCTCTGCTGTTTGTGAAGCTCCCTGCCACAGAAGAGCCTATTAAGCCCAAAGATTCTGTGGAAAGTGGAGAGCATTCCCAAACAGCCGAATCTTAAAGACTTACGTTCAAGGAGAAAGCTGCTGATATTGTCTGCTGCACAGAGGAGTGTAGCCACAAAGAAAAGTATACCCTGGCTAAGGAGGAGGCAGCAATGATACAGTACAAGGGATCCAGGTAGAGTTGAATCACAAGAGGTATGAGGAGCATATTCTTTTGCGCTTAAGGTATCCATGGATCCGTGAAAAATATTGAAATATTGATTTATGGTGTGGCCCTAAAGAAAACATGTGTTAAGTGTGTAGACATAAATGGGAAATGGAAAGTACTGTAGATCAAGTTATTGGGCAATTGTTTAGACACAGCAGTTGATTAGTCCTTGAACGTTTGCAGAAACAGTTCTTTTACTTTTATTTGTATGTTTGAAGCAGAGTGAGATTGTAGCCTTCCATTTGTACTCTTCCTTTTGTAGTCATATCTGGCCCTCAATCATCCAGCTTGTGCCTCCTCGGGTCATGATGACTCCTTCCCGCAATCGCAGTGCTTCAGCCACCTTCAAGAGACTGGTACAGAAATACTAGAACTCTGAGCACAAACTGTGTGAATGTCTTTTAAAAGTAGCATTCACTATGAATGTATTCAATTGTTATATTTTTTTTATCTTTTTAGTTTATGTACTGCAGGTTCAGCTACAAAAAAACGAATGGATCATTGACCACATTTACATGCATACAGAAATTTTGATGAATATGAATCATGTGAACATGTTATACCATAGTTAACCCTCATGTTGTTCCAAACATAAATTCCTTACTTTGGTGAAACACAAAAGGCAATTAGACCGCTTCAGTCACCATTCACTTTCATTATGTGACACAAATATATATATATATATATATATATATATATATATATATATATATATATATATATATATATATTAGAGCTCTTATGACTCTGAAAACTCTAATATATATATATATATATTAGAGTTTTCAGAGTCATAAGAGCTCCTTTATTTTCCTGTTTTGACTCTTAATCTTTGGCTCTGCCATTAAAGAAGGCAATGAGTTGAACTGTTTTTCCCCCCATGATTTTAGACAGGACAGGGGGCAGAGTTTTTTTTAAACACTTCCAAACATAACAACTTAGTGTTTTATGTGCAAATGCACAGGAATAGGTGACTAGTATTAAATAATAATTTAATACCACTTAAATTTTCCCTTTATCTGATGTGCTTTATGACGTTTGATTTTCACTATAAAAATTTAATCAAAGATCAATTGGCAGTAGACAGGTTTCAAATGGCACCTTGCAAAATGAATACAAAACATCACATTTTAATTATTTTAACATTTACAACATTTAATGGGCTTGACCCACACATGTCTGTAATTTTAAAAGACTGTAAAAATCCTATAGAAAAAAGTTAATTGATTGCCAGTATTAACTGTAATATATACAGTACATTTTTCTTATATATTTCAAAAGACAATACAGTAGTTTTTAAAATAAGATGTTGTAAAAATTAAATTTTAGATGTAAATGTATGATTTTCCTGTATAGTTAATGGTAAACATTTACATTATGTTTAACAAGAGAGTGCATGTGCTTTATAGAGTAAATTATTGTTAAAATTACAGTAAAAAACAATAATTGGGCATTCCCACAATTCCCTGCATGACCCATCATATTTCATTATATTTTATATTAATAGTTATGTTTCTTATTTTTAATATCAGTTACGTATATTACGGTGTTCTGTTTTATATTTGATGTAGTTTAGTTAATGTTTACTGCATTATTTAAATCTCACATGTGTTACTCTGAAGGTGTTTAGTGTTTGTGTGAGTGCAACTGAGCACTGTCTCTACATGTTTATAGGTCATTGCTCCTAGAACAGCCATACTGATGAACTTCTGTGCTCTTATGTAATTTTTACAGTGATTAACAATACCTTATAAAGTAAAAAGCAGATTTATGCAGTTTCAGAAGGTTAATATAGAGTTTATGAAGTTGTTTTTTTTTTTTTTTTTTAACTGTAAATTTAACAGAATAGTTTTTTTTTTTTTTTTTTTACAGTGCCAGTGTGGTCATGTAAATTACAACAGTATTAAAATTTACAGGTTGTTCTGTAAAGTTATTTAAAAAATGTTACTGTATTTTTTACACAATTATTCTGGCAACCACAGCTGCCAGTTTATTTTGTTTTTGTAAAAACAACATTAAAAAATACAGTATGAAATTGTGAAAACCTACAGCAAACAAAAGTTAATTAAGTATTGTACAGCAATTATAACCCATTAATTGTAGGTTACTTCACAAGGCTTTCCAAAATGCAGAGATGCATCAGTGTCTTATGTGGTGGGCTGATAACCCCTATGTGCACATACTTTGTTAATGTGCCATTATTTTGCTGTGACAAACTTTGGAATGCAGCTCCCCATAAATTAATTGAGGATCAGGTCAAATTTGGTTATATTCTGCACAATGGATCAACTGAATACATTGCTAAACAGTCAATTTTGCTTCATGTAAGAAATGTTGTGTGTTGACATGTTTCTTGAGATGGGCTGACTGAGTAAACCGTTTACCACATTCCTTGCACTCAAACGGTCTCTCCCCTGTGTGGATAAGTTTGTGTCTTTTAAAATTACCTAGATCCACAAATCCCTTTTCACAATGGGGGCAGACGTAGCGTTTCTCCCCTCTATGCCCTTGCATGTGCATATTCAGGGCAACTCTATGTTTAAACTTCTTTCCACATTGAGTGCAAGAAAATGGCTTCTCTCCAGTGTGCATACGCATATGTGTAGAGCGGTCTGCCTTGGCCAAAAACCTCTTGCCACAAACTTTACAAGGAAAGGGCCTTTCTCCTGAGTGGATGAGCTTATGTTTGGTAAGGGTAAAGTGGTAAACAAAACTTTTTCCACACTCCTCACATTGATACCGCTTCTCTTCTGTGTGGACCTTTACGTGCCGGTTAAGACCTCGTGCACTAGGGAAGGCCTTTCCACACTGAGAGCAGGTATAAGGCCTCTCACCTGTATGAAGTCTCATGTGGTTCTCCAAAGCAGATGCATTGCTGAGCACCCTTCCACACTCAGCACACTCAGTACTCCTCTGCAGTGTTTTGCTTGAAGCTTTCGTTAATGCTTGACTTCCATAATTTGTGGAAAAACTTGTGCCACAATGTGCTGCTTCACTAATCAGGTCTTTCTGCACCCTATATTTTCCCTTATCCTCAAAAGTGAATGTGCTGACCTCATCTGCTAAACTTATTTGTCTGGAACTGGAAAAAGCTTTTCTCTGTTTTCTCAGTCTAGACTGGAGTGTGGGACTATTGTACTCACTATATTCTGGGAGGTATTCATCATCATCTGAGGCAACTGATTTAGTCTCTCCAGTACAGACTTCAAAGTGATTGACTGGAGAAACATCAGTCTCTAAAGGTATAATAGGCACTCTCCCTAAAACACTTGAATGGGTGGAAGTTGCAGCTCGCTGTTCCTTCAGTGTTAGCAGAGGTGCAAGTGGCCCTGATGGCTGTAAATGGGGCATAGACGACTGCTCTAGGGCATCTTGGGGTGTCATCAAAATGGGTGAGTGCAAAGGCAGAGTATCCAGAGATTCAAGCAAACATGTGGTGTTATCAGGTGGAGGAAAATAATGGTCCAAAGAGGAGAACTGATCAGATTGTGCTGAATATTGAGATTGCAGAAGTTGAGGTGAGGGGATAGATTCCTGAATTGGTGTAACTAGATTGTGGGAATAAGAAAATGGAACATGTGTTGGCAGATAAGAAGACTGAGCTGCATGAGACAGATTGTGCTGTGGCACCAAAGGGAACTGTAATGATGGACTTGAACTTGCAGAATGCCCTGGCATTATCTTTGGTGATGAAGCAAAAACCTGGGTTTGAGAGAATCCAAGACTGGTCGAGAGAATTGGATCCTGGACTGGTGAAATTTTATTTGATGCTGCAGGATCTGGAACATGGTCTAATTGCGTGAGTGCATGTACAAGTGGAGTCACCTCCTGGGCTAGTGACATAATGGTCTGTGGTGAAATGGTCTTGTTTATTGTTTCAGGATTCTGATTTGGTCGATGGTGAACCTGAGGTATTGGTGTGCAACCTGGAGCACAAGACAGCTCAATCATTGGCACAGACAGCTCAACCGAGGAAACAAGACTCTGGGTTGAATTGGTTTGGTCTACTGAAGTAGTTGATGTCTCGACTGTTGCAAATGCACTTTCTTGTTCTTTTTCATTTAGGGAAGACGAGCCGTGTCTGTTTTCTGATGTTCTTTCAGCTGTACCTCGGGCTGGGCAGGTAGACTGGTTGGATTGGTAACCACAGGGATTCACTCTATGACTACATGAGGAACGAGTCACTAATGATGGTGAATTTCCTCCAGTGTTGCCATAGTGCCTGCTTATTGTTTGAAATGTTGTTGGGATCACAACTGTGGATAAAGAGAGGTGAAGATTCAAAAGAGGAGAACATGAAAATACATGGAAATATAGAGGATGTGTCTTTTGGCCACTATGACTATTCAGGGTGGGATAGGGGCAATAGAGCGAGTTAATGCTATTTTCATTTGTTGGTGTGTATATATATATATAGACACACACACACACACACACACACACATATGAATTAGATGAATGTCTTTGGCTATAGCATTAAGTCTTGCTGTTTTTTCAGTGTAACACATTTTTAAGATGGTATATCAAGTAAAATTTTTCAAAACCATGTCAGGATCCATGCATTCTGTTCAAGTTAATTTCATCAGTTGGGATCTGTCTAGTTGTTCTGAAAACAACAACATCCCTAATCCTAAGTGTTGAGTGCTGTTGCTGTCCCGACTCTAACAAAGCAGGCATCAAGGCACTTGGGATGTGCAAAATGACACATTTTCATAATCAACAGATAGTCAGTGGGTTGTTTGAATAACTAGTTGTCTAGTCAGTGTTAAGGAACCCATATTTTGTTGGACTGCCTTTTCCCGTCATCCAAACAAGATCTCGGCCAAAAATGAATGCAATTCTGGATGGAAATAAATGTTGTGACATTGCATAAGGTTGTCAAAACAATGCCATGACGAATGAGTGCCGTAATCAAAGCTAAAGGCGGTCCAACAAAATATTCAAATGACCCCAATCAGACACGTTTCAGAGGGATATATGGACACCAAGCGCAGCACTTAAACATAGTAGTTAAAGAATATTTAATAAATAAATAGGCTAAATAACTATAACATCTTTTTGCAGAAAACTATCAAAGTAACAAACGTAAGAGATAAGAAAGGCTCCAACACCGAGCAGCACAAAACAACTTGCGTGCATCCTGAAAGCAGAATGACGTGCCTCAAAATACCCGGAGTGCTTTACAGCAAGTAATTAGGTATTCTTGCCCATCCTTAATAAGAAGTAATTTTTTTCAATATATGGAGGAACAGCATATAAAATCTGAGAAAATGTTCAGCCCAATTTATGATATACTCTTGTACCTCTTTCCATGGTATCGTTATTTGGCTCTCTGCGCACCAGTATTGGCTCAGCACCCTCTTGCTTAAGTAGAAAGTATCCTGGTTTGTAGTGGCCATGTTCAGTCTCTTGAGGCTGAAGACCAAGAACAAAATTTAGAATGTAGTGTGAACATGAAAAGGAAGCTAAAAAATAAAAAACATCTCATCATTTATTCATGCTTTCCCAAACATGTATGACTTTCTTACTTCTGCAGAACATAAAAGGGTTGCTGCAAAGATTTTAAAATCAAATGTATGTCTTATCAAGACATTTTTCAAGACCTAAACAAATTAAATCAACACTATGCCCATACCATATAAATGTACCACAGGATTTTGCTAATACGATAAAAAACAACTTTTGTTGTATCATTTAAGATATTTAAGACTTTTTATGACCTTAAATTTTGGAAAAATTCATTTAAGACATTAAGACTTTTAGTATCCGTGAGAACCCTGCATAAATGAAGATATTTTGAAGAATGTATGAGTTTTGTATTGTCCATGTCAATAGGGTCCAAAACTTTCAAGCTCCAAATGGGAAATAAAGGCAGCATAGTTTAATCAGAAGTTTACATACACCTTAGCCAAATACATTTAAACTCAGTTTTACACAATTCCTGAAATTTAATCGTAGAAAACATTCACTGTCTTAGGTCAGTTAGGATCACTACTTTAAGAATGTGAAATGTCAGAATAATAGTAGAGAGTATTAAATAATTTAGCTTTTCTTTCTTTCATCACATTGTCGGTGGGTCAGAAGTTTAGATACACTTTATTAGTATTTGGTAGCATTGCCTTTAAATTGTTTAACTTGGGTCAAATGTTTTGGGTAGCCTTCCACAAGCTTCTCACAATAAGTTGCTGGAATTTTCGCCCATTCCTCTAGACAGAACTGGTGTAACTGAGTCAGGTTTGAAGGCCTCCTTGCTCGCACATGATTTTTCAGTTTTGCCCACAAATGTTCAATCAGATTGAGGTCAGGGTTTTGTGATGGCCACTCCAATACCTTGACTTTGTTGTCCTTAAGCCATTTTGCCACAACTTTGGAGTTATGCTTTGGGTCATTGTCCATTTGGACGACGAATTTGCAACCGATTTTCAACTTCATGGCTGATGTCTTGAGATATATAGCTTCAATATATCCACATAATTGTCCTTCCTCATGATGCCATCTTTTTTGTGAAGTGCACCAGTCCCTCCTGCAGCCAAGCACCCCCACAACATGATGCTGTCACTCCCATGCTTTACGACTTTATAAATTGCTCCCAAGGATCAACCAGAGTTGTGGAGGTCCACAGTTCTTTCTCTGAGGTCTTGGCTGATTCCTTTTCATTTTCCCATGATGACAAGCAAAGAGGCACCGAGTTTGAAGGTTGGCCTTAAAATATATCCACAGGTACACCTCCTATCAGAAGCTAATTGCCTAAAGGCTTGACATCATTTTCTGGAATTTTCTAAGCTGCTTAAAGGCACAGATAACTTTGTGTAAGTAAACTTCTGACCCACTGGAATTGTGATATAGTCAATTAAAAGTGAAACAATCTGTCTGTAAACAATTATTGGAAAAATTACTTGTCATGCACAAAGTAGATGTCCTAAACGACTTGCCAAAACTATAGTTTTCTAATCTTAAATCTGTGGAGTGGTTAAAAAATGTGTTTAATGACTTAACTAAGTTTATGTAAACTTCAGACTTCAACTGTAAATCTTGACATCCGGTCAAACTGGACCAAAGAGCAGGCTTCAAGATGGAAATGCTTTGACGATGCATGCGGTTGCCAGGTCCTCAATCCAGTTATCATTGTACATCAATGAGATGTTTCATTTTATTTTTTGTAGCATTTACTTTTAACATATTGGAGCACTGTAGTACATAAAAGTATCAACCCCCCGTATTTTCAAAACAGCAACTAGATGTGAAAAAGGCCACACTTTGCCTGATTTGTCTACAGCAATCTATGCATACGTCAATCACTAGGAAGTATGTGAACAAACCTCACAAGAACATGCCATGGTCAAGGCGGATGCCAAGATTAATAGAGAAAAAATACGTTTTACCCAAAGTGATCAAAATTTTAAAAGACATGGATTCAACCACTCAACCACCATTAAAAATGTATTAATTTTTTGCTGCCTTTATGTCCTTTTTGGAGCTTGAAAGTTTTGGACCCCATTGACTTTCAATGTATGGACAAAACATTTGCTACATTCTTCAAAATATCGTTGTTTTTATTCCACAGAAGTAAGTAAGACATATGAGTTTGGAAAAGTATGAGAGTGAGATGAGAATATTTGATGGAAAATGTTGGGATAACTATACCTTTAAAATGTAAACATATATATATATATATATATATATTACTCCAGAGGGCAGTAATTGAAATTTCAGCTGTATGAGCAACGCGCAGTTTATACAGTGAAGAAAACAACATTCAGCGGACACACAACACAGACATGCATTACGTTCTTGTGTTCAAAACACTTGATGGAGCGCAAATCCGAACTAAGAGATCTCAAGATGTGTTTAAAGATTGAGTATTAAACTATATTTAACTTGACACAGTGAACTAAACATTTTATGTTTATGACGCAACACACCCAAGACGTCTGATGCAGGTGTATATTGACGGGTTCTTAAACAAACCCTCATAATAAATCTCAAACTGACTGACAAATTCACTTGTGAAATGGATTGCTGTGAACTGTATGCCAATGATTGACTTATGTTCAATAATATGGTAATAAACAATACATCGTATTCTAAAGCCGCTTTTTGTATTGTCATATCAATTATTAACTCTTATGCCACAAAAATGTAATGCATTTTAATTATCTGAATATATTTTATATATTGCTAAAAATAAGTGAATAAATATATAATTATAAAATATATTATAAAATGTATACATTTTAAAGTGTGTGTGTGTTGGGGGGGGGGGGGGCAGTTGAATAAACAATAGGGCTGAAACGATTAGTCGACATTGTCGACAATAAAAAATTGTCGACAAATATCTTTGTTGTCGAGTAGTCGTTTGATCTCACGTGACCTAATGTAAGGGCCTGCAATATCGCGATTTGACCGCTACGACGCTGTAGCGCTAGAGTGTAATGCAGCTCTTACAAATGCTATTGCGGTAGAAGAAAACAAAGCGCGAATTATGACGGAGTGCAAACGAATCCTAACTAGCAAGGTGTGGGAAAGTTTCACAAAACTTCAAACCAAAAATTCTGTTGTGTGCAATACATGCAAGGCGGAACTTGCTTTTCACGGGAGCACAACATGCATGTTGGAGCACTTAAAGTGGAAACATCCCGGCACAAGAGGAGCCGGTGAGAGGTGAGTGTTCTCCAGCTGCAGCTAAATATCTTAATTGTACATCTCTTTATTAGAGAATGCAATACTACTAGTAATAATATAAACAATAATAATATAATTACAGTAATGTGATGATTTATTTTGCATAGAATAAAGCTTGATCGAGCTTAGGAGTCAGGGCTGTTTTTATTATTTTAACACTATTAGGTATTATAGCCTTATCACTTGCCTGTATTTTGTTCCATATTCATGAAGACTTAGAAAAGGAGATGTTAGGAAGAATATCATGTCAGTCACTTTTTCATACTGTTAATTAAATGGTGAATGAAAATGTCTCTGTCAGCTCAAATGTCATGTAAAAAAAATATTGTAATTTTATACTTATAATAATTGTTTGCTGATTCATATTTTACCATTCTTTGTGAATTGTGTCCTGAACTAAATGTCCCTTTTTCTGTTTTAGTTCTAAGAAAAGCAGTGGGCCTATTGATGACTTTTTTCTGAGGAGAAATTCTTGTACTCCTCAGCAAGCCACTGCTCTTACAGAGTCAATTCTAAACATGATTGTTAAAGACATGAGACCTCTTTCCCTGGTGGATGGAGAAGGCTTTCGTGAAATGGTTTCTACATTCAATCCTGGATATATCCTTCCATCAAGAACCTACTTTACAAGATTAATGGAGCAAAAAGGTTCATTAAAACACCATTTCAAAAGATGAAGTGATTTTTCTTTTTTTATATTATTGTTAGAATATGTATAACTCAATGTTTTAATGAATTGAAAAGGCTGAATAATCGTTCCAAACTTACTGGTTAGTCGTCCAAAAAAATAGACAATTAATCGTTCTAATAATCGCTAGAATAATCGATTATCAAAATAATCGTTTGTTGCAGCCCTAATAAACAAACAAACATATAATAAACTAAATGTCCAGAAAACACATAAATGTGTAGTAGTTTATTTTTTACTGAAAAGACTGTCAATGAGCCTAGATATTTCATTTCTTACCTCTTGTTTGATGAGGAGTAAAGCAAGCTGTCTATTTTCATCCTCATTGGTGCACAGCTCTGCCAGTTTATCACTTGTAATGTCTCCAACGTGAAGACGTTGTCCTATAAACTGAAGAGTGTTACAGCCCCGGTCAACGAAAACGGCCTTTTCTGTCAAACAAACATTAGGGGAAAAAGTATTACCCACTGTCGAAACCTGCAGGAATTATTATAAACGTTTAAAATACAAAATAATGGCGCGCGTAGTTGCTGCAGTTCGCCGGTACATGAATGTGGTACATGAATTCACAACATCCATTAACAATGACTGGTGTTCCTAAAGAATAAATGATAAAAGTAGTAATTGCTTTGTGGTACTTGCTTTAAGTTTATATCCGCCGTTAAAAGTCGTTATAACTTTCCAGGAAGTGTTTAATGAACGCCGCAACCCAGAAATAGTGTAACGATAAAGACCTACCACACTGCACGCCAACATCGCGATTTTTAGAAGCGTCGTCATTCCTCTGATTCCCAAATCCAGTGCATCTCGTTTTGACTTGACTGGATGAATCACCTTTCTTCAGCTTGACATTCTCCCTTCTGAGTATCACCAGCTCCGCTTTCAAATGCTGCAAAGTGCCTTCAAAAAGTTGTGTTGCTTCCCTGACAGCGGTCTGTAAGACTGTTGCCATTATGGATGTGAACTGGGTTTGAAACACCTCGTAATCTTCCATCCTCACATTCGGCATAGACAAATTCGGATTAAATTAATGTGTAGATAGGAGCAGATGTTATGTCCTTTGTGACAGCGACGAGGTTTACGCGTCCAGGGGAGGGCGGTGTTTTCAACTTCCGCAATTAATTTTAAATACCATTTATAGAAGGCTTCATTGAAAAGGGAAGTTATGGTGCCATAGGGGTGCGCAACAAAACTAAATTAAAGAAGAAGAAGAAGAAAAAAAATCAATTATTTTTATTAAATTCTTAATTAAAGAAAAAAATAATTTATTCTTTAATAAATTATTATTAAAGAAATTATTCGCGACAATGAAACAAGGTCTCATCATTTTGATTCCTAAACACAAATTCCTAAATAAAAAAAATTCTAGACAATTTACAGCCTTTCTTACTACTAAATAATGATTACAAAATATTTTCTGGAGTGATTGCTGATAGATTTAAGATAGGACTTCCTCAAATAATTAGTGAGAAGCAATCTGGTACTTGACATCTTAGAATATAGCTACCTCATAGAGGATGATGGTTTTATTTTATTTCTAGATTTTTGTTTTAAAAGCCTTTGATATGATTGAACACACTTTATTTTCCAGACACTTTATCACTTTGGTTTTGGTCCAAAATGTATAAATATCATCAAGATGTTATATAAAGACAAATAGTTTGGTGGCTCTCCTGAAAGGAACATGTCGATGATTTCAGGTAAAGAGAGGGATAAGGCAGTGTTGTGGAAGTTCACCGCTGTTGTTCATTATGGTTACGGAATTGTTAGCCATCTTAGTAAACAATGATAATATTGCAGGTATTAACTGTATGGAACACATATTTGTTAGAAGCCAACTTGCGGATGTTACCACACTTTTTAAAAACACCAATGGCAGATCCCTGTAGCTCTCATTCTGTAAAATGCTTCACTAAAGCATCAGGCCTACAGTTAAATACATCTAAGTGGGAGCTGATGGCTTCATGAGCAACCTGTGTCCTCCTTATATAATATTGCAATTAAAAAAGAGGTGAAATACTTAGGAATGACCATTTCTAAAGATAAGGAGAGACTGGAAAGGATTAATATTGATGAAAAATGTGATAAAAGTAAAAAAATTATAAATATGTGGCTGATGAGAGATATTACAATATTTGAAGGAATATTGCTTACGAAAATAGAAAATATCTCTATATTGATCCATTCTAGTTGTTCTTTGCCAATCTCATCTAGAAAACAAAAGCGATTAATAAACTCAACTTTGATTTCATTTGGAGAAACAAATATCATTATATTCAGAAAATTATATAATAAAAGACTATGAAGAAGGAGGGCTTGGGGTAATATACTTTGAAATCATGAATGGGTTCTTAAACTCAAATGGTTACGATCCTTTATTAAAAATGAAAATTCATATTGGTTTGCTATTCCGTCTTGTCTGTTTAGAAAATGTGGAGGTATAAAGTTTTTTTTTACAATGTGACTTTGATTTGTCTAAAACTCCACTAAACTATCAGCTTTTCATAAGCAAGTCCTGTTATATTGGAAAATGCTGTACAAACATAATTTCTGTCCGCATAATGTATCCTTATGGATGAATCACTGTATATTATTCCAGAGAAAACCTTTATTGTGGGAGGACTGGTGGAAAAGGGGGATTTGGTCTGTGTTACACGTTATGGATCAAAGAGGATGCTTTCTGAACCAAAATGATTTCTGCACAAAATTTCAATTTAACTGTGATAAAAAGGATTATATGAAAATTATTAC
The DNA here is from genome assembly GCA_032164185.1 of Moxostoma hubbsi. Taxonomy (NCBI): domain Eukaryota; kingdom Metazoa; phylum Chordata; class Actinopteri; order Cypriniformes; family Catostomidae; genus Moxostoma; species Moxostoma hubbsi. The sequence goes on along the minus strand of JAVLUX010000012.1, from coordinate 14,921,631 downwards.
ATGTTTTCCTTTATCGCTATCTAGTAAGTTAAAAGGGTTTTTAACACATGATTTGATCACTCCCAGACTAGCTCAACTTAATTTAGGTGATATAAGTTTTGTTGATAAGAAATGCACTAATAAGAGTACAAGAAAATGTCTTGTACAAGAATGCTATCCTGGTCGGATAAGAAGGGGATATATTTTTCAACATCTTAAAATTTAATGCGGAATCAAATGTTTTCCAAATTTGTAACAATGATATAGAAACAGTGGATCATTTATTTTTTCAATGTGACATGGTTAAACCACTGTGGACTGATATATTTAATTGGATATGTCAAAAAATAGTGAACCCTCCACATTTTACTTGGGACATGGTGAAATTTGGGGTACTCTTGGATGATAAAAATGTAAACTATGTTATAAATTGTATACTTCTTATGTTAAAAAAAAAAAAAAATTAAAACTCTGAAAATAACACCCCAGCTTATAATATTTTAAAAATGCTTGTCTTATATATTGAGGCCTTAAAAGTAATGAGAAGTCACAGAGCCAGGAAACTATTTGAGTTATTAAATTATTATAACTGTTTGTAAACCCCAATACCTTCTTATTTATTTATTTTTTCTTTTCCCATCTGTTTGTGGGATAGTTCCTGGCTGAAGAATGTACTTTACACATCTGTATCTCTACTGTGAAGCATATATGTTAGCCTAAAATGTTCTGTTATTGTTGATTCGCAATAAAATTTAATAAAAAAACAAACAAACAAACAAACAAACAAAAAAGGTTTCTCAGTAGACAGGATATGACATGAACATTGGATTCGGACGTGCCTTGGTGCCTTCCAACCTCAGCATGCAGCCTCCAGATGCAGCAATTGATTTAACGCTTTTACTATTGGCCACTCCACATTGTGCGCGTGTGTCTATGCATTCATTTGTCGTTCATCGAATTTAGAAATTAAACGGGCATTTTGAAAACCACGAGGAAATACAATTGATGTGGAATGATGCAGTTCTCAGCTCTGTTAAAGTTGTCCCTAACTTTCATCCGTATATTTCCAGGTATTCCATTGCATGACAAGAATGCTGCTGCATCAAATGCGGATTTCCAGGATGTAATTAATTCATCATAAACTGTTTGCGATTCAGAATGTTTGAATGTTATGAATGAGTAATAAACATCCCTTTGCGTTGTTACACTTAAACCAGGAGAACAGACCGTCAAAGAGTCATCGTCTGTGTTGTTAGCCTTTGCTTGTAAGTTTATGGACTACATTACACCAACACCTGACAAAACTAAAAGACGATTCACTTAAAAACGCAGTGAAACCTGCAACGCGTCGTGATACGCCTGCAAACAAAAGCAGATGGTCTGTTTTGGTTGATACTTCTAATGAGGAGCTGACGGAAAATTATGGTGTGTTTATGATCAAAGGAAGGCGCTAAACCAGTCTAGGTTGGTGTAAGTCTTGTTTTCCACCGTCATTATGTCCGATGTCATCCTCACGTTTCAGTCTCAGCTGTCCGGGGTCATGGAGACCGTTTTTAAAGCTGCCATATTTGAGGTAACCCGGCTCGTGGAGGAGAGTTTCGAGAAGGAAAGAAGCTGTGAGTTGAAGACTACTGACACAACTTTAGTAAAAGGGAGATCAGAAGACCAAACCAGATCCAGTAACACAGGAGAGGTGAGTAGCCATCTAGACTAGGATCGGGAAACACTGCTGTGGCCATGTTGCATAGTGAAATTTATCATTAGACTTTGTATACAAGTGAAATTCGAGAGTTGAGAACCTTTTAATGAGTTCCTGATCAAATATAAATGCTTGCAGTAATTACAGTACAGATTTGCATTATTATGCCAAACACCAGCTAGCCAGTTTTGCATTGTAATCCACATATTATTAATTGTACACAAATAATATCTCCAATAAAGGAATAGTTCGACCAAAAATAAGAATTCTCTCATAGTTTACTCACCCTCATGCCATTCCAGATGTTTATGACTTTCTTTCGTCTGCAGAAAACAACCAAAGATTTTTAGAAGAGTATCTCAGCTGTGTTGGTCCATACAATGCAAGTTAATGGTGACCAAAACTTTGATACTCTAAAAAGCAAATAAAGGCAGCATACAAGTAATCCTTAAGACTCCTGTGCTTTAATCCATGTCTTCTTATGCAATCTAATTGATTATTGGTGAGAACAGACCAAAACTATAACTTAATTTTAAAATTGTTATTTTTTGACTGTACATCTTGTCATTGCAGTCTCTAGGCAAAATCATGATTTCAAGCTCAATAACACTTCTTAGTGTTTGATGCCCTAGGAAGTGTGATGTCAATGTCACTTTTATTTATAGAGCACTGTTAAAAACAACAACAGTTGACCAATGTGCTGTACATAATATCATTAAAATATAATAGATCAATCTACAGTACATGATGTACATAATATGGCACACAATGATGTACTGTTGTAAAACACAATACAAACAATGCATAACATGTAAAACAGCAGACAGCAGAAAACATCATTGGTTGAAAGGCTATTGAAAAAAGATATGTTTTGAGCTTTGATTTAAACTTGTTTACTGCTGTGGAAGTTTTAATAAAAACAGGAAGGCTATTCCAAAGCTGCTGTGCAGTACAGCATATGCACGGTCACCTATTAGTTCTGGTCTTGTCCTTGGGACTTTTAATAACCTCTGGTTTGAGGACATCAGAGATCTTTGTGTGATACAGAGTGATACATTTAAGGATTTATAAACGAGGAATAGGACTTTGAAATCAATTCTGTAGCGAACTGGAAGCCAATGTAACAAGACTAAAACAGGGGTGATATGTTCACATTTCCTGACACCAGTCAGAAGCCTAGCAGCTGCATTCTGTACAGTTTGAGATGATCGACTAATACCCATATAAACTGCATTCCAATAGTCAAGCAGCGAAGTAATAAAAGCATGAATCGCACCTATACATTTCTTAAAAGAAAGGTCTTCACCTTGGCCAATGCTTGTAAATGGGAAAAACTACATTTAACAACAGAGTTGACTTGTTTGTCAAACTTAAGAGCATTATCAAAGAACACTCGATCACACACGATTTAACATTTGGAGACAGAGAGACAAAATTATGATCAGAGGTTCTAAGGGCTTCACTGGGCCTTAACACAATGAGCTTCATTCATGTTTAAAAAATGTAAGGACATCCAATCCTTTAAGTCAGAGAGGCAGGCCAGTAGCGAGTCAAAACAATTCTTAGGTAATTTGCTTAATCAAATATTTTCATCTAAATTTACCTTTTAAAGGGATAGTTCACCCAAAAATGAAAATTCTCTCATCATTTACCCGCCTTCATGCCAGATGTGTATGACTTTCTTTTTCTGTAGAACACAAAAAAAATATTTTTAGTAGAAAATCTCTGCACTGTTGGTCCATACAATGTAAGTGAATTGTGACCAAAACTTTGAAGCTCAAAAAAGCACATAAAGGCAATCCATAAGAATATTCAGTAATTTTGTTTTACTGTAAATCTCCACTTTAACGTCTTTATTCAGCCACCTACTGGTTGGGGCAAATCAAATGTGGAGATTTATAGTAAAAAGGACTTAAATATTGATCTGTTTCTTACCCACACCTTTCATATTGCTTTTGAAGATACAGATTTAACCAATGGATTCATTTAGTGCTACCTTTGTCCTTTTTGGACCTTCTGAGTTCTGGTCACCATTCACTTGCATTGTATGGACCTACGGAGCTGAGATATTCTTAAAAAAAATCTTCATTTATGTTCAGCAAAAGAAAGAAAGTCATACACATCTAGGAAAGCATGAGGGTGAGTAAATGATGAGAGAAATTTCATTCTTGGGTGAAATTTCCCTTTATTATACCCATGACATTATGCTCCTGTTATGATGAATAACTTATGCTCTTCTTACTTTGTGCTCTCTACAGACTGCAGATACAGACAGGAAACAGGACTGCATACTAAAGAAGAGGCTTTTTATGTTACCACCAATAATACAGAGCTTCAGGATGGGTGGATGCTGGATACTGAAGGTGTGGTTTAAACATCAGATTACTGCTTCAACACACAGACTGTCTGTGGTCCAGTCAGTTTTATTTAACTTTAATAGAGGTAGCAGTTTTACATTTACATTTACATTTATGGCAGATGCTTTTTATCCAAAGCAACTTACAGAGCCCTTATTACAGGGACAATCCCCCCGGAGCAACCTGGAGTTAAGTGTCTTGCTCAAGGACACAATGGTGGTGGCTGTGGGGCTCGAACCAGCAACTTTCTGTTCTTTCTGTTTCTTTCTTACCAGTTATGTGCTTTAGACCACTACACCACCACCACTCCACTCCATTTTAAAATGCTGCAATTCACATTTGCATGCAATAAAGAGCTCAGTTATACAGTATTATACACTATAAGCTAAAAAACATTGCACAAATACAGACATGTAATTTTGTATATGTAATCAAATGCTAAAATAAATTCTGATTAATTTGCATTTGTACACTGATTCAGAAATAGTCAAGAACGGCATGTGGCCTAGTTGATGATGATGCATAACTTTGCAACAGTGTTTCAAAGTAAAGACTGAAGGGGCATCACACTTGGCTTTAAGCACACACATTTTTTTCGAAAAACGCAACAAACCAATAAATGATGTCACACGGTAGGGCTTCTGGCCTAAGTAAATGATACATCACAAATAATATTAGATTAAAAATGTTAGAATATTGTGGTGGAATGATTCGACCCTCTGGCTCGTCATCGTCACACCACCTCTTAGGGCCACCCATCAGCCAGGCTCATGATGGGAGTTGGGCAGGAGAGCGAGAAGAGGTGCATAATTAATAAGCCTCGTTCTTGATGAAGCACATCTGGTGTGAATAATGATTCATCACCGCTGTTTTTTTAAATGCAGAGCGCACCTCTTCATGGGGAGCCGGCTTCAAATCTCCATGTATGTACACACTGGCATCCTCGCACGCCCAGGACCAGAGCTGGGAGGGTTCACACGAGTAGATGCGCTGCTGGACCCGCTCCTCGGCCACCAGGTTTTGCACACATCTTAGGAGGGATTTTGTCCTACTCCTCTTTGCTGATCTTCTCCAAGTCATTATGGTTTCGAGGCTGACGTTTGGCAACTCGAACCTTCAGCTCCCTCTATAGATTTTCTATGTGTTTAAGGTCTGGAGACTGGCTAGGCCACTCCAGGACCGTAATGTGCTTCTTCTTGAGCCACTCCTTTGTTGCCTTGGCCGTGTGTTTGGGTCATTGTCATGCTGGAATACCCATCCACGACCCATTTTCAATGCCCTGGCTGAAGATTTGACGGTACATGGCCCTGTCCATCGTCCCTTGATGCGGTGAAGTTGTCCTGTCCCCTTAGCAGAAAAACACCCCCAAAGCATAATGTTTCCACGTCCGTGTTTGATGGTGGGGATGGTGTTCTTGGGGTCATAGGCAGCATTCCTCCTCCTCCAAACACGGCACGTTGAGTTGATGCCAAAGAGCTCGATTTTGGTCTCATCTGACCACAACACTTTCACCCAGTTCTCCTCTGAATCATTCAGATGTTCATTGGCAAACTTCAAACGGGCCTGTACATGTGCTTTCTTGAGCAGGGCACTGCAGGCTTTCATTCCTTCACGGCGTAGTGTGTTACCAATTGTTTTCTTGGTGACTATGGTCCCAGCTGCCTTGAGATCATTGACAAGATCCTTCCGTGTAGTTCTGGGCTGATTCCTCACCATTCTCACGCTCATTGCAACTCCACGTGGTGTGATCTTGCATTGAGCCCCAGACCGAGGGAGATTGACAGTTCTTTTGTGTTTCTTCCATTTGCGATTAATCGCACCAACTGTTGTCACCTTCTCACCAAGCTGCTTGGCGATGGTCTTGTAGCCCATTCCAGCCTTGTGTAGATCTACAATCTTGTCCCTGACATCCTTGGACTGCTCTTTGGTCTTGGCCATGGTGGAGAGTTTGGAATCTGATTGATTGATTGCTTCTGTGAACAGGTGTCTTTTATACAGGTAACAAACTTAAGAGCTTAAAGATGGACAAGTGTTAGGAGACAATGGGGCTTCCCTGGCTGGCTAACTGTTCTCCCACCGAGTCAGTTCAAGTGCAGTTTACACCTGTAACCAATGTGGGAAAAAGTTCACCCAGGCCTGTAATCTAAAAGTCCACCAACGTGTCCACCAGCGGGAAGCTCTTCATTTGTGCAAGCTTTGTGACAAAGGTTGCTCATCCTTCAGTGACCTGTGTAAGCACCGATGCAGTCAGACCGGAGACAGGCCTTACACCTGCACCTGAAACCGCACAAGTGTACTATGTGGAATAAGAGCTTTACCCGGGCAGATATCTTGAAAGTCCATCAACGTACCCACCCAGGAGAAAGACCGTACTGCTGTGGTATCTTTGGAATGAGCTTCAAACGACAAGACCAGCTCAGGTCACATCAGCGCAAACATAGTGCTGAACTAAATAATCTTTGACAAAATTACACCATACAACCTTAAAGACTTACATTGTGGAAGGGTCAGAAAACCTGATTGGAATTTTGCATAATCATACAGCCACTTTCATTAATTTCAACTGATACTGCAAAGCAGTATCTACTGTATGTGCAGTATTTGGTTTTCTACAAACAAACTTTTTTGAGAAAAGATTTTTACTCTTTTCTTAGGTGTTTTGAAGTTACATTATGGATTGGGCAACTTTGTATTAGATGAAAATGTTTATATTGTTTAATAAAGAAAACAGTGTTTATTACATTTTCTCTTCCACACTATTTAAGATCTTCCATTGCTCATTAAATAACATGAAACATTATCAGAGTTTATTTATTTTAATGTCACCAAACATGTGTTTACACACTATGTGTTTACACAAGTGCAACAATGGGTGAAATTCTTGGGTGCAGTTCCAAGCAACATAGCAGTGAAGAGACATATACCAATCTACTATAAACATCTAAGTTACACATAACACAATTTACAGTATGCACCTAATATTATACAATATACACTGTCTGTCTACAATAATAATTCACAGTACCCCCCTCCATGGGAGACATTCTTGACAATGCAGAACTTACTAAATGATGCACATTCACTATGCATACCATATAAGATGCTCATTATGTAAAAAGGCATTGGGAATGGGAAGACAAGGGTTATGCAAGTCTCTACTTTAAAAAAAAAATTGGGATCTAATTTAAAAAAAAAAGAAGGTTTTTAATGTAATAGAAAACCTGGAATATCAGGGAAACTTAAACTTCTGATTTCCAGGCCTGGTAAAGTCATGGAAATGTTTAATACCTATCATTTTGTTCTTGTTCTGCTAAGCTCTAAAACGTTTTGTTTGCTAGAGCTCTTTATTCATGCAATCTCCATAAACATAATAATTTAAAAAGTCTTATTCAGTATTCACAAACTATTGGAAAAGTAATGGAAACACTTTGGTCATAGGTGTGGGACCCCATATTTATAAAACAGTAACTCATAATGCAGTAAAAAGTTATATTTGTAATGACATGGTTTAAAAAAAATAGTCAGTGTTCAGGAACGACTCGGAATAATAATTAAATTAATGGAAATTCTTTGGTCATGATAATAAGGTGTAGTCATAGAATATTTATAAAACAGTAATTAATAATGCAATAAATTATATTTGTACCTTTTTTCTTTTAAACTTTTTAGTAGTCAGGAATAACTGTAAAAGTTTTATAAATTTTATATTTCATAATATATATTATAAAAATGTATATTTGCAATATAAAACAGTCGTTTTTAAAAACTTTTTTAAAAAATGCCTGGAAAATTATTGTTCAAGGTGTGGAAACTATGGAGTATTTATAATGCAATTCATAATGCAGAACACAGTTCTATATTTTATATATTCATGACACATTGAATTTTATATAGTATCTCCAGTCAACTTTGAAAACAATGAAGGATTACCGTGCTGTCCATCAAGGCCACCGTACAACTCGTGACGTCACCCACAACAACATTATTATTGTCCGTCTGCTGCGCTCCGTCCAGACATGCTGAATGATACATTCCGTTGTTCACACAAAATAAAATTGATAGCATTTACTGCATTCATCTAAGCGCTATCCGATGAGTTATGCGTGCATAGTGAGCATTTATTTCTGATTGCGGCTCATAATGTCAAGTAAATCTTTTCAGCTACGTGCTAACACTGTTAAACCTGCTTGGATTTCATGATCAAGCTTTGAATGACTGTCTATATAAGTGTCAAGTGCCAGAGAACACCTGTTGGTGTGAGTGAAATTGTTAACCAGAATGATCACGTCTAGACTTTGCTCTAAATTAAAAAACAAAACAGCTTAAACACAAATCAACATCAATGATAACTGTCAGTCGTCTCTCGATGCACTCAGGGTTTAATTGATTTCTATAAGTACGCGGTTTTCGAGAAGACTCGAGGACATCAGATAGAGGATGACGGACACACTCGTCCTCTCATTCCAGACCCAGCTGTCTGCGGTCATGGAAACTGTCCTCAAGACCACCATGTACGAGGTCACCAGGTTGGTGGAGGAGAGCTTCTTGGACCAGATGGATCGCGGGAAACGCGAGGCGGAGGTGTTGCGACGGAGGCTGATATTGTCAGAAGCCAAACTGAGAGAACGGGAGAGGTTCAAGAGGGTGCGATGTGTTGACTGTGGCCGGTCAGCAGTCTCCAAGAGGAGAATACTAATCAGAGGCTCAGAAACACAGAGCAGTGAGTATAAAGCAATGACTTGAGGCTCTTCTATAGACCGGAATCTGTCACTGAATCTTCATCTTTTCTCTGTTCACTTTTTAAAGGTTTGGGCCAACCCCTTGTTCTAAAGCAGGAGAATGCCTCTGACAGTAGTTGGAGGCATAGTCCCAAGGGAAGCATGATGTCAAACCAAGAGACGCCTTCAACAGTCCTAGAAACTCAGCAAAATGTGTGTTTGATGTTTTAATGCTATTATACAGTAGACCCGTAAGTATTTGGACACTTAAAGGATAGTTCACCCAAAAATGAAAATCCTCTCTCATCATTAACTTACCGTCATGCTGTCCTAGATGTGTATGATTTTCTTTCTTCTGCTGAGCAAAACCAAAGATTTTTAGAGGAATATCTCAGCTTTGTTGGTCCATACAATTCAAGTGAATGGTGACCACAGCTTTGAAGCTCCAAAAGCACATAAAAGGCTACATAAATGTAATTCATATGACTCTAGTGGAAAATCCATATATCCAGAAGTGATAAATTAAGGTTAGAAACATATATTAAGTCCTTTTTTTACTATAAATCTTCACTTTTACTTTCATGTTCTTTCAGATTTCGAAAGTTTCATGTTCTTTCAGATTTCGAAAGTAAAAGTGGATATTTATAGTAAAAAATTACTTAAATATTGATATGTTTCTCACCCGAATTTATAATTTCTGAATATATGGATTTAATTGCTGGAGTTGTATGGATTACTTTTATGCTGCCTTTATGTGCTTTTGGGACATTATGAGTTCTAGTCACCATTAACTTACTCTGTATGGACCTACAAAGCTGAGATACTCCTCTAAAAATCTTCATTTGTATTCAGCAGAAGAAAGAAAGTCATACACATCTGTGGTAGCATGAGGGTGAGTAAATGATGAGAGAATTTTAATTTTTGGGTGAACTATCCCTTTAAGACACAATGTATGAATGTCATTGCTCAGGGGTTTTCAAACTGGGATCCGGGATCTAGGGACCCCCGTGGGGCCACAAGAGGATGCTAGTGTATCTGCAGAAAATTTGAAAATTTAAATGTGAAAAGTTTAATTCTGCTTTCTCAAGACTGGTTGGAAATCGAGAATAATCAGGATTATTTTGTTCTATCGACATCCCTAGTTTTTAACAGTAAAAAATAAAATAATAATCTACATATAGGTTTGTTATTAAAAATGTTTAAATCTTTAGCTATCATTTTTAGCTTGCTCAGTTGGGGTTGTAAGGCCACATTCTCAGTTAAGCTGCATTAGAATAATAATTGTGAATACGCCATACAAATACATTTAGATTTAATAGTAAAAGTGAAAATAAGACCATAAAAAGTAAAAACAATATAAACTTAATACAAAAATAAATATTTTGGAATATTTTTATAACAAATTATTTAAAAAGTATATTTTAGGAACAAGGGTCCCTCAAGGTATCGAAAAGTAAAAAAAAAAAAAAAACTGCATTAGACAAGATATCAAACCAGGTGAGATTTCTATTAAAGAAATATTGCAGATATTTTGTTATTTATGCAGTGAAATTCCTAAATTAAGTGTGTCGAAATACTTTAGTTTGCTAAGACGTTTAGTTTGAAACTGAACAGTTACTATCATTTCAGGTAAATTAGTTTTAAAAAGTCCATCATTCATGAATATTTTGTCCTTGGCAGGCTGTTCAAGTGGATGGACCCAAGGATGTAGGAGAAGTGAAAGAGGAGGCCTCCGTGGCTAGAGACAATCAAGCTTGCTTAGTAATGTGCTCTCAAATACACAAACAACAGGATTCACAGAGCCGGTTGGAAGAAACCAATGGACTCAACAATACTGATTCTGACCACAGGCCACTAATGGACAAACCATGTGGTGGCACATCTTGCAATGAGAAGCCTGGGAATGAGGATGAAGTGTTACACAGGAACCAGCCAAAATGGTTTGGTTCTAAAGCAGATCCTCCTTGTCAGCCAGAAGCAGTCAAGACTTCACCATCTTCTCAGTCTCAGGGATTGAGACCACATGTAGGCAGTCTAGATTCAGGACCCATTAAACAGGAAGTTGTAGTGATGCTTCCACCAGACTGGGAAGACATGGAGAGGATTAGGCTTCCAATGGTTTCTTCTCACATAAATGCTAAACAGACTCAGTTGGAACTTCAGCCCGGAGATCCCATCTCTACTAGACCTCAAGTTGAGGAGCGAGCTCCACGTGCTGCACCTCCTGTCATGGTTCAAGGCCTTGCTCCACAAGCCATGCAGCATCTGAGATCGCCTGTTAGGAAGAACACAAACGTTGTTCTACACCCCAATGTGGTTGTATCAGATCAAGGTGCCATTGATGTAAACAGGGTGCATTCTATCTGCAAAGGCCTTCCTGCACCAAAACCCTCTCAAGTTCATCAATACCCTGAGGGAGCTGGTACAGGTGAAAGAAGCTTCAGCATCGTGCACCCAGAAAGGAGTCTCCCACAAGTGGTCAGTGTGAGGGTTCAGGGAGACATGCGGCACCATTCAGAGAGGACCATGCACAATTGCAACCAGTGTGGAAAAGGCTTTACTCACCTGTGCCACCTTCGAGTTCACCAACAGATCCACACAGGAGATAGGCAGTTCTGCTGTACAATCTGCGGCCGGAGCTTCACAAAACTAAGTAACTTGAAAGCTCACCGCAGAGTCCACACCGGTGAGAGACCTTACATCTGCACAGACTGTGGTAAAAGGTTTACCCAGAAATGCAACTTGAAAAGACATCAGAGAATTCACTCTGAATTCACACACTCCAATCTATGACAAGTGGATCTGTAATATGGGTACAATTAATCTGCCACTTAAAGGAATACGTCCTTAATTTATCAGTCTCACACACAGGAGATATGTGGGGGCTCTTTGTTTTGCTGACTGGCTGAATTATTTTTAATATCATACATAAGATTGGAACTCGTGCTAATTTTCAAACCTCATTTTCATTGAGAGACAAATGACTAAATCACTCAGGGGCAGTTACCAATCATATAATGATACTGTGACAGGTCTCAGGTCAGTTTCGAGGGGAAAATGAGGAAGTGAGAACCAGCTTATGCTCTTTAGCGTTGTTGACACACACACACACACACACGCACGCACACATACACATCTTGGGACTCTGGTTCCTCTCTCTCCCTCCACTGTGGCTCTGGATGAACCCTTTATCTCCCTCCAGCTCTCACTGTAACACAAAACAGCTGTCAGAGATAATCCTTACCGCTCTCCTCTCACAAACTCGCTCTCCATTCACAAACCGGTGCTCGACCACGCCCCCACCACCACAGATACCTATGGGAAGAAAAATAAAGCAGGACACTTTTCCTGCTTTAAGAAATGATATTTTACCTATTATATTATTTGCGTAAATGAAGCCTATTTTTAGGACCAAGATTGTTTGCATCGTGACATTATTTTCATGACAAGTATAGGAAGAGTTCATCCATAAATTAAAATAGTCTCATAATTTACTCACCCTCATGCCATCCCAGATGTGTATGACTTTGTTTCTTGTGAGAACACAAAGATTTTTAGAAGAATATTTTAACTCTGTATGTCCATTCAATGCAAGTTGATTTTTGGTTTTTGAAATTTGAAGCTTCATAAATCACATAAAGGTAGCATAAAATTAATCCATATGACTCCAGTGGTTAAATCCATATTTTCTTTAGCAATATTATAGGTGTGGGTGAAAAACTATTTGATGTTTCATTAAATTTTTACTATAAATTCTCCTCTCGGACCAGTAGGTGGCAATATGCATGAAGACTGGGAATTGCCAAAAACAAAAGAAGAAGAATTTGTAAGTGAAAGTAGAGATTTATACTTAAAAAGATCTAAAATAATGAACTTTTTCTCACCAACACCTTTCATATTTCTTCAGAAGACATGGATTTAACCACTGGAGTCATATATTTGTATATTCAGCTAACTCTTAATTTGTGTTCAGCAGAAGAAAGTAAGTCATACACATCTGGGATGGCATGAAGGTGAGTAAGTGATGAGAAAATTTTCTTTTTTTTTTTTGTGAACTATCCCTTTAAGCACATTCCCCAAAAAAACTCTCATTACTGTAACGTGAAATGAAAATCGTCCTGTCTGGAAACAAATACTAAACACAACAATGATGTATACTTAAAATTGCAATTTCTTTACCTATGATATGAAAACATGGTTTTGTGAGATTCACTCAAGTTTTGGGGATTTTTCCCTGCTTTCTTGTGTGATTTGGTAGTTTGTATCATTTTACATGGGACTTTTTTCAAGTTTTGATAGAAAAAACACAACTTCTTAAAATAATATTCCTGGTTCAATACAAGTTAAGCTCAATAGACAGCATTTGTAGCAGAATATTTATTACCATAAAAGTTGATTTCGACTCGTCCCTCCTTTTCTTTAAAAAAAGCAAAAATCTGGGTTACAGCGAGGCACTTACAATGAAAGTGAATGGGAGCCAATTGTTTAATGTTATATACATGCTGTTTCAAAAGTTTAGCTACAAGTTGTAAACAATATGCATGTTAACATGATTTTAGAGTGATAAAATTGCTAAATAAGCTTTTCTGTGTAATGTTAAGGCCATGATGGTGTAATGTTAACAAAACCTAAAATCCTAAAATGACAGTCAAAAATTATGATTTAAACAAATTTACAGCTCAGATAATACATGAGTTTGAACAGAAAATGAATGTAAGAGCTTTTATAAAATTATAAGCATATTTCTGCTTCTAAACCCTCCAAAAATGGGCCACATTCACTTTCATTGTAAGTGCCTCACTGTAACCTCCATTTTTGCTTTTTTGTTTTAAAGAAAAGGAGGGAAGAGTCTAAATTAATTTTTGCGGAAATCAACATTATGCCACAAATGCTGATGATTGGGCTTAAATTGTATTGAATCCAGAACATTCCTTCACATTTTACATTTACTGTGAAATTAGATTCATTTTGTTTTGTTTGTATATTCAGATCTGTAGCTTTAGTTCTCAACTGATGCAGTTACTCATTACTGTGACCGCCTTATGGGTTGTTTTCAAGCTAGCTTGTTTACACGACTGCTAGATTGTTTTTGATTTGGTGGCTGGCTATACTATTTTTAATATCTCACACCTGATGAAACATTTAAGAAAAACTATTTTCTTGCTCATGCATCAATGCCTTATGTCAGTGATATTTTAGTAGAACATGAAACTAAATGTTTGATTTAGCTTATGGATTGTGACAGTAAAATATTGAAGTATGTCCTTAGGGTTAACAGGGTTACATGATGATATTCAAATGTCAACAGTTGAAGTGACCTATGAAAGCACCTGTTAAATTTCAAGTGAGTGTTTTAAAATACATTATAGTTACATAGCATGTTTCAGTGTCTTTTGGAGGGTACATATTAAGGCTGATATGATACAACAGCCTTTTACACACTGATAAATCGATTTTTGGTAATTCAGGTATGTATTATTTTAATTACAGGCTATATTACTGTAATTAAACTGGTAAAAAAATATTCTTATTTTTTTCCTGCGAAAATGACAAATATAAGTGAAGTGGGCTCCAATCAATAACATGACATTTAAAATGGATCAAATATTCAAATTGGACTAAAGAGCAAGATCTCTTAAAACTTTGAAACCTTTCCCCCAAAATGCACTGTTATGTCTTTAGTTTCTGTTTTGTTGTGGCATTTGTCATTTTGTAATGTTCATTTTAAATAAAATAAAATGTTTCTCCTGACCTTTATTGTTGCCTGTGCACATGTTGTGTGTGTGTGTGTACGCTACTCCCAACAATAGTGCAGAGCAGGTGGCGCAGTTGTAAATACCTAAAGATTTGAGACCTGGGAATCCCAAAATGATGAACCATATTTTCAAAGGATCTCAACGCCACACTCATATAGGTCACCAAGCGTTTGAACCTCCCTCACTATCCACTCTGTCCAGCAGAAAAGGGACTTATTAATACATAATTTAGAGTTCAACCATATGCTTGAAGCAACATGTAAATAATTGTCTGAATTAAACACTCTGGACACTTTTGACCATACAGTGCGCAAATGCGAGATTACGGGGTGTAACTTAACTTATCCGGTTAGTATGATAGAAAGACTTCTGGGATGTTTACCATTCCAAATGAAGGACTTCGCTATGCTATCAAATTGCTTGAAATAATAGAGGGGACATCTACAGGGAGAGACTGTAGCAGGTAGTTGAATTTTGGAATACAATTAATTTTAATAACATTAACCTTCCCAATCATAGATAAATGTAATATATAAAATATAATAAAGTCCACCTGCCCACATCACTCAAAAACCTTTTTATTAAAGGGTCAAAATTAACTAAATCACACAAATTTGCTGGAAATAAAATACCCAAATACTTAATGCCCTGTTTGGGCCACTGGACGGCGCTTGGAAAAGGCATTACCGGGACCCCCATAACAAATTCTTAACTTAAATTTTTTTTATAGGAAAGGTGCCCTGACCAATATATAGTCGGGGGGCCCAGAATACCTTGCTACGGCCCTGCCTGTCCGTCATAAATTTGGATAAACTCTGTACCTGTGTCTTGCTTGCGTACATGCTTGAAATTACATGGTGTGAAATGCTTTATTTACCTATGCTTTATAAAGCATCCTTGGGTCCTTGAAATGCGCTTTAAATTTTTTTTTTTTTATTATTAATATTTAGGCCTGTGGGTCACAATAAACGTATGCAAAGAACCGACTCTTTTAGAGTATTACATGTTGTTCTTATGATCGACAGTAAATTATATTGATTTTAAAAAGGCAATCCCTCTCTCTTTTATTACATTTTAATTAGTGTGGACTTAATGCTTAGCTGTGATGAAGAATAAGAGCCATTATAATAATTATATACCAAATTGGCCTCAAACAGTATTCTAACATACAGTATATACCATACTTTAAGTACACAATTACACAATTCAAATTTAAATCTGTAAAAATTGGCTTTTACTTTCACATTTTTCATTTGTTTTTAGTGATTCCCATTCTTCGTACACATCCCCACATACTTGGCAGGGGGAGAATTTTTTTATAAAAAAGGACTTAAATATTCAAAGTTCAATAAAATTTAAGCTCTGTTGACAGCATTTGTGGCATAACCTTGATTACCACAAAAATATATTTTGACTTGCCCCTCCTTTTCTTTAATAAAAAGTGATGCATTTGCAATGGAAGTGAATAGGGGCCAATTCAAATACTCACTTTTTTCAAAACTATAGCACGTTAACATGATTTACTTTGTTGCCAAGATGATGTAATGACAACAAACCCTAAACTAACTGTAAAAACGACAATTTGAACCATTTTACTGCTCAAATAATATATATATATATATATGTGATATATATATATATATATACACTACCGTTCAAACGTTTGGGGTCACATTGAAATGTCCTTATTTTTGAAGGAAAAGCACTGTACTTTTCAATGAAGACAACTTTAAACTAGTCTTAACTTTGAAGAAATACACTCTATACATTGCTAATGTGGTAAATGACTATTCTAGCTGCAAATGTCTGGTTTTTGGTGCAATATGTACATAGGTGTATAGAGGCCCATTTCCAGCAACTATCACTCCAGTGTTCTAATGGTACAATGTGTTTGCTCATTGGCTCAGAAGGCTAATTGATGATTAGAAAACCCTTGTGCAACCATGTTCACACATCTGAAAACAGTTTAGGTCGTTACAGAAGCTACAAAACTGACCTTCCTTTGAGCAGATTGAGTTTCTGGAGCATCACATTTGTGGGGTCAATTAAACGCTCAAAATGGCCAGAAAAAGAGAACTTTCATCTGAAACTCGACAGTCTATTCTTGTCCTTAGAAATGAAGGCTATTCCATGCGAGACATTGCTAAGAAATTGAAGATTTCCTACAACGGTGTGTACTACTCCCTTCAGAGGACAGCACAAACAGGCTCTAACCAGAGTAGAAAAAGAAGTGGGAGGCCGCGTTGCACAACTGAGCAAGAAGATAAGTACATTAGAGTCTCTAGTTTGAGAAACAGACGCCTCACAGGTCCCCAACTGGCATCTTCATTAAATAGTACCCGCAAAACACCAGTGTCAACATGTACAGTGAAGAGGCGGCTGCGGGATTCTGGGCTTCAGGGCAGAGTGGCAAAGAAAAAGCCATATCTGAGACTGGCCAATAAAAGAAAAAGATTAAGATGGGCAAAAGAACACAGACATTGGACAGAGGAAGACTGGAAAAAAGTGTTGTGGACAGATGAATCCAAGTTTGAGGTGTTTGGATCACAAAGAAGAACGTTTGTGAGACGCAGAACAAATGAAAGATGCTGGAAGAATGCCTGACGCCATCTGTTAAGCATGGTGGAGGTAATATAATGGTCTGGGGTTGCTTTGGTGCTGGTAAGGTGGGAGATTTGTACAGGGTAAAAGGGATTCTGAATAAGGAAGGCTATCACTCCATTTTGCAACGCCATGCCATACCCAGTGGACAGCGCTTGATTGGAGCCAATTTCATCCTACAACAGGACAATGACCCTAAACACACCTCCAAATTGTGCAAGAACTATTTAGAGCAGAAGCAGGCAGCTGGTATTCTATCGGTAATGGAGTGGCCAGCGCAGTCACCAGATCTGAACCCCATTGAGCTGTTGTGGGAGCAGCTTGACCGTATGGTACGCAAGAAGTGCCCATCCAACCAATCCAACTTGTGGGAGCTGCTTCTGGAAGCGTGGGGTGCAATTTCTCCAGATTACCTCAACAAATTAACAGCTAGAATGCCAAAGGTCTGCAATGCTGTAATTGCTGCAAATGGAGGATTCTTTGACGAAAGCAAAGTTTGATGTAAAAAAAATCTTATTTCAAATACAAATCATTATTTCTAACCTTGTCAATGTCTTGACTCTATTTTCTATTCATTTCACAACGTATGGTGGTGAATAAGTGTGACTTTTCAGGAAAACACAAAATTGTTTGGGTGACCCCAAACTTTTGAACGGTAGTGTGTATATATATATTTTTTTTTTACTATACTTTTTTATTTTAAATAACCCTCCAAAAATTGTACATTCACTTCCATTGTACGTTCCTCAGTGGCTACGTTTACATGTACCCTCATAAAGCGATTAATGCGGCCTACATTTGCTATTGGAATTATACTATTTTCCACTTCTGCAGTGGTAATTACGAGTACGTCGTGTTCAAGTTCTTTGTTTCATGTTCATTCGTACATTTTTCTTGAGGAACTTTTATTTTGACAGCATGATGTAGTTACTCAGTTAGCTTGCTGATGATAATGGCATTTTTGGTCAAATTCAAGCTATTTTCACTGTGTAAAAATGTACAACATACATAGAATGGTTGCTGATATACATAAATGAATATGACCAAAACGCCAAGCGCTAATGATTAGCTGTTTTTCGAAAAATTAACAAAACCTGTCACTCAGTATAGAAACTGATCTGTCCTCCTCCATGTTGAAAGTTTACGACTCATCCCATCTCAGAACATCAAAATGATCTCTGAGTTTCCCAGTAGTAATTACGACTTGAGGGGGTCATTCGTGTGCAACTTCCAAGTGGGAAACTAGTATTTATGATAATTCCAATAGCACGCGAAGGCAGCATAAGGCCATATTGCAATTAAACTGTTGCTCATGTAAACAGAATATTACAATTTCATATTTTAATAGCTTTACACTGGCATGTAAACAATTTAATCGCATTTCTTCCACTCTGACCAAAGTGTTGCAGATGAATGATACGCTCAAGCACAGGTTCAAAAACATCACAAAATGGAAGAAGCTTCACTTCTCAGCATCATGTGAAATAGCTGCTTCTTTTTCTTTCGTTTTTTTAAAATGTTATTTTCTCCCCAATTTGGCATGCCCAATTCCCAATGTGCTCAAAATCCTCGTGGTGGCGTAGACGAATCTCATCCAGCGTATTCCAATTCACAAACAAGTGACTTATGAACCGATTATATTTAGTGAATCAAAAGAGATAGCACATTTTTTTATTATTTTTTTTACAATACAAATAGACATGGAAAACACAAAACAGAAAAGACAAAGATACACAAATACAAATAAGTTGCCAGGGTAAAGAAAAAAAAAATGCAATGCATTTAAGAGGACAAAAAGGATGAATATAGAGACACAGTTTTCAATGCTTTTTTAACAGAGCTTTGGATAGTTTCTATGTATTTATCTAGATCATCTTTGAATAGAGAAAAAAGAGGTTTAGAGCCAGTAAATTTTTGCTTATGTATGTGAAATTTAGCTAGAAGGAAACACAAATTAATTATGTAATATTGTCCAGTTTTCTCTTTTGAGTAGTCAAACAAACCAAAGAAAACATCTTTAAAACAGAAAGAAAAGTCACTTACAAAATAAGATTGGATAAACATTAACAAATCTGACCAAAATTTCTCTGTGTGGGTACATTGCCAAAACAAGTGAATGACATCTTCCTCAGAGTGACAGAAACAGCAATTCACTTCAATGTCTGATTTATATTTCCTAAGAAAGGTTTTGGTTGGGTAACATTTGTGAATTAATTTAAATGTTATTTCTTTTACCTTATTGGTAAGCAGATACTTATGAGACAAAGACCATACTTTTTCCCACGGTAAATTATCTACAATATTGTTCCAGTATGGTATTACATAAGGAATTGTCATTATCTCTTTCTGGAAGAGAGCTCTGATTTTATTATTATTTTTTTGTTGCTCTACAGAAAAGCATACATTTCCGACCATTGTGTCAGTTAGGCTCAAAGAGTAAGTACATGGCCATGGAAATGTAGAACATTGCAACAGAAAAATCACTCCAGAGGGAATTGCATTGGAAACAATAGCATATTCATTAGCATTTATAGGAATTTTATATTTCTGTAAAAAATCTAAATAGTTGTAAAGTCTACCCTGTGAATTAAAAAGCTGACCAACTAAAAGAAGATCGTTTTTGACCCAGTTGTCAAAAAAAGTGATTTATTCTTGTAGAGAAAAAAAAGAGATAGCACATACAGTGTAGTCCGACAAACAAATGACTCTTCTGAACCGATTCTTTTAAAGTGAATCAAAACAGACAGTGCATCCAGTGTAGTCGAAAATTATTCTTATTAACCGTTTCTGTTAATAAAACATTTAAAAAGACTCACAAATTGACAAATTTTCCTTATGCCAAACTGTACTTAAAGATACATATTTGCAACAAGGTTTTTTGTTAATATTATTTTATAAAAATGCATTAAAACATCACATTTCTTAGCGAATATTCAGAGTATAGACAAGTATCATGAAACGGGATAGAGGTTGACCAAAATCGAATTATTCATTATACTCTGATTATTGCAACAACCCGAGTATTGGCATACATGTAAACATAACCACTGTGATCAAGATTAGTATTTTTTTATATTATTTTTATTATAAGAAAAGGCGGTTCGAGGCAAAACTACTTTTTGTGGTAATCAACATTATGCCACAAATGCAGTCGAGTGAGTTTAACTTGTATTGAGTCCGGAATTTGTTTTTTTTTTTTTTCTAAACCACACCTATCATATCTCTTCTGAAGGCATGGATTAAACCACTGGAGTTTTATGGATCACTTTTAAGCTGCCTTTATTTCCTTTTTGGAGCTTCAAATTTTGTTCCACCATTAACCTACACTGTATGGACCTACAGAGCTAAAATATTCTTCTAAAATGTTTGTTTGTGTTTAGCAGAAGATAGAAAGTCATACACATCTGGGATGGCGTAAAATATTGTTGGCACAATGGGAGCGATTTTCTCGTATGATATTACATCCTCCATTCCACTGTGTGGCACTACCACAGGCCACAACCAAAATTTCGTACATCCGGGGAAGGCGACTCTGTACGCTTTAATCATCTTATTACTGTATCAATAACATCTATTTCTAGAGCATTCAGCGCACGGCCTTTGCGAAATCCGCTGCGCGAGGATCGTTTTCATAAGGTATATACCGTCTAAATATTATTGTGAATCATGTGTCATTGGCTATTTGGTTTCTTTTACATAAAAAGGCCTGGAGAGAGATGGCTAGCAAGCTTGCTATCTATATTAGTGAACCGAAAAATATAAATATACATTTCTGCAAATATTTACACGGGTTTATAATGCTGTTGAACTAATGAGACTGTGCTGCATCATGCACGTGGCTACACAAACAACAAAAACCGAAACGAAACGCCCACCTGGTGACACAAATGAAGTCTTTTCGATATATACTGTAACGCATTTGAAACCTGAGCATCAACGCTGCTTGCTTTCTTTCTTTGAAGCGCTGCCTGTATTATTGTCACGGTAGTTTAGTTATTAATGTGTAATGCCGCAGTTTTCTGTTTCTTTTTCAGGGTCGTCGTTTTCCTCTGAGTCGCTATTATTCAGACATAAACAAATCTACATTGCATCACACAATCAAAGGTGCCCTCAAGGTGACGTGGCAATGTCAGAAGCCCTTTTTCTCACATTCCAGTCTCAGCTCTCCGTTGTCATGGAGACCATCCTCAAATCAGCCATGTTTGAGATAACCAGGCTGGTGGAGGACAGCTTCCTAGAGGAAGTTGGTCGTTGTAAACAGGAGGTGGAACTCTTGACACTAAGGCTGCAGTTGTCTGAGAGTAAACTGAGGGAAAGAGAATGGGAACGGGGGAGAAAGTGCACAGACTGTGGCCGAACAGGAGACTCCAGCACCAGAGAAGAGAGCCGACCTGTAGAGATAGTTCGAGGTGAGTTAAAACACACAGGACCATAGCAGGACACCACTGTATAATAAGAAACAAATGATTAAAGGAATAGTTCACCCCAAAATGAAAATTCTCTCATCATTTACGCACCCTCAGTCCATCCCACGTGTGACTTTATTTATTTTGGAGAACACAAATGAGGATTTTTGGAAGAATATTTCAGCTCTGTAGGTCCTCACAATCCAAGTTAATGGTGATCAAAACTTTGAAGCTCCAAAAAGCATATAAAGGCAGTATAAAAGTAATCCATAAGACTCCAGTGGTTTAATGCAAATCGCCAAAAGTGAAAGTGGACATTTATCGTAAAAAAGGACTTAAATATTGATTTGTTTCTTACCAACACACCTATGATTTCTCTTCTGAAATCATGGATTTAACCACTGGAGTCGTATGGATCAAGTGTTTTTTGAGCTTCAATGTGTTGGACCCTGTTGACTTGCATTGTATGTACCTACAGAGTTTAGATGGTCTTCTAAAAGTCTTCATTTTGTTATCAATTTAAAATCTTTTTTTCAATAGATTTCCTCTTGGACAAAAAGTTCACCCAAAAATGAAAATTATGTAATTATTTATTCACCCTCATGTTGTTTCAAAACTTTATGCTGTTTTTATTTTATTCTTAGCTGAACACAAAAAGGGAAGTTTCAAAGAATCAGAAGGACAGTTCCATAAAATTAGTCCATACGGCCCATGCTGTATTTGACATACGATAGCAATAAAATAAGTGGACAGAAACCCAGCTTATGATACCAAACACCATTTGTTCTTGCCTAACTGAACAAGACATGCCACATGAATGTGATATGTATGAGATTTGAGAGTTCCAGCTGTGCGGAAGATTTTCAGTGTATAAGGACTTAAATTTCCATCTTTTCTTCACACAAAGGTATCATTTATCTACAGAAGACATAAAAAGACAAATGAACAACTTTTATGGTGCCTATTTTTAAGATTATTTTTCAAGTTTGACAGGCAAGGTCACTATGAGCGAAAAAACGAGAGGTTTCAAAACATTTTAAATGTGCTCCATGGCCGGGATGCAAACTACCCACCTTTCAGCTACTCACCTTTACTGAAGCAAATTTGACCAAATTCTTTTTTAAAATCACTTGAAAGGGTTACTTTTATCTTAAAAAAAAAAACAAAAAAAAAACAAAAAGCTTTTAATACAACAAACAGATCAACTGAAAATATACATCTGGAACACCTGCTATATCCCTGAAAATAAATGCTGTTGGTTTTGAAACAACATAAAAGTGAGCTAATAGTGACAGAATTTAAATTTTTGGGCGATCTATTCCTTAAAATTACTTTGTACAAGCAGTGAAAAAGAAAAAACAACTTTGTTCTTAAAATCATGTTATTTGTCATTTGGTTCCCTCTTTGTTTAGGCCTAACCCTGAGAGATCAGTCTACCAATGGACCTCCATTGACTGAAGACACATGGAGTACTAGACAGCAACAGGAGTCTAACATAAACACAGCAACACACTCACTTTCTAAAGAGAAGCGTGATGTACACAGACAGAGTGCTAAAGAGCTCACCACACCTCACACAAACTCCAATGCACAGATCCCTCAGGATGTTCTACAGAGACTTCTGGGCAATGCAGCTATTCATTGTGAGTCCACTAGTGACTTTAGATCCAGAATGTGTGATGGAGACAAATCTGAAAAGGACTTCACTCTTGATAAGGAAATGGACTTAAATTACTCAAGACTTTTACAAAGTCCTTTGGATGAGGATAGGCATGAGGATTTGGCTCTGTCTTCACCAAACAGTAGAGTAAAATCAGAAACAGTGCTGGATCTTCAACCAGTCAAGGAGGAGGAAGAGATGGTTCCGGTGTGGGAAAGCGATAGAGATGACTGTTGCCATGCAGAAATGGCTGATCCGAGTCTTGGAGTGCTCAGAGGGTCTAGTGATCAGGAGGAGAAACAGGTAGAAAGCTTTCCAAGTCTAAACTCTCTCGAAATGCCAGACGGCGCCTCATTTTTCACACCTTATTCAGTGAACACATTGGTACATCAAGGTATTAGGGCACAACATTTAAGTAATTTAAGCACAACAGAGCTGGTGTTATCCAGCTTACCAGGGAGGTCAAATTCACTTGTCCAACAAGAAAACAGACCAACTCTTGGTTCAGAAAGTTCTGTCCCCTGTTCTCATGATGATGTTTGTCCAAGCAGGAAAAAAATCAGCCACTCACAACACGCAAAGCGTGAACAAATCCACGCAGAAAGATCCCACCGTTGCACCCATTGTGGGAGAACTTTTGTGAGAGCTTGTGACCTCAGGGCTCATATGCTGATCCACAAAGGAAAGAAACCTCTAAATTGTACCCAGTGTGATCAGACGTTTGCATACAACTTTGAGCTCAAGGTTCACCAGCAGCACCACTCAGGGGAGAGACCACACGTCTGTCCACACTGCGGCAAGGCCTTTGCTCGGCTGAGCAACTTCAAGCAGCATCAGAACATCCACACACGGGAGAAGCTCTTCAGTTGTAATCAATGCGGGATGAGGTTCAATCGAGCCACCAACTTGCGAGTTCATCTCAGAAGACACAGCCACGCGGGGAAGACTTATAATTGCCCTCAATGTGGAAAGAGCTTTCTGGGTCCCAGGCAAATGAAGGCTCATTTACTGAAAATCCATGGAAGAGGAGGGAAATAAATCCATCTACATTTCAACTTAAGAAACTCAACATTCATAATCTTATTGTACTTCAAATTCCATTTGAACTGATCCTCAATTGGTCTGATGTTTACATGCTATCAATGGTGTGCCCTGTTGGGGTATATTAAAATATCCCTAGTCCACACATGTTTGACCCTTGAGAATGGAAACTCCCTTTTGCTATTTGACCCAAATCCCATACCTGAATCCAGCGACATATAATACACCCATATAGAGCTAGGAGTGGTGAGAGCTCAGGGTGAGCCAAACTTCAGTTGCAACCAGGCACACAAGCAGCAGAAAGAACATTGGAGGACATAACATGCTGTAAATAATATGAACAATCCATTTGCAATAATTTACATCTTAAAGACACCTAAGCACCTGTAAAGCACCAGGACAAATCCTTATGCATGGAATCTTTTAAATAATATATTAATACTAAACTAAAACAATAAAAACTTTTTAGAAGTTAGTTTGCTACTTCAATTTCCATAACTACATAAGGTTCCCTATAGTTTCAAGACCCCTGGCTTGTATAGAGTGCAACAGTCTGGTTCCAGAAGTAAATATCCTATTCATGTTTTCTATTGGTGAAGTGATTAATAATGATAACTTATAAACCTTTTAAGACAGGCCTACCATGAGCTCAGAGGTTCCTTGATTGTATAGAGCTTATTCACAGTAGCGCCATCTTTGATTTTTTGATGGGAATGAAAACAAGGCTGTGAGGGACATACTTACCATCTCTTCAATGGCACGTACAGTACAAAGCTGTAAAAAGCTTCTAGATCACATCTGATTTTCCACAACTCATGTTGTCTGGAGTTCTTTGTATACTGAATGGAAAGATATTTTTTTTAATGTTTTGATCACAGACTGATCCATAAAAACTTAAAACTGCAGGACAGCCCATTGAAGAGACTGTACATCTGTCCCTCAAAGCCTTGTTGTTATTCCCATCAAAAATCTAAGATGGCGCTAGTGTGAATAAGGTCTATTTGCTTCTGTTGAAGTCAACAATCTGCATGATTTCAACTTCATTTTTTTAAATTGTGTTTACTAGTGCTTTTTACTGATAAAGAACTACATAATCCATATTCCAGCACAGAAAGATCCACCAATCAGAGAATCTCAGCCAATAAAATACACCGAAAGAGCCTAGTAGCAACCTTCCACTCCCATGACGCACTGTAAATGACGTCAGTATGTACACATTCTTGTACCTTTTGTCTTTTTGTTTTGATTTTCATATACTTTTTTGTTTCAAATCAAAGTTTGAAATTATGTCATTTACCTTATGAAATCCCTATGGATAATGTGAATGGGATAAATACAGTTGAAGTCAGAACTTTACATACACTTAGGTTGAAGTCATTTTTACTCACTCCACAGATTTAATATTAGCAAACTATAGTTTTGGCAAGTCGTTTAGGACATCTACTTTGTGCATGTCATAAGTAATTTTTCCAACAATTGTTTACAGACAGATTTTTTCACTTCTAATTGACTATATCACATTTCCAGTGGGTCCAAAGTTTACTTACACTAAGTTATCTGTGCCTTTAAACAGCTTAGAAAATTCCAGAAAATTATGTCAAGCCTTTAGGCAATTAGCTTCTGATAGGAGGTGTATCTGTGGATGTATTTTAAGCCTACCTTCAAACTCAGTGCCTCTTTACTTGTCATCATGGGAAAATCAAAAGAAATCAGCCAAGACCTCATGAAAAAAAATTATGGACCTCCACAAGTCTAATTCATCCTCGGGAGCAATATCCAAATGCCTGAAGGTACCACGTTCATCTGTACAAATAGTAGTACGCAAGTATAAACACCATGGGACCACACAGCCATTATACTGCTCAAGAAGGAGATGCATTCTGTCTCCTAGAGATGAATGTAGTTTGGTGCAAATCAATCCCAGAACAATAGTAAAGGACCTTGTGAAAATACTGGAGGAAACAGGTAGACAAGTAACTATCCACAGTAAAACGAGTCCTATATCGACATAACCTAAAAGGCTGCTCAGCCAGGAAGTAACCAATGCTCCAAAACTGCCATAAAAAGCCATACTACAGTTTGCAAGTGCCATGGGGACAAAGATCTTACTTTCTGGAGAAATGTCCTCTGGTCTGACAAAACAAAATAGGAACCTTTTGGCCATAATGACCATTGTTTTGTTTGGAGGAAAAAGGGTGAGGTTTGTAAGCCGAAGAACACCATCCCAACCATGAAGCATGGGCTTGGCAGCATCATGTTATGGGGGTGCTTTGCTGCAGGAGGGACTGGTGCACTTCACAAAATAGATGGCATCATGAGGAATGAAAATTATGTGGATATATTGAAGCAACATCTCAAGACATCAGCCATGAATTAAAGCTTGGTCGCAAATGGGTCTTCCAAATGGACAATGACCCCAAGCATACCTCCAAAGTTGTGGCAAAATTGCTTAA
The DNA here is from genome assembly GCA_032164185.1 of Moxostoma hubbsi. NCBI lineage: Eukaryota > Metazoa > Chordata > Actinopteri > Cypriniformes > Catostomidae > Moxostoma > Moxostoma hubbsi. The sequence goes on along the minus strand of JAVLUX010000012.1, from coordinate 14,894,961 downwards.
GGACAACAAAGTCAAGGTATTGGAGTGGCCATCACAAGTAAAACCTGACTCCACCAGTTCTGTCTGAACAAATGGGCCAAAATTTCAGCAACTTATTGTGAGAAGCTTGAGGAAGGCTACCCAAAACATTTGACCCAAGTTAAACAATTTAAAGGCAATGCAACTAAATACTTACCAAGTGTATGTAAACTTCTGACTCACTGGGAGTGTGATGAAAGAAATAAAGCTGAAATAAATCACTCTCTACTATTATTCTGACATTTCTCATTCTTAAAATAAAGTAGTGATCCTAACAGACCCAAGACAGGGAAATTCTTCTACATTAAATGTCAGGAATTGTGGAAAAACTGAGTTTAAACGGATTTGGCTAAGGTGTATGTAAACTTCTGTCTTCAACTGTACTTCCGTAACCAGGATGGCTGAAAATGTAGGACCGTAACGCTCTATTTAGAATCAGAATGATTGAATTACTTCAACAGGAATTGTTTTGCTGTTGTATTATCAATGTAAATTAATTTGTATATTTTATATAATGTTTTTGTGTGCCCTCAATATCATATATGCTATTAATATTTTAGTATAATTTTACTCAAAATGATGACCTGGCATTCTAAATTGTGATCTGTAAAACATAATTGTCAATTCAAAATATATTTTGAAAATATTAAAAAAAAAAGTAAAATAAGTATTGATCCTGTAATCTGGATCAATATGGAATACTGGATAAGTATTCTGTTGGGAAAAAGTAAATTAACTTTAAGATTTGCTGTGTGAGCAATGACTGCAGCCAAACACGCTATATTCCATAGAAATCAATTTCACCCACTTCAGTAATTTTTCCATGGTACATCTTTGTATTTTTTATTATTTATTGTTTTGTTTTTTTAAAGAAAGGTTCAATCAAACTGACCAAAATACTAAGAATAGGCACATCAAATTGAAAATCACATTCAAATGATCCTTAGCATAAAGGACATTATATGATGGATTTGAAAACTTTTTTTGAGTGCATGTAGGCAAGATGTGTTCAAAAAGACTTTCAATTATAGAGACATTTAATTTGATTATTTTTATTTTTTATAAATTTTTATTCATATTTTGACTTAAATGGAGAAAATATTCACCAATGTGACACTGAAACAAGTCTACAGATATTTCTAAAATGTTTACAAACAATCCTTCTGCACTTCATATGAAATATCGTCTTAAATGAACTCTGTCTCAGCTGTATTATAGCAGACCTGATACATGTCTTTAATCAAAAATAAACAGACATAGAAAAATAAAGTGATCTTTGCATTATTCATCCAGTTAACAATATATATATTAATACAAAGCAGCTAGTCTATATTCAAAGAATATCATTATAGAAGAATTATACATAATTCCAAATTATAATATAAACTTTCACTAATTTGGTGTTGTGTATGTTGTAGATTGTCCGAAGGTTTGCTGAATGTCCCTCCACAGAACAAGGAACACAGCACCCCATAAACAGGCAGAGGACATTCAGTGTAAGCAATTATGCAGAATGATTGCAGATTCATTTCAGGCTTTTGAACAATATTCAAACCACCTGTTTAATTTGTGACTGTTTCTTATACAGGTAGTGGCCAGGGATATCCTGACACAGTTTCAGGTTTGGCAGAGGGCATGCTATAGCAGGACCATTGAGTGGGGCCCAGTTACAGCAAAGGTTAGATCCTCCATTTGATAAACTGATCCATTTTCCTGTTACTGGTTTATAGATGAAGTTTAGATGAACTGGAGTTTATGAAGATGAAGGCATGTTTTAGAATAATTGTACACGTTTTGTGCTTTGTCCTTGCACAGATCATTTCTGCACTGCCACATTTGTATGGAAGGGAGACAGAGGTGATCGTTCGATGTACTAAGATGCTACACAATCGCAGGGATTACCTTAGAAGGAGAGCAAAGGTTAGAGCTCATTTGCTAAAAGTTTTGATCTCTTCATTTCACTAGCATAGGCCAATATCTTTTTTATGAATTCATCATATTTATAATATATCATATTTAGCAATAAATACACAAGATGGTTAAAATATTTTTCTAAGTAATATTATTATTATTTATACTGATGTCGTTTAATTAATATTATTTGGTCTAATAAACTGGCCTTTGTATGAGAACATTTGAAATTCAGAATACATGGATCACATGTCTTTAGTCACATGTTCATGCATAATATTTATACGTGAATAAACATTAACTTATTGAATACACTAAAAATTTGAAAGATTTATGCATTTCAATTTCATAACAAAATTACATCAAATTGAAATGAGTAGTCTTTAATAAAATACAAAGACAAATGTGAATTAAACTTTTTTTTTTTTTTTAAATGGTACACATTTTAATTGAATAGATTTTTATTATGAAATAGAAATGTGTAAAAAAAAAAAAATTTCATGTCAAAATGCTAAGGGGGGGTCACAGTCTGGAATATGTCAGTGATTTGCAACAATCATTAAAAAAAAACACACACACACACACTCATGTCCTTAGACAAAAATAACCCCATTGAAACCCATTAAAACTTCAATATTTGACCCTAGAGCCATTAAAGCATAGATCATGAATTCTATGACATTATGCTTTCATTCCGGAGCCCTGGCTTCAAAGTTTTTTTATTTTCCACCAGATGGCACCATTTTTCTAATGTTTTTTTTTTTGTCATGTCAAAAATCTGCCATAAACGGATTATATATTAATATGATTTTCCATTTTCTCTTACTTAGATTTTGTAACCAACATCAGTCCTGATCATAACTAGCAAATATTCATTTATTTTCAGGATTTTAACCCTTTAAATGCCAGCTTGTTTACATAATCTCACTGTTGTTTTTTTACACAAACACACACACACACACACTGGGTTTCCATGTTTTATGGGGACTTTCCATATACAAAATGCTTTTTATACTGTACAAACATAATTTAAAGTGTGATTTATAAGCTGTTTTCCTCATGGGGACTGACAACGTCAAAAATTTCGGATTTTACTATCCTTACGGGGACATTTAATCCCCACAAAGTGATAAATACACACACACACACACACTTTCAAAACACACATCTAAAATATACTGACATCCATACCAACACACCCACACAATTTTAGAGGCATAATTTATTTAATTTTCCAGCAGTGCTCTATATATAGGAAAAAAGAATGAATTTTCTAAACATGAGAAAAATTGTGCTATCTGGTGGAAAATATTAATATTTTGAAGCCAGGGCTGGAATGAAAGCATAATATAATAGAATTCATGATTTTATGCTTTAATGGCACTGAGATCAAAAATTACACTTAACTATTTTGTGTACACAGTGTATTATAGATGTGTTATAGGAATGGAGGTTAAAATATAACAATTTTGGCCATTGGCATTAACACAGCCAAAATGACCGAAAAACTCAAATTAAAAAGACAAAAATGTCCCGAAGATTGCACAGGGGTTAAACATGTTATTTTCTGCTTGTAGGAAGCTGCTGTGGAAAGGGATCTGTTACCTATGAGCCAGAAATATCTTGAACAACTTCAAAATGTAAACTTGTGAATAAACGATAGTTGTGTGACACCGTGGGTCCTGTTTTGATTTTTGATCCTGTGACAGTCAGACAATAACTCATGTTGTTTAAGTTTAATTAAGCCAGTCAATGTTCATGTGTATCATGGGTGTCCTTTTGTGTGAATTATGACTGAAAGATAAACTTATCATAGTAAATGTTTGCAGGAATTTAGAAGCGAGGTGAAAATAAAGGTGTAAAGAAAGATATGTGTTAAGGTCCTTGTACTCTTTGGGCTCGGGGAAGGGAGAGACCCACCTTTTAAAATTTTGTCCAGGGCCTTGTGAATTTATGCTGTGGTCCTGTAATGAATGGAATTTAAGAAGAGTACTCAACTCTAAAAGCATGGCAAGAGTTTTACACACAATTTCTTACGTGTCACACAGCAGACACATTATTGTTCCAATTAATTATTTGTTACAATGGACAACTGGGTTTCTAAGAACATGTACCCACAACGCTACATTTAAAAACTTAAAAGCTTTTCCCCCTAGTGAAGTGTTGCGGGGTTTGTTCCTGAGCGGATATCAGGTCACAGTGTGGTTTGTTTCTCGTCGGTCCATTCTGCGGTTGCGCACCACAGCGAACCAAAGAGAACCAAAGAGTGCAGAGCGCCTGCCTCAAACGAGCACAAATTGTTGCTTTATTCAAGGTAAGTAACTCTGAAGAATTCCTTTATCTGTTAGTGCACACATGTTATTCTGGTGATTCGCGTTTCCAGAATCTGCACAGGCGCCTTCAAAGAATAATCCCCTTTCCGGATGTTGATTCCGTGAGGAAAACTTGTAGCTTTTCTAGCAACGCAGCCAATCTGGACCTTTAATTATTTTATTTTTTTTTAGAGTTTACTAAAAACCCAATCGCTGGAGGAAGCAAATGTTTGTATAGCCTCATCATATTCATTGAAACAAATTTTCCTCTTAGCTCACACTTGCAGATTTATACAATTAATGATGATTACTTTTATTTCCAATTGAAACCAACAAGTATATATGCATACTGCTCAAAGGAATTTCCCACTCACCCCCCCAATCAGATTTTTTTCTCTCACGTGGAACACAAAAGAGGTTCTTGAAGTCGGCTAGACGCAGAGCAATGATTAAAACAGAACGCACGTGTCTATAGACGGAGCTTTAAAGTACCTGGAGAGAGAGCTATCTAGCGCAGGGTTCCCAGAAAGCTAGCCAAATGGAGGCTGCCATCTTTGCTCATGGGCGCTCTGCGCTGTTATCTGGTGTCACGTGACTGATCACTAGTCAATGGGAATGGATAGGAAAAAATATAAACCAATTTCATGCCTTTTAAGAGCCCTTCAAAAACAATCAGTCGCCTGAAAATGATGTGCGATAATGTAATGAAATAATTTAAATTGAATTAGTTCTTGGATTTGTTTTTATTTCGTCATAAAACACGGCTACTTTTGAATGGCTGTCTATGGAGAAACATGCTTTTTGCCATCGTGTAGTGTAGTTCCAGTATATACCAGCAGGTGCTAACAGGGATCTGCTGCTAACCAGCCAATTCCTCACCCCTGGACTGGAGACGCATTTATTTATTTATTTATTTTAAATTTGACGTATTTTTTTAACCCGACACGACGTCTAAAAACTCGTCGCGAGTCTGCGAATATACCTAGAAGATGAATAACAGAAAAACAGTGCAGACGGACGCTGGAACGTGTCCGTGTGAAATGCCCTTTAGGAAAAATGGTTCCCTCTGCTCTTTTCCATACAACGAAAGTATACAGTGAATAACTGTCAAATTCCCAAAATAATAAAAATCACAAAAAAGGAGTCCATATAACTGGGGCATTCTGAAGCACTCCGTAATAAATAAAGATGAACTCATTACAATTTTTTTTACATTACATGAATTGCAATTTTGCAATATGTGTTGGAAATCATGACCACTCACATTAAAATGAAGACTCCAGTTATATCCACTCACTCAGTGTTATAAAAATTGTAACCTTATTAAAAGCTTATTCTACCTGGTGTGGGTCTGTACATAGTTTTGAATGATGCTGCATCCAAACCTCTAGGTGTCAGTGTAAGTCCAAGATGACACAAAGTCGAAAGTTGCCGAGTGCACCTTTATGAGCTGGGCAGATGAAATGTTTTCAGTGAATTGTGACTTAAAGAAATTAGATTCACTATGGGTTTAAAGGAAATGTTCATTCAAGAATTAAAATTCTGTCATTATTTACTCATTCAAAGCCATATTCTGTTTTTGCCCCCCTGTGGAAAGTGCTGGGTAGTGGCGCGTTACATGTAATAAATAAAATCAAAAGTAACAATCAGTATCTGGTGTGGCCACCAGCTGCATTAAGTACAGCAGTGCATCTCCTCCTTATGGACTGCTCTAGATTGCCAGTTCTAGCTGTGAGATGTTACCCCACTCTTCCACCAAGGCAAGTTCCAGGACATTTCTGGGGGGGTGGCCCTAGCCGTCACCCTCTGATCTAACAGGTCCCAGACATGCCAAATGGGATTGAGTTCCGGGCTCATCGCTGGCAATGGCAGAACACTGACATTCCTGTCTTGCAGGAAATCATGCACAGAACGAGCAGTATGGCTTGTGGCATTGTCATGCTGGAGGGTCTTGTCAGGATGAGCCTGCAGGAAGGGTACCACATGAGGGAGGAGGATGTCTTCCCTGTAACGCATAGCATTGACAACAAGCTCAGTCCGATGATTCTGTGACACAACGCCCCAGACCATAACAGACCCTCCACCTCCAACTGGACCCCGATTCATATTACAGGCCTTGCTGTAACGCTCATTCCTTCGACGATAAACGTGAGTCCGAGTATCACCCCTGGTGAGACAAAACCACAACTCGTCATTGAAGAGCACTTTTTGCCAGTCCTGTCTTGTCCAGCGAAGGTGGGTTTGTGCCCATGTGTGGCATTGTTGCCGGTGATGTCTGGTAAGGGCCTGCCTTACAACAGGCCTACAAGCCCTCAGTCCAGCCTCTCTCAGCCTTTTGCGGACAGTCTGAGGACCGATGGAGGGACTGTGCATTCCTGGTGTAACTCTGGGCAGTTGTTGTTGCCATCCTGTAACTGTCCCACAGGTGTGATATTTGGATGCATCGATCCTGTGCAGGTGTTGTTATAACTATATATTTAAACCCATTGTGACTTGTAGCCAATTCACGTTGCAACACGTTGTTCAGGAACCATTAATGTAATCGGTCTTAACATCTACATCTTGATATATCTTCTTTATTTACAGGCACCTTGAAACAGCATCTGCCTTTTCACATCTGTGTGAAGGACTCCACACCAACCAAACAAAATGGAAGTGGAGGATGCATTTGCGGCCAAGTTCAAGAGTCTGGTTGAAGGACTCATGATGACGACAACCTCAGAGATAGTCAAAATGTTCAGTAAAGTGCTACTGGACACCAAAGTGGAGATCGCCCAGAGCTGGAAGGAAATCGAATCGCTCAAGCAGCAGTTGAAGCAGTGTGAGCAGCAGAAGGCAGAGGCCATCTTCAGGGCCCAGAGGTTGTCTGAGTTAAAAGATGATGACAACGAGGTAGAAGTATCAAGTATGGTTTCTCAGCTTGACACTTCTAGCACGAACAATGTAAGGCCAGGGGCTGAGGTAAGTGTCTCGTTTCCAATTTTCATGTTTCTATTGCAGGGCACAGGTTATATCAACACTATTTTAGTTAGTTTTAGTTCAGTTTTTTTGTTTTGGTCTGTCTGTGTATGCTGTTTTATTAAAAAAGTGGTTTACAAAAAAAGACTTTACAAGCTATTATTTGTAAAGTTTCTGCAGCCTTAAGAGTTGGTCGCCTCATTTAAAATGGAAGTCTGTAGGAATGCCATTTTTAATCTTTGTTCATATTAATCTGCATTTTTGTGTGTGTGTTTACAGGAGTCTGTAGAAGGATCTGAGAATGCCACTGTGGGGAACAGAGGTGTCAGTCAGGGGAATTCTAAAGCCAGTGGGCCAGAGATGACTACTTCCAGTCAAACAGGTAATCTCAATTTTTAAGACAAGAGAGAAATTTGTTGGTCTTTTGGGAGAAAAAGAACAGATTTAATTGTACTTTTTTTTTAATGATTTAATAACTTTGCCACTTATTTTCTAACACAAAATTAGTCTAAGTTGATGCAGGCAGTGTCCGAAAGCGTAGGCAGCTGCCCTGATTTCACAGGCAGCGATTTTGCATATTTAAGGAACCTCGCTGGTTTCCTACAGCCTTCAATGGCGCCATAACGTCACGTCTAATGATCTAAAACTATTTTGAGTGAGCTTTGGACCTAATCAAGCAAATATGTAGAAACTATATGGCTTGTTTCTCACTAGAAATTGAGTCATAAGTTGAAAAAAAGGAAAAACATGATATTTATAAACAAATTATTGCTTTCACCAGCTCTATCAGACACCATGTTTATTTTTTCAACCAGCAAATCACACATGCAGGATTTTGGGATATCAAAGGCAGAAAAGGTTGGATATTTGCTGCTTTTAAAAACTGACCAGATGAAGCTATCTTAGTAGACTGTATGTGGGGCTGGAATCAGATGTGTCAATGCCTACCTACCTCCATTTAAGCCTCCGAAAGTTGCAATTCTCAGCTTTCAGGCACAGCCACAGAATAACAATTACAATCACAACACATGCTGCATTTTTCTAAAGATGTGCATATGCATTTCTTTTATTATAGGATTTTAAAAAAGCATTTTGCAATGAAGTTCTCACATTAAAATATAATATTAGCTTAATAATAATATAATATTTTATTTTTTTAAAGGAATTTATCACCCAAAAATGAAAATTCAGTCATCATTTACCCACCCTCATGCCACCCCAGATGTGTATGACCTTCTTTTTTTTCTAAAGAACAAACATGAAGAGTTTTAGAAGAATATCTCACCTCTCTTGGTCCATACAATGCAAGTGAAGGGGGGGGCTAAAATTTGAAGGTCCAAAAAGCGCATAAAAGTAATCTATAAGACTCTAGTGGTTTTATCCATTTCCTTTGAAGTGATCCAATCGGTAAGAACAGACCAATATGCAACTCCTTTTTATTACTGTAAATCTTGACATGAGTCATTTCATTGGCATGATTTCAAGCTCGAGGACATTTCCTAGCGCCATCTAGTGCTCTGCGCATGCATCAAGCACCAGTAAGTGTAATCAAGCTTGAAATCATGATCATGCTTAGAGACTTCAATAGCATGATGTACCTTGAGAAAGGAGTTACCTTTTGGTCTGTTCTCACCCAAAATTGATTAGATTGCTTACGAAGACATGGATTAAACCACTGGAGTCATATGGATTGCTTTAATGTTGCCTTTATTTGCTTTTTGGATCTTCAAATGCATTGTATGGACCTACTGAGCTAAGATATTCTTCAAAAAATCTTTGTGCCCTGCAGTAGAAAGAAAAGTTGTACACATCTAGCATGGCATGAGGGTGAGTAAATGATGAGAGAATTTTAATTTTTTGGTGAACTATTCCTTTAAATTAAGCAGATTTTTTTAGCAGCTTTTTGCCATCACTGTTAATGTGAAATCAATTACTGAAATAATTGCTATAAATAGTTTATTGGTCTTATTTTGGTTTGTTATTGAGAACATTAATTGCTAATTAGTACTTGCACAAGGTACTGCACAGTGCCTTATGTGGCAACAACTTAAATGTCTTATTGAAGTTTCTTATTTTCTTGTCCCTATGAAATTATACATTTATGTGTGTCACTAAACTTAACCAATGATGATTTGTCCATTTTTGTGTAGATGCATCAGGCATTGAGACCCAGAAAGTCTCTACAACTAGTTCTGCTCCAAAAAAAAGACCAAATCTAGTGTCATCAATGAAAGGGAGAAAAGCATCAAAGTTTCAGTCTACTTCACAGCCCATGTCTAAAACCACAGCCAATGGACCATCTTCAAGTATAGGCATATTAACAAATAACCCCAAGTCAGTGGAGATGAAAACTGTGATGAAAAAAAGAAAATATATCAGAAAGGAGCATGTTATCAGTGCTGCTCACGCTCTTCGAGACAGACAGCGCCTCAGCATGCAGAGAAGTTGCCTGTGTTGTTCATCGAACGAGTGCTACTTTCTGCCAAGCCCCTCCAGAGCCCATCACCCTAGTGTGTATATCTGTCGTAAATGTGAGAAAAGGTTTAAAACGCACCTTCTGTTCAAAACTCACAAGTGCTCAATGCCTAAAAGTTGTAACAGTTGTGGGCAGATGTTCACTACTGTGCAGGGTCTGGCCGCACACAATCGGGAAGTCAACCCTTCGAGCAGACCTCTGTACAGCTGCAATCAATGTGGGCAAACATTTGCCACTCAGTGTGCTTGGAGCTTGCACAAAAGGATCCACACCAACGGCACACATGCACAGCATGTTCATTCCCAAACCCTTTGTGCGCCCAAGTTAGAGGTTCGTCTTGAGAGAATTTCTGACTCACAGCTCAAAGCTGCCTTATCCACAAAAAGATATTCCTGGATAGAAGACCCAAACAGTCATACATCTTCAAAACACTACAGTGAGGAATGTACATCGGGGAACATACTGGAGACCAACAAGACACAAGAATCGTCCCCCAGTGTGACCCAAACCATATCAGATTCCAGTATCGAACAGTCAAATGTCAGGAAAGTATATGCAGTAATGGCTAATTCATCTTGCCAAATTGAAAAGAATAAAGATGCAAGTGGCTTCACGTCACCAAACATACATGAATCTGACAAAGTAACAGATGACAGAAAACATTCCTGCGGAAGTGATGAGTCAGGGCTCTGTTCTCCTTCAAGAAAGCGTAAAATGGCTGGTAAGATTCTAAAAACTGAAAATGTTGAGGACATAATAAATTGGAGGACTGGATTCAGTATGCGTCATTATTTTAGTCTGAATCTTCTCATTCTGATTCTTAGATTGTTCTCATGATGCATCCGATGGCGTATTTCCTGTTGAAAAAATTCTGAGGTGGAGAAACAATAAGGTAGGACAAAATGAGAAATAAATTTTATGCATCATCCCGGCCTTAATTGATATATTGATTGATTTAATGGAAACTGTCATCATGCTTTTTCTAACATGTATTTCATTTCAAAAGGGAAGAAATGAAGTTCGAGTGAAGTGGATGCCATGCTCGTTGTGGTAAGTTTTGCTCTTATTTTTTGTGCCAAAAAAACAAATGTTAACCCCCTCTTCTGATGTAAGAAAAAATGTCACAAGGATTACTAGTGGGCTTCGAATTTGTTTTTGTATCCAATAGAGATCTGCGCAGGCATTAAAGTAATAGTACAGATAATGATCTCATCATTTACTCACTTTTATGCAGTCTCAATCTTGTAGGACTTTTCTCCTGAACACAAACCAAGATATTTTGATTGAGAATGAAATATAAGGTTTTTTTGTCCATGCCATGCAAGTCAATGGGGTCCAACACTTTCAAGCTCCAAAAAGGACTTAAAGGCAGCATAAAGGCAATCTGTTTAATTTTGAGTTGTTTAATCCATGTGTTCTACAGTGCTCTGCACACGCGTCAAGGAAATTTAATTAATCTTAAATCATGATTGCGCAAATTAGAATGCAGATGGCAAGATGTACAGTGAAAAAGAAGTTATAATTTGTTCTGTTTTCACCCAAAACTAATCATATCACTTCGGAAGACGTGGATTAAACCAGGTCGGGTAGCAGACCTCTACAGGATAGTTGGCACTGCCCAAGCCTTCAGCCTATTTGTAAAGCCTGTGTTATATTATGACAATTTCACAGAACAATCTGTACTGAAATTTGCCACATAAGCTGTAAAAATCAGACCGAAATGATCGGAGATCTTGTTAAAAATAAACTTTAGTCACTTTTCTAATGTTGGGATCCTTCAGAAGGATATACAGTGTGTCAGGTGCTGCACATACCCGGGAAAGGCTCTGAACTCTGAATAGGTTCTGTTGAGGTGTAAATTTGTTAGTCGTGTCATTGGTTAATCGTGCTGCCCTCACACCCAAGTTTCAGTAGATAATTTTAGACTAGGGAGGCTTTGACCCTTTAAAGCAGGGGTGGGGAACCCTGCTCCTGGAGGGCCACTGTCCTGCAGAGTTTAGCTCCAACCCTAATCAGACAAACCTGAGGACATTTATCATGGTCTTGATTACTTGAAAAATTTAAGGGCAGGTGTGTTTGACCTCAAAGTTGGGGCCTCAAAGTTCTGGTCACAATTACATTTTATTGTATGAACCCACAGTGCTAAAATGCTATTCGAAAAATCTTAATTTGTGTTCTGCTTATATGGAGGGTGTGTACATTTTCATTTTTGGGTGAACTATCCCTTTCATTTAAGGCTCCATAAAAACGCTTCTGGGCAGCTATTCTCTATAGATTCAAATGGCATAAAAGCACAACTCCTATCTACTTAAATGGGGAAAGATGTGAATTTTCAAAATGGTTGGTCAAGATTACAAACAAAGAACATTTTTCAAATCGTCAGTAAAATCAGATCACCCGGATCATGCTTAAAAACACTATTTTTCAGGCAGGTTCAGCTAATGCGCACTGCATTCTCGAGTTGATTGACAGGCAATGTCTGTATCTAAAAGGTGATTGGCTGTTTTACTTGTAAGGCGTGATTTGATTTTCTACATCCGCTGTATTAGGTATTCAAATATTTAATCTGGGCAAATTCTTGTGGAATGCTGTAAAAAGGCAAATGCAGAGAATTTACTACGAGCCACACTTCTTGCTGGAGTTCAAATAAAGGCATCACCCGCACCAAAGAATTGGATGATGTGGATGAAGATGAAATTACCTGTGAGCTCAAACCCCTAGGAGTAGTAAATGTGAAAAGAATAATAATCAAAAGAGAGGACTGAGTTATCAAAACTGGTAAATACATCCTCACTTTTAATAATCCTCTTCACCCAGAAAGAATTCAAATTTGATATCTGAGTGTCACAGTGGATTTATTTGTGCCCAATCCATTACAATGTTTTAAATGTCAAAAATATGGTCATGGGTCAAACAGTTGCAAAAATAAAAGCATCTGTTGCAAGTGTGGCGAAGAAGACCACAACATGGAGAGCTGTCAAAAATCACCAAAATGCTGTAATTGTACAGGAGATCATTCGGCTGCATCCAAAGAATGTCCTACATGGATCAAGGAGAAGGAAAAACAGAATCAGATGCACAAAGATGATCAGCTACCCTGAGGCAAGGAAAATGGTAGACGCTGTCCCTTTTACACTGAGTAAAACATATGCTTCTGTTGTCAAGCAATTTGTGAATACCACGGAATGCCAGACAGACTTCACTTGGATGCACAAAGATAAACCTCAAAATGTAAACAGCAATCAATCTCTCCCAAGGACCAAGAATACAGGAACCCAAAGTGAATCTACCTCAATCAATACTCCGTTTAATCAGAACTCAATAGAAAATCAAACTACAAAAATAGAAATACAAGAAGGTTGAGTTGTTCACAAGCAAAAGATGAAATGGCAAAGACAAAAAAAAAACAAAGATGTCGAAATGAAAGAAAGGGATAGTCGTAGAAGTAGAAGTCCATCCCAAAAAGGAAAAATCAGGTCCTTATAGACAGACTTCTGGTGGTACAGCCATTTTAATAAGAAACAATGTGATTCATAGTCACATCAATGTGTACAATAAATTATAGGTAACAGCAGTGCGTTTGACCCTGCAGAGAACCGTTACAATATGTTCCATATACATTCCTCTAAATCTTACTGTAACACACAAGGACCTGGATGGCCTAGTAGCCCAGCTATGTTCTCCATGTTTACTCATGGGAGACTGTAATAGTCACAACACTCTATGGGGAAATACCCATTGTGACACTAAGGGCAAGGGAATTCCTAGACAATCATGCCCTCTAAATGATGGATCCAGCACTTACCTACACCCAGGGCATGAAACATACTCTGCAATTGACCTAACAATTTGTGAACCCAAATTATTTTTAGACCTTTCATGTAAAGTATGGCAGGACCTATGTGGTAGTGACCACTTTCCATTAATACTAACCCTAAAAGGAAAAGAAGAAGCTCTAAGAATACCAAGATGGCAGTTTAAAAAAGTAAACTGGTATAATTTTCAAAAATCTCTGAAGATGATCCAGATGCTATTAAACAGTTCACCAGCAAATGAGACCATTCCAAAAACATCATCAAATGCAAAATGCAAACGGATGCCATGGCCAACAAATGAAAATCTTGTTAAGGTTAAAATAAGTAGGGCACAAGCTCGAATAATAATAAATTAACCTAAAAGGAAAAGTTGGAGACAATTTTTATCTGGTCTGACATCAAGTACCTCAACAAGAAAGGTCTGGAATCTGATTCAAAGGATGAATGGCAGGAATGATGAAGCTCAAATTCAGCACATCAAATATCAAGACTCTATTCTAACTTCAAAACAAGAAATTGCAAATACCTTAGCAGAAAATTTTTAAAAGAACTCCTCCATTAAGAATTGCCTTAATGCCTTCCAAGTTTTTCGAGCACAGGATGAGAAGAAAAGTATACATTTTTTCATCTAATAATAAGGAACCCTATAATCAATTGTTCACAATGGAAGAATTGACATGAGCTATAAACAGAGCACATGATAGTGGGACCAGATGATATACAGTATCAGTTTAAAAAAAATTTGCCTTGCATTATCCTGTCTTTTAATTTTAAGACTTTTTATCTCTATTTGGATATCAGAGAACATTCCAATCTCTCGGAAAGAAGCAATAATCATTCCCATCACAAAAACGGGAAAAGATCATAATGACCCCAAGAATTACCGCCCAATAGCCCTGACATGTTGCTTATGCAAAACCATGGAGAGAATGGTTAATCAATGTCTAGTATGGATCCTGGAATTACAACATCTCATAAGTAAAGTTCAGTGTGGCTTCAGAAAAGGGAGAAGTACTGTAGATCGCCTCATTAGCCTTGAAAGCTACGTACGAGATGCTTTCATCAGTAAAGAACATGCAGTGTATTTTTTCACTTGGAGAAAGCTTTTGACACCACTTTGAAGTTCAGTATTTTAAAGGATTTATATCAACTTAGTTTTAGACGACACTTACCCATTTTTATTGGAAATTTTCTATCAAACAGACATTTTAAGGTCCGAGTAGGTAATACCCTATCTGATCCTCATAAAAATAGTTAGGAGTACCACAAGGAAGCATTTGATCACTTACCCTTTTTAGTATCGAAATCAACAGCATTGGAAAAGCCATCGGGTCAGGTATCCATTGCAGTCTATATGTTGATGACATTGGTATTCGCTTCAGAAGCAAATCCATGAATAACGTTGAACAAAAAATACAGCTGACAATTAACAGACTGCAGTCCTGGTCAGTATCAAATGGTTTTAAGTTTCAAAGACTAAAACTGCTTGTATGCATTTTTACCAGCTATGCGCTCTCCATCTTGAGATATTCATGGATGATTAACACATCAGAGTTGTTAAGGAAACCAAATTCCTTGGAGTAACTCTTGACAGTAAACTGAATTCTATCCCTCACATAACGATTTTAAAAGATAAATGTCTTTTAAAGCCTTGAACATTTTAAAGGTTTTATCTAAAACAAAATGGGGTGCAGAAAGTTCTGTTCTTTTAAATCTCTACAGAGCACTAATTCGATCACGCCTGGATTATGGAAGTACTGTATAGTGTATGGATCAGCCAGTAAATCATATATCCGACTCTTGGACACAGTACATCATCAAGGCATACGTTTGGCTTTAGGGGCCTTTAGGACATCGCCAATTCAAAGTTTACTTGTAGAAGCAAATTAACTTTCTCTAGAGAACAGACGCCTCAAACTAGCCCTACTGTATACAACAAAGCTGAAGACCAACAAAGAAAACCCAGCCTACCATCCTGTTTCTCAACCCCTTCTTCAAACCTACATATATGAACAAAAACCAAGACATATCTGACCTTTTGGACTATGGATCAAACCACATTTACAAAATCTCAAAGTAGATCTGAGCATACTGGAACAGACACACTTCAGTAAAATTCCCCGCTGGAACTTAAAAAAAACCCCCAAATAATCTTAGACTTAACAAGAAACAAAAAATCTGAAACCCACCAAAATGTCTTTCAACAACAACTCCTTTTCATTCGAGAACACATATTTATTTTTTATTTCCAACACAGATCCCAATATATACAGATTGATCAAAATATGAGGATCATGTATCATCTGCAGTTGTGATCAACCATCAAAAAAAGGAATTTCCATCCCAAATCACAGCTCAATTTTTACAGCAGAGGCAAATGCTATCGTCTTAGCACTGGATTTTATAAAGACTATGCAAGAGAGAAACTGTCTGAGAATTTCAGATTCAAAATCTTGTCTTCAAGCAATGTCATCTTTAAAAAAAAAAGATCACTCAATGCTTTTAAATATTCTATGCAAACTGCTGGATTTGGAGGCCCAAAATTTCAATTTCTGCTGTGTACCTGGACACTGGAATCCCAGGAAATGAGGAAGCAGACACTGCTTCGAAAGAGGCTTTATCAGCAGATTTCCAAATGTGTCCAATACCTCCCAATATAATAAAACCCATAATAAATTAATATATTAAAAACAAATGACAACCGAGTTGGATCAATGCATCATGAATACATCTGTTTTCAAATCGCTGGGACCAGATTGTCTACACCCGCTGTTGTATTGGTCACTCCAGGTTGACACAAGTTTTTAATATTAGGAGAAGATTCACCAACATCTACCTTCTGCCAGAATCCATTAACCCTGAAACATGTTTTATTAGACTACTGCGCTTAACCCTGTGAGAAACCTTTTTTATTCAGTCCGCTCTGGAAGAAATATTTAACAAAATCAAACAGAATGCAATTTTAGAGTTTTTAGGAAATATTGATTTGAACCTCTTATAGAATTGCTTACACATGTCTCACCATGGAAATGGCCATAGAAGCTGGTATGGCATTAAAAAACAAACAAACCAAAAAAATTATATTTCCCGTTTATTTTAATACAAGTGCTCTGTTTTGGGATTAATGGTCTCTGGCTAAAGGCAAGTGTAAACAAGGTCCAAAACTTTGAGATTTGTCCACTTCAAACACATTCACAGGTGGTTGAAAATGCATGTGACCACATTGGACTGATAGTGTAATACGCTCAACTGTTGGAACGAGTTTGAAAAACAGCGAAGTGCTGCCAACTCACCTGTTAACCAACCACTGCACTAAAACAAGAGTTTTAAACATCAGTATGTCCGATATCAACATGCACAGACACGAGCACCCAATATTCACACACAAGGAGCTCAGTTATTTCAACTGTTAAATCAACAGAATTCTACTTTAAAAAGTGTGTTTTTGCTTGCATTAAATGCAGATAAAATTGGGATAGACAATGCACTGTTTTTGAATGTACATAAGACGCAAGTTCATACAGAAAAGCGAAGTGGAGACTGGCCTTATGACGTCTATACACCTCATCACGTTGTTTTGAAAATTAAAACTTTGTTGTGTGGATTACTTTTATGATGCCTAAATATGCCTTTTGGACCGTCAAACAACCAGCAGCCTGATGTGATGGCACCCATGTACATGCATTGTATGGACAAACAATGATGAAATGGGCTTATAAAAATCTTCATTTCGGTTATGTTGAAGAAGGAAAGTTATACACATCTGGGATGGCTTAAAGGCAAGTAAATCATGAGAGGATTTTCATTTTTGGGTGAACTAACTCTCTAACTTCTTATTTCTGTCTTTTCTCAGTGGGGCAAAATTTCAGAACACATGGGAACCAGCAGAGAGCTTTCCAGGTTATTTGGATGACAAGAATTAAGAGCCATAGACATAAGAAAATGATAAAAAATGATATTATTAAGACTGTGTTTTTTATTAATTCCTGTGGTACACTACAAGAATGTATGCTTTGCAATGCAGTTAATTTAATGAATGTTCTCTCCAAACAAAAGTCATTTCTGCCATAATATATTTTGTTATAACCGGTTCCATTGTTTTTACCATTCCTTGCCAAGGATGGCTGTTTAGTTAAATATGTGATGTTAAATTTAAAACATGATCTTGAGTGCCTGTGATTGGTTTATAGCTTGTCATATTGTGGCTATCCAATAATTTAGGTCATGAATTTAAATGTATTTGACTGTGTCCACATAATATTTATCTCTCTGTAATCTTTGTAACTGTAGCAATTGTAGCTTTCAAACAGCATTTTAGATGTTGTGCAGTGTTTTGGATGTTTGTGCTGAATGTTTTGTTAATGAATATTTTTTCATTTCTACCCAGCAATACTATTTGTGGGTTAATGTACTACACTACCAATCATAGTTTATTAGCACAACCCAGTTAATGACAATTGCCTGCTCTCAACTTGTATGTTGTTTTGCTTACAGCTGGTATTAAGCATGATATTATTGCCTTTGCTGTAGGCTGGTAAAGTAATAAAGCATTACACACATTGAAATATCCACAAACCTGAATAAACAATTTTCAAACCTGCAAGGGGTTCGTGCTGCTTTGAATTTTTAAGCTTTGCCAACTTAAGATGTAAACAAAACATAATTTGTCTTAAATCAATTTAACTTGTTAAATGAGCTGAATTTTTCAAAGTAAATTTCACTCTCTTAGTTCAATCAACTTCTTTCTAATTAAAAATCAAACAAAGAAAAGCAAAACATATTCACAGAATCAAAGTTTAACCCCCACTATTACCCCTCCCCAACCCCACCCTGATCCTCAACAAGTCACATGAGTATATATACAAATTAAAAAATAAATAAATAAATAAATATATATATATATATATATATATAATCACACACATTTAAAACTGTACTTCTCTCTCCACTGCCCCTCCCCGAAAGCCTTCCAAAAACCCCAAATAGTTGACCCATTTCCTATCAAATTAATCTAAGTTCCCCAGCCGTCTACATGACATTTACTCAATTGTCACCAGCCTCCCCATCTCTGTGCACAACTCTTGAAATGAGGGCGCTCCAGCCAACTTCCATCCCCTTAGAAAAATCTGTCTCCCGATGATAACACTTTTTAGGACCCAATTTTTTAAGTTTATCCCTTATATTAATGACTGTTCCATTGCCAAAAATACAGAGTCTGGGGCAAAATGAAATCTGAGTGTTACGAATCCCCATTGTCTGCCTTGTGTTTTTCCCTCACCTTCACTCCTAACTACGTTTCCCACAATTCCCGGCCCTAATCACTCCCTCATTATCCCCACCTGCCCGTCATTCCCTCGTTCTGTTCTGTGTGTGTATATAAGCTCTGTTGTTTCTCCATTCCTTTGTCAGTTGTTGAATGTCGTCTCTGCCTGTCACCTTGTTCCTGCCTCTACCCCTCATGGTTATTTTTATAGCGTTTGCCTCAGTTTTCCCATCGTGGATATTTCTTTGTTCCTGTGTTTTCCTTTGATTTGCTTTCAGTAAAAGGGCTGCATCTAGATCCTCACTCCTCATCTCCTCATTCGTTACAGAACAACTGACCATCCATGGATCTAGCAGCCTTTTTGTGGAACTTGCCCAGGCGGATTTAACCATACAAGAGTTCACCCACTTCTTTTCCAGCATGGCCAGCTAAACCGGTTGGGATGATGTCACTCTGAAGAACGTGTATAGGTTTGGTTTACCCAGACGCCTATGGTGGGATTTGCCGGACCCTGGGGATTACACCTGGCAAGAGTACGTGGACCTCATCCTGGTAGCGTTCACTGCGGTGGAACCGCCTCTCTCGATCCCGGGTTCGGCTAATGGTTACGTCACGCCTGCCGGCCACGGCCAACGAGCCCACGCCTGCCGGCCACGGCCAACGAGCCCACGCCCGTTGGCCACGGCCAACGAGCCCACGCCTGCCAGCAGCCTCGACCGTCCCAGAACCAGCATTGCCAGCAGCCTCAACCGTCCCAGAGCCAGCGCCTGTAGCCTCGAGCCACTCAGACCTCGGCCTCTCGAGCCTCCCGGATCCCCGCCCCTCGAGCCAACCACGGCTCTGCCTCCTGGGCCTTCCTCTCCTCCGGAGCCTTCCTCGCCTCCAGTGCCCTCTGCGGCTCCACCCCTGGAGCCAACCACGGCTCCGCCTCCTGAACCCTCTATGGCTCCGCCCACTATGGCTCTGCCTCCCAGGACTCCGCCCCTCGATCCTTCAACGGCTCCGCCTCTCATGACTCCGCCTTCCGGGCCTTCCACGTCACCAGATCCTACCACGTCACCAGAGCCTTCCACGATTCTGCCCCTGAAGTCCTCCATGGCTCTGCCTCCCTCGGCTCCGCCCCTTGAGCCTTCCACGGCTCTGCCCCAGAAGTCCTGAACCTGTCCCTGTCCCGTGGCCTTCTCTCAGACCTCCTGACCCATCACCTGTCCTGTGGCCACCCCCCAGATCCCCTGACCCATCTCCTGTCCTGTGGCCTCCACCCCGGCCTTCTGACCCACTCTACGCCCGATATCCTCCGCCGCCCCCACCCTCCTGACCCAGCCCCCACCTCAAGATCATCCCCTTAGTCTCCCTGGTCCCCGTGGTCTGTCCGTTTGCCCCGATGTGCCCCCCCCCGACCATCTGTTTGCCCCTTGTGACCCCCCCCGCCTTGACTGTCCGTTTTGCCCCCCACCCCTAGCCTTTTTGTTTTTTTTGTATTTTTTTTGTTTTGGGGCGTCTGGAATCCGCCCCTTTGAGGGGGGGAATTCTGTTACGATTCCCCATTGTCTGCCTTGTGTTTTTTCCCTCACCTTCACTCCTAACTACGTTTCCCACAATTCCCGGCCCTAATCACTCCCTCATTATCCCCACCTGCCCGTCATTCCCTCGTTCTGTTCTGTGTGTGTATATAAGCCCTGTTGTTTCTCCATTCCTTTGTCAGTTGTTGAATGTCGTCTCTGCCCATCACCTTGTTCCTGCCTCTACCCCTCATGGTTATTTTTATAGCGTTTGCCTCAGTTTTCCCATCGTGGATATTTCTTTTGTTCCTGTGTTTTCCTTTGATTTGCTTTCAGTAAAAGGGCTGCATCTAGATCCTCACTCCTCGTCTCCTCATTCGTTACACTGAGTGCCCAATATGTCACACATAATACTCTGAACCTTCAACCAAAATTCTTGGATCTTAACACAACACCAAAAACATGGGTTGTGTCTCCATCATCTGCTTGGCATCACCAGCAGGTGGGTGTGTCTTTAAGATCAATCCTATAAATCAAATCACTTTATTGTCACTCAACCATATACACAAGTGCAACAGTGGGTGAAAGTCTTGGGTGCATTTCTGAGCAACATAGCAGTCATGACAATGATGAGACATAAACCAATTATAATAAACATCAGATTTACACAACACAATTTACATATCTAATATACAATGTAAAGTATACAATACACACAATATAGACTACACAGAATACAATAATATATATATATATATATATATATATATATATATATATATATAAAAAAATATACAGTAGGTTGTATTGTGCTGTATTTATATTCAGGCTATCGGTTGATAGTCAGTTGCCAGTGTATTGTTAAGAGGGAATATAATTCATGACAGTCCAGTGTGAGATTAATAAAGTGCAGTGCTGATGTATATTGATAGTCTGATTGCTTAGGGGAAGAAGCTGTCATGGAGTCGGCTGGTGTGGGTCCTGATGCTGCAATACCGCCTGCCTGAGAGCAGCCCATGGCTCGGGTGGCTGGAGTCTCTGATGATTCTCCAAGCTTTTTTCACAAACTGTCTGATGTCCTGGAGGGAGGGAAGCTCACCTCCGATGATGTGTCTGGCAGTTCATGCCACCCTTTGCAGGGCTTTGCGGTTGAGGGCGGTGCTGTTGCCGTACCAGGCGGTAATGCAGCCAGTCAGAATGCTCTCTACAGTGCTGGTGTAGAACCGTGTGAGGATGTAGTGGTTCATTCCAAATTTCCTCAGCCGTCTCAGGAAGAAGCGCTGGTGAGCCTTCTTCACAACAGCCTCAGTGTGGATGGATCATGTGAGTTCTTCAGTGATGTGGACACAGAGGGACTTGAAGCTGCTGACTCTCTCCACCGGTACTCCATTGATGGTGATGGGGCAGTCTTTTCTCCTGAAGTCCACCTTGGTCTTACTGTCTTTGACCTTACTTATTGACTATACAATCTAGAGGGGTCCAGTAGAATTGATGTAGAATCTTTAATAGCATAAGGCGCACCCTTGTATCTATAGATGCAGACTTAGTTTTTTTTAGAATCCTAGCCCACACTCCCTCCTCCAATACCAAGTTGAAATCTTTCTCCCATAATCTCTTGATAGAAGTTACAGCTCCAGACTCTGAATTAGCAGGAAGTAATACACTGATGCCTCATGACCTTTTCCAAAAACAATAATAACCACTCCCAGAGTATCTGCCTCTTTAGTGGGTGTAAACTACTCCCAAAAACAGTACAGAGCAGGTTGCCCAGCTGTAAATACCTAAAGGTCTGGGAATCCCAAAATGTTGAACCAAATTTTCAAAGGATCTAAACACTCCACTCTCATATAGAACACCAAGTGTGTTAACCTCCCTCACTATCCACTCTGACCAGCAGAAAGGGGACTTATTAATACACAAATTTGCATTCAGCCATATGCTTGAGGCAACATTTCAATAAAAGTCCAAATTAAACACTCTGGACACTTTTGTCCATACCGAGAGCAAATGCGTGATAACGGTGTGCAACTTAACTTCTCTTATTAGTTTAAGAGAAAGGCTTTGCAATGGCAAAACAGGGGCAAGAACTTCCTGTCCAATACAAAACTAGGGAGTGGCTCTCTCAGGTGGAAGCAACCAATGAACCAAATGTCTGAGACTGAATGCATAATAATAAAACAATATCTTGGGTAGGCCTAGCCCACCTTTGTCAATCGGCCTATGCAACTTACTGAAATGTAATTTGGGACATTTACCTTTCCAAAATGAAGGACTTCGCAATGCTATCAAATTGCTTGAAATAAGAGAGGGGACATCTATAGGGAGAGACTGTAGCAGGTAGTTGAATTATGGAAAACAATTCATTTTAATAACATTATCCTTCCCAATCAAGCCCACCTGCCCATATCACTCAAAAAACTTTACATTAAAGGGTCAATATTAACTCTTAACTAAATCACACAAATTTGCTGGGAATAAAATACCCAAATACTTAATGCCCTGTTTGGGCCACTGGAAGTCGCCCGGCTGAAAAGCCATTACCCGGAAGTACACTGTCAGAGCCAAAGCTTCAGGTTAGACCAATTAACTCTGTATCCCAAGAACTTAGAAAAGTAGTTAATATTTCTGTGGAGGCAAGGCATAGGTATAGTAGGTTCGGAAGAGGAATAATAAAATATCTGCGTAAAGCAAAAGCTTATGTGCCACACCTCCCGCCACCAACCCTAGAAAATCATCCTCCTTTCTTACTGTGACTGCTAATAGTTCCAGGGCAAGACAGAACAAAATGGGGAAAGAGGACAACCCCATCTGGGTGCCCCTATCCAGAGTAGAATAATCTGAAATTAAATCATTAGTTTGTACCACCACTACCGGGTGTCTATAAAGTAACTTAATCCAAACAATAAAAGTATTCCTGAACCTGTACATTTCCAAAATCTTAAAAGATAATTCCATTCTACCATATCAAAAGCCTTTTCAGTGTGAAGTGAGATGGCAACGACCGGAATCTGATCATTCTCCACTAACCACATGATATTGATGAAATGCCTATTGTTATCAGAAGAGCAGCATACCCGAATAAACCCCACATGATCTATATATATATAAGAGATGTCATAAATGTATTTAATCGGTTAGCCAACATTTTTGACAATATTTTAATGTCTAGCTGGATCATGGAAATTTGACGGTAACTCTTATACTCGCTTGGATCTTTGTCCTTTTTAAGAATCAGACTGATCAGCGCTTGAGTCATGGTTGGCGGAAGCTTTCCATTCTTTAATGATAGTGTATAAACTTAAGCAAAAGTGGAGCCAACTCTGTAGCATAAGATCTAAGAAATTGGCCCCTGAGCCTTGCTTGTAGGCAAGGCCTTAATTATTTTGCCAAGCTCCTCCAAGGTTTTCTCAGAATCAAGATTCTTTTTTTGCTCAGCCATCAGTTTAGGAAGTTCTAATGGTTCCACAAAGTTTCTAATATCCTCATCAGTAGATGAAGATTTGCAACTATAGAGATCAAGATATAATTTTTTAAAAGCATTATTAATATCAATGGCTGAGGTAAATATTTCACCACCAGCAGATTTCACTGAGGGAATGAAACAAAAAGACTCTATTTTATATATCTAGCCAGAAGTTTTCCTGCATTGTTCCCCGACTAAAATTATGATAATCTTGCCCTGAAAAGCTAAAACTCTGCCTTCTGTGACAAAATAGTTTTATATCTTTATTTCAGTTGGGTCAGTTCTCTAAGGCCATCAGACGACATTTGGTGCTTCAGCTCTGCCTCTGCACTTTTTAAATTCATTTCCAACTCTGCGATAATATAAAAAAATATATAATCCCTATCAGATGGGTTCAAAAGTCTCCAAATATCTGTAATACCAAGATTTTTACATGTCCTGTGAAGCGTCTCCTCCCAATATTATATCATGAAGGGTGTCAGCGGCTTGCAGCATCCCTTCAAGATCTATACAAAAGCCCTGTCATCAACGTTAGGTGTGTAAATATTAGCCAAGACTTTGCTCCTGAATCTCTGCTAAAACAATACCTATAACTTAAAGGTTTAATGAGGAACTCAAAATACAAACACATAAGATAACGGACATGTCCGTGAACGATCTCTCTCTCTCTTGCATCGCCGTCCGCGAGTGGCCTTTATCCCTCTTGATAGCTTAATTAGCCTAATACGGGACCGGGCGTGCATAATCACGCCCCGGTCCCGCCCTCCACCGTGCCACATTCCTCCCCCGTTCTTTCAGGCTGGGGACCCCCGGCCTGACATAATCCCCTGGGGGGGCGCGCCTCCCGCGCGGTCTGCCGGCAGGTCATCCCCATCAACCTGGACGAGGGAGGGGGCAAGGGGAGGGAAACAACAACAATTAAAAATGGGGGGGAGGTTCCTGCACTGGGCAGTACCTCCCCTCCCACGAACACCATAATTTAAAAAAAGAGGGAAAAGGCCAACGCTGAGCGGCAGCGAGAGAGAGAGGAGAGATTAATTAAAAAAAACTTACTCGCTGGTTCTCTTATACGCCGCAGCTTGTTCCTCAGCCACTCCTCCACCCTCTACCGAACGGCAGCCGCGCCTCTCCAGGCGGATTCGAGGCAGTCCTCAGCCCCTGGCGGACGGAACGCCCCGCCGCGTTCTGGGGGAGCCGAAGGGGACTCCCCCGCCCCTGGCAGCGGTTCTCCCGCTCCAGGCGGTCGGTCGCGATCCCCTCCCCGCTCGCGGACGGCGGTCTTCCCTCGACCCCTCTGCGTCCAGGCGACTGGGCTCCTCGTCCCCCAGCAGATGGCCGCGGCTGCTTCTTTGGAGTAGTGGCGAGAACTCCGCTATGGCGTATCCCTCTTCCTTCCCGGGCTTTCGGCACCAATGTACAACAGTTCATGTTCACGGGCAAGGAAGAGGAGAGAAACCGGCTTGACATATAACTTAAAGGTTTAATGAGGAACTCAAAATACAAACACATAAGATAACGGACATGTCCGTGAACGATCTCTCTCTCTCTTGCATCACCGTCTGCGAGTGGCCTTTATCCCTCTTGATGGCTTAATTAGCCTAATACGGGACCGGGCGTGCGTAATCACGCCCGGTCCCGCCCTCCCCCGTGCCACAGTGCATTAACCCTGCGGACGACAGCGCCAACTGACATCCATCCCTCTAAACTCAAACAGTCCATGTACGCCTCAGAGAGCCTCCATATCTACTTTGCCGTCGGATTGCTCAAGTCCGGTGTTTCTACACCGATCGTTCTACAAATTTGGTGAGACAGAATATAGGCAGGATAAACACAAAGAGCTCATCCACAAAACTGTCCTGAACGTGAGTTACTCAACAAAGCAAACTCCAACCGCTAGGCAGAACCAGCACAAAAAGAAAAAAAAAGGCACTCAGTTTCCTCGAACAGTCAAACGATTGCCCAAGCTGGCCCACTCTGTTGCTACATGAATGCAACAAATGACCTAATTACTCCAATGTCTTGCAAGAAATACTCCACAAAACAAACTCCAGACAATAGGAGGCTTAAGCACAAAGAGTGTGCAGATTCATCCACAAAACTGTCCCAAAGGAGTGTTACTCCACAAAACAAACTCCAACTGCTAGGTGGAACCAGCACAAAAAAAAGGTGCTCAGCTTCTTTAAACAGTCAAGTCAATATCAGAGCAAATGTGACCTTCCGTTGATGCAAAAGTTTCTTGCATTCCTTGAATTGATCACGTTTCACTCTTGTTGAATTCACAAAGTCTGGAAACAAGAAAATGCTGTGGTTCTTCAAAGAAATCATTTACTCCTCGCCTCCCATAACTCAAGATCTTTAACGGATGATCTCAGAAATCCCATTCTCGACATCCCCCACTCTTGTAACCACCTCAGAAAGATTCGTCTCCATGGCAGTGATCGATCGACGTATTACAGCAAGATCCTCCAAGTCAGCAACGACCTTCATCAGCATTGCCGATGTGTTCAACATCTCTCGCAAAATTTCCCTAATTTATCTGACCAAATCGACTCCCTGGCTCGGGGCCTTCTCGGGAGTGTCAGCTTGATCACATAAATGTCTTTTAATGTCTCCAGGGCCCAAGGATTTTGAATTCTTTTACATATTGTCCTCCTAGAACAGTTATGGAACAGAGTGTATAGAATCTCACCAGTTTATTTTATTAATCGTGTTAAAACTAGCAAAGTGTGCAGAGCTTGCCGTTCACTCGGGCAGTTGTTGTTGCCATCATGTACCTGTCCCGCAGGTGTGATATTCAGATGTACCGATCCTGTGCAAGTATTGTTACATGTGGTTTGCCACTGTGAGGACAATCAGCTGTCCATCCTGTAGCGCTATCTTAGGCATCTCACAGTATGGACATTGCAATTTATTGCCCTGGCCACATCTGCAGTCCTCATCCCTCCATGCAGCATGCCTAAGGCATGTTCACGCAGATAAGCAGGGACCCTGGGCATCTTTCTTTTGGTGTTTTTCAGAATCAGTAGAAAGGTCTCATTGGTGTCCTAAGTTTTTATACATGTGACCTTAATTTCCTACCGTTTGTAAGCTGTTAGTGTCTTAACAATGTTTCTTCAGCCTGACCGAAGAAAAGCGGGTGCGTTTTAAGGTTCATTAAACAAGCATGGAAAACATTGTTTAAACCCTTTAAAATGAAGATATGAAAAGTTATTTGGATTTTGCAAAATTATCTTTAAAAAAGTGACGTTTAATTAACTGACACACACTTCTCATTCACATTAATGGTGAAGAGGAGCAACAGAAAAAACTTTAACAAGTTTAAGATGAATTAACAGATAAAGCAGAAATAACAAATCATTCTGAAACACTTTAAAAGAGAACTAATTATGAAACTGCTGCAAAACTGAAATGAACTGTTTTGGCCATTGCAGTTTTGATGATTATGCCATTTGATGTGGTTAGGTAAGGGGGGAGGGGGACATTTTTTTTTATACCATTTAAATATGTTTTGCAGTGTTCATTTTAAATCGTATTAGGGCAAAAAGGTCACATGTACCGGATCTCAGAACAAAGAGCTACAGATGTAGGCTGTGGCTTTTTTTTCATTTCCTTTGGCCAGATAACTTCCTGCTACAACAGAGAACAATAGTGACACTCTGCTGTCCAAATTGTTGTTTAAAATATTCAGTGACAGGCAAAACTGATCCCAGAATAAAAACCAAGAGTGAAACCTCCAGGGGAGAAGCAAAACAGGTCTGCTTCCACATGAAAGGTCAGCGAAAGAAGATTTAACATTTATAAACTTGATATTGAACAATACGAGGGGGAAAAAAATCATTCTTTTTTTATAAGCTTAATAACCAGCAAACTACACAGAACATACATTTATTGACCTTCAAATTTTTATTTCAGGATGCTAATTGATGCTGACCTATTTATCTTTTAGAATCTGTATAACAACATCAATGGAAATATTAGAGTAAGTTTGACTCATTTGGTGAGTGGGCACAGAACAAGTGGTTTTACTTTCCTTTCACTCAAAGTCTTGCAGTTTTTCAGAAGTCAAGCAGACACTGGACTACACCAACACATCCACAATGGTGCTGGCATGCTTATTTGCTCTTACAGGTAAGCTTTAGATTTAAAACCAACTTCAAATTGCTGAATGATTGAATCTTTAAAATATTTACAGGACATTATGTCATTAAAGTTTGTGGCTGAATGCTTTTTTTTTTTTTTTTACACATCAGCTTAACCAGTACCTGTATATTTTAGGGATTAGGATTTCATTAATTTAAAATAACTATTAT
Organism: Moxostoma hubbsi; assembly: GCA_032164185.1. Taxonomy (NCBI): domain Eukaryota; kingdom Metazoa; phylum Chordata; class Actinopteri; order Cypriniformes; family Catostomidae; genus Moxostoma; species Moxostoma hubbsi. The sequence continues at coordinate 14,866,933 of JAVLUX010000012.1, read as the reverse complement.
GTACGTATCTTGAGTCACAAGCTTAGTTGTGTAAGGGTGGGGGTTGTGGGAAAGTCTTAAGCTTTTCTTGGATCAATTTATAATGTGATGCTGCAGAGCATTTGAGAATTCTGATGGCTTGAGGCAAGAATCTAAACTTTAAGTTAATATTAGAGAATCATCAGTGATACTCAAGTAGGTAAGTATATAAAGTCATCATGCTGATGATTACCCGAACAGGGGTTAAAAGACAATGTGGCTCTAGCCGTTTGCCGAAGGAACTAAAAGCTGTTAATTACTAGGTTATACAATTAATAAAGTTATTGTGGAACTTTGTCATTTTTTCCATATATCAGTGCTCATCATGATGCCCCTGAAGCATTTGGAAGCTATAGACATGAAAGAAGTTAAACTTGGAGAAACTGTGGCATTACATTGTAACTTCTCTTTCTACAATTCTATCCACTGGCTGAAGATGAGTACGAAGGGACAGCCAGTCGCTCTGATGGTCACAAGTCTAAAACACACTGGAGAACTGTCTGTTGTGTGGAATTCTAATCAGACTCATTTTGAGGGTTTTATGGAGAAACAGATTATTGGACTGAGAATTCTCAATGTCTCCACAAGTGATCTGACCACATACTATTGTGCAAATTTACATGGAAATCGCATGGATTTTGACAAAGGAGTGCAACTTTACAGTAAGGGATGACAGTTAGAAATATATGAGCATTATTCCTAGTGCAACTGTTCTATTCATCTTTTATGATTGTTCTTTTCAGTAAACAAACAAGGGAATCAAATGAAAATACCCTTTGACCATGTGCAAGGTAAGGGTAATTATTTTATTTCAATAGTTTTTGTTTGTAACTTATCAAATAATCTTTGCTTGGTTGCTCTGCATATGTCTCTGTTGTTTACATGAAATGAATAGAATTTTACATTTGCAAAATACAATTTCATAGTCCTTAGTTTAACCTCTTGTCAACTTTGTTTCCTGAAATCCAGGGTTCTCAATCGTTTTTGATGGGTCTTACCAAATATTTGCAGCAGTGCTGAGTTTAGGCCTACTGGGAATGTTACTGGCTGTTTCTGTGGTGCACATTAAGACCAGAACAAAAAAAAATGTAAATATTCAAAATAAATAAAATATGTACCCATATTTACAGTAAAATACTGCATTTAATATACTAAGGCATACAAATATAAACCCTCTCCCCCTGTATCTGGTACAATATATAACTTTACTTACTGTACTATGAGAATAATTTACTATTAGAAGTATTAGTTTGCTTGTGCATGTACTTTGTATTTACAGTGTATATTCAGCATGTGTGTATGCAATTATATATATATATGCACATTACAGTAAAATACTGCATTTAATATACTGAGGCATACAAATATAAATCTGAATTTCTCTGTATCTGGTAAATTATTTACCTATACTTACTATTAGAATATTCTAAGTATCAGCTTTGTCCATAAATAAATAAATGAACATCATAACTTAGAGTTTTATTGTCATTAATTGCTTTAAAATAAGTGGTAGTACTTTCTATTAATTTGACGTAACACTGCGCTACTATATGACAAATTATGTAGCAACATTTAATTTGAGCAAACTGAATGGCGCAGAATGAATGAAAGGACACTGTTCATTTGGCCACTAGTCAGCGCTTTTTCTTTTCCTCTCATGGGCATTGCAAGTTTTAGCAACTTCCTGTTCCTCTTTATTAGACTGTAGAATGTTGATTTTTATATATATATATATATATATATATATATATATATATATATATATATATATATATATATATACGCATATACCATTTTTTTTTTTTTTTTTTTTTTTTTTAAATAAATGTTACATTTACATACCATTAAACATGCTATGCTCTGCCTGATACATGTAACAGAATTTTTTTTCTGGTGTAACGCTTAATTAACATGTCTTCACTGACCCTGTATATTTGCAACCTGACCACAACATGATCTGTCAATTAACATGTCTTCACTAACTCTGTATACTTGCAACTTGATGAACAGTCACTCTGTAAAAATAAATACTTAATTTATGAATCACACAAACAGAACATTCATGCAGTGGTTATTATCTACCAAAAGTGGTCCAAGGAAGGACAACCGGTGAACCGGCGACAGGGTCATGGGCTCCCAAGGCTCATTTATGCAGATTGGGAGTGAAGGCTAGCCCGTCTGGTCCGATCCCACAGAAGAGCAAATTTCTGAAAAATGTAATGTTGGCCATAATAGAAAGGTGTCAGAACACACAGTACATCTCTGCTTGCTGCGTATGGGGCTGCATAGCCGTATACCAGTCAGAGTGCCCATGATGAGCCCTGTCCACCAGTGAATGGTTCTGGCATTCATGTGGATGTTACTTTGACAAAAAACACTGTGACAGGGCGGAGGGCGGGGCCAGGTTGTGATTTTACACACCGGCCCCTTATCAGGCTAATCAAGCCTCCGAGAGGGATAAAGGCCGACTGCGGATGGTGGTGCGACAGAGAGAGAGTGTTTACGGGCAGCTGTCTGACACCTTTGTGTGTTTGTGTCTTTTGAACTAGGGCTGTCAATTTAAAGCGTTAATTCAGTGCGATTAATTTGACTAAAAATAACGCGTTAAACGCCATTAATAGCAATGCTCCTGACCGTAATAGGGAAGATTCCTGAGAAATGCAAGCTTGTAGTACCACCTGTTTACTCCAGAGGGCAGTAAGTGAAACCTCAGCTGCGTGGCAATGCGCAGTTTATTTAGTGAAGAAAAACACCCTTGAGCAGCAGAACAACACAGACATGCGTTACGTTCTTGCGTTCAAAACACTCGATGGAGCGTAAATCCAAACTAAGGGATCTCAATATGTGTTCTAAGTATTAAACTATATTTAACTTGACACAGTGACCTAAAAATGTTATGTTTATGACACAAAACACCCGATACGCTACACAAGCATGTCTGACGCAGGTGTAAATTGACGGGTTCTTAAACAAGCCCTCATAATAAATCTCGAACTGATTGACAAATTCACTTGTGTAATGGATTGCTGTGAACTGTGTGCCAATGAGTTACTTATGTTCAATAATATGGTAATAAACAATACATTGTATTCTAAAGCTGCTTTTGTATTGTCTTATTAATGATGTACTGTTCTGCCACAAGAATGTAATGCATTTTTATTATCTGAATATTTTTTTAATTTTATTTATATATATATATATATATATATATATATATATATATATATATATATATATATATATGTGTGTGTGTGTGTGTATGTATCATCATTTCATCATTATATATTGAATTATTGTTATATGAGGGGCTTTCTTAGCAAATATTTGTATATGCGATTAAATGCGATAAATCATGATTAATTAATCGGGACACCATGTAATTAATTAAGTAAAACATTTTAATCGATTGACAGTCCTAGTATGAACATAAAAATATTCAACAACTAAGACATAAACTGAGGTTTCAAGGTCCACAGACATGTTACTAACAATAATTACAAATATGCCACTACATCACAGCAAGTTGCACAAGCTTGGATGCGATAGACAAGGTATGGTCCAGTTGAAGTGAATTTCTTTAAATTTGCTGAATTTGCTATTTTTTTGCGTTTTATTTGATACCAGATTATCATCTTTACTCTGTTTTTAATTTTAATCCTGGTTTCATGTGATAATGTATGTTTTGTGTTTTGATTTTTTTTTTTCCATTAGAAGAAAACCAGTACAGCCTTAAAATTACATTAGTTTTCCAAAAGATCTTCAACATTCAAAAGTACTTTCACTAAACTATTACAGATTTTTCTCAGTAGGTAGTGTTTGGTTGTTTCATTTTTATATTTTTCATTTGTACTCTAAATTGGTAATCTGAAACATCTAGGTCATCCCTATTATTATAGTGTTTAATATCCCATACACTATTTCTGGCAGCCAAGAACAAGTTGTCCCACACAGAGCAAAATTAACTTCTTGGACACCTTCGTGAGATAGCTAGTGCCCCAAGTGAATCATCTTGTGATAGGGAAGTTGACAGACTGAAGGAGAGCAAAGTTTACAAGTCATTTGAAGTCAGTCATTATGTTGATACAAGGTGGCTATGTATTCGGGAGGTGAGGTACTGCACTGGACATGTTCTGTGTTCCACATGTTCAATTGTCATATAGTACATTTAGATTGATATAACAGTACAGGGAAGCATTTAGTTCTCTCTATACCCTGTCAACACCAGATGACACAACAAAAGCAAGTCATTATCGTTGCTGATTCAGTCTACACTTGATAGGTTAGTAGTGCTGAGCCGACAGAAAATGTATCTATTCCTGCCAGCAAGACAAATGGACTGGTTTAGGATGTTCACTTTATTCATCCAGTGTAGACAGGGTGTAATGTTCCATTATTTCTTCATCAAAGTAATATGTTCTTTTGTTTTACAGTGGTGGTGTAGGGCCTATGTGCCACAAGGATTCTCTGTGGCAGTTACCACCAAAAATGGAGTTGAGGCACTCAATAAATCATTGAAGAGCTTCTACCTCAAATTTTCTGCAACAGGAAGTCTTTCATCTCTGCTTGAAACTATGATATGCGAGTTCATCCCAGAGCAGTTGCTATCCTACAGTAGACTCAACTTCATCTACAGCAGTGAATGCAAGACATGCAATCAAGATGTTCCAACGTTCCTGAGAGACAGACCCAGGAGTTTTGTCAAACATTTCTTAAACGGTATCCAAGCAGCTTCCATCTATTCAAAAGAGCATGTTGAGGTACTTGGAAAAGAATCTTTTAAGGTAAAGAGTGAAACAACCTCTGCGTGGTACAAAGTCGAACTCGGTGACTCTGAAATGTACCCATCTTGTGAATGTGTGTCCTTCAAAACAACGTTCTTACCATGCAAGCATTTCTTTGCTGTTTTTAGCCTGACAAAACATGGGGAGACCTTAGCCCAGTGTACTGTCGAAGCCCATATATAACTCTGGTGGATTGGTTAGAGCAGCACTGAAATCCAATCACTGAAAACAGCACTCAAGAAGACATCTATACTGACTTTTGTGATAGTCCTCTGCCTTGCCCAAGGAAGCAGACACACAACAGCGAGCCACAGTCAACTGGTGTAGCAGCTGTTCAGCGGCGTCTATGCGAAGAACTCAGACATTTACATGATGTATCATATCTGTGCACTGACAAGGAGGCAATTCAGAATGCATCTTGTGTTGTTCATGACCTTTTGTAAAACACTTAAATCCAGTTTACCCCACGATCATGGCCTAGTTCTACAGCAGGAAGAAGCTGTCAAGCATAACCTTCGGGCTTTACCAAGTTGCTGCAAGAAGGCCAAACAAAAAACTGCCTGAAAACGCAAAATGACAGTGATGGCAATTGCAAATGAAGGTTAGTTTTATAACAATGCAATGGTAAAAATTGTATGTAAATAAAAAAGAAACCATTTTGGCACTTGTTATCTTGTAGCAATACAATGTTTGCCAAAGTATTTAGTAAATTATGTAATATTTACTTTCCTGTTTTGTTGACTTGTCAACTTTTTGTATATTACACATGACTTGTGCTGGCATTTGGCAACCTTTTTAACCTTTTTAATAGTTCATTATTGAACAGGCTATACCAATGCTGTGTTTTCTCTATGCTTCGTTTATTTATTCTGTTTCATATTCTTTTCATTTCCTTATCAGAGGATGGTTATTTCCATAAAAATTCTAAAAAGACAGAGAGGACCGAAGACACAGAGATGGACAAAGACTTGTTTCAGGCAATACACAGTTATTATACTATTAATGTATCTACTATTATTGCATGAAATCTAAGGTTTTTTGTATTTTTCTCTTCAGCTGAAACAACATCCATGTGGTGTGGAGGTCTCTGTGGAAGAAACGAAGAAAGCATCCACATTGATACATGCTGACAAAAGTTCTCTTGTGAACCATAGTGAAAACGGACCCAGGTTAACAGAGGTGAAATAAAATGTGTTCTGTCAATAAAGTCTCTCCACTGAACAAATTCTTTGAGCTAGTTTATATGTATGTTGCCTATATGTTTAGGACATGGCATCGGAGGTGAGACATATTCTGGAACAGGATAACCCAAACATGGTGATAAGCACAGCTTTCAAACTATGCATTAGACAGAGCGACCTGGCAACGCTGCAGGAGGGTTGCTGGCTCAATGACATGGTAAGAGAGAAAGTGAACATGAGATGAAAAAATTACCCTTATTCACATTATTTCTTATTTGAATGATTATTCAGTACACTTGATGCAACTACTTGCTTGATGTCAGACGTGGCTTTCTTTTTGGATGACTGCACAAATTGCACTTTTTCAACCCTCCCCTCTGACCAACTATCATCCCTGTTCGGTACATCAATCTTCATGATCTGTTCAATTCATTTTGAATCAAATCGGGCCTGATATACTTTTTTTTTCTGTTAAAATATCTTTTTTTTTTTCCTTCAGGAAAGTAACTTTATAGGAGTAAAATCAGTTGTATTTGGGTATTATTTACTTTGACTTAAGTTCATCCAGCATAATTTAGTTAACTTGCCTTGCTTTTGAAGTTGCAATAAATAGAGAGACATAATTAGGATAAATAATGTAGACAATCACAATTATTTATGATTCATTGAACAAGCATTTAAACCATTTACAATAAAGATCTGTAAAGTTATTTGGATTTTTACAAAATTATCTTTATACAGTGTCCTGAAAATAAACTTTTCTGCCGAGTTTGTTACATGTCCCTAGTCATGAATATTTTTAATCTTTATGTTCTCAAGTTTATCAACTTCTATTTGTCCCTGCTGATGAAGAGGAGCAATGATCAGCAGGAAGGCCTTAAAGTCTACTGTTTAAGTACATTTTTCTTCCCAAAGCTTCAGAGTGGTGATGGACATTTTGGAGGCCATGCAGCAGTGAAGAAATGGACAAAAGCAGTGAATCTCTTCCTCTATGATCTGGTTCTTGTTCCTTTGCACCTTGGCTTGCACTGGGCTTTAGCTGTAAGTAATTTATGAAGAACAGTGCATTTGTAACACATTGTTTCCATCTATAATGTATGATTAAAAGTTTTATATTATTACTCTTATGCTTATGTCTTAAACCTTTTACCTCCATTCCTTATCACCAGGTAATTGATTTCAAATCCCAGACAATCCAGTGCTATGACTCCATGTGTCAGACACATGGACATATCTGCCACAGATTGTTGTGAGTTATGTCTAAATGATTGCTGCATGTTTGGTTTGATCATCAAATTGCTTTTGATGGCATGTATACATTTGTATATATTATGTACGATTAATTAACAGGAGATACCTCGGGGAGGAGTACAAAATAAAAAAAGGCTGCATCATGGAGGCTTCCAGATGGACCATCGGCCAAATGAGAAACAGTGTATGTATACCACCATGTAATAAATGATGCACATATTCTTCAAACTGTCCTTTTATGCTAAGTGTTATACTTGTAATTGTGTGTCTAGGCAATTCACAAACAGACAAATGAATGACTGTGGTGTTTTTGCCTGTAAATACGCAGACTTCATTTCTCAAGGAAAGCCACTTATTTTCAGACAGGTACATGACCAAGCTACAATATTTTTTATTTCTTGCAATCCTGATTTTTAACACATACTTATTGTTTCTGTTGAGATTAGAGTATCTTATCTAGCTATCTGTCTAAATTGGTCTATCAGTTGGTCAGTTTGTCTGTCTCACTTTCAGTAATCGTATCTAACGCACTCTAAATTTAAGACTAACACAAACTATAGTAACAAGATGGAAAACCTAGGCAATTGTATCCCTGTCTTACTGCTAAACTGTCAAAAGCGTTTATTTAAATTTTTTGTCAAAAACCCATCATCAAAGTTTGTCTGTACATGATTGTTCTCTCTCTCTCTCTCTCTATGTAGTGTGACATTCCAGTCATACGCAAGGTGATGGTGTGGGAGATAGTACATCAGAAGATCCTGTATAGATGATGTCTTGAAGCATCCAAAAGCTGAATTCATGCCTTCTTGTTCTGCCTGCTGTCAACATTTGATCTTTTTACTTTTTCTTTTTTCAAATAAATTTGAGTATGAACACCTAGTTGTCCATTTGTTTCTTAGAATTGCAGTGGAAACTAGTTTAGTAAGAATAAATGTTTAACTGCAGATTTCTATTGACATTCTCTTAGAGCAGTTCATCGCACAAAACCCCTGTAAAGACAGACAGGTGATTCATGCACGTGTAATTCAGCAGGGACATTACATTTACATTTATGCATTTGGCAGACACTTTTATCCAAAGCGACTTACAGAGCCCTTATTACAGGCACAATCCCCCCCGGAGCAACCTGGAGTTAAGTGCCTTACTCAAGGGCACAATGGTGGTGGCCGTGGGGTTCGAACCAGTGACCTTCTGATTAGCAGCCCTGTGCTCTAGCCACCATGCCACCACCACTCCATTACAGGTACATGTACACAGGGTTCGAAATGACTTAGGACTCTTGGGGGGTCCCCTAAAATTTAATTATTAAATTATTAAAAATTCTGAAGACTACCTTGCTACACTATATACTGTAGGCAAAATTATATGTACCAATGTTGAAGGTGGGATAATGGTCTTGGGATGTTTTTCATGGTTTGGGCTAGTGGAGCCTGGAGAAGTGGCTATAATCTAACAGGTAACCCTCTAACTCTGGAGCAACAAAGTTACAGCACCTTCTATAAATCTAATCCCTGACATGACAAAGTGAATAACAGGTCATTCTGTCCTTGAGCAAGGAAGTTAACTCTAAATCCACCAGGTGTACTCATTATGGCTGTACTGAGCTGAGCTGGTCTGTGCTTGGCTGTACTGAGCTGAGCTGCTGTGAGCTGGCCTTTTTAACTGTATTCTATAGTACAAAATATTGTTTTAATTACTATTATTATGGTAAAACATTTGGCATATAAATGTTTATTAAATTAATTATTGATTATTAAAATAAACATATTGAATTAATTTTAATGAAGACATCTGTGAATAATAAGTGTTGGCCAATATATCTACAATTTCCCCCAACAACAGCCATGTTATCACATAAGCACAATTTACCCTTGAAAAAAGTCGGTGATCTTTCTTTTTCCTCTTTTGCTCTCCATGATGCAGGATTCTAAATTAAGAAAAATAATATTAGCTTCCTAGATAGCTTACCAAACTCTCATGTACATACTTATTCATGCTCAAATCACATTCACTTTAATCAACTCACAGACTTGAATTAAGTCCTGGTTATCTTTCATAATCACTGACTGGACAATTAGATTGTTAAGATAGCTTTGATTAACTAACTTAGTCTAGCTGCTAGGTCTGCTGTTAGCTGGCAGATCATTTGGCTTCATACACATCAGTGTTGCCAGATTAACTGGAGGAAGTCTGAATAACTTTTTTTTCCAAAGTGCAAAAATATGCCAAAAAAAAAAGTGCACAAAAAAGAAAAAAGTGCACAATTAACACAAAAAAGATTCAAATTCGATCTCTAAGTCGCTGTCATCATCGGATGCCACATCCACTTGTGCTGTGTGCGTGTGTGTGCGTGTGTGTGTGTGTGTGCTGTCTGTGTGTGTGTGTGTGTGTGTGTGTGTGTGTATACGTGCTTGCGTGCAGGCAGGCGAGCCTGCGAAATGATTCGGGGTCCGAGAGAGAAGCGGTAGGATGTGTGTTTGGACGAACGACTGAAAACTCTGAAATTATGGTACATTATGGGATTTTTTTCATTATTGATCGTACATCGGACAGAGGTCAAAATTATCGTACAAATACGATAATTATCGTACATCTGGCAACACACATACAGCTAGCAAGAAACGTTGACAAACGTACTCTTCTAATCATTACACTTGGTATCTAGTTAATGCAACTTTTGATATAGAAACTCGAACTCCTAATATTTTACTATAAGCAATTATTATGGAAATATAAACATAATCGAAGCACTTACAGGATTTTCATTCAGGAGGTTTCGTTTTGCCGCGTTCAGCTACAGTACGTCACGTGTCTGCGGGAGCGCCGCCACAACAACAATCTGTGACGCTGTATAGGAAATCACTCGGCTAATAGCTGCCCTGATTGCTGCCTCGCGCTAGGAAATAAATTAATTACTGTTATAAATATAAAACGTCTCTAAAGACCTATAATTTTCACAATCATTTTTAATTGTTAATGTTAAAATATATTTGTCGGGACCCCCCAAAATCCAAAAATAAATTCTTATGGGGGGTCCCTAATGACTTATGGGGGGTCCGGGACCCCCCCAGACCCCCCTCATTTCGAACCCTGCATGTACATGTACAGAGGATAGGTACATCGCACAAAACCCCTGTAAAGACAGACAGGTGATTCATGCACGTGTAATTCAGTGGGGACAGGTACATCGCGCAAAACCCCTGTAAAGACATACAGGTGTTTCATGCACGTGTAATTCAGCGGGGACAGGTACATCGCACGAAACCCCTGTAAAGACAGACAGGTGTTTCATGCACGTGTAATTAAGCGGGGACAGGTACATCGCACGAAACCCCTGTAAAGACAGACAGGTGTTTCATGTACGTCTAATTCAGTGGGGACAGGTACATCGCACGAAACCCCTGTAAAGACAAGACAGGTGTTTCATGCACGTGTAATTCAGTGGGGACAGGTACATCGCGCAAAACCCCTGTAAAGACAAGACAGGTGTTTCATGCACGTGTAATTCAGTGGGGACAGGTACATCGCGCAAAACCCCTGTAACCGTGGATCTTTAAGTATTCCATGAATTCAGATTTTTAATTAGCGCTAGTGTATAATATTTTAGCGTGTCATATTATGTTAAATTAATCTACTTTGCCAAACTGACATATTCAATTTCAATGTTTGTTTCTATTACCGGCAAAAAAGGAAAATAATTCGACCGTTAGTGATGTGGGTCGGCCTCATACAGTTTTAGTGCGCATGATCGGTGACCTATGCAAATTTTTGAATTAGGAGAACGCCTACATTACCACGTCACATTATTACGCTGTACTGAAACTCCTGGAAATAAGTGACTGCCATACTGAAACCCCTGGAAATAAGTGACTGCCTACCGGAAACACAGAATTATTTGTTCACGCGACTTTCGAATTGTGAAAAAACGCCGTGGTCACTGGTCAATAAACGAGGTGCAGACGGTCCACTCGTTAGCGATGAGCTAAACAAAAACGTCTCTCAGGAAGTGTCTCAGCTATTGGGCGCACACGGCTACAACCGGATCTACCAGGTGAGTAGGGAAAAGTTAAAAAAAACTTAAAAGTGACTACAGAACTATCAAGGAAAATTGGAAGTGGTTCGACCAAATGGACGCTATCTAAACCGGCAAGCAATGGGAGGGAGAGTGCCCTAAACTGGCGTTGATCTTCGATGGAGGATTGTATGTTTCGTTATGTTAACTATATACTCTGCTTGAAAGTTTCACATTATTTAGTTGTCCAGCTACTGGAAGCTTGCTTCTAAAACAACCAGGCCAATTTAACTGTTACACTTATGTAAAATCACCATGCAACAACTGTTTTATGCAACACAATGAGCTAGTAGCTAACCGCTAGCGGTCGTGTTATTGTTTTGGTCAGTTTGTGTCGTGTTAAATGATGTCACGGCAGTAGAGGCGGCGCAGCTATGACGATCAGCCTATTCGGTTGTTAAGTCTGACGTCACGCTTAGCCTCTTCCGGGTCCAAGCGCTCCGCTCTTCCAGATCCAGTAATTTATTTACGATCACGTCCTACTTTAGTGAGGCACCTTTGGCGGTCAAAAAGGGTTTAAACTCTTTTAACTCCAACAGAGTGTTTAGTGTAGCTCATCATTCAGGTGGCATAATTAAGGGTAGAGTCCAGGCATCAATGAAAAATAAGGTTTACGAGGTTGAGGTGAGTTAGCTGTAAGCTAGCTAACTAGTTGACATAAGGTGATATTCTTTGTTCTGGGTGAGGTATTTCGAAATATTTTTTTTACAGGACTTCTATAACTGTGCATGTAACTAAACTAAAAGTAAATATGTGACAGACAGGTTTTATAGGGTTTAGTGAACTTAGGCTAGTCAATTTAGTAGTATGATCTGGCAGCAATGTGTACCTGACCGGAGCTAACAGCTGTCACCTGCTTGTGTGGACTCCTATTGACCTTGTCCTTCTGCCAGTGCTCAAAGACCCTACATGGGCTGTGAACATTAACACTCTGGAAATATTTTATAAAGATCGTTTCCTACCATAATTCTCTCACAGTTGTAAGTACTGTAAAACTTGAAAATAAATGAAAATTTGACATTTCACACAAGCCAGGTAATTTATTTATTATGCAATTTATTATTTTATCACATCTATATTATATCACAAATATTACATATTTATTATTATAGTTTGTAGGCCCTTCATGCTACACACACACAGAACTTATAAAGGTAACACTTTATTTTACAGTGTCTGTTACATATGTTGCAGGTATTTACCATAGTAATAACAGTAAATTATGCATAATTACATGCAACTAACCCTCAACCTAATCCTAACCCTATAGTAAGTACATGTAGTTAATTAATATTACTCAGTACTTAAATATGTAAATACACTGTAACACTGACACCTTAAAATAAAGTGTAACCAAATAAAACTATAAATACAGTTATTTATATACAGCACGATCCTGCAGTTACGGAAGGGCTGGAAGCAGTCTGGCAGCGATGTTTGATTCTTGGCAGTGGAGGGGATGTTGTTCTCAAGCAAACCGACATACAAAACATCATACAGGGCACTAATGATGGTGGTGAAGATGTTGGTTACTGTGGCTGTGCTACAATTAAACCTTGTTGCAAGGTCTACGTGGCCGCAATTTAGTCTAAGCTTCATTAAGGTCAGGAGCAATTGATCAACTAGGGGCATCATTTGGACAGTCCAATCAGAATGATATTGTAGCTCAAATTTAGAAAGAAGCGCTTCCAAAAACAGGACAGTGGCAGCATCAGGCAATCCAGTAAAATATTGAACTCTGTCAGGACTATTAGAAATTTGACTGAAGGAAAAAAATTTGCTTCTGTTTCTCCAATTGTTTTTTCAATTTTTCATTCTCTTCCCTCAACATCTCATTCTCCACCTCAAGTGCCACAAGACTTTTTGAAGTACATGGGGTCTCTGCAGTTACCATGTCAGCATCCGTTTCCTCATCCTCACCACTGCTAGGGACCATTTGTTGCTTTCATTTAGGGAGATGGCTGAGGTGCTCGGGGAATTGGAAATTCTTCCCCTCATTCCAAGCAAATCGTGATGGCCCAGCAGCTTTTCCATTGGGGAAATGCCAACTGCACACCCTAAGAGTCGCAGTTTGGGGTGAAGTTTTCACGTCTGTAAAAAATAGATTTTTTTAAATATTACTTTTTATTATTTTTAGAATCAAATTACATTCATTCACCAAAGGGATTTTTTATTATTCAAAGGTTGTAGTATGTTCCTATTGACCAGACTGACTTATTTCAGGTGAAATTCTGACAATACCTTGCTTACTGTACGTACAACAATCAAATGTTTATGAAACAATTACTGTAATTCACCTAAAGTACTTTTTCATGTTCCAAAGGTTGCAGTACTTTCCTAGTGAGCTGACTGACTACAGGTGAAATTATGATAATGCCTAATAATACTGTATTACATAATAATATAATACTGTAATTCACTAAAAGGGGTTTTGTTGTAGTACATTAATAGACATGAGTCTGATCTTATATCTCAGACAAATGAGAAACGTTAGCAGATTATCATAATATAACTGGTCTAATGTTTTTTCTTGCTATGTACACACATCTTCATGCTTCCCAAAGCTAACGTTAGCCTTAGCTAGCTAACTTAGTTTCATCTTAACTAGGCGGCACAGAACAAGGCCTGACAACCGAAACATGATGCAAGATTTGGGTTTATAGCAACAAACAACATATAAAACCCATAGACTACATAAGCCCTTTTCTTAAAGGGCTGGTTTCGCTTCAGCGCCAGTGGGTGTTAGGGATTAAGGGATAGCACCCACTGGCGCCAAAGTTTCTTCATTCGTTTAAGATTTGTAACTTACCTTATCAACTGCAGCCATTTTCTCTTATCTTTCCCGTCACAGGGAAAGCGGTAAAATGACAGTTGAATGTCACTTGTTTTTTTAAACTCCGATCTATTTAAACAACACGGGACACAGCACTGCAGCATGTTAAAACTCGGGCGAAAGCGTTAAGTAGGTAGAGAGGACCCGGCGTTTGGACCCGGAAACAGTATTATCGGAGAGTGGTTACGTCACGATTTAACAACCGAATAATCCCACCCACGTTGAGGTGGCACTAAACTGCAGTGGAAATGCAAGCTCAGAAAGCGAGTAGAGTTGAGTCGAACCGTAACGTGCAGTGGAAAAGTGCCACTCTTATAAGAGTAGGTTATAAAATTAAAATGGCTTAAATAACTAAACAACAAATGTAGAAACTTGGTGCAGTATTTTTTCATGTGTCATTCATTCATGTTTTGGAAAATTACCCATACCCAACACACACCCACAAAAACGAATTATCTCAGCACTGACTGGCAGGGCTTCTCACTCTTAGTAATGTATCTGGTAAACAAATGATATTGTTTGTACATTTTAACCTTATTCTCTCCATTTGTATTTATTTATTTTTGCAAAAAAAAAAAAAAAAAAAAACATAATTCAAATAAATAAAATAAAACATCTCTTTTTTTTTTTTTTATTGTTCCAGATGCCTTTCAACCAACCATGTGGCCATTTCAACTTCATTGGATCTCAGTTTGTTTTCCTTACATTTTTCACATATTATTTTATGGTAAGATCTGTGCTGCTTTCATTGTGAATGAATACATTGTAATGACTGATTTTAACCCTCAATAAGTGTCTTTCGGATGGGAATTTAAACCGAGGTCCTGACTCTCAGTGGTCCTTAAAAACCAGAGGGCAATTCTTATAAAGAGTAGGGGTGTAACCCCGGTGTTCTGGCCAAATTCCCCCATTGACCCTTCTCAATCATGGCCTCCAAATAATCCCTATCCATTAATTGTCTGTAAAACTCACCTCTCTCCTCTCCACCAATAGCTGGTGTGTGGTGAGCATACTGGCACACTATGATTGCCATCGCGTCATCCAGGTTGATGCTGCACACAGGTGGTGGTTGAGGAGAGTCCCCTGTTCACTATGTGAAGCGCATTGAGTGTACAGAAAAGCAATATATAAATGTAACATTCACAACATTAGTATTCATAAGCATACTAGTCTGTCTTCACAACCCTATTTGGATAATGTTTCTTGCTGTAGGAAACACAATTTTAAGAGTTCACCCAAGAATGAAAATTCTCTTATCATTACTCACCCTCATGCCATCCCAGATGTGTATGACTTTCTTTCTTACTGCAGAATACAAATTAAGATTTTTAGAAAGATATCAAAGCTCTGTATGTCCATAAAATGCAAGTGAATGGTGATCAGACCTTTGCAGCTTTTATGTTTTTATCTGATTATTGGAGCTACAAATTTCTGATCACCATTCACTTGCATTTTATGGACCATTTTTAAAAAAAAATCTTCATTTGTGTTCTGCTGAAGAAAGAGGGTCATGCATGTCTGGGATGGCATGAGGGTGAGTAAATGATGAGATAATTTAACTTTCAAGGTAATTTGCGTATTCAAATTTTTTTTAATCTAAAATGACTTTTTAATGGTCTCTTCCCTGCTAGTTCCTCTTTCAGCAAGATTGTCAATACCTGTTGCAGTAAATTTGGGGGACACTGCTGTTCTTACTTGTAATGAGACATGTGATGGAGTGGTCTCATGGAGGACTTACCTTGGAAAGCTGGAGGTTTTAAAATGTGTCCGAGATAATTGCACTGAAGGAGATGGCTTTAAGAACAGAACAAGCCTCTTTGCTAATAATATCAAGCATGGAAGCCCATCTCTCACCCTGCATCCTGCTCTGTACAATGACGAAGGCTGGTACGAGGCTCATTGTGATTCAGCATTTGTCTGTAAAGTATTCTTGGAAGTTTTTGGTAGGTTTTCACTTCATTAGTTAAGCATCATGTCCTAACCAAGCTATAATCTACATTCAATGCTAACCACCGTTAAATGATATCTGATGCTTTGTTTTGTGACTTTCCACTATTTAGTACCCAACACTGTGAACGCCTCAGTTGGAAACAGCATAAAACTATCCTGCTATGCACGTACAGAGAAAAAGATAGCTGATAATGATGTGAACATCCTGTGGAAAAGAGAAGATAAAATAGTTTTGCAAGTTCAAAATGGAAAAATACACCGTGGTTTAGGTTTTGCAGACAGGGCCTCTGTTTCATTAAATGGCTACAGGAATGGAGATCTTTCCCTTAACATAGTCGGGGTCACCCCATCAGATAAAGGGTTATACCGTTGCTATCACAAAACACAAGATGAACATGGACATCCTGGAGCTATCACTCTCCACATCAAAGGTTGTTAATTTTTATTATTTTCCTCCAAATTTTATTTATTTTATTGCCTTCCTCCAGAAAAATATTTGTTGTATTAAAACCAATGTTTAATTCTTTCTTCAGCTCACCAGCATTCCCTTCATAAAAAGTCTGGCGATAATCTAACCCTGGACCTGTTCAGCACAGACCCAGTGACAGTATTTTTCAATGAGATACAGATCTGCACTGTGGAGAGAGCCAACGCTTCATGCAGCTCCGACTACAATGACAGAATGTCTGTTATTAATTACTCTCTTGTGCTGCAAGTATTGACAGCAGCTGATAATGGGACGTTTACTTTGAAAGACAAGATGAGTGAAGTCATTAGTGTCAACACTGTCACTGTGGAGGGTATGCATTAAATCAATTCAATTAGATTTTAATGGTTTAAAATGGATCAATGCAGGCCTGGAATGGCAATTGGGAGCACAAGGAGAAATTACAGTGGCCTGACCTTTTGTTTGACTGATTTGACCCTCTTGTTTTTATTATTAGTTAATTATAATTTTATTGCCTGACCAATGTAGAGGACACTTATTGTAACAACTTTGTAACAATTTTTTTCTCTTTAGAAATTCACTATTAAATATGACGAGTCGTGGGTTGTGTTTTTTTGGGGGGCGTATTTCTAGAATACAGGTGGTCGTGTTATTTGGCTTGCTGGTGCTTGGCTTCCAAAGCACAATAAACTGTGACAAACCATTTATCTGAGCTGTCAAATATCATCTCGTTTGCTCAAATCAAGCTTTTCAGTAAATGGTGTCAAACACACGGCCAGTGGAAGAGATCAGTCCAACTCGCTCGCCGCGGCATATGCATAATCATGCTTTTCTTCTGAAGCTGAATCTGTGAGTGATACAGTAAATTCGCAGCCCAGTTTGTTTTCCCTCACTCTCAACAATAATGACAAAATGGAGAGATTCGTAATATTAGAGGTAAAAAGTAGATTTCTCAGTTGCTTCCATGTTTTCTCCAAATTATTATTATTATTATTATTAGTTATGATGCATAATACAGATTTAATGCTGCTAGATCTTGACTGAGAAATAGACCAGTAATTAAAATTATCCGTACACGTAATCTTTTTTTAGTACATAGGCCTTATGTTGTGATAATGCTCAGTTTCAGATAGGTTATTTGGCTTGCATAATGTTTAGTCCAATTGGGCATGCAGTTTAAGATGAGTTTGACACAATTGCTCTTAAAAATGTCATTATTAATAGTACCAGCCAATATGAGATCAGTCTGTGTCAGCTTCTCCAAAACCCCAGTGATTTTGCGTGAAAAGGTTAATTTATTGATTTTAGCCAGTTGTCCAGTTGTATAATATGACATATTTCAATTATTTTTGAGGATATGTTTAAATATTACATTGACATTTTCTTTCTGTGTTGTCCACAGGGGTCGCTCAAAGACATCACTTCATAGCTATGGCTATAACAGCTGTTATTGTTCTCTTTTGGATTTGCCTTCTCACCAAGAAAGATCATAGAAAGACACAAGCAGGGCAAATTAATTTTAACTGCCGGTTTAATGTTGCACAGTCTAGTGTGGCTCTCAGTCCAGCCTTGAGTGAGCCTGAACACATAGGATTTCCACACCAGGAGACTTGCCAAAACAGCATTTCAGAGCAGCCTGACACTACTCCTCGCACACCTGTAGAGGAAACCACACCTTTCCTGCTTGGGACTACCACTGGGAAACAGGACAATCCTGTAGATGACTAAGAGTGGGAGAATCAAAGCTGAACAATATGGGAATGCTTTAAGGATAATACTGAACTGCTTAAGATTCCTCTTCTGCTGTCCTATTGCCACTTTTCTTAAACTGGGTCTGCTGAAAATGCCTGAAATGTGATCAAAAATACACAACAATAATGGCTCAGTTGGTTAAACCCAATGCAATGGGATGGGTGGCATTATTTTTTAAGGGCTGTCGTAGGGTACTGTGTAACTATGCCATTGAACAATGTTTAAAAACTAAAAAGAAGAAATTCTCATACATTTTTAGCTGTTTTTACAATCTAGCTGTGCACCGTACCAAGTTTCGTGTGTATAAATCGGAAGTCAAATGTTTAATTGAATTGTATTTAGGTAAATAAGGTTAAAGGGATAATTCACCCAAAAATGAAAATCCTCTTATCATTTACTCACCCTCATGGCGTCCCAGATGTGTATGACTTTCTTCTACAGAACACAAATTATAATGTTTAGAAGAATTTTTCTGCTCTGTAGGTCCTCACAATGTAAGTGAATGGGTGCCAACATTTTTACACTTCAAAAATCACATAAATGCATCACAAAGGTAATTAATAAGACTCCAGTGGTTATATCCATATCTTGAGAAGTAATAGGTGTGGGTGAGAAACATCTGTTTCTCACCCACACCTATCATTTCGCTTCTGAAGACAAAAACTTCTGGAGTTTTCTGGATTAATTTAAATGCTGATTTAAGTGAATTTTTTTTGCACCATTCTCTTCCATTGTATGGACTAACAGAACTGAGAAGTTCTTCTAAAATCTTATTTTGAGTTCAGCAGATGAAAGAAAGTCATACACATCTAGGACAGAATAACGGTTGGTAAATTTTGAGAGAATTTTCATTTTTGGGTGAACTATTCCTTTAAATACAGTCAATTAAAGCCACAAAGTGTTTATCACCAAGCAAATAGAAGAAATCACTCCAATTCTCAGGTTGTTACACTGGCATTAATGTCATTTTACTAATTTACAAATGACTGAACGGCTCAGGTAGATCATTATTATCCTGTGTTTGCATACCTTACAGCATCTTAAATCACTAGGGACAGACCACTAATGCCTAGTGATCCAAAATGTTGACGTAGCACAGATATTACGTATACTAGCCACAAATGAAGCCATCATCATGATGTCAGATGTGCCCAAACTGAAAACCCACCAGTTTTTTTTTTATCTTTTAAGATTAAGCGTTACAATGCACTTATTCATGCACTGCACATTTATTGTTCTCCTGCATATAAGTGTGATTAATATATATTAGTTTAATGTAATTAAATATTTTGAAATATATATTTAAATATAATAAATATATTATATTTTATGATGAAATAATGTTTTGTTTTTGTGTATTTGTATTTTTTGTATATCACGACAAATTTGGCAAGTAAATTCAATGAATGGTATTTGCAAAAATAAAAAGTTTTATATATATATATATATATATATATATAAAATTAAAAATAATCGCACACATTTAAAACTATTCTTCTTTCTCCTCTGCCCCGCCCCGAGAGCACTCCAAGAAGGACAAATAGCTGCCCCATTTACATTCAAATGAATTTAAAGTTCCCCAACACTTTCTTTCAATGCAGCTTTACAGAAAATCAGACAATAACAGAAACTAAACTATAATATCTATAATGTCTTAGATTCATCATTGTGTATTTTGATAAATTACGATTGTGAATTGTGTTTAAAAATAAGTAATTAAATAATAATTGTATTTAGAACCACAGTGAGCATGCCGAAGGCGACTGTGCAAGGAACAGTTAAGGGAGAAATATAACTTTGGACTATATAAACCAGACTCTGTGGGGGTCAGTTCCCCTCTGGCTAACAGCATGAATATAATGCCAATATTACTTATGTATAGTGCAAGTCATGGTATAAAATTATTAAACTAAGTGTTAAGGGTCAAAGGTTAAGGGTGTTTAAACAAAGATTTTGTATGAACTGTAAGATTAATGACTAATGTCTTTGAAGTTCATCCTGGATTAACTGCAGAAGTTCACATAGATGCAATTGTCCTTGTCACTTGCCTTGTATATGACATTTCCTTGAATGCCGCCACCCTCCCCATTTCTGTGCACACTCTTGAAATGAGGGCGCTCCAGCCAACTTCCATCCCCTTAGAACAATCTGTCTGCCGATCATAACACTGGCTAGGACCCAATTTTGTACGTGTTTATCCCCTATATTAATGACCGCCCCATTGCCTAAAAGACAGAGTCTGGGGCAAAATGAAATTTCAGTGCCCAATATGTCACACATAAATCCCTAAATTTAACCAAAATTCTTGGATCTTAACACACCACCAAAAACATGGGTTGTGTCTCCATCTTCTGATTGGCATCACTTGCAGGTGGGTGTGTCTTTCAGACCAAGCCTATACAATTTAGAGAGAGTCCAAAAGAATCAATGTAAAATCCTAAATTGCATAAGACGCACCCTTGCATCTCTAGATGCAGACTTGATGCTTTTTAGAATCTTAGCCCGCAATCCCTCCTTCAATACTAAGTTTGAATCTTTCTCCCATAATATCTTGATTGAAGTTAAAGCTCCATCCTCCAGACTCTGAATTAGCAGGGTGTAATACACTGATGCCTCAGGACCTTTTCCAAAAGCAGTAATCACATCTCCCAGAGTATCTGCCGCTTTAGGGGGGTGTATGCTACTCCCAAAAAATAGTGCAGAGCAGATGGCACAGCTGTAACTACCTGAAGAATTGAGATCTGGGAATCCCAAATGTTGAACCACATATTCAAAGGATCTAAACACTCATTTAAATAAATGTCTAAATTAAACACTCTGGACACTTTAGTCCATACCGAGTGCAAATGCGAGATAACAGGGTGTAACAACTTCTCAGATTAGTTTGATAGAAAAGCTTTGCAATGGCGAAATAGGGGCAAGAACTTCCTGTTCAATACAAAACCAGGGAGGGGCTCTCTCAGGTGGAAGCGACCAATGAACCAAATGTCTGAGACCGAATGTATAATAATAAAGCAAAATCTTGGGTAGGCCTAGCCCAAATTTGACAATTGGCCTATGTAACTTATTGAAATGTAATCTGGGATGTTTACATTCCAAATTAAGGACTTTGTTATGCTATCAAATTGCTTGAAATAAAAGAGCGGGGACATCTACAGGGAAAGATTGTAGTAGGTAGTTGAATTTTGGAATACAATTCATTTTTAATAACAGTAACCTTCCAAATCATAGATACATGTAATGAAGCCCACCTGCCCACATCAATCGAAACCTTTTTATTAAAGGGTCAAAATTAACTAAATCACACAAATTTGATGGGAATAAAATACCCATATACTTGATGCCCTGTTTGGACCACTGGAAGGCACTCGGCTGAAAAGCTTCAGATTTAGACCAATTAACTCTGTATCCTGAGAACTTAGAAATGGAATTAATAATTCTGTGGAGGCAAGGCATAGATCTAGTAGGGTCAGAGATAAATAATAAAATATCATCTGTGTAAAGAAAAAGCTTATGCACCACACCTCCCACCATCACCCCTGGAAAATCATCCACCTTTCTTATCGCGGCTGCTAATGGTTCCAGGGCAAGACAGAACAATAATGGGGAAAGAGGGAAACCATGCCGGGTGCCCCTATCCAGAGTAAAGTAATCTGAAATGAATCCATGAGTTTGTACAGCTGCTACCGGGTGTCTATAAAGTAACTTCAATCAATAAATCCAACCAATAAATATATTCCCAAACCCGTACATTTCCAAAATCTTAATTCTTAAAAATCTTAAAAAGATAATTCCATTCTACCATATCAAACGCTTTTTCGTTGACTGATCATTCTCCACTGACCACATAATATTGATGAAACAACTAATGTTATCATAAGAGTTATGGCCCCGAATAAACCCCACCTGATCTATATATATTAGAGATGTCATAACTTATTCAGTTAGCCAAAATTGGACGGTAACACTTACACTTGCTTGGATCCTTGTCCTTTTTAAGATTCAGACTGATCCGGGCTTGCGTCATGGTTGACAGAAGCTTTCCATTCTTTAATGATTCCATATAAACTTCTAGCAAAAGTGGAGCCAGATCTGTATCATAAGATCCAAAAGCTTCAGTGGCAAAGCCATTTGGCCCCGGAGCCTTGCCTGTTGGCAAGGCCTTAATTACCTTGCCAAGCTCCTCCATGGTTATCTCAGAATCAAGAGAATTTATTTGCTCAGTCATCAGTTTAGGTTGTTCTAATTGGCCCACAAAGTTTCTAATATCCTCATCAGTAGAAGAAGACAAGGAACTATAGAGATCAAGATGTAATTCTTTAAAAGCATTATTAACATCAATGGCTGAGTTAAATATTTCACTACCAGCAGATTTCACTGAGGGAATGGTAGAAAAAGACTCTCTCTGTTAGCCAGAAGCTTCCCTGCTTTGTCCTCTGACTCAAAATATGACTGTCTTGACCTGAATAGCCTTAGGCATAAAATATTGCATACACCGTATTTGTTTTTTGTTTTTTTACAACCTAGGCTATACTTTGTACACAGTGTTGTAACCTCACACTATTTATCCCTTTGTATACATTTAACTTCCTCTTCAAACTGAAGACTGTAAGTGTCTTTGGCTCATGTATAAATACAAACATAAATATATAACATATGATTATTATTATAATTATTAGTAGTATATGCTGGTATACGTATATATTAGTAGTTATGTGAAATAAGAATATGAATAATTGCATTAATATTTCAGTTCAGTGTACTTCGTTGGTTGTTTAAGAATAGATTTACATAAAAAAAAAATGTATGCCTTAACAAGGGCATTTTGTTTTGAACATTCTTACATTTTGACAAAAGTAATTCATTTTTCATTATAATCATTTTATTGAGTTCATAATGTTATGTGGCTCAGGTGGTAGAGTGGGTTGTCCACTAATCACAGGGTTGGTGGTTCGATTCCTGGCCCATACGACTCCACATGCCAAAGTGTCCTTGGGCAAGACACTGAACACCAAGTTGCTCCCAATGGCAGGCTAGCACCTTGCATGGCAGCTCTGCCATCATTGGTGTGTGAGTGTGTGTGTGAATGAGACGCACTGTAAAGCGCTTTGAATACCGCTAAGTTTAAAAAGGCGCTATATAAGTACAGACTATTTACCAATTACTTTTTGAGGAAATTATTATATTATGAACATGTACTACATTAACATTACATTATGAGAAGTTTTTACAATATGCTTTATTATTACGTTATGATTTGCTACATACCTTCATACCTTTAATGCTGGACATCTAATTGTTATTGTTGTAAAGTAACAATGACAACAACAACAAACAAACACCTATTTATGATCTATGCAAAAACAACCTGTTACAAATCCTTTAAGATTTTACCAGCAGTAGCGGTCTAGCTTGTATAGTGCCCTGGGTGAAACCCCATTCAGCACAATTCAGCACTTCCCCTTTCTGTTCAACCCTACTGTGTCTGGAAATCATATTATAATTGTTTCAATAGGTGAGTTAAATACATAATGAATGCCCTGATATTTTACATGCATTTAAATGGACAAAAGAGGTTCCCATATCAACCACACCCCATACCACCAGGTGGCTGCCCATGTCGCCCATGGTTACTGGTGTACCAGGAGTTATTTGGTGGCTTCATGGCCTATAAGTTTACTATTTGTTGACTACACTGATGATGCATATTTGGGCTAAGACTGACATTCAGACCAGGAACACAAAATATAGAGACTACAACATAAAATGTTTTCAAGTAGTTCAAGAGCAAACCACAACTCAGACCACAACTCTGCCATCGTGAGGCACTGGCCATGACTGCTGGATACTGTGAACACGATGATGTCATGGTCTTAAGTTCCATTTCAATCTGTGCACATTTACTCACTTTAAGTCCAAAATCTTTAAAATCACCTCAGATTATGTCAAACTGTATCCCTGTGGCAGACCTCATAATATCTTAATAGCAAAAGCAATGAGGCAGTTAACCCAACTAATGTTTCTCAATACCCTATAAACATCTGGATTAGTGTTAAACTCTTATTGGCTGAACTAGATCATCCAGCTCAATAAAGGGCTTCGAAGACCCACAGGACAGAGCGAATCACTGCTGATCTGGAGGCCCTGAGACTGGTAGGTGCCAGCAGAATTTTTGCACTCGGTTGTCAGGAGAAAAATTCCAAGAATCTCATGTAATGATGTGAGGAAAAATCTAAACATCTGCAATAGATTTACATTCATGCAGCATGAAAGAGTCTGTATCAATTTCAGATTTTGACAGCATTTTTATATTGTTTGATGCTTCTTTTTTGCAGATTGTAAGATGAAGCTCTTTATTATAACCTTTATGTTTATGGCAATCATTGCACATGTAAGTACACTGATCTAATATGTTACTTACTACTGTGTATCACATGGTATTTTCTATTCTTTTCACCATTCGTGATCTTTCAGTTCAGTAATGCTTCATTCACTTCCCTTTGTTTTAGATCACCTTGGCCAAGGTAAGAGAATTCATATGATCAGAATTGGTTTATTAATTGTGACACATAAGCTGTACTTCATTTTAGAAACTGCGTCTGATCAATGGTCTGAATGGTGGTCTGGTAACTGGTGTAAATGGAGTTAACCCTGTACTGCTGGGGGGTGTAAACCCACCTGTGCTTTCTGGTGGTGGTGCTGTAATAGGACAGTCTCCATTGACACAGGTAGGAATTGACAGTGTCTGCTGTTCATAGAACTTATCATATCTCACTATGATAATATAAAGACAATAACATATGACTTCATGTCTGACAGTTTCTACCTGCAGCTGCATATCCTCCATATGTGCTTCAGCCATCACCTGTGGGTGCAGCTCCCTTTGTCCCCCCAAACAATGGACCTCAGTTGGCTTACCCTTACTATCCTCCTAATGGGGTATTAATACTTTTTTCTGTTCTTGCCCATGTCATTATACATTTATTACAGCTGACTAAATGTCGTTTGAGATGTTTGTGTATTTCCACTTTATTTCCTGATAAAAAGGGGCTGCCGTACTTCTTTGGTGGGCCCCCAAATCAACCAGCCATCATCCCTCCTCCTCAGCAACAAGTTGTGGTATAAAACAACATTTACAGTGCTGCCATCTTTCAATATAACATTGCTATTATTATACTTATGCTATACATTTATTTTATGGACTTTAAATAATTTTTAGGGTGGACAAGGTCCTTCTGGAAATGCTCAAGCTTTACTACCAGGCCCACTGAGTAAATTTAAGGTATTTTGTATCTCATAAATCTTCTTGACATGGTTTAAGGAATGAAAATGAATAAAATATAAGTAATTCTAATTTTGAAGAATTACCTGGATGGATTATTTCAAGTCCTCCAGTTCAAATGATTTTGGAAATGATTTAATATCCATCATCTCCAATGATTTCATATTTATTTTCACTATCACCAAGCTTCAGACCCGTCATTTTTCTTATGTGGTCATAACTATAGCTAATAGATAATTGGTTCTCTTGGGCAGCTTTTGATAAAACATTTTGCTTTTAACTGAATACTTTCAATCTACAAACTGTGTATTAACTTAATTTCAGTTTCACTGTGATTTCATTGTGTAACACACACTGTGAATATTTTACCCTATTTTTAAGATTTACACATTTTAATTTCACAAGAAAATTCCATCAAATTCAATTGTGCAATTTCTTACAAAATTAAATTCATAAAACCTACAATATTTATTTAGATATTTAATAGAAGTTTACGCAATACAATTTTGATGGAATATTGTTATAAATATGAAATGCACAAATAGTGAAATTAATTTTTTTAGCTTTTATGCAGAAAATAGCTAAATTCTTGTCATCCGTGAATGACCGTTCAGTGTTTGATCGATTCTTTTCAGCGGTCCCTCCACAGAAGAACTACTGCTAGAGCACCTTTCTCAGTCACACAGGTGATTAGTAAAAACAATATTGAATCTTTCAGAATTCTAATGAGTGGCACATTTGAGTATAAATCTGACTTCATAATCTGCATACCACAGATGCCAACTCAGGTCAACCCTACTGTGTCTGGAAATCCTATTGGGTAATTGTTTCAATAGGTGAGTTGAATACATCATTAATAAACTGATATTTTACATGCATTTCAATGGACAAAAGAAACAAAACTCTTGTTGATCATGTTTTGAAGTTTCTCTGTTTCTGTTGACAGATACATTGATGTGATCTTCTCTTCTCAGCACGAAACGTCTCTTTTTTTACTGTTTGTTTCTTAATTTAGAAAATTACAGAATCATTGCTGATAACCCACATTTATTAAAATAGCCTTTTTATGTTGTAATTCTTGCAATTCTAATCCATTCTATTTGTATTATGCTTTTATTTATTTTCTACTGTCAAATGATCAACATTTCTAACACATTTTTGTAGTAAATACTGAATAAAAGTCATAGTTTGACATAACTGTTTATATTGCCCCCTGACACTGACCTGTTTTTTGAAAGTTTGAATATTATATAAAATTTTGCTGCCATCTACAGGGCAAATTGTAACATTGAATGGCAAAAAAGATGTTGAAAACATTTCAGACCATTTCAACCAAATCTCCCCTCAGGAAAATTCAGTCATTAAGAAAGCAGGTGGCATCATATGAACTTATTATTATAATAATTAGGCATGTTTTAAAAATGATTTAATCAGTTTTTCTTTAGTTTTTCCATGCTCAGTCAGACCATCATTTGTCTCATGTCACAGAGCAAACTGCTCTTTATTCAGACTGCTTAATAGTCTTTGACAAACCTCAGACAATGGACCAAAGAGACTATTTAAAGTAAATCAAAAGTATTTTTAAAGGTTCAAACTAACAGAGATGCCGTAATTGTGGTTGTTTCAGGAAAGCTTGTGTCACCATACAGAACAAGGACAGAAAAAGT
Source organism: Moxostoma hubbsi (assembly GCA_032164185.1). Lineage (NCBI taxonomy): Eukaryota > Metazoa > Chordata > Actinopteri > Cypriniformes > Catostomidae > Moxostoma > Moxostoma hubbsi. The sequence goes on along the minus strand of JAVLUX010000012.1, from coordinate 14,839,698 downwards.
CATTAAACACATTTAGACACTGAAAATAAAACAGTTGACTAATCTGCTCAGGATTGTATGTGTTTGATCATAATGCTAAAACACATGGTATAGGCAATAAAATACACATGGTGCTGCTACAGCAACCTGACACCAATAGAACTGTACGGTACAACGGGGCTAAAGACACACCTTCTTGAGTGTCTCAAGACTGAAAAAAATAATTCCTTTTTATTAAACATTGATGGAGCAACATAATTTGATTAAAAAGTAATAATAACGGAATTAATTTTTTTAATAAAAATGTTTATTATTATATTTTTAAAGGTGGGGAGGTGTCCTTTTAACACACACTTGGGAATTTCTATTTTATTTTATTTAATTTATTCCCCTTGATCAAAACTGGACATTTTTTGTTTAAAATTTAATTTGACCATTGCAGGGATTTTTATTAACTACAAGTTTGCAACATTTTAAAAATGTGTTAAATATTAGGTCAAATAAAAAATACAAAATCAACCTTCAGAGACATTGAATGCGATGATCTCATGGATCAGGAAAATTTTGCTGTACGTAGTGACAAACAAGAGTTTAGGAAAGTGAAGTGGTGGTTTTGACAAAAAAAAAATCAAAAGTGCCCTTTTCCCCATTGGGGCATTTATCTTTGTTGCACCCTACTAATGCACATAAACTGATGCACATTTCTATTTGTTTATTGTTTGTATATATTTGTACTTAATACTGTCAAGTCAATTCCCTTTAAAAGCAATCTTACCAAAGATGTGTTTCATACTGTAGACACAGAGTATGGAACATTTTAAATACATTTCAGTGAACAAAAAAATGTATTAATTTTGTTGTAATTGTTGTAATTCAATTGGCAATGCATTTTTCTTTTTGCTTCCTTTAAGACCTTCCTTTCCAAACCAAATCGTTTACCATTCAAAATGAAGCACTTCACTATGCTATCAAATTGCTTGAAATAAGAGAGGGGACATCTATATGGAAAGACTGTTGCAGGTAGTTGAATTTTGGAATTCAATTCATTTTAATATCTTTAACCTTCCCAATCATAGATAAATGTAATGAAGCCCACCTGCCCACTTCACTCGAAAACCTTTTTATTAAAGGGTCAAAATTAACAAAATCACACAAATTTGCTGGAAATAAAATACCAAAATACTTAATGTATGGGCCACTGGAAGGCGCTCGGCTGAAAATCCGTTACCGTGCAGTACGCTGTCAGGGCCATAGCTTTGGATTTAGACCAATTAACTCTGTATCCTGAGAACTTAGAAATGGAATTAATAATTCTGTGGAGGCAAGGCATAGATCTAGTAGGGTCAGAGATGAATAATAAAATAATCATCTGCGTAAAGAAAAAGCTTATGCGCCACACCTCCCACCATCACCTCTGGAAAATCCTCCTCCTTTCTTATCGCGGCTGCTAATGGTTCCAGGGCTAGACAGAACAATAATGGGGAAAGAGGGAAACCATGCCGGGTGCCCCTATCCAGAGTAAAATAATCTGAAATTAATCCATTTGTTTGCACCGCTGCTACCGGGTGTCCATAAAGTAACTCCAACCAATAAATCCAACCAACAAATGTATTCCCAAACCCATACATTTCCAAAATCTTAAAAAGACAGTTCCATTCTACCATATCAAACGCCTTTTCGGTGTGAAGTGAGATGGCAACGACCTGAGACTGATCATTCTCCACTGACCACATAATATTGATGAAATGCCTAATGTTATCAGAAGAGTTACGGCCCCGAATAAACCCCACCTGATCTATATGTATAAAAGAGGTCATAACTTTACTTATTCGGTGAGACACATTTTTTGTACAATATATTCAATTCTAGCTGGATCAGAGAAATTGGACGGTAACACTTACACTTGCTTGGATCCTTGTCCTGGTGCCTTGCCTGTTGGAAAGGCCTTAATTACCTCACCAAGCTCCTCCATGTTTATCTCAGAATCAAGATTTTTTTTTTTTTGCTCAGTCATCAGTTTAGGTTGTTCTAATGATTCCACAAAGAATTAGACTGATCTGGGCTTGCGTCATGGATGACAGAAGCTTTCCATTATTTAATGATTCCGTATAAACTTCTAGCAAAAGTGGAGCCAGATCTGTATCATAAGATCCAAAAGCTTCAGAGGCAAAGCCTGTTGGCAAGGCCTTAATTACCTCGCCAAGCTCCTCCAAGTTTATCTCAGAATCAAGATTTTTTTTTTGCTCAGTCATCAATTTAGGTTGTTCTAATTGGCCCACAAAGTTTCTAATATCCTAATCAGTAGAAGAAGACAAGGAACTATAGAGATCAAGATGTAATTCTTTAAAAGCATTATTAACATCAATGGCTGAGTTAAATATTTCACCACCAGCAGATTTCACTGAGGGAATGGTAGAAAAAGACTCGCTGTTAGCCAGAAGCTTCCCTGCTTTGTCCTCTGACTCAAAATATGAATATCTTGACCTGAATAGCCTTAGGCATACAATATTGCATACACCGTATTTGTTTTTTGTTTTTTTTACAACATAGGCTATACTTTGTACACAGTGTTGTACTTCACACTATTTATCCCTTTGTATACATTTAACTTCCTCTTCAAACTGAAGACTGTAAGTGTCTTTGGCTCATGTATAAATACAAACATAAATATATAACATATGATTATTATTATAATTATTAGTAGTATATGCTGGTAGTTGCTCCCAATGGCAGGCTAGCACCTTGCATGGCAGCTCTGCCATCATTGGTGTGTGAGTGTGTGTGTGAATGAGACGCACTGTAAAGCGCTTTGAATACCGCTAAGTTTAAAAAGGCTCTATATAAGTACAGACTATTTACCAATTACTTTTTGAGGAAATTATTATATTATGAACATGTACTACATTAACATTACATTATGAGAAGTTTTTACAATATGCTTTATTATTACGTTATGATTTGCTACAAACCTTCATACCTTTAATGCTGGACATCTAATTGTTATTGTTGTAAAGTAACAATGACAACAACAACAAACAAACACCTATTCATGATCTATGCAAAAACAACCTGTTACAAATCCTTTAAGATTTTACCAGCAGTAGCGGTCTAGCTTGTATGGTGCCCTGGGAGAAACCCCATTCAGCACAATTCAGCACTTCCCCTTTCTGTTCAACCCTACTGTGTCTGGAAATTATATAATTGTTTCAATAGGTGAGTTAAATACATAATGAATGCCCTGATATTTTACATGCATTTAAATTGACAAAAAAGGTTCCTATATCAACCACACCCCATACCACCAGGTGGCTGCCCATGTCGCCCATGGTTACTGGTGTACCAGGAGTTATTTGGTGGCTTCATGGCCTATAAATTTACTATTTGTTGACTACACTGATGATGCATATTTGGGCTAAGACTGACATTCAGACCAGGAACACAAAATATAGAGACTACAACATAAAATGTTTTCAAGTAGATCAAGAGCAAACCACAACTCAGACCACAACTCTGCCATCGTGAGGCACTGGCCATGACTGCTGGATACTGTGAACACGATGATGTCATGGTCTTAAGTTCCATTTCAATCTGTGCACATTTACTCACTTTAAGTCCAAAATCCTTAAAATCACCTCAAATTATGTCAAACTGTATCCCTGTGGCAGACCTCATAATATCTTAATAGCAAAAGCAATGAGGCAGTTAACCCAACTAATGTTTCTCAATACCCTATAAACATCTGGATTAGTGTTAAACTCTTATTGGCTAAACTAGATCATCCAGCTCAATAAAGGGCTTCGAAGACCCACAGGACAGAGCGAATCACTGCTGATCTGGAGGCCCTGAGACTGGTAGGTGCCAGCAGAATTTTTGCACTCGGTTGTCAGTAGAAAAATTTCAAGAATCTCATGTAATGTTGTGAGGAAAAATCTAAACATCTGCAATAGATTTACATTCATGCAGCATGAAAGAGTCTGTATCAATTTCAGATTTTGACAGCATTTTTATATTGTTTGATGCTTCTTTTTTGCAGATTGTAAGATGAAGCTCTTTATTATAACCTTTATGTTTATGGCAATCATTGCACATGTAAGTACACTGATCTAATATGTTACTTACTACTGTGTATCACATGGTATTTTCTATTCTTTTCACCATTCGTGATCTTTCAGTTCAGTAATGCTTCATTCACTTCCCTTTGTTTTAGATCACCTTGGCCAAGGTAAGAGAATTCATATGATCAGAATTGGTTTATTAATTGTGACACATAAGCTGTACTTCATTTTAGAAACTGCGTCTGATCAATGGTCTGAATGGTGGTCTGGTAACTGGTGTAAATGGAGTTAACCCTGTACTGCTGGGGGGTGTAAACCCACCTGTGCTTTCTGGTGGTGGTGCTGTAATAGGACAGTCTCCATTGACACAGGTAGGAATTGACAGTGTCTGCTGTTCATAGAACTTATCATATCTCACTATGATAATATAAAGACAATAACATATGACTTCATGTCTGACAGTTTCTACCTGCAGCTGCATATCCTCCATATGTGCTTCAGCCATCACCTGTGGGTGCAGCTCCCTTTGTCCCCCCAAACAATGGACCTCAGTTGGCTTACCCTTACTATCCTCCTAATGGGGTATTAATACTTTTTTCTGTTCTTGCCCATGTCATTATACATTTATTACAGCTGACTAAATGTCGTTTGAGATGTTTGTGTATTTTCACTTTATTTCCTGATAAAAAGGGGCTGCCGTACTTCTTTGGTGGGCCCCCAAATCAACCAGCCATCATCCCTCCTCCTCAGCAACAAGTTGTGGTATAAAACAACATTTACAGTGCTGCCATCTTGCAATATAACATTGCTATTATTATACTTATGCTATACATTTATTTTATGGACTTTAAATAATTTTTAGGGTGGACAAGGTCCTTCTGGAAATGCTCAAGCTTTACTACCAGGCCCACTGAGTAAATTTAAGGTATTTTGTATCTCATAAATCTTCTTGACATGGTTTAAGGAATGAAAATGAATAAAATATAAGTAATTCTAATTTTGAAGAATTACCTGGATGGATTATTTCAAGTCCTCCAGTTCAAATGATTTTGGAAATGATTTAATATCCATCATCTCCAATGATTTCATATTTATTTTCACTATCACCAAGCTTCAGACCCGTCATTTTTCTTATGTGGTCATAACTATAGCTAATAGATAATTGGTTCTCTTGGGCAGCTTTTGATAAAACATTTTGCTTTTAACTGAATACTTTCAATCTGCAAACTGTGTATTAACTTAATTTCAGTTTCACTGTGATTTCATTGTGTAACACACACTGTGAATATTTTACCCTATTTTTAAGATTTACACATTTTAATTTCACAAGAATATTCCATCAAATTCAATTGTGCAATTTCTTACAAAATTAAATTCATAAAACCTACAATATTTATTTAGATATTTAATAGAAGTTTACGCAATACAATTTTGATGGAATATTGTTATAAATATGAAATGCACAAATAGTGAAATTAATTTTTTTAGCTTTTATGCAGAAAATAGCTAAATTCTTGTCATCCGTGAATGACCGTTCAGTGTTTGATCGATTCTTTTCAGCGGTCCCTCCACAGAAGAACTACTGCTAGAGCACCTTTCTCAGTCACACAGGTGATTAGTAAAAACAATATTGAATCTTTCAGAATTCTAATGAGTGGCACATTTGAGTATAAATCTGACTTCATAATCTGCATACCACAGATGCCAACTCAGGTCAACCCTACTGTGTCTGGAAATCCTATTGGGTAATTGTTTCAATAGGTGAGTTGAATACATCATTAATAAACTGATATTTTACATGCATTTCAATGGACAAAAGAAACAAAACTCTTGTTGATCATGTTTTGAAGTTTCTCTGTTTCTGTTGACAGATACATTGATGTGATCTTCTCTTCTCAGCACGAAACGTCTCTTTTTTTACTGTTTGTTTCTTAATTTAGAAAATTACAGAATCATTGCTGATAACCCACATTTATTAAAATAGCCTTTTTATGTTGTAATTCTTGCAATTCTAATCCATTCTATTTGTATTATGCTTTTATTTATTTTCTACTGTCAAATGATCAACATTTCTAACACATTTTTGTAGTAAATACTGAATAAAAGTCATAGTTTGACATAACTGTTTATATTGCCCCCTGACACTGACCTGTTTTTTGAAAGTTTGAATATTATATAAAATTTTGCTGCCATCTACAGGGCAAATTGTAACATTGAATGGCAAAAAAGATGTTGAAAACATTTCAGACCATTTCAACCAAATCTCCCCTCAGGAAAATTCAGTCATTAAGAAAGCAGGTGGCATCATATGAACTTATTATTATAATAATTAGGCATGTTTTAAAAATGATTTAATCAGTTTTTCTTTAGTTTTTCCATGCTCAGTCAGACCATCATTTGTCTCATGTCACAGAGCAAACTGCTCTTTATTCAGACTGCTTAATAGTCTTTGACAAACCTCAGACAATGGACCAAAGAGACTATTTAAAGTAAATCAAAAGTATTTTTAAAGGTTCAAACTAACAGAGATGCCGTAATTGTGGTTGTTTCAGGAAAGCTTGTGTCACCATACAGAACAAGGACAGAAAAAGTCATTAAACACATTTAGACACTGAAAATAAAACAGTTGACTAATCTGCTCAGGATTGTATGTGTTTGATCATAATGCTAAAACACATGGTATAGGCAATAAAATACACATGGTGCTGCTACAGCAACCTGACACCAATAGAACTGTACGGTACAACGGGGCTAAAGACACACCTTCTTGAGTGTCTCAAGACTGAAAAAAATAATTCCTTTTTATTAAACATTGATGGAGCAACATAATTTGATTAAAAAGTAATAATAACGGAATTAATTTTTTTAATAAAAATGTTTATTATTATATTTTTAAAGGTGGGGAGGTGTCCTTTTAACACACACTTGGGAATTTCTATTTTATTTTATTTAATTTATTCCCCTTGATCAAAACTGGACATTTTTTGTTTAAAATTTAATTTGACCATTGCAGGGATTTTTATTAACTACAAGTTTGCAACATTTTAAAAATGTGTTAAATATTAGGTCAAATAAAAAATACAAAATCAACCTTCAGAGACATTGAATGCGATGATCTCATGGATCAGGAAAATTTTGCTGTACGTAGTGACAAACAAGAGTTTAGGAAAGTGAAGTGGTGGTTTTGACAAAAAAAAAATCAAAAGTGCCCTTTTCCCCATTGGGGCATTTATCTTTGTTGCACCCTACTAATGCACATAAACTGATGCACATTTCTATTTGTTTATTGTTTGTATATATTTGTACTTAATACTGTCAAGTCAATTCCCTTTAAAAGCAATCTTACCAAAGATGTGTTTCATACTGTAGACACAGAGTATGGAACATTTTAAATACATTTCAGTGAACAAAAAAATGTATTAATTTTGTTGTAATTGTTGTAATTCAATTGGCAATGCATTTTTCTTTTTGCTTCCTTTAAGACCTTCCTTTCCAAACCAAATCGTTTACCATTCAAAATGAAGCACTTCACTATGCTATCAAATTGCTTGAAATAAGAGAGGGGACATCTATATGGAAAGACTGTTGCAGGTAGTTGAATTTTGGAATTCAATTCATTTTAATATCTTTAACCTTCCCAATCATAGATAAATGTAATGAAGCCCACCTGCCCACTTCACTCGAAAACCTTTTTATTAAAGGGTCAAAATTAACAAAATCACACAAATTTGCTGGAAATAAAATACCAAAATACTTAATGTATGGGCCACTGGAAGGCGCTCGGCTGAAAATCCGTTACCGTGCAGTACGCTGTCAGGGCCATAGCTTTGGATTTAGACCAATTAACTCTGTATCCTGAGAACTTAGAAATGGAATTAATAATTCTGTGGAGGCAAGGCATAGATCTAGTAGGGTCAGAGATGAATAATAAAATAATCATCTGCGTAAAGAAAAAGCTTATGCGCCACACCTCCCACCATCACCTCTGGAAAATCCTCCTCCTTTCTTATCGCGGCTGCTAATGGTTCCAGGGCTAGACAGAACAATAATGGGGAAAGAGGGAAACCATGCCGGGTGCCCCTATCCAGAGTAAAATAATCTGAAATTAATCCATTTGTTTGCACCGCTGCTACCGGGTGTCCATAAAGTAACTCCAACCAATAAATCCAACCAACAAATGTATTCCCAAACCCATACATTTCCAAAATCTTAAAAAGACAGTTCCATTCTACCATATCAAACGCCTTTTCGGTGTGAAGTGAGATGGCAACGACCTGAGACTGATCATTCTCCACTGACCACATAATATTGATGAAATGCCTAATGTTATCAGAAGAGTTACGGCCCCGAATAAACCCCACCTGATCTATATGTATAAAAGAGGTCATAACTTTACTTATTCGGTGAGACACATTTTTTGTACAATATATTCAATTCTAGCTGGATCAGAGAAATTGGACGGTAACACTTACACTTGCTTGGATCCTTGTCCTGGTGCCTTGCCTGTTGGAAAGGCCTTAATTACCTCACCAAGCTCCTCCATGTTTATCTCAGAATCAAGATTTTTTTTTTTTTGCTCAGTCATCAGTTTAGGTTGTTCTAATGATTCCACAAAGAATTAGACTGATCTGGGCTTGCGTCATGGATGACAGAAGCTTTCCATTATTTAATGATTCCGTATAAACTTCTAGCAAAAGTGGAGCCAGATCTGTATCATAAGATCCAAAAGCTTCAGAGGCAAAGCCTGTTGGCAAGGCCTTAATTACCTCGCCAAGCTCCTCCAAGTTTATCTCAGAATCAAGATTTTTTTTTTGCTCAGTCATCAATTTAGGTTGTTCTAATTGGCCCACAAAGTTTCTAATATCCTAATCAGTAGAAGAAGACAAGGAACTATAGAGATCAAGATGTAATTCTTTAAAAGCATTATTAACATCAATGGCTGAGTTAAATATTTCACCACCAGCAGATTTCACTGAGGGAATGGTAGAAAAAGACTCGCTGTTAGCCAGAAGCTTCCCTGCTTTGTCCTCTGACTCAAAATATGAATATCTTGACCTGAATAGCCTTAGGCATACAATATTGCATACACCGTATTTGTTTTTTGTTTTTTTTACAACATAGGCTATACTTTGTACACAGTGTTGTACTTCACACTATTTATCCCTTTGTATACATTTAACTTCCTCTTCAAACTGAAGACTGTAAGTGTCTTTGGCTCATGTATAAATACAAACATAAATATATAACATATGATTATTATTATAATTATTAGTAGTATATGCTGGTAGTTGCTCCCAATGGCAGGCTAGCACCTTGCATGGCAGCTCTGCCATCATTGGTGTGTGAGTGTGTGTGTGAATGAGACGCACTGTAAAGCGCTTTGAATACCGCTAAGTTTAAAAAGGCTCTATATAAGTACAGACTATTTACCAATTACTTTTTGAGGAAATTATTATATTATGAACATGTACTACATTAACATTACATTATGAGAAGTTTTTACAATATGCTTTATTATTACGTTATGATTTGCTACAAACCTTCATACCTTTAATGCTGGACATCTAATTGTTATTGTTGTAAAGTAACAATGACAACAACAACAAACAAACACCTATTCATGATCTATGCAAAAACAACCTGTTACAAATCCTTTAAGATTTTACCAGCAGTAGCGGTCTAGCTTGTATGGTGCCCTGGGAGAAACCCCATTCAGCACAATTCAGCACTTCCCCTTTCTGTTCAACCCTACTGTGTCTGGAAATTATATAATTGTTTCAATAGGTGAGTTAAATACATAATGAATGCCCTGATATTTTACATGCATTTAAATTGACAAAAAAGGTTCCTATATCAACCACACCCCATACCACCAGGTGGCTGCCCATGTCGCCCATGGTTACTGGTGTACCAGGAGTTATTTGGTGGCTTCATGGCCTATAAATTTACTATTTGTTGACTACACTGATGATGCATATTTGGGCTAAGACTGACATTCAGACCAGGAACACAAAATATAGAGACTACAACATAAAATGTTTTCAAGTAGATCAAGAGCAAACCACAACTCAGACCACAACTCTGCCATCGTGAGGCACTGGCCATGACTGCTGGATACTGTGAACACGATGATGTCATGGTCTTAAGTTCCATTTCAATCTGTGCACATTTACTCACTTTAAGTCCAAAATCCTTAAAATCACCTCAAATTATGTCAAACTGTATCCCTGTGGCAGACCTCATAATATCTTAATAGCAAAAGCAATGAGGCAGTTAACCCAACTAATGTTTCTCAATACCCTATAAACATCTGGATTAGTGTTAAACTCTTATTGGCTAAACTAGATCATCCAGCTCAATAAAGGGCTTCGAAGACCCACAGGACAGAGCGAATCACTGCTGATCTGGAGGCCCTGAGACTGGTAGGTGCCAGCAGAATTTTTGCACTCGGTTGTCAGTAGAAAAATTTCAAGAATCTCATGTAATGTTGTGAGGAAAAATCTAAACATCTGCAATAGATTTACATTCATGCAGCATGAAAGAGTCTGTATCAATTTCAGATTTTGACAGCATTTTTATATTGTTTGATGCTTCTTTTTTGCAGATTGTAAGATGAAGCTCTTTATTATAACCTTTATGTTTATGGCAATCATTGCACATGCAAGTACACTGATCTAATATGTTACTTACTACTGTGTATCACATGGTATTTTCTATTCTTTTCACCATTCGTGATCTTTCAGTTCAGTAATGCTTCATTCACTTCCCTTTGTTTTAGATCACCTTGGCCAAGGTAAGAGAATTCATATGATCAGAAGTATCCTTGATTGGCTTATTAATTGTGACACATAAGCTGTACTTCATTTTAGAAACTGCGTCTGATCAATGGTCTGAATGGTGGTCTGGTAACTGGTGTAAATGGAGTTAACCCTGTACTGCTGGGGGGTGTAAACCCACCTGTGCTTTCTGGTGGTGGTGCTGTAATAGGACAGTCTCCATTGACACAGGTAGGAATTGACAGTGTCTGCTGTTCATAGAACTTATCATATCTCACTATGATAATATAAAGACAATAACATATGACTTCATGTCTGACAGTTTCTACCTGCGGCTGCATATCCTCCATATGTGCTTCAGCCATCACCTGTGGGTGCAGCTCCCTTTGTCCCCCCAAACAATGGACCTCAGTTGGCTTACCCTTACTATCCTCCTAATGGGGTATTAATACTTTTTTCTGTTCTTGCCCATGTCATTATACATTTATTACAGCTGACTAAATGTGGTTTGAGATGTTTGTGTATTTCCACCTTATTTCCTGATTAAAAGGGGCTGCCGTACTTCTTTGGTGGGCCCCCAAATCAACCAGCCATCATCCCTCCTCCTCAGCAACAAGTTGTGGTATAAAACAACATTTACAGTGCTGCCATCTTGCAATATAACATTGCTATTATTATACTTATGCTATACATTTATTTTATGGACTTTAAATAATTTTTAGGGTGGACAAGGTCCTTCTGGAAATGCTCAAGCTTTACTACCAGGCCCACTGAGTAAATTTAAGGTATTTTGTATCTCATAAATCTTCTTGACATGGTTTAAGGAATGAAAATGAATAAAATATAAGTAATTCTAATTTTGAAGAATTACCTGGATGGATTATTTCAAGTCCTCCAGTTCAAATGATTTTGGAAATGATTTAATATCCATCATCTCCAATGATTTCATATTTATTTTCACTATCACCAAGCTTCAGACCCGTCATTTTTCTTATGTGGTCATAACTATAGCTAATAGATAATTGGTTCTCTTGGGCAGCTTTTGATAAAACATTTTGCTTTTAACTGAATACTTTCAATCTGCAAACTGTGTATTAACTTAATTTCAGTTTCACTGTGATTTCATTGTGTAACACACACTGTGAATATTTTACCCTATTTTTAAGATTTACACATTTTAATTTCACAAGAAAATTCCATCAAACTCAATTGTGCAATTTCTTACAAAATTAAATTCATAAAATCTACAATATTTATTTAGATATTTAATAGAAGTTTACGCAATACAATTTTGATGGAATATTGTTATAAATATGAAATGCAAAAATAGTGAAATTAATTTTTTTAGCTTTTATGCAGAAAATAGCTAAATTCTTGTCATCCGTGAATGACCGTTCAGTGTTTGATCGATTCTTTTCAGCGGTCCCTCCACAGAAGAACTACTGCTAGAGCACCTTTCTCAGTCACACAGGTGATTAGTAAAAACAATATTGAATCTTTCAGAATTCTAATGAGTGGCACATTTGAGTATAAATCTGACTTCATAATCTGCATACCACAGATGCCAACTCAGGTCAACCCTACTGTGTCTGGAAATCCTATTGGGTAATTGTTTCAATAGGTGAGTTGAATACATCATTAATAAACTGATATTTTACATGCATTTCAATGGACAAAAGAAACAAAACTCTTGTTGATCATGTTTTGAAGTTTCTCTGTTTCTGTTGACAGATACATTGATGTGATCTTCTCTTCTCAGCACGAAACGTCTCTTTTTTTACTGTTTGTTTCTTAATTTAGAAAATTACAGAATCATTGCTGATAACCCACATTTATTAAAATAGCCTTTTTATGTGGTAATTCTTGCAATTCTAATCCATTCTATTTGTATTATGCTTTTATTTATTTTCTACTGTCAAATGATCAACATTTCTAACACATTTTTGTAGTAAATACTGAATAAAAGTCATAGTTTGACATAACTGTTTATATTGCCCCCTGACACTGACCTGTTTTTTGAAAGTTTGAATATTATATAAAATTTTGCTGCCATCTACAGGGCAAATTGTAACAATGAATGGCAAAAAAGATGTTGAAAACATTTCAGACCATTTCAACCAAATCTCCCCTCAGGAAAATTCAGTCATTAAGAAAGCAGGTGGCATCATATGAACTTATTATTATAATAATTAGGCATGTTTTAAAAATGATTTAATCAGTTTTTCTTTAGTTTTTCCATGCTCAGTCAGACCATCATTTGTCTCATGTCACAGAGCAAACTGCTCTTTATTCAGACTGCTTAATAGTCTTTGACAAACCTCAGACAATGGACCAAAGAGACTATTTAAAGTAAATCAAAAGTATTTTTAAAGGTTCAAACTAACAGAGATGCCGTAATTGTGGTTGTTTCAGGAAAGCTTGTGTCACCATACAGAACAAGGACAGAAAATGTCATTAAACACATTTAGACACTGAAAATAAAACAGTTGACTAATCTGCTCAGGTTTGTATATGTTTGATCATAATGCTAAAACACACGGTATAGGCAATTTGAGTAAAATACACATGGTGCTACACAGGGTTGGGGATTAACTAAATATATGTAATGGGATTACATATTTAAAATACAAAATATAAATTACTGTATTCCACTACAGTTACAATTTAAATAATTGGTAATTAGAATACAGATGTGTTTATGTTCATTTTTTGTGTTTATGTCTTTTATTATGAAAAGTAGCTCCATGCCATGTCACAGCCCAGCTTCAGTCTGACTCTGCTCCATGCCATGCAGTGGCATTTCTAGACCTTCTTCACTGGTGCACGTGCACCAGTATAAATCTCAAGTTTGAGTTTTAACAATTTACTTTATTTGTCAGTGCATTCATTCAGATTGATAATCACAGAAAAAATTATTGGATCTATCTAAATGCAACGTTGCAACCCACCCAATCAACACTTGTAAAATCAACGCAGTTTAACTGAAAACTGAAATCTGATGCATGCGCTCAGAAATCCATGTCCATGCGGCACGCGCCTGTGTTCTTGCTATAACCAAAGCCCAGCCACACACAAGACCAGGGGCCGGTTGCACCAGTTATACGTACATTAAAACTTAGCCTAGTTTTGGCGTAAATGGGCATTAAGTCACAACATACGCACTACTAAATATTTGAGCGTTGCACCATTAAACTTATGTAGAATATAACCCTACGTCAGGGCTGGACTGGTAATCTGCCATACCGGGCATTTTCCCAGTAGGCCGACACACTTTTGGGCCGTTCAGGGGCGTAATGGCCATCGGGAGAACCGAGCTGGCCGGTGGTTCGGCTGCGATACGTGCCGAACTGGCCGCGATAAGCAGAAATGTCCTGCCGTGTTATGCAGAAAAGGACAGCGAACACTTCTGTGTACAAATTTGAAGGCTGTTTATTGGATCAATACAGGTTAACGTCATATTATGCAACTACGGGTTACTTTATGGAGAGTTTATGACCTACTAGTTAAGTCTTGCCTTAAGAACAGGTGGTGCAACTAAATTAAGCACAGACTTAGTTACAAAATATCTAGTAGTTACTAAGCTGTTAGTGTGAACTTTACATCCTAACTTACATGAGAACTTTAGCACAGCTGGTGCAACCCTACCCAGGTGTCGGCACACAAGTCAGAATTGAGGTAGGCTATGAAAATATGATGAATCTTATTTTGACTCAAACATTATTGGCTCCTGTAGATGGACATTAGAACATTTTTGGACAAAGATAGGAAACAGAAAGGAGAGTTTAGTTTGAGGGAGGTGAGACTTGATAAACAAACTACAACATCAGACATCAAAGTCAGGTCTCAGACATCAAATGAAAAAGCATCAAGTCTCAGGAAAACCTCTGTCGAGTCTATGGAATTGCAGAGAAAATAAACCCATTTTTGTTCTGTATTACTGTCTTTGATTGTGTATGATAACAATGAATCAATCTTTTGGATAAGAAATTAATCATTTAATTCGCTAGCTCTAATTTAGGACACTACATAAACAGTTGTGCCCCAGTAGAGCTTTATGTGCAGCCAAGCCCCAGACTGCTCCATGCCATGTCACAAGCAAGCCTTTGCTCAAAGGTCCAGGCCTGCCTCTGCTCCATGGTCCAGGCCCTCCTCTTTTCCAAGGTCCATAATGAGCCAGCACCCACGCCTACCACGCCTTTGTATTTATGTCTTTTATTTTGAAAAGTAGTTCCATGTCCACATGCCATGTCATGTGATTCCCTGTTTCCATGTCAAGTCATGTGATCATCCTGTTTCCCTCATGTTCTTTGTGTCTGTTTCCCATTGGTTCATTGTCTTGTTATCTTGTTTAGAGTTCTGTTCATTCATTGGTTTATGTTCCCCATGCCCATGTATTTAAGTCTCATGTTTCCATTGTGTCTGGGTCAGGTATTGAATGTATTGAATGTTGGTGTAAAGTCATTCCATGTCAAGTTAAGTAATGTCAAGTAAAGTCAAGTCAAGTCTAGTCAAGTTCATTTTTATGTTTTGTTCTCGTTCATGTTAATAAATAAACTGCATTTTGATTCTACACTTCATCATCATCATTGTCTGCTTGCCAGCCTGCCAGCCAATGTCACAACAGTTACATTCAAAAAGTATTTTGAATACTGAAGAGATTACTTTGCATGTTATTGTCATTTGTTTAATTTAATATTTAATCCTTTCAGATTAAAAAAAAAAAATATATATAAATGATGTGATCCAAAGTGCATTTGAACTCCAAGCCCGGTGCTACAGCAACCCGACACCAATAGAACTGTACGGTACAACAGGGCTAAAGACACACCTTATAAAAAAAAAAAAATTCAGATTCTTTATTGTCTCAAGTCTGAAAATATTAATTCCTTTTTATTAAACATTGATGGAGCAACATAATTTATTCAAAAGAAATAATAACAGAACATGTTTTGATTAAAATGTTTATTATTATGAATTATGAAATTGAATTTGATCATTGCAGGGATATCATGATCATTGGTCTTTTTGAAAGTTGTATTAAAAAATTATTGTGTTACATTGCCATCCAAGAAATTTGTGGTCACTGCATAAATATTTTAAAGAGAACTAAAACAATATAAAACATGCAACAATTTCAGCCTAATTCTTTTGTCAGGAAAATTCATCTGCTTAGACATGTAATGACTTGTGGTTACACATTAGCTTATCATTATCATCTTTATTTTAAAGAGAATGATTCAATCCGTTAGTCTTGTTTTTCATTCTCGGTGAGACCATAATTTGTCTCTTTACCTCACAGAGAAAACTCCATTCAAGCTGCTTATTAGTTTATGACAAACCTCAACCTTGATCCCAGGCAGTTGACCAAAATCCTTTTTTTGTTTTTACATTTCATATAACCATTAATAGAAAATTATGCAATGCCTTACTCTTTCAATCATCATTAATTATGTACTCAAATATAATGAATATATAATTAATATTGATTTAGATATTTTCATTTTATATTTAAAAGTACATCGATGTAGATCTAAAAGCATGTTAAGTGTGTTTTAACGATTTAACAATGAAGTTATTCTGATATGTCACCGAAAACTATTAACATAACTGTCAACATAACTATTATAACTACTATTTTGTATCAAAATAAAGGCAATGTCTAAATTGTGGTTGTTAAACATTGCGTTATATAAGAATGGCATCAGGACTGAAAAAACATCACATTACTCATCACTCCACAACAAACACACACACACACACACACACACACACACACACACACACACACACACACACACACACACACACACACACACACACACACACACACACTTAAACACATCAAAGAAATTAATACAAACAATAAGCAGCACAGCTTTTTGACCATAACGATATGTGTGTATGATGTGGTATGGGCAATTTATACACTATGTGTCACAACTGCAGCAACCAGATATTAAGAGAGCAAGCCTCTGTTTAAAAGCACAGTTGTGATGAGAGCTTGCACTTCATCTCTGCCATGAATGCACTTTCATTTCCTCTGATATTGTGCAATTAATGATTTTATTACTAGACCTATATTTGGACATCGAGTCAGGATCCTGTCATTCAGCACAAGGAAAATATCTGTTGAAAAATTTACAATAATCTTTAAAGATTGAGACTTTCTCTCTCTTTTTTATCCTTATCAGTTTTTCATCCACAGCTTTCCAAGATGAAGTTTCAGATCATCCTTTCCTTGGCTGGTCTTTTCAGCATATGCACTTGTGTCCCTGTAAGTGTCCATTTATACATAAAATATAAATTGCTTATGTTTTCAGTTTGAATCTGTAGTAACAAAACTGCTTGCATTTCTCAGGTCTACCAGCCACAGATTGGAATAATTACAAGTAACAGTAATGAGGTATTTTTCCTTCTTCCATTTCCATTTCTTTTCAATTTGAACAAATTCCATTCCATTGTTTTTTTGTTTTCTGTTATGCACACTGAAAATTGTCTACAAAGCAACACTAATTAACTCATTCTTGTAGATTTTGGGTCTTAACAGACTCACTCTGGCAGGTGTTGTTTTGGGTAAAGCACAGGTAATTCATCTTCTCATTATCGAATATACATTATATAAATTGTGCTAAAATTAAATCCAACCAAAAAGTTTTGTTCAGTTTTTTTAGTGGAAAAACCTTTAGTGTCTATTTGAATTTGGGTAACACTTTACAATAAGGTTCCATTCGTTAACATTAGTTAATGCATTAGTCATCATGACTATTGAATATTTTTACACCATTTATTAATCTTTGTTAAGGGCAGTTACTAAAAATGCAATTATTCATTGTTATTTCATGTTAGTTCATAGTGCATGACTAATCTTAACAAATACAACTATTGATTTAAAAAGTGTAATATTATATATTATATGTAAATTAACATCAACCAAGAATAACAAATGCTCTAAAAGTATTGTTCATTGCTAGTTCATGTTAACTTATGTTGTTAAAGGGATAATTCCAAAAATGAAAATTCTCTCATCATTTACTCACCCTCATTTCATACCAGATGTGTTTGACTGTCTTTCTTCTGCAAAACACAAACAAAGAGTTTGAAGATGAATATTTCAGCTCTGTTGGTCCTCACAATGAAAGTCAATAGTGATCAGAACTTTAAAGGTCCAAGAGGCAGTGTAAAAGTAATCCCAATGTCTCCAGTGGTTAAATCAATGTCTTTTGAAGCAATATGATAGGTGTGGGTGAGAAACAGATCAATATTGAAGTTCTTTTTAACTGCAAATCTACACTTTCACTTCCACATTCCGGTGTGGATGTAGCTTGCACATTCAGCCACCTACTGATTGGGGATGATCATAGGTGGAGATTTATAGTAAAAATGTACTTAAACATTTATCTGTTTCTCAAACACAGCTGTCATATTTCTTCAGAAGATATGGATTTAACCACTGGAATCACATGTATTACTTTTATGCTGCCTTTATGATATTTTTGGACCTGTTCTATTGCAACCAACCAAAGGACCAACAGAGCTGAGATATTCTTCTAAAAATCCTCATTTGTATTCTGCAGAAGAAAGAAAGTCAAACACATCTGGGATGGCATGAGGGTGAATAAATTATGAGATAATTTTAATTTTGGGGTAAACTATCTCTTTAACTAATGTTGACAAATGGAACATTATCCTAAAGTGTTACCGTAATTTGTTCTGTTTGCTTTCTTTCTCTATAGGGTACCCAATTTCTTTCCCCTTTCCTCATCCAGCAGCAGCCCCCACAGGTGCTGAACTTTAACCCTCTGGTGCCAGGACCCTTTTTTCCCCCTCAAATAAACCAGCTGAACCCAGCTCAGTTGCCTCTGTTGCAGCAGGAGCAGCCTGTACCTCATCTTGTTCCCAATAATGCCTTACCAGCACAGAATTCTGTCCAGGTACAGTTTTATAACATCCATATCAGTTTAATAATATTCACAAATAATGATCTACTTTGCTGAATTAAAAGTGGATGTTGATTCAGATTGTTTTGTTGTTCCTTATCCCCAAAGAACCATGTGCTATAACACTTCTGTGAATTATTTATTACAACATTTTGGAGAGCGTAAAATGATTCAAAATAAAAGTTCAAATATATTTAGGTTTTCCCATTCTTCCTGACTAATCTATTTCCTCTGAGGAACTACCTTGTAAGACTGCCACCGAATAGGAACCCTGACTCAAATGTTCAATACCAGGCTACCAAACAACCAACACAACCAGTCCAGGTACTGTGAAACCTCAGTTGTAAAATCTCTCCTCCAAGAGAGGCTGAGGATTGATTACCCCAATTGTGGTTCTTAAGGTACAAACAAAAACAAAACAAAGAAGAGTAAAATTAGTTGTAATGAATAAGTTTTCAGTGCAGCAATAGTTTACATCTACAAAAAGCAACATTCAAAAATGTATCTTTGTGTGTCTAATCTAAAAAATATTCTAGATTGAGTTGGTGAATGAAAACTACATTATATTTGTTCCAGTAGTCTTCAGGGTTATGTATGTCTGTTTTTCCTTTGATCTTATGGCTATTTTTGTCCCCCAGAATGCACGAAACGCAGCAAATCCAGGTGTGACACCTGCTCCCGATTACTGTGGAGATCGTCAAAGTCTTGGAACTGGAGAGGTATTAACAAGTTTCTACAAGTTGTTTCTTTTCTGTCTTCTTGGCAAGAAAGATTTTTTGTTGTTATTTTAGAAAGTAAACCGGAAGACAAATATGACCATAACATAGTTGGGTAGAATAATTGCAGAAGAATGTGATGAAAATAATCAATCCATTCTTAATGACAGGGATATCCTGGCTTGCCATTGTTTGAGACATAGGGTTCTCAGAGGAATTCATTGTTATTAAAATTAAGGTAAATTCCAAGTGTCTTTTATAAAGGTATTTTATGATGGTATATCATACCCACTTTTTTTCTTAAATGAATATATGTACCTGTACATTTGTTGATTTTCCAGATATCCCACCAAGGAGATGCCTCCCAAGAGGTACTTTTGTTCACCAAACGTCACCAAATAAATAAACTTGAAAAGTATCGCTCAATTACTTGCCATGAAGGATTTATTTTTGCTATTATTTTATCCTCTCTCATTTAAAATTGATCCATGAGTTCACTGGTTTACATAGTACTAGAGTGGATGGACCTATAGCCTGTCCATCTGTCAACATACAAATGTATGCTGATGATACAGCTCTTAATGTACATTCTAAAAACAAACAACGAGCTGCAAATTAACTAACGGCAGCGTGGCCCACGTATCAGGCTGGCTAAACAACTCATGTTTACACTTGAATGTAAACAAAACTGTTTGTATGTATCTCTCACGGAGACCTTATGAGTCTCCACAAACCTGATGTTCTTGTTAATGGAGAAATGATTACAGTAGTGTCTGATTTCAAATACCTTGGAATCATCCTAGATTCAAAGCTGACTTTTAAAAAGGAGGTTAAAAAAATCACCAGCACCATCAAATTCAATTTGGCTAATTTTAGACACATCAGACCATATTTAACAACAGAGGCAGCCAACCTCTTTATGCATGCTATGATCTTTTCCCATATAACATATTGTTTCACAAGCTGGTCTCAAACAAATGCTGCAACTCTGAAACCAATTGAGTCCCTGTACAAACAGACAATAAAGATTCTTGATAGAAAGACTAATAGCTTCCACCATTGTCATATAATTTAGATTCCAGTTCACAAAGCAGAAGGATAGCAGCGGTAGGGTAACAAGGGGAGTTACCAGAGGGGACTGTGTTGTACAGTACATATGTAGTAAGTTTGGACAAACAGCATTCTCAATTAGGGCCATCCGTTACTGGAACTGTTTACCTACTAAACTGAGAGAAGGCACTAATTACCTAACGTTTAAACATAAATTTAAGACATGGCTTAAGGCAAACCAGACTTGCAACCACTAGTAATCTAACAACCTTTTTTCAGCACTTTACATAATCTTAATGTTTTTTATATATCTCTGTCACTCTTTTAATGTATTTATGTATTTGGTATTGTACTTCTCTTGCAGTACATGCTGAAGCACTGTACTGAGGATAGTGGGTACTGATTTGTTGTAACCTGCCCAGGGCCTACGGATGAAAATTAGCTTATTAGCTAAATCTAGTACATTTACATTGAAGTGTAAACTGAAATGTTGATTAATGTGCATTGTCCCTGGTAAATAAATAAATAAAGTAATATAAATTAAGCAACAGATTTGGTGTTCTAATTATAACAGAGGGGCTCAAGCGTTGATCTTAGTTTGAGCTCTAAGATGCCCCTGGATTATCTTACTAAAGCATAATGGAGCATAAATGCATGTGGAGGCCCACACTATTCTCTGAAGCATCCACGCACAGCAAACCACGCGCCCCACCGAGAGCGAGAACCACATTATAGCGATCACAAGGAGGTTACCCCATGTGATTCTACCTTCCCTAGCAACCGGGCCAATTTGGTTGCTTAGTAGACCTGGCTGGAGCCACTCAGCTCACCCTGGATTCAAACTCGTGACTTGGAGGTTCTCTTGTTCGCTTGATTTTTAACTTTTACCTTTTTTAAACGAATTGATCCTTTTTTAAATAATCTGTATTAGGTAGACATTCAGACTCTTTAAATGAAAGTCTTACTATGTACTATTGGTTATACTTCAGAGTGTTAGGAGGATTCTACAACTCATAACAGTTTCAGTGTCCCTATCAATCTTCCATGCCCATCTACCTGCCACCTCAGAACAACAATGCCCTTCTCAACCTCCTGCAGTTTCTCTTAGCACAGCTGGCATCTGTCCCTGCACCTGGTCCAGCTCCTGCTGCTTGTGATAGATGAGTTTCCAGTTAAAGCTGAGAATGTGTGTGATTGCCTCTTAATTCTTCTTGCATTGCACATCTGCACTGATTCTCCTGCTCTTTGTGTCCTAATAATAAACTTTGCATCACTGAATCATGTATTTGCGTTTATGTCATTCTTTCTCTTCTACTCAAAGGCACATGAAAATGTAGTTATTGCTTAGATGTACTGTAGCAGATTTCTCAGAGCATGGTAAGAACTGCCTTAATATGCCTGCTATTATGTCTTAAAAATAAACTTTGTGTCGTAGACTCATTGACATTGTCTACTATAACTAATAACTAAACCGTATCAGTGTGTGTCCTATTATTAATGACAGCAATCAGATTTTTAACTCTTTAAACAAACACTATTATAACAGGTCAGCGTTCATAAAGGTGCTGAAATTATTTTATTTGGAATTGCACTCGTAAAATGTCCCAACTACCTTACAGATAATATAAAATAGATGTTCTGAGAAATCGCACCTGTGTCTCTGAGACAGGCCTGGGCAGAAAATAGTGTCTCACACTTTTTAAACCAATATGAAACATCTGTCTGTGAATCATTTTGCACATTCTGGATTTATAATATGACTTTGGAGGGTAGGGCTGTGGTTGTGGTTAGCAAAATGGCGGGAGTTAGCAAATTGTCTTAAATCGATTTACAACACCTTTAATGGGTATCTGTACCATCTGACACATTGATGCATAGTGACTTATAATCACTACAGGGAAATTTGCAGTGCAACCTGAGGCTAAGTGCTTTGCAACGGACACACATGTAATGACCCATGAATCACCCCATATGGGGCTGTTCACATCCTACAATCTTTCAGTTAGTAGATCAATATTAATCACTGCACAACACAACACAAACATCCTCTCTATATTTCTTTTGTCCTATGGGATAACATTTTCTTCTCAAAGACTTATTGTAATCCTTATCTTGATCATCAGTTACACAGCATAATAACCAACAAATAGCCTCCTGCACCTGCCAGACTGAGAATGTAGAAGATAAATATTAATATTATATCAAAATCCCTTTTTCCCATACTGGATAAAATTTTTTCCATTAAGTTCTTTGAATGAATGAATGAATGAATGAATGAATGAATGAATGAATGAATGCACGTTACATTTATATAGCGCTTTTCTGAGACTACACTCAAAGTGCTTTACACAATGAACAGGGGACTCTCCTCAACCAACACCAGTGTGCAGCATCCACTTGGATGGTGCGACGGCAGCCATAGTGCACCATTTCGCTCACCACACACCAGCTACTGGTGGAGAGTTATAGAGCCAGTTAATGGATGGGGATTATTAGGAGGCCATGATTGAGAAGGGCCAATGGGGGGAATTGGACGGTTTGAAAGCTAAGATCATGTTTATTAAGAAGTTGTTCAAATTTAGGATTAATCTCTCTCTTCAATAGTATACATGCTATAAATGCATTTCTATGGCAATATGATTCAGTATTTGTACTTGATGCAAGAGAAAAAGACCAAAACCAATAAATGGAAATAAAATAATCACACATACATACTTGATTGTATCGCAGTGATTGAGTCATATGGGGACATGTCTTTCAGAGACAGAAATCACAATAAAAACACATGATTAACAAATCTCTGAAGCAATGTGCCTGTGAAGTTGTGAAGCTAATTTTTTTTAAGATGATGTCACAACTGCAGATTTGTGGCTTTTAATGATTAAGACATTACTTAATATTGTACTGCAGTCTTTGTAGATTAAGGTATGTGTGAATGTTGAGCAAAAAAAATGCATGTGATCAAAAGTCTATCTGCATGGATAAGCAGGACATGCATATCTCAATGTTTCTTCAAGACATCAAGAATAGTCAGTGGCTAGAAAGACAGTAAGTACAATTGCTTATTTTATATATGCACTGTTATTTTGTTACTTCTGGTTAAAGCTACACCATCAGTAAAACGTTGGACACGCTTGACTGGATTTGTTTCTCATGATCTTAAAATTATTCTTATTTGAAAGGGTTTATGCTGAAATGCTTGAAATAATTTTTGCAGACAAATATGATTTGTGCTTTAGAATTAGACTTTTTTTTTTTTCGATGGATGAGTTGGACCGGATAGTGAAAGAAAAGTAGCTAACAAGTGTGCATAAGGCATTGGAACTCAGTACTTCAATACTGTTTAAATGCATCACAGGTTACACCTCATGAAGTTGGTTGAGAGATGCAGTGTGTGCAGAGCTGTAATCTAGGGTGACTGCTTTGAAGAACAAAAAACATATTTTTTGATAAGTTTTAATTTGCTCAAAATTTTTGCTCACTACAATTCCCATACTTTCATTTGTGTTGTTTCAAGAGTAAGTGTTTCCCCACTTTTAACTGGTAGTGATCACTCTCAAATTACAGCATATTTTTTTTAAACACACACTGAATGAGTTATTCATATCTCATTGATAATTGTCCCATTATTCAAAATAATTACAATTCTCATATCTTAATTGATCACAATTTAAATATATCAACATTTTTTTTTAATAAATAAAATTATCTAAGATTTAGGAATTGTAAACAATTACAGATATTGATAACTTTCACTACTGCTCATGGGTGGCCCTATGTGGCAAACCATGGTGCTTGCATACAGAACAAGATGCTATTTTTTGTCAGTCCTACGAGGGTGTTTGTAGTTAAAAACGCATAGTCTGTTTAACAGAATTGCCATCAATTATATATTAAGTCACAATAATCTGTAACTATTATTTTAATGTTAATATGTGCCATCCCAAAATGAACAGTCTTATATTACTGACTACACTGTCTTATAAGCTCTGGAGCTGTAACTTTCATTGAAATTACAGAAGTTTTTACTCTCACCAAAGCTTTTTCTTTTTTTTTTCAGATCTTGCTATGCTCATGCAACTGAGCTGCCTAGCTTGTTTAACTGTTTTAGACTGAATAAAAATGCATTTGATGCTTTATATCAAGAAATTACAAAATTGTGACCTCAATCATCTAACATGTTCAATTCTTGACAGCTCTGCAACTGGCATAACCCTTGGAGCTCCTCTGGCAGTGATGAGGTAAAATATTTGTATTCTTGAAAGATGACAACATGTATATATATATATATATATATATATATATATTATCATAATTGCTATGGTTTATAATATATCTGCTCTAGAGGATCAATCAGTACCACTTTCCTGGAGTTTATCAATACCTCTTCAGGCCGGTTCCACCTAGGAGGTGATGTTAATACACAGTTATTAAAAAAGAGAGGCAGTCTGGATATTTACTCTTCATACTTTATCACCTAGAGGCCTTAATGAGGACTTTGATATACGTCCCTTTCTTTGAATAATATATATTGTTTATTTTCTTATTTTATTTTTTCTTTCTCAGATCTGAACTATTTTGTAAGACTGTGGGTACTTGTTCTTGCGCTGCTGCCACGTCCTGCCCCTGCCCCAGTACCTGCCCCAGCAAAAGCAACAGCACCAGCACCCATAGTCAGCACCACCACCAGCCGTGAAGATGGACGCTAGAGAAATGCCTTTGCATGCAACACAAAACTTAAAACAATTAACAATGTTGATTTACACTTCTTCTTCCCTACAAAGGCAAGTAAGGATGCAAATTCTGAATGTAAGAAAAAAAAAAGCAGTGTGGATTTTGTAGTTACTGCAATGTTCACCCATTTTTCTCTGAATCTGAAGATAGTTTAACCAAAGCGATCCATCTAAGAGACCTGATTCCGGTCAAAAGTTTAAGCAAAATGTTTAGTTACTTGATTTTGTCACTGTATGGCGGTATTGTCATTGAAACACTGATCAATTGTCTTTGAAAAAATATCCTACAGCCAAGCTGTGTGAACAAATTGCAAAATTAAATATGCATGAAAATTATCAAAAGAAAATACATTTTTATGAATGAACATTCAGCCAATACCTTACCAGTTTTGCTTAATATAATGGTCAGTGTATGCAACTCTCTAGTCTAGATGATGCACTATGCTCTAGGTGTGGTGCAACTTTCAACATAACAAGAGGTGGATATGTAATTTTGAGATTGTCTTGGGTGGGACAACCACTCTCGAGTCACTGCACACTTATTAACTGCTGATGTCTATCTTCAAATGGGCCTAACCTTTGATAGCATCACATCTCTGTACCGATACAGTCTAGCTAGCACTTGGTTACTTGCTTCACAATGGTATGCAAAAGAACGCTGATGGGGGAGAGGTTGTGTCATGGCTATAAAATTAGCACATTTTTTATTTTTTTTAATTATAGGGTCTTCTTGTGTGCATATCCAGTCATGTTTGGAAAGTTCCTGGCTGCTTTGTTTAAACTGCTGTCTGTGTCAGCAAATAAGTGTAGATTTTACTTGTGGGAATGACAATTATATCTATCATTAACTGAACCAAAGTGCCTTTCCTTAGGGTAAATGTGGTTATGCTTTAATCAACATTGGGAAGAAGTAGCACAAGTATTTCAACCTCTGATGTGGGTGAACACAAGTTTTGGATTCATTGAAATCAGTCAAATTTCTTATTTATTCTCATGTTTGTGGAATAAAATGTGAGAATAAATGAGAGCATCACAATGATTTAAGACTTACAGACTGCCACAAAACCTACAAAAACACCCCTAGTTTTTATAATCATATGTATCCATAATTGATTTACTTTAAAAACTTTAAAAAATTCAACCAACATTTAAAATCACCAGAAACCCATTTGGATTATGTCTAAGAAAATATGTCTTGTTTGTATACTCAGTCTTCTCTACAGATTGCAGAATTAATTTATGGTAATAAGAAGCAGTTTGTAGTTTGACATTGTCTGAGGCCAGAATCTATTTCTAGATGTTTTCACCAAAGCTGATTGGTTTCGCATCAAACTGACACAGTTTAAGTACACCCTTCTCCACATATTTATTTTTCCATTGTGATCAATGGATTAGAAGGTGTGTATTTGGCTTCTTTTTGATCAATACATATTTAAAAGATAATAATTTCTAATGTTTTCACATGTTAACATGCTTTAAACAAAACCCATCTTTCTAGGGATGAAACAAATGAGGCTAATTGTGTTGCTTGAATGTTTTCTTGCATGGACATCTGGAGTTCCGGTGAGTTAATAATTAAGATTACTGTTCACCCAGTTGAAACTTGATTATTTAGACATTTTACAGGTAGACATGACACTTCATCATAATGGTAACTATTAATTTTGTCTAATTATCTTTGTGAATTTGCCACTTCACATTCATTTAATCATGGGGTGCAGTTTTCTACCACATGTTTATGTAACTTAAAATATATTTGTCTAATTAATCCTCTGTATCAACCTTTTTTCAAAGCTCTCCCCAAATGCTGATTTGACAGAATCAGTCCCAAGGGGGGATGTGCCAGTCCAGGGAGCCTTAATGATACAGAGCACGCCGTCTGGGTCTGAGGTAATGGTACAAGCACAACATGTACCAGTGCCACAGCAGTTCCAACCTGAATGCCCACTGATCCTCAGCCACATATAGCCACTCTGGCCAATCCATGGGTCTCTCAACCCAACCCCAATGCCAGTCTGCATCAAATATTATCTGCAAGTTATAAGGTATTATACAAATTTGTACTTTTCACTACTTCAATCATTCTTAAAGGGTTAGTTCGCCCAAAAATGAAAATTATCCCATAATTTACTCTCCCTCAAGCCATCCTAGGTGTATATGAATTTCTTAATTTCAGCCAAACACAGTCGGAGTTATATTAAAAAATATCCTGTCTCTTCCAAACTTTATAATGGGAATGAATGGTACCTTAGATTTTGAAGCCCAAAAAAAGCACATCCATCCATCAAAAAAGTAACTCCAGGGGGTTAATTAAGGCTTTATGAAGCAAAGTGATGCGTTTTTGTAAGAACAATATCTATATTTATAACTTTATGAACCATAATCACTGGCTTCAGGTAACGGCCGTCCGCACATTCACAAGAGAGTCGAGTTCCGGTGTATGACGTAGGCTTAGTGTAAGCTCTGGTGAGAAGTGATGAACTCGGAAGCACGCGTTGTTTACAGCAAAGGAAAATTAGATTTGTATTAGTCTTAAAAAGGTGCGTTCGTGCATATGTCCAGTCATTCCAATCATCCAATCTTGGTAGCAAACACACTCAGCCTCTGATGGCATTATCTCGCATTTCCTGCATGAGCACCACCATGTCCCCCATACTCTCTGTCTACCAGATTCTTTTGTTTATGCCACTGCTTCAGCCTCCTCCATCTCCCGGAGTTCCTGGTTGGTGTACCCCGATTCAAACAAATAGGGCTGGGCAAAAACAAAATCAATCTCCTCTTCTCTTATATTGAAATCCTCTAACATTTTTCTTTAAAAATCAATGACCGATCAATAAAAGTCAGTAACCGGCATTTTGTTTTGCTCTATCCTCTGCGCTTCCGCGTTCGTCACTTCTCACCAGAGCTTACAAGTCACGATTTTGTGTGTTACCTACAAGAGCACTTACAATGATATATGATCACATCATAAAGCCTTGTAACAGTTTACACTATGCTGATTTTGCATGACAGCACTTATACAATACCTAATATACACATGTACTGTATATTACATTACAACTTCTGTGGATAAAATTGAATGTTGATTCATAGATGTTATAATACAGTCTACTCTTTAAGCTTTAAATATAAAGAGTCTAGGTATTATAATGTATTATAACTGTAGTTACAATTATTTCTGAACATTAGTAACGCATTATACAGTGTATTATAAGACATCATGCATGCGTTATAATCAGGGATGTTTCTGAACATATGGGGGCCTAAGCAAAATCCTTCTTGGAGGTTACAGCTTGTGGTATGTACTGTATATACTGTATATTTTAAATAATATTTAAATAAAACAAGACCTTGCTTTGTGGGGCCCCCTGCTGGCTCAGGGGCCCTAAGCAGCCGCTTATACCGATAATAGCTAGAAACGGCCCTGATTATAATGCATTTACTAAATAATGCCTTTATAATTGCATTATAAATATGGGCTTCATAAAAAGTGTTTTACATTCACAGAACTGTTTTCTTAATAAGACACCCTGCTTTAAACACAAATCAATTGTGCATTGTGCAACAAATAGTAGAGACAGAACAAAAGAAAAATGAAAAATGAAAAATTTGAGAAAGTGAGATACACTAAATGATGAAACAATATAATGATATAAGTTCACTTGCTTTTTCCCCCCTGAAAATGTCTTTTTCAGCTTTTCTACTATCCCATTCTTGGACCACCAATAGGAATGCAAAGGTAAGAGTGCAGTTCTAACATTTAGGAAACAATTGGACAATTATGTGTGTGGTTGTGTTTGTAGTCAGCACTAAATACACAACAGGAAATGTGAGAAAACTTATTCGGTCTGATTTGAGGTCCAATCCCAAACTTAATTAACATGAGCTTTGTAACCCTCAAGCAAGCTTTTATGTTTCAATGTTTGGTGTTATGTCAAAATGTTTGGCTGGAAGAAATGGTATTATCTGTATTCTGTGTGTCACATCTGAGGTATTTTGATTTATTTGATTAACACCGATGAACCCAATAGAATACGTTCAAACAGAGATCATAGACGTAAGGTATTGCCTCACATATTCAGAAGAGCTAGCTAGCTGTACACACAATCTCTCTTAGAAATTTAAAACAGAAATATTCAAGAAGAAACAGACCATATATTAGTATGATTCTACCTTTGATTTAATCTCATCTGGCTCAGAATCCTTTACTGTTGTTTGAGCTCCACTTGTCAATCTCCTAAAATAAGTGCTAATTTATACATTTGTTCTCAAATGCCCTTGCCCCTGCATCAGTTTTCCTATGAAGTGCCTGTGTTCCAGCCTGCAACATCTCAGCAATATCCAGTTCCGGCTCCACTCGCTTCACAGACTTCAAGACCATTAACTGCACAACCCAAACAACACAGGCATCCAATGCTCCACAACTGTATCCAAACCAGCCTCAGCAACAAAAGGTAAAAGCAAGTTTTGGTAAAACAACTCACAGGTGCTTATTTTTGTTTCTGCCGGTGGGTGCTGCTTTTTGAAAAAAAAATCCTGCAGTGTGAACAAAGCAGTGTAATTTGGGCTAAGCACAGTGCGTGCATGAACACCTAGACGCACGCAACAAATACCCATTAACTATAAACATTTTTATCCTAAATAATAAGATTGTGCATGCTCAGCCTGCTTAATTACATTTGGTGTTAGTTTTTCAGGAGTAAAGTTTTTTCTCTGTGTGGCGGTGCCTAGATGAGTAAAATCCAAATAATAATTCCTCTGGCTCCGCCAAAACCACGACCCCGAAGTGAGATCTGCCAATCAGAGACATTCCATGGAAGTATTTTCTTCTTTTAATGTTATTAATTAATAATAGAGCTTTCTGGTTTGGGCCAATTCTGAGAGATATTTATGAAATATTTTTTTGAAATGCCTATGGAGAAAATTAATGGGGAACATTTCGTGCTTTTCCATAGGTGCTCAGCCATTCCCGTGGGTGCTTGAGCAACCGAGCACCCGAGCACTCACGGGATCGGCGCCTGTGCATGAATTAGTCAGAGATTTCTATACTATAATAAATTGATGAACGTTCTAAAAATAGATTTTTTTCATATTTTGCCACAGGTTTCATATTATTTCATGGTTCCACAGATTCAACAACAAATGGTAAATTAATCAGTTTCTATGGATATAAAATAGTATTGAATGAAAAGTTGTACATACCGTATGGACAACATTTTTAGAGTGTTACATTTCTTCAAAAATATCTCTTTATGTCACACACATCAGGTAAGTCGCATGGGTCATTTTGGTATGCACATACCTTCGTTGAAAGGCAATGTTTTTCCTGTGGCTGCACCACAACCTATTGTACCTGTTAGCTTGCTACAACCGGTCAATACCTTCCACACCAATACCTTCCCTGCCACTGGAATGGCCATCTAGTGTGGATGCCATACCCACTAAAGGTGGATCCCACCCAAACTATAGTGTCATGACAGGTGGGATAGCTAGTCTGCAGGACCATGATCAAATGCAGTGTGATCATGGCCAGTCTGCAGAAAACACCTTACCCAACATGGGAGTCATGGAACTTCCATATCGGTGCATCTTGAGGGCAGTCTTGCCCACTGTCCAGCCAGATCCATATCACACTGATCCTAATCTAGTTACCACTATATTCCCAACATCAAAGTACAAAGGGGCATTTGTTCCAGAAACTTCACCACTACTTTCCGATACTGCTGACACCAACACTGATGTTTTTCCCTAAGACAAAAACCTTTCATGTTTTCATTGCAACATTTACATTTATATGTTGTATTATGAAAACGTGCTATGGGTTTATGGGAGAATGTTGGAATGGTATTCATATTTTTCATCTATTATGGTATTTGGGTACTTGACATGAAATACTGTTGGAAAGTTGAAATGTTTTATGGTATGACATGCTATACTCCATCTAAAACAATTTAAAACTGAATGTTGCAGATTTTTTTATAATTCTAACATTTATGCGTGCATGAGAAGACACATTAGGCCGCTGCATAAACTGCTATTGTGTGGAAACAGATAATCGTGAAAATAATTAATTGACTGTGTATCATATATTTATTTTTAGTGGACTTTATGTGCAGCTTGCCAGAAATGTGAAAGTGTGCTGGAAAAGACTGTTACAGACCATATCTGTCAATTTACTTTCATGTGCTGACGGATGGCTGGTTGGGCGCGCCACGGCATGATGTGACGGACCTTCCAAATATGGCAGACATATCACGGTCCATAGGAACAGCTGCTAATGAGGTATAGATACCTATGGTACCCAGCAGTTCAATTTAAACTTTGTAACACACACACACACACACACACACACACACACACACACACACACACACACACACACACACACACACATAGATATATATATATTAGGGCTGTCAATCGATAAAAAAATTTAATCTATGTAATTACATAGTGTCTTTTATCGATTATTTTATCGCTTTTAATCGCATATACAAATATTTGCTGAGAAAGCCCCTCAATTAACAATAAATCAATATATAATGATGAAATAATTATCCATAGTTATCTTTAAATATATATACATATATTATAAATATATATAATATATAATATTCAGATAATTAAAATGCATTACATTCTTGTGGCCACTGTGTCAAGTTAAATATAATTTAATACTTAGAACACATCTTGAGGTCCCTTAGTTCGAATTTATGCTCCATCAAGTGTTTTGAACACAAGAACGTAACGCAAGTTTGTGTTGTACTGCCTGCTGAAGGGTTGTTTTGTTCGCTGTATAAACTGCGCGTTGCCCTATACAGCTGAAGTTCACTTACTGCCCTCTGGAGTAAACAGGTGGTACTGCAAGCTTGCATTTCTCAGGAATCTTCCTTATTACGGTCCGGGGCCATTGCGATCATTACAAAATAACAACAAAAATAAAAAATCTACTATACTATAAAAGTAGTATTAATGACCATTTTTTTAATACTACTTTTATAGTACAGTAGATTTTTTATTTTTGTTGTTTTATTTATATATATATATATATATATATATATATATATATATATATATATATATATATATATATATATATATGAGCATTTGATTAATACTACTTTTATAGTACAGTAGTTTTTTATTTTTGTTGATATTTTGTAATGATTTCAATAATGGATTATAATATTTTATTTTGTGTAAGATGTACATGGTTGAAGACATGGAGCTGATTGGTTAGAAGAAGTTTACATTTTCAAAGCAGTGATTGGCTGGGAGGCGGAACATCAGGTTATAAGAGATAGGAGCAGAGGTTCCTGAAACAGGTGAGAAAGAGAAAAAAATATGGATTTCTGTGAAATACAGGCAATGTCCACAAATATTATGGCATATTGATGTGGCAGTGTTCACAGTGTGACAGTAAGAGGCTATGAATGTACTGGAGCACTTTTGCTAGTTATGCTATATTGTACATGTCAGAAGTGTTTGGTGTGTTGGTAAGCTAGTTTAAGCTAGTTTGAGTTTGCGTATGTTTGTAAATATAATGTCCCCTAATAATAGTGTAAAATTGCAGATTATTAAATATTTAAGACCAATTGTACTGTTATTTGCATTACATAAAGGATTAATTGCCACCCACTAGGCTTTAGTAAATGAGGCCATCCTCTCAGTTAAAGGAATGTTGTGGGTTCAATAAAAGTTATGTTCAGTCGACAGAATTACCACAAAAAAGTATTTGAACTCATCCGTCTTTTTCTTTAAAACAAGCAAAAATCGAGGTTACAGTGTTACTTACAATGGAAGCTTTTGGAGGGTTTAAAGGCAGAAATGTGAGCTTATCATTTAAAAAAGTGTGATTTTTTTATCACACAAAAATCACATTAACAAACATTGTTTTTTCTTGTGGCTCACGTGTGTCTACTTTACATTATCATATGCTTTCATAGCTCATAAATGTTGGTAAGTCATTCATAAAGGGTTCACAGGTGTCCACTTAATATTAAGGTACACTTTCATAGCTTATTAATGGTAGTAATTCATTAAATGGTTCATGGGTGTCCACTTAACATTAAGGTACACTTTAAAAGCTTACTATTGGTTGCAAGTCATTTATATAGTAAATGGTTCATGGGTAACTCAATAAACAGGCCATGTTTTCCAGCTTGCAATTATGGTACCATTTTTAAGGTTTCTTAATAAGTTTTTAAAAACACCTTAGATTAAGACTTGTATTACAATGTACAGATATTGTTACTTCAGAATCAGAATGAGCTTTATTGGCAAGTGTTCTCACGTACACAAGCAATCCACTTTCATCTCCACTGTTTTGAGTGTGTTCAGCTCAAGGTTGTTGTGACCGGACCAGACGCAGACATCATTAGCTATTCATCGCGTCAGCAGATGGTTACTATGCAATGTCAGACTTGGGTCCGATCGCGGATAAGGCAGATGACTGTGGTGTTATCTGCAATGGCGGCAAGTGGGTCAGAGCTTAGCAGTGGCATCATTTGCAGTGCAGTCATCGTGTACAGGAGAGAAGAACAGCGGAGCATCCATTCCCAGTCTCAATAGCTGCTGCTTATCTGTCAGAAAGCTGGTGATCCATCAGCAGATTGGGGTGGGCATGGAGAGCTGGGTCAGTTTGGTTGAAAGAAGATCAGGCATGATGGTATTGAAGGCTGAACTGAAGTCCACAAATTCCCAGGTCTGTCAAGGTGTTGCAGGATATAATGCAGTCCCATATTGACATCATCCACATACCTGTTTGCTCGGTAAGCAACCTGAAGGAATGATGGTGGAGTGCTTGAAGCAGCAGGGAAATTCACACTGCTCCAGTAAGCTATTAAATATCTATGTGAAGATGGGGGCTAGTTGGTCAGTGCAGACTTTCAGACAGGCAGCTGAAACACCATCTTGACCTGAAGCTTTCCTAGTCTTTTTGTTACCAAAAGACCTGGCACACATCCTCCTCACAGATTATAAATTTAGATTGAGTAGCAGGAGGGGGGAGGAGGGGTGTTCCATGAGGTGCTGGTGTGTGTGAAGTGAAGATCAGAGCGGGGAAGGGGTGTGAGGCTGGGCTTTTCAAACCTACAGTAAAACACATTCAGTTCATCAGCCATTGGTTAACTTTTTACAGAGCAAGAGGAAGGTACCTAATTCATAAATGACCAATGGAATTAAGGGAAATAAAAAATATAGATATACTTTTAACTTTGACACATAGGATTCCACTCTTAGTAGCAGAATTCTTTTGTCACCAACTTCACAAGCAAAGTGACATGAGTCAAGACATTTGAGTAGTGAATACAAACCGAACACTTTTTATTCCCTATATAATAATATATTTTTGCAGCATTGTAACATAAATAATGAATCATGACATTTTATGATTTTGATTTAAATAAGTATGAATAAGTACCTTTATTAAGCATTTATAACATGAGTTTAAATTGGCTCACTATTTGGCAAGTATTGCATGAAAGTCAGCTTTTTCATTCATGTTGTTATAACTGCATATTATTATGGTTGCTCCAATACCAAAATATTGGCAAGATACGATGATATCGATACGATACCAGCCTTGGTATCTTGGTATTTTTACTAACTCGATACTATGCAACAAATAAAAAGAGAAAAAAATAAGATTGTTTATGAAATTACATACAAAATTACTTGACTAAAATAATTGCATAATGTCTTTAAGATACAAAATATTATTTTTCTTTTAGAATTTTTTTGGGATTCCATGATAAATGTTTTAATTAAATGTTATGATCAAATTGTGTTCAATCAAATACATACTGTATAGCTTTAATCAAATTAAAATATAATAATTTTCAACAATGTAGAGCTAATAATAATTTTCAGCAATAATAATATATATCATTTCTGGTAAAAAAAAAAAAAGATGTACAACAGAGCTTTACAGTATTAATGACAACATTAAATTAAAACAATTTGATTACCTGAGTCAAACGGCTGCCATAGCTGAATCACAACATGCTGATATTCAGTACACTTGCTTTTGCTTACAGATAATAATATTAATAATATATGCATTTAATATTATATTATTGTTATTATAAGTATTATTGCGACTACTTTGAATATTACACTTTTATACAGTTATATATTTTTCTGTCATAATGTCTTCAATTTCATGCATCCGTTTGACCAGAGCTCTTATTTCAGTGGGACTTTTATTTTGAAAGACCTTTGAAGTTATTCCTGTTTGTGAAGGGTTCCTTATATTAAGCTTCCCATGACCTTCGAGCTGAAATCTCCGAGCTGCAATGGTGAAAAAGGTAATTTTAATTCTCATCCATTTATACACTAAACACTGCTCTGCAGCTCTGCAGATGGATACTATTGGACACACTGCATGAAAATCAAGCATTAGTAATGTGTGTTGCGTTTGTGTGCACGCCTGCTTGTGTGTTTGTGAAGGAGAAGACAGAGCAGGATGGAGCCTCTAATTCTGTATATTATTTCATTAAATGACATCCTTCTGCTGTTTAATGATCACACTTGGCCATATTATATAGGTTAAATTAACATGGTACGATACTTATTACCCACATAGACAAGACTGATGGTTTCAAATGGTAGCAGCTTATGCCATTATACCACTGTCTATACAAGTGTAGTCTTAAATGAGCACAAATATTTCAGACAGACAGAACAAAAGAAAAGTTAAATTCTCAGCAAACCTCTTACAAATAAAGGCTAACCACAGTTGCTAGACTGGAGAACCATGGATAAATTGTCAAATGTTCTGAGTCACTTTGTTATTTTTTTTTTCCAAATGGTCTTTCATTTCATCTCAAAATTCTCACATTAAATTACATTTTGCTAATGGCATCATACTTTAATATGGTACCAAAATTAACAACAAGATCATATCGTACCATTTAATTTTTTTTGGTATTGTTATACCGTGCAACCCTACTGCATATAAATGATTTAGAATTAGGGTTGGGAAGGATACGTTTGAAATGTATTCCACTACAGATTACGGAATACATGCTGTAAAATGTCATTTGTAATGTATTCCGTTAGATTACTCAAGTAACATATTCTAAATACTTTGGATTACTTCTTCAGCACTGGTAGATTTTTCACTTGTTTTGACAATAAAAACTCTGCCAGTACAGTAAGACAAAATACACATTTTAAAAATACATTCTCTGAAAAACTTAAATGTCTTATGCAGTTTTGTTTCTAAAACAAGATGTATTGATCTTGTTTTAATTATTTTATTTTTTATTTTTACAGGAAAACAATACAATATTTATTATCAAGAATATGGTTTTTGCCCTAATATCAAAAAGGATCTTACTAGAAATAAAGAAATCATTATCCAGCATGAAGTTTCTTGATAAAAAATATGATTGTGCCTGGTAACGTGCATGTAAAATGGCTAGAAATAGCATTTTAGCTTAGCGTAATGCTGACAATTTACATAAGGTTTATTTCTATTTCTTCTTCTCCAAACTTCAAACTTGCTTATCTGTCTGCTCGTATGAATGTAACACATCATAAAAAAGTGTTTCACAGCAGTTCAAATCCACTTTGGATCGCATCATTTATATGTAAATGTCTTTTAACTGAAAGGACTAATTGTTCAATGAAACAAATGACATTAAAATGCATAGTAATCTCTTCAGTAATCAAAATACTTTTTGAATGTAACTGTATTCTAATTACCAATTATTTAAATTGTAACTGTAGCGGAATACAGTTACTTATATTTTTATTTTAAATATGTAATCCTGTTACATGTATTCCGTTACTCTCCAAACCTGTTTATAATGCATTTGTCATTATTATTAGTTTATAAACCCTTTACAAAAGGAAACTTAAATGGAAAGTCTTACCATTAAAAGTAATTTAAAATTAATTGTTTTACATTTACTATATATATATATATATATATATATAGATATATATATATATATATATATATATATATATATATATATATATATATATATATATATATAAAATACATATTTGGAGACACAGACAGTTTGTTCATGCGCAATGAGCAAGTGTAAACAGTGCTGCATGATGCAGAATGATTATGATTTCATCACTAGTACTATACATTTATTATGATGATTAAATGTAATTAATTTGTACTGTACTGTTACCTACCAAATGGAATATAATGGCATTACTATCACAGCCAAAATTTAGCTTTGACATAAGTAAAGATATATTTACATAGATATAAATAAGCACATGTTCAACCCGTCCGTGGCTTCATCAAACATGAGATTCCCCAGCTTGCAGGCAGAGAAAGTATTGAAGTTTTATGTTTGTATCCACTATTTGAACATGAAACATTAAAATACACGAAATGTGGAACTACTGTTACATGAAATCAGAGAGTCTATTGATGCCGTCTTTTCTCTGAAATCAGCTTCCCCAAGCTGTCCCGGCTGCCCCTGCTGCTCCTGCTGTCCCGGTACAGTCTGTTGGTCTAAATTTGTAATAATATATCACAGTACGTATATAATATAAGGCTATGCTTAAGTAATTATAATGTTTCAGGCTCCTGTTCTAAAGGACGATGATGATGAATAAGAAGACTAAATCTGGTTGGTTGGGGTTGCCATAATGTTAAATGAATATTATTCACAGTATTGGACTAGTTCTTACTGCCATAGCCATCATAATATTATCATATTGCAGTTCTTGTGATATTATATGCTGTATGAATGAGAAAATTAGGAAAAGACTTAATTTGGGCATAAGATGATTCGATATGATGCTGTTTTCAGCCACTTTTTTTTTTTTTTTTTAAACATTCCTCAACACTTTTGACAGATACATAGTCAGGACTTGCTGTTGTACAAAATGTATAATAGATACAACAAATATTATTATTATTACTGTAATAATACATAAAAACAGCAACAACAAAAATAATCATAATTATAAAAACAATAATAATAACAGTAATAATAATAATATCTGTTCTAAAGATAATGGAACATACTTTTTGACATTTCTAAAGTTTTGCCCTTTTCTCTTAGATGAGCAGATGAGCTGACCACCATGGCCTTGAAGACAATGAATCTGCTTGTAGTGTTTAGAGAAGTTAAATTGTTTTTTTTTCTTTCTGCATTTGAACAGTGATGATGAATCACATGGTGCTATCTCAGTGGCTTGATGCATGAGAGCCATCCAAAACTCATGAGCTTTATTGTATACATGTAATTAAGTCTTGATTTATAATAAATAGAACAGTCAATTCCATGTGTCCTTGTGTTTGATTAATCTTTATGTTGTTGATTAACATAAACACTTCCTAAACACAAATTCCTATTTTTCCAATTTTTTTGGAATGCACAATTCCCAATGCGCTTTTAAGTCCTCGTGGTGGCATAGTGACTCGACATCATAGATGGTGGAGGACGAATCCCAACTGCCTCCGTGTCTGAGACCATCAACCTGCACATCTTATCACGTGGCTTGTTGAGTGCATTGCATCCATGCTCAACTCACCACGTGCCCCACCGAGAACTAACCACATTATAGCGACCACAAGGAGGTTACCCCATGTGAGTCTACCCTCCCAAGCAAACAGGCCAATCTGGTTGCTTAGGAGACCTGGCTGGAGTCACTCAGCACGTCCTGGGATTCAAACTGGCGAACTAGTGAAATCCAGGGGTGGTAGCCAGCGTCTTTACCATCGAGCTTCCCAGGCCACTGTCTGAATGATTATTGATTAAATTAAACATCCCATAAAGCTATCATCGGAGCCTATCCAGATAACCTCATATAGATTTTTTAAAACAACTTTCATATTCAAACAATCTCACATCCAATTTTTGAATGTAGTAGGTAGTAGTAGTAGGAAGAGACTATATTTTGTATCTCATGGAGCTGCAAAATACAGGTTACTGATTTCAGCAGTTTCCTCAGCTGTCATCATTATAATAATAGCTGTCAGACAGATAATGTCTGACTACAGGTAATTTTCACAATAACCATCCTTCTCCATCTGTGAGATCATGATAAAGTCTAGCCTGAGAGTGATTGGCTAACTGTTAATCCTGAGACCAAATAAAAGCATGTACTTGCTCTTAAACCAATCCAACTCATGACCCAGACTCTACCTGCAGTCAAGGTAAGCAAGGCATTTTCGTGAACTGTGAGTTCAAAATGGTTCAGTTTCTTAGGTTATTGTTCAGAAATAGCACAGTAAGGAACTATAGGAAATAATTTAATTTATACTCCATTTATTTTGTCAGTCTAAGCTCACATCGTTGTTCGTGAAAGGTTTGTGAATCCATAATCATGTGGACGTCAATTCTGTGTCTTCTTCTGGCTGGTGCAGTATCTGCAGCACCAGTAAGTGCACACTCTTTACTTAAAGGAATAGTTCACCCTAAAATTATTTCCAAACCATATTGACTCACTTTCTTATGTGGAATACACAAGGTAATGTATTATTTGTATTTTTTATTTATATGAATTTCACAGCCTGTCTTCTCAATACAATGCCAGTGGACAGTGCCTCACTTTAAAGCTTTAAGACATGTTCCGGGTTCAATACAAGTTGAGAACAAACGACAGCATTTGTGGCATAATGTTGATTACCATAAAAATTTATTTTGACTCGTCCCTCCTTTTCATTAAAAAAAAAGAAGCAAAAATCGAGGTTACAGTGAGGCACTTACAATGGAAATGAATGGGGGACAATAAAAGGGAATGTGGCCAATTTTTGGAGGGTTTAAAAGCAGAAATGTTAATTTTATAAAAGCACTTACATTAAATCTTCTGTTAAAATATTATTATTTGAGTATTATTTGAGCTGTAAAGTTTAAATTGTCATTTGTACAGTCAATTTGTGTTTTAGGGATTGTTGACATTACATTGTCATGGCAACGAAGTTGTAAAATTTTCAATAACTTTACACAGAAAGGTTAGTAAGTGATTTTATCACACTAAAATATTTTTACATACATATCTGTCTTATGACATATGTCTTGTGGCTATACTTTTGTGAGTACATGTATTTTAACATAAAACATTAAATTCAATTGCAAGTGCCTCACTGAAACCCAGATTTTTGATGGTTTTAAAGAAAAGGAGGGACGAGTGCATGAGAAAAGCTCATTCACAGTGACGTTCTCATCAACATGCAATGGAGTTAAGATTTTTATTGAAAAATTACATTAGTTTTGGTTTGTATCTCAATCAAACTAATCGT
Source organism: Moxostoma hubbsi (assembly GCA_032164185.1). NCBI lineage: Eukaryota > Metazoa > Chordata > Actinopteri > Cypriniformes > Catostomidae > Moxostoma > Moxostoma hubbsi. The sequence goes on along the minus strand of JAVLUX010000012.1, from coordinate 14,799,226 downwards.
ATGCCTTCAGAAGACTTTGAATATGATGCACGGGTTGCATGGACTACTTTTATGATACTTTTGGGATATATTCCAGGTTCAATACAAGTTGAGCTCAATTGACAGCATTTGTGGCATAATGTTGATTAATACAAAAATTAATTTTGACTCAAAAGACCGCAACAGACATCAAGATTATTTCAAGACATACATTTCAAGTTGTTTCTCTCCAAAACCTATTGCATGCCTTGGAAGACTTGGAAAATAATGTAGAAATCCCATGGACTACTTTTAAGATTCATTTAAGGGACTGTATAAGCTTTAAAGCGAGGCACTATGCACTGCCATTGTGTTGAATAGAAAAACCGAACAAAATATTATCTCCTTTTGTGTTACACGTAAGAAAGTAAGTCATACAGGTTTTGAACAGCATGAGGGTGAGTAAATTATGACAAAATTGTCACTTTTTGAGTAAACAATTCTTTTAACATCACACCCTTGAGTATAAATGTCCATTTTAAATTCAGGCTTGTTTTATGTGTCTGTATTGCTCAGATGCTGAAACTGATCTTTTTGTGTTTGTTTGTTGACATCTCTCTCCAGCTTTCACCGTTTCTCAATTATCTCCCTCATTTTGGTGTCCCAGGGCAGGTGGGGCCAACCACACACACGAACGTTCTAATCTATTATACAGTATATCCCAAAACTGCATACCATTCCACGGATTCTCTTGCTTTAACCATAATAAACATACTGCGCCCAATTGCATGCTGGAAATAGCTCTGTAATATTACACTCTATGATGACATGCTACTTTGTGATGTTTATATGATAAATTGTGTAGGTTTAACTGACTATTAACTCAAATAGAAAATCCTGAGGTTGCTACAGAATAAGGACTGAGCTTAGTAATTATAACTAAACATGTTCTTTTTGAGGCTTCATGTAAAACTACTTATAACTCTTTTCATGTGACTCAAAGGGGACTAATGGTGTATACCCTGGCATGCCAGCTCAGCCACATCCTGGTCTGAATGCTCCAATCAGCATGGAAATCGTATGAACTATTTTTCTATTTTTTAAATAGAATGTTTAAATAATAATTTACTGTCTTATTACGGTTTGGTGTACTAAAAAGACAGTTCAGATGTTATTTTTTTGTCAAAAAGATTTTCCCTCAGAGATTTCCAAATAACCCAGCAGGGGGACCATCTGGCACACCAGTGAGTCAGTCATTACTTACACGTTTCACTTTCATTACACATTTTAGGTGCCTTCATTACTTCATTGATAGATGCATTTAACCAATATGTAACACGAGTTTGGATACCAAAAGACCTAGAACATGATCATAACCATTAACATTGTGGCTTGACTATAGTATCTCTCTCTGTTTTCAGACATTCCCTACACAAGCTTTCATCAAGTACTCTCTTCCAAAAGCCCCGGGCCAAAAAAGTGTGGAAATTGTGAGTGAATAGAGAGGCATATTTTAAGAAAGAGGATTAAGCGCATGTTGTTTAAAATCAATTAATCCAGCATTGCTTTGGTGTTTGCTTTTAAAACAAGCTCTGCTAATGCTTCGTTAAAAATTATTACAGAGAAAGTGCAATTCAGTAAATGGTGGTTTTGTTTTTCTTTGTCCTCATTTCAGTTTTACCCCTATGACTTCTCTCAGCACCAGGTAATGATTATTTTCTTGCCCCATAAGTAGCTGATTATTACAGATCTTACTTTATTCTGGGAGTACAATTTTTCACTTTAAAGGAATAGTTAAGTTACAGTCCAAATCACTTTTTTTTCCCCATACATTAAAAGTAAATGGTGACAACCTTTTCTGTGAACAACAAGGTTTCTTTTCAAATTTCAGTGTGTTCTTTACACAAATGTATGGCTTCAGAAGACTTGTAACATAGTGCATGCATCAATTTTATGGTGCTTTTTTTTGTCTTATTTTGTCCGTCCACTATCATTGTATGGAAAAAAAGTAGCTCAGACATTCTGCTAAATGTCTCCTATTGTGTTTCACGGAAGAATGAAAGCATTTTGGGTTTGTAACAACATGAGGGTGAGTAATTAATTACATTTTTTTGTGAACTATCCCTTTAATTTCAGAACCTTCCAAATGTTCCTCAGTTCCCTCAATTTCCCAATGTAAGTTCTTGCATTTGAAATGTCATTTTAATTTAAAAAACATATTGATTGTGATAAAATATTTTGATATTCTATATATCCAAATGTATAGATCTTCCCCTTTGAGTATATACCACAGACAGCTCCTCAACAGCCACCCATGGTGAGATAATTAAGCTTTGATATAAGATAAACTTACCTCTCTGGTTTCATAATTACTCAATAGCTTCATCATGGTAAATGGCTTGACTATAAATGGCACTTTGGGTAATTTGGTAATTCGGGGGAAAAAATTGATCTTTTATTACATTTTTACACGTACAGATGACCCCCTACCAGGATGCTCCTCCACAACCCCATGATACACAGCAGCAAACCCAGCAGGAAATCCAGCAGGAGCAGGAGCAGCAGACCCAGACAGGACAGGTGTGAATATGTGTGTGTGTGTGTGTGTGTGTGTGTGTGTGTGTGTATTTATCACTTTGTGTGGACAAGGATAGAAAAACCTGAAATTTTTGATGTTGTGGGGACATTTTGTCGGTCCCCATGAGGAAAACAGCTTATAAATCATACTAAATTATGTTTTTTGAAAATATAAAAATGCAGAAAGTTTTCTGTGAGGGTTAGGTTTAGGGGCAGGGTTAGGGGATAGAATATAAAGTTTGTACAGTATAAAAACAATTATGTCTATGGAAAGTTCCCATGAAACATGGAAACCCAACATGATTGTGTGTGTGTGTGTGTGTGTGTGTGTGTGTGTCTTTAAAAGTTTTAATGCATGTAATCTTTTTCATGCAAAAGCGTGAGAAGCTAAAAACCCTACCCTACATTAAAGCTCTGATTTGACAACATAATTACTCCTCAAGAGCTGTATTTTGCCAGGATGTGATTAACCAAAATAAGAACCACTGAATCTCGTTTGTCAGCACATGTTTTGCAGAAACAGCATATTCTATACATGCAATTCCCCCCCACATGTTCAAACCAGATCTATGCCCTTGAATCCCACTGACGAAATAGCTTGAATTCATGAACAATCCTTGTCCTCCTTCAGGTGTCTCAGGCTCAGCAGCCATGAAGTCTGGTGAGATATGTCTTGTGTCTCAATTTTATTTTATTCATTGTAATTTTGAACACCAATAAAAGTGTTTTAATGATGTTTCAACATCACTTAACAGCACTTATTCATTCTTGTTCAATATATTATTTATTTTGCCCACAGGCACATCTTGAAACTCAGAGGGGAAAAAACATCAACCCACAAGAAGGAGCTGATTTAGCCAATGCTAATTAGAATTAGTACATATTTTTGCTTGATAAATTATTTAAAATAAGCTCATATTTCAACATGAAATATTTGAAAAGAAATTAAAATATGATATAATTGCAAGGTACAGATTACAATATGCTCTCATGTGGGCCTAGTGTAAGTTGTGTTTCTGTTATGAAGTTGATTTAACAACAAATTACAAATTTATGCTTCTCTTATGTCTTATAACTGCATTTTTTTTAATCTTTATTTGTGGTAGTTGTTTCGAAATTACAGTTGACAAAAACTTGTGATGTTTGATGACCATATAATAATTTTCCAAAAGGAAAAATAAATGAAAAATAAAAAATACTGCAAATTGCATCGCAAAAATAAAAAAAAAGCTGCTGCAAATTCAGTCATTTCAGTCAGTATGTTGCTTCTGAATGTTCCAGTACCCTGGCATTGGCATTGGTTCAACTTTTTACTTTCTACTGTTGTGCGACTGGAAGCACATTACATCAGTGGCATGGGAGACTTGGGTTCTCATCCTGCATTGAAACAAAGAAGTATCTGCGTTTGTACAAGAAGTGACGACCATACTTGAGAAGTTCTATTTTCCTTCTAAGTATACATTTTTACTCCACTGACATTTATGTTTAGGGTTTGGTTCGGATTCGGGGATAGAGTAAACAAAACCTTGTATTACATCCTTTACAGCTAAAAACAACTTTCTTTGCAAATCGCTTTTGGTGCCCCTTTGTGGCAATTTCATCTGGAAACTGTAGCTCTCACTTGCCCTTACATTCAAAAACACTTCAAGCTTCGGACATTGGGGGCAGTCAAGTCAATTTTATTTGTATAACGCTTTTCACAAAACACATTGTTTCAAAGCAGCTTTACCGTAAATCATGCATTTATAAATAAATTTGAATTTCCATAGGCATAGACTGACTTTAGCTCAAGAAAAGTCAAACTACTGCTTCCAAATTCACTGTGAGATTAGTCTGCGGCAACAATGGAAAATAAAGAGAATGATTAGTTTTCTTAAAAGATTAATTCAAAACATTGATTCGTTTGCGCACTAAGCACCATTAGTTTGAAACAGGAGTTGAATGGCAGAGCAGAGAGCAAACGGAGTTGAGCTTGGCTTCTTTAGGAACTAGTTTTGCTAGCAGAGAATAAAGCTATACAAACTAACAAGGTCTATTTTGTCTGTAATGTAAATTATGCATTATTTCTCTGTTTTAAACTATAATCAAAGCAATTTCACACAATATCATGCTTTGTTATGTCCAGTTCGAACCTCCATGCTGTAAAAAGTATCACACAGCACAACTAGATATAATCATTCATCTTTATTTCATGCTCACCTTTAAGAAAGCTTGATTATGTCTAAATCTCAAATGAGAGAATTATTGAATTAATGGTCATAAAAATGAAAATGCAGATTTCGCACTTTCATGCAGATACTGTATGTGGACAAGCCAATATGGATTGTAAAGGCCTTGATATTTGCTCTGAAATATGCTGCCACATTGGGTGTCAACACTTCATGAGATTTTATTACTGATAAAAAAATATGGCAAAAAAATTGGACTTACCACCATTTTTATTGTGGCCAACACAAAAGTAATTGTCTGGCTACACCCTTGGTGCTTCATTGGCTGCAGTTTCCCAGTGAAATGTCGTCGGGGGCACCAAAAGAGAGTGAAATGTTGTCATAATCAGACATAATCAGTTTTTTAAGGTGAATATTATACTTACAACTTTAACCTAAACAATAGTGTCCTAAAAGTAACTGAGAGGTTATTAATACATACATTCTTACCCTTAACCAATGCCTAAACATTAGCAATAGTGTGGAAAAATCAAAATGGCCTGTCCCTGTCATCTCACGTGTTAACTTGAACTGCTGTCTGTCGAGTTCAAAGTCCAACAATCTATCAGGTGAGCAACCGCAAATGCTAATCATGTCGGAATAACTCTGTAAATGTAGGTGGGTCTTTAATACAAGTATTGAAAATGTGTTGTTTTTCAAATTATGCCTTTTAGTAAAAGAGTTTCGATATCATAACATAGCAGTGATGTATAAAGTATCCATTTGTTATACTTGAGTAAAAGTAAAGATACCTTTATTGAAAATGACTCAAATAAATGAGAAAATGACTTAGGTAAAAGTATTAAAGCAACTTATATTAAATTTACCTAAGTATCAAAAGTAAAAGTAAATTGCATAAATTACGGAATAGTTCATTAAACCCATGGCAACTTATTTGATTGGTGGTGCTCATCATTTACTCACCCTCATGCTATCCCAGATGTGAATGACTTTCTTTCATGTGCACAACACATACAAATTGTTTTTAGAAGAATATTTCAGCTCTGTTAGTTCACTTCAATGCAAGTGAATGGTGGCCAGAGATTTCAAGCCACAAAAAGCACATTGAGGGAGCATTACGTTTTCCATACTACTACAGTGGTTAAATCCATGTCCTCTGAAGCGATTCAGTTGATTTTGAATGAGAACAAACCAAACTGTAACAAATTTTCACTGTATATCTTGCATTGCAATCTCTAGGCACGATCGTGATTTCAAGCTTGATTTCACATTCTAGTGCTTGATGCATGCGCGGAGCCCTAGATGTTGCTATAGGAAGTGTAATCAAGCTGGAAATCCTGATCGCTAAGGAGACTGATAATGTTAAGATTTATAGTCGGAAAAGGAGTTATATTTTGGTCTGTTCTCACGCAAAACAATTGGATCTGTTCAGAAGACTTTGGTAAAACCACTGGAGTCTTTTGGATTACTCTTGTGCTGCATTTATGTGCTTTTTGAGCTTCAAATGTCTGGCCACCATTCACTTACATTGAATTGACCTACATAACAGCTATATTCTTCTGAAAATTTTGTGTGTGTGTGTGTTCTGCAGATAAAAAAATAAAAGTCATCTTGGATCAAATTTTCATTTTTAAATTAACTATCCCTTTAATGGTGCATTCAAGTAACATCGGAATGATCATATTTATGGGATGAGTGTAAATGAGCACCACGGTCCATAAAAATTGGAACATTGAAGGAGGGAGTTCTGTCATATTAGTGACCAGAACAGAGACTTGTGGGGGTGGGCCCTTTTCATTTGGGCCAATAAGCAACCACCCAGAATACCCTGTCAACTGCAAAGCAATGAGCAAAAAACACAGAAAACAACTTACAAATACATACTGTAGCAATGCGCCAAAACATGCAGCAGAGTTCATGCTGGTAATTATTCATACACATCATACCTTGTTTAAATGTAAACGTATGTGCTTGACTTTTATATGAACAAGTGTCCTGGAATGGCAGGAGACTGATCACACATAACTTAATTATTTAACAGCTTTCATAATGTTTAAGCCTAAATGTATCAAATTAATTATAATTTTTTTTTTCTTCACTTTTTTAACATAACCAATTTCTTGTCTTCCCTAGTGGAGACAGACAACGCAACACATAATCTGCCACGCACTTCGCTTGTGATTTTGATTCAGATTGTAATTCACAAAATGAATAATTCAGACAGTTGATTCTTTCAACGAATCACAATCTCTGATCGCATGCATTTTTGCATGTACAGCTGTTCTTTTTTTTGCGGTATTCAGTCGCAAAAGTAACAAAAGTGTCTGGAGATATTTATCAAGGTAAAAGTATAAATTTTCTCTTCAAAATGTAGTGAAGACAAAGTAGAAGTCCAAAGAAATATTTATACTCAATGACAGTACAAATATAAAAACTGTACTTAAGTGCAGTAACGAAGAATTTGTACTTCATTACAATACTCTTCTGGCAGTGTGTGAGTATAAGTCATAAAAAGTCTATAAAGTCATAATCAGCTGTTGTAGTCATGATTTGTGTGAAAGTGAATAAAATGCACAATTGTTGTAATGCTTTTAGTGTTAATTTCACCAGAAAACTGCAGCAAAACGTAGAGCATTGCATGTAAAAGTAAGTTTGTAAGCATGTTGTTATAGTAGCATTCATTCTGTGAGACTAGGTTGCATGAATTAATAACAGGTTAATGATACAAAACTAGTGTAGAAGCCAATTTTGTAAAATCATATATTAGTTAACAATAAACAATAGGTTTTTGAGAAACCGGAATAAGAAAGCCATAGATTCTCAGGAAACATGTTCAAAAGTGTTTAGTCTGCAGAAGAATGGCTGAGGGGAAGACAGAGTGTGTATCCTCTCTGGTCTCTGTTGATATCTATAAACCATTTATCTTCACATTCTTATCAGATGGAAGACTGACTACAAATAATGACTGAAGCGTTAGAAATATCAGTCCTTGTAAGTCTTCAAACTACAGAGTGGTGAAGAAACGCAAACAACAACAACATATAGAAGCTTTCGTGTTGCCACAATAATAAGGAGCCAAAAGAATTTACCATGTCTATCTCAGGATAAATCAGCACAATATTATACATTAAGTCTCTAATTAAGAATTCAGAAGAATGCCAGATTTGAGCTTTGGCATTATTGTGAAGATCTATTTAATTAGATTGATCAATTTGGTAGGCGCCTACAAGCTATACTGTGACATGAAATGGGACCTTGGAAACACATTTAAGTCAGAAATATCCAAACAACTTCATCAAATAGACACCACAGACTGACACCCTCCTGTCTGGAGGGTCGGGTAGACGTCATCTTTTACCCTCTCTCTTTTTGAAAAACTGTGCACCATGCAGAATTTCACAGTGTATAATTATATATAATGGGTCATTAACATTGTAATTCCATCCCCGTTTTTAAGAATAAGGATGTTTTAAAGAAAGAAAGAAAGAAAAAAAAAGATTTTTGTCTTTGCTGACATGTGATTGGTTTGTTTCAGGAGCTGCTAAGTATATATTAGACCTATGCTCAGTAGTTATGCATTCCACTTTAAATTCCAAGAAGTTGTCCATGAGATTTCTAAGAGAGGTAAGGTCTTTCTAGCCTACATTGCCTGTTGTTCAAAGTTTTAACGAATGCATACTGCACAAGCAATTTTGAGTGTTGTACACTAGTCTGATGAGCATTTAATGTCAAAAATTATTTTAATATGCTTATTTTTCTCTGTGTCAGAGGAACAATATGAAAGCTTTTGCGTTCCTGATGTGTTTGCTGGGCTCCTCACTAGCTGCCCCTGTAAGAAGTTCTCTTTTCTACACCTCAGTTTAAGTCTGCATAATATTCTTGAGAAGACTTCTTAATAATTTCAGAACACATTTCTGACAGTTTCTTCTTTCTTTGCTTGTTTCAGGCCCCTGACAGTGGCAGCAATGAGGTAAGACTCTTGTGCATGTTTAGAGTAGACATTAATGTATGGCCTAATGTATTGTGTCATGCATATTGTGATTGCCATCCTGCAGGAGGGAATAATTAGACATGCTAACACAGCATTGCAGTTGATGGAACTCTACAGAATGTTAGGACAGCTGCAGCAACAGGTCAGAGATTTCAAAATGGCTAGAGAGATAAATATAAACCCATATATGTAGTATTTTCTAAAATTCTCTTAATATGCCAAATGCATTTGCAGGGTTTTGGTGCTGTTGCATCTCCAGCTCAACAGCCTGTATGTTCAACACGTATTCATTACACATCAACTAAAAACATAGTGTGAATAACAAATAGAACAAATTACCTTTTTTTATTTCTAACAGGCAGCACCAGCAGCACCAGCAGCTCCAGCAGCTCCTGTTAATGTAAGCTCACCCGCGTTCTATAATTTTACTAATCATATAACTTTATCGCTTTTTAAAGACATTTTTTGCTGGATTAATGAAAACATCTCTCTTTTTTTTTACAGACCCAACCTCAAGTTTCACCCCAAGAACCACAGCAGGTTAGCAACATGCTTTCAATAAACATTCTTTCTAAGAAGCAAAGTAACATAGGTTTATCGGGCAAAAAACACTTTACACTCGTGAACCCCGGGATGAATAGAAAGTCATGTATTGTTATCTGGTTTTGTTTGTTGAAAAATAGCCAGTGGCTATTGTTAACAAAGGAACAGTGATTAGCTTTTAGCTTAGCTATCTCTTAGCCTAAACAAAAAACTAATAATAAAACGTGCCCTCTGGCGCTCTCTCTCTCTCTCTCTCTCTCTCTCTCTCTCTCTCTCTCTCTATATATATGTAAAATTATGTACACTGAGATGAATGAAGACTCTAGTGATATCAGTCAGAAAAATTTTACTAAGTGCACATTTACAGGTAAAGTGTGCAAATTCTGACACCAAACGGAATTGCAAAAATAATGGCTGAATGCGAAATGGCATTCCATACTACTCTTACTACATTTGCCACATAATCAGCCAATCACTGTTTTAGCCAATGTTGCTATGTCGGGCTGGTTGTGATACTCTAACAGATGAAGCTATAATGTCACAGTATTACACTTTTTTATAAAAAATGTACCTTCTAATAGCTAACTTATAGTTGCCTCTGAATATAATTGAAATTAAAATTAGAATTTGACTGAAAGTTCTTTGCCCCTTACTTTTCTGTTAAGAATGCAATTAGTATTGATCCAAACAAGAACATTTCTTTCAGGGTTTGTTTTTCAACCCTGCTCTGTTTGCACCTAGAGGAGATGGGTCAGACGAGGAAGGAGCAGTAAGCTATTTCATTTTATTAGAACTGTCTGATCAAACATTTTCAAACTCCAATACTGTCTCATTTCCTTGCTCCATTACATTTCTCTTTTCTATCCAAGCCTCAGTTCCGTGGGTTTTACCCTCCCTATGGCTATCAGCCTGCTCAGCCAGCTGCTCCGTTGAACTCAGATGAGGCAGAAGGGGCAGAGGAGGCAGAGGCAGCAAAGGGGGCGGAGGGCTTAGAGGGGGTGGAGGCTGGGGCTCAAGCTGCGCCTGAGCCTACTGGAGGAGCTCCAGCTATAGATGCTGGTGTTGCAAATGAAATCTTGCCTGTTGATATTGCCGTGGATGTTCCTGCCGTGGACGTTGCTGCTGCTGTTGACCTTGCTCCTGACGTCATTGCTGCAACTGCTGCCGTTGATCCAGCCCTCATCCCCCAGGGACCTTCAGTTGCCGTGGAAATTGACACCACTATGGTGGGGCCTGAGGTTGCTGGTGCAGAACAGGTGTTGGTAGCTGAAGCCCCTGGTGCTGGTTTGTCCGTGTAGTAAGTGACATGATCACAAGCCCTGCCCTCATTATCCTGACCTATAAGTCACATTGCTGACATTGACACTCAACCTCTATGGTCTGAACATTTTAGCAAAGTGTCTGGATTAGACTGAGGGGCTGTCTAAATGGCTTGCTGAAACACATTCCTGTTGTGTTGTGTGTGAAAATATTTCTTGACTGATTATGTTTACTAATGACCTTATTGTAAGAATTGAGCCAACACTGCTGTGACCATTATCACATGTTTTATGTTCTCTCTCTGTGCTGTTCTTCTTCACTCGCTGTGTCTTGAAATAAAATGGTCTTTGGTGTAACTGCAATAAATGCCTCTTTAATTGACTATAATTTGTAACTCTTTGGAAAACTAAATAAAATGTGGAAAAAAACACAAATATTTTTTGTTGTGAGGATTATTCTGATTTCAAAACTTTTCATAAAATATATTTTACTGAAATAAATCTTTTTTCCATGTCTGATGAAAAAAAAGGTTTAAGCGTGAAATTAAAAACTTCACACACAGGACTTCTGGTGTGAATATGCTGTGCAAGTTTGGCTGCCACTTCACATCGGAGCTGTTTGTCTTTTGTTTTGTTCCGTCTCATTGTTGTAGTTGTTAATGTTACTTTTAGTTTCACACACCCTTAAAATGGACATTTTTGGATTAAAATGTTGAATCATGGTTTCCTTTTGGTGTTCGGGCTGCTTCGTTACACCAGCTTGTTGTGGTGTTTCGCCCGGCCTACCTGATTCCACCGGCCTGTCTGCTGGGTGGCGTGATTGCTGTGGATGGTGTGGCTACATTCTCTGATGGAGGGGTTTCGTGCCGTGGTGCCTGTTGTCATTGTGTGTTCCTGTAAAGAAGTTCAATGGAAAGGAGGAGGCAAGAACCAGCTAGACAATATAAATAATAGTTTAATGAAGAAATAAATGAAAAACACACAAATATAAACACACAGAGCAGCTGCCTGTAATTCTCTCTCTCTTTTGAACCTTCATCACTGGCCGCCTTTATCCCTCATGCGCCCCAATCAGGCTGATTGGGGACCGGGCATGCGTTGTTCCAACCCGGCCCCGCCCTCCTCCGCTCTACACTCCTCCCAGGTGTCATCCCCGCCTTGCTCGACCTGGGAGGATGCAAGAGGGTAAAAACAACTACAAAACAAAATAGGCGAGGGATAAAGGCCAACACGGTGCGACAGAGAGAGAGAGAGAGGAGAGGAAAAAAAAAACTCACTCACCGGTTCTCTGATGTGCTGTCACGTGGTTCCCAATCACTCCTCCACCCTCTCAGGCAGACGGCAGCCACTCCTCCCCAGGCGGACCGGAGTCAGACTGACACCCAGCGGACAGAACGCCCTTCTGCATTCTCGGCGACCCGTGGGGACTCTCCTCTGCCCCTGGCAGCGGCCTTACCGCTCAAGGCGGTCATATAGTCGCTTCCCTCCTCCCCTCATGGACGGCGGTCCTCTCAACCCCTCCGAGTTTCTGGGGGATGCAGGGCACTGCTCCACCCCTGGCAGTGGCTCCTTCGCTCCAGGCGGTCGGGGAGTCCAATCCCCACTCACTTCGTGGACGGCAGCCGTTCTCCATGTCCAGGCGGTCGGGCTACTCAGTCCCCCGGCGGATGGCAGCGGCACTCCCCTGGGTGGACGGCAGTGTCAAGGACTCCGCGACGGGCATCCTTCCTCCTCCCGGGTTTCGGCACCCATGTAAAGCAGTTTAATGGAAAGGAGGTGGCGAGAACTGGCTTGACAATATAAATAGTTTAATGAAGAAATAAATGAAAAACACACAAACAAAAACACACAGTGCAGCTGCCAGTAATTCTCTCTCTCTCTCTCTCTCTCTCTCGAACCATCATCACCGGCCGCCTTTATCCCTCGCGCACCCCCATCAGGCTGATAGTCCTATAGTTTGCTGATTGGGGACTAGGGGTGCGTTGTTCCAGCACGGCCCCGCCCTCCTCATCTCTACAGTTCCCTTTCGGCATTTGCGTCCTATAGTTTGTGTTTGTTTCGTCTCTGTGATATGGGAGATGCGCCGGGTAGACGCAGGTTGCTTGGTACCCCCACTCAACAAGGGACTACTATGGTCATGTAATCTTTTACCCAACGGCTCGTTTTGTTTGTACGGTTTGTCAGACATGTGCAAATCCACATTTTCACTCCAAACTAAACGTTTGAATCATGGTTGTGTTGTGCTTGTACCTTGCTTTGTTTATACTGTATTGTTTTATTTTGATGTATTTATGTTTGTTGTTGCTTGTAAAGCACTTTGAGCTTTGGAAAAGCATTGTATAAATGAAATGTATTATTAATATTAATAATATAATAATTCAAACTTGTAACTTGTAAAAAATAAATGCTCTAGCTTACAAGTAAAAAATATTTATGATTGTTTATTATCTTTACAATGTGGCATCATTTATCAATCCTTATGTAAAAAACCTTGTCATATTTTTTGCTAATTAGAGTTAGACATTTCTAATTAGACATTTCACAGGTAAATAAAACAAGGCAGAGGCTATTTGCACTAAGTGCAAATAGCGATAGATGCTAGTTACACTAGGTTTCAACAAAAAGCACCTTTTTTGCACTAAGTGCAAATAGTGTTAAATGATATTTGCACCCTGGTGCAAAATAGTGGCAGATATTATTTGAACTTCTAATTGAATAGCACTGTGTTTATTGTTTATTAGATTCCCACAGACACCCTAGACCTACCCCTAAACTTAACCTTACCTTACAAAAATTGGTTGCACTTTATTTCACAGCTTGTGTTCACTCAATATACTAACAGTGTACTTACCCAATAAAGTACTGAGCAATATTAGGTAGCTACATGTACTTAATATGGGCTAAGGTTAGGTTAAGGGTTAGGGTTAGAGTTAGGACCAAGTAATTACTGTAGTTTTTGTAATTATATGGTACGTAAATTTAGAACAGTACTGCAAAATAAAGTACTACCCAAAAAATTGTCATGATATTACTACATAGTATCACTATGGGACTTTGTAGTAAAATCATAGTAACTACAAAATTAAACATTGTTACTATAAACACCATATTACTGTAGTAACATCATTGTTAATTGCATTAAAAATGTATATATTTCCAACAGACCATTTGAGTGCAAATACCCGCACTGTGTGGCAGATGCTATTTACACCTTGTGCAGACAGTCACTCCGAAAAAATAAGTAAATTTTACATGACTTTTCAAAGCTGGTGTTCCAAACATGTAGTGGGATTGAATAATAATGGAGCTTGCATGGTTTCACTGTTTGAAAGTTGATTTAGACTAGTTTTATTGTTAATTTTGTTGTTACATTTGGTAACTTCTTGTAAAGTCTGAAGTTAATTTTCTACACAAAATGATCTGTTGATTGTTACCGCCATAATATTTTATGCACCAAGTGTTCAGGTCTACTTGCAAAGCTCTGGATCTTGCTTCTTTTGCCAATATGTGAAAGTTGATGACGTTTGATAGACTACATTTTATGAATTCATAAAAAGTACATAAAAAAAATTAAATGCTCTTAAACTTTTAAAAAGCATTGTTAAAAACAATGTTTGAGTAAATTTACTTGAAACATAGTATTGCAAAGAGTACTTTACTTGCCAAGTACCACCCATAATTGTGTGTAGCCTTTACTTGAAAATATGGTTTGTTAAATTTACTAGCAATTCCTGCACGGAAATTGTTTTCTAGGGTTTTTTTTTTTTTTTTTAAGTAACACCCCCGCACCCACTTTTTTCCAGTGATAAAAACACATTGAAACCTGGGATTTCTTTCATATAAATCTGGAATGAATAGAAAGTTATAGGATTTTACATCTATTTCTCTTCTAGGCTTTTAATAAAGCTTTGGGTGGCTGTGAAATGTAAATAAGTCTCAGGTTTGTTTTAATAGGATAAAGGAGGATCTATGGTGAGTGCTGACTGGGCAGATATGTTGATACATAGGGTCAATCGCTCTTACTCCAGCTCACTCTCTAGCAAGAACACTTACAAATGGCAACAGTATAATGTGGAGACATTTTGTTAAGCTACAAAGTATTTACATTTAGTTAAATAAACATCACAACAAATGTAGTCTATCAGATATACCTTATAAACAAGGTACTCTGTCAATAGTTAAACCATTCAAGCATGAGCATCAAATCAATTTTAAATGTAGAGAGTGAAAGGACAGCAAACTTCCAAAATTCTCCTTTTTACTGTAATTGTATAAATGGCAGGCCTCATCCACAGACATCCAACTTTTGTTGGAGTGAGTATAAATTATGTGCTATTCGAGAAAGCAGGGAGGAGACTGTTATGTCACTCTAGTCTCTCATTAATCTCCAAATTCTTCTCAATGTCATAGGAGACAGGGACATCATTACAGAGCACAAACAGAACAAATAAACCACCAACATACTCCTCCTTTGAAATCACTAGCTTTAATTAGATTCAGTGCTGAAGGT
Source organism: Moxostoma hubbsi (assembly GCA_032164185.1). Lineage (NCBI taxonomy): Eukaryota > Metazoa > Chordata > Actinopteri > Cypriniformes > Catostomidae > Moxostoma > Moxostoma hubbsi. The sequence goes on along the minus strand of JAVLUX010000012.1, from coordinate 14,784,220 downwards.
CTATAATTATATGGGGCCTAGATATTCTTCTGATTGAGTGAGAATGGGAAGGGATTTCGGTTAAATAAAAAAGGCAGGTGAGTTTGACATGAATTCGTGTTCAATTTCAACCTCTCAGTTTATCATTTTGTCCACTGTTATCCAGTTTTCAAGTAGAATATAAATTCAGATTTCAAGGGGAAAATCATGACTGTTGTACCTACATTAGGGGGTATTTCAGTTCCACCCTGAGTTAATATATATGTTAATCAAAATAATTATTTTAACTTAATATGTACAGTACAATTCTTCACATTTGTATCCATGCCAAAGGTGTGTTTTGCTCTCCAGGCAGGGAACAAAAGGAGAAAAAGAAAAAAGAGAAAAAAAAAAAGAAAAGTAGAAGAAAGTGTGGGCCTATTTGTAGTCAAATTTTCTCATGTGCAGTTATCTAATTTCAAACATATCCATGAAACGTAAGCGCAGAGTAGTTCTAGCGGGAAGACTAGCAGCTGTACATCATCACACCATTAGCTGGGTAATTCCTAGCCAATCTCATGTAAGCCATTGCTTTATAAGTCTGCTCACAATATATCACATTGCTGTTTCAGTGTGCTAACATGGCAACCTACACCCTACCACCACCAGTTGAGCCCCGTCCTGCACGGGGGTAGGCTCCTCGCCCCTGCCTCCTATCTCCGGCAGGATATGACGGTTCTGAGTACAACTCCCTCGGACTGCCTGACTTTGCCTACGCCAAAGAGAGACATTACTTTTCTGTTTTACGTTCATCAAATAAATGGCATTTTAAACCTCACTCAAGCCTGTGTGTCTTCCCGATAGAAATGCATTTTACTGTTACATTTTTTTTGCCATCCTGTAGGAAAAAGGAAAAGAAAGGGAAGAAAGAAAAAAGGAGAAGGTAAAACAAAAAGGTGAAAAGGAGCAACAAAATGAGAAAGAAAAAGACAAAGATAAGGAAAAATAGAAGGTAAAGAAAAAAGAAAAAGAGGGGTTAGCATGCATTTTTTCAGTCATTTTTAATTTGTGATATTCAAGTTCAAAGTAATAACTAATGATAATTCCTAATTTAACGTAATTTTCCTAAGGCCTAAGGAGGTATTTGTGATTAACCCAGCGGGACATTTGTACTATCAATGTCTGCTCATAATTACCATTCCTGTCATGTACAATTGGACAGTCATCATTGCAAGGTAAGAATTAGCATTTCAGGTTTTAATAAGACAAGATTACAATGGACAAGCAAGAGAAGAATACATTTAATCACTGTATTCTTTTACGCTCATATATTTACCCACCATTGTGGACTAACAAAATAGCTCAAGATGAAAGAGAGGTGCTGAGGTACCTACCAGACAAGTTACGCTTGGAGATATCCATGAACATCCACTTAGATACACTCAAGAAGGTGCAGATCTTTGCAGACTGTGAAGCTGGACTGCTAATAGAGTTGCTGCTGAAGCTTTGTCCTTAAGTCTTCAGCCTGGGTGACTACATCTGTCGCAAAGGTAACATTGGATGGGAGACATACATCATAAAATAAGACAAGCTTGCAGTGGTAGCCGATGATGGTGTCACTCAATTTGTCATCCTTGGTGATGTGAGCTACTTTGGTGAGATCAGCAATCTGAACATAAAAGGCAGCAAGCCTGGGAATCAGAGAACCGGCAATATCCGTAGCATAGGATGCTCATACCTCTTCTGCCTGTCCAAAAATGATCTAATGGAGGCTCTGACAGAATATCCTGATGCTAATACTATGCTGGAGGATAAAGGGAGACAGATTCTGCTTAAGGATGGTCTGCTGGTGCTAGATCCTTTAAAACTGAAGCCAGATGAGCAGGATTTAGAGGGCCGTGTAAACCAAATTTACAACACGCTGCAGATCATGGTGACCAAGGTGCTGGCAGAGCATCATTTGGATTGAGTGCTTTGCTGGGGAAGAGGTGAAGGATGAAGAGGAAGATTAAAAGATGGAGAAAGAAGAGAAGAATTAGAGACCGATAAAGAGATGTCAGAAGGAGACAAGGAAAAGAAGGAAGTAACAGAGGAGGAAAAGATGAAGTGATCAAAGAGGAAAAGAAAGACAGGGATCCATAGGATAAGTCATGGGACTGTTTCCACAAAACTAAACAAAAAAACTATACATTGGAATTAAAGGGTTAGTTCGCTCAAAAATGCAATTCGCTCATCCTTTACTCACCTCATGCCATCCCAGGTTTGTCTGACTTTTTTTCAGCTGAAGACATTTGAAGAAAAATATAAAATATCTCTGCTCAGTAGGTCCTTAAAATGCAAGTGGATGGTGATCAGACTTCAAAAAGAACAGACAGTCAGCATAAATGTTATCCATACAACTCCAGCTGTTAAATGAATGTCTAAAGTGACAAGATCGCTTTTGGTGTGAAAAAGATAAATATTTAAGTACTTTTAAATATAAAGCATTGCTTCTCGTCAGCAGCAGTATGAGGTGAATTCAGCATTCTCATGAATGCGTATACTGTAGCTGACCCAGAAGCGATGGTTAACAGAGCGATGGTTAAAAAATAAAGACATTAATTTAACCGCATGGAGTCACATGGATGATGTTTATGTTGACTATGATTTTTGGAGCTTCAAAGGTCTGATCACCATCCACATGCATTTTAAGGACCTACTGAGCTGAGATTTTTTTTTTTTTTCAAATGAGTTATATGGGTTTGGAACATTATGAAGGGGAGAAGGATGAGAGAATTTTCATTTCTGGGTAACCTATCCATTGAAGAAAAAAAAAAAAACACTTTTTAAATATTATAGCAGTCACAATGTGTATATTATATATTCACCCCAAAATGAAAATTTTATCACCATTTACTCCCCTACATAATGTTCCTAAACATATGACTTTCTTTATTCCATGGAACACAAAAGGAGAAGTAATCATTCCCTTTCACTGTACATGCCATCTAATATCTATTGTGTTCAAAACAAGAAAATCATATTGGTTTGGAACAATATTAGGGCAAGTATATGATGCGCTGTTTGGAACTCCCCCTTAAGTGTACAGATTTATTTTGGTTTCACTGTAAGTGTGGTTGACACTCACCAGAGTGCAGCAGAGAACCGAAGACTACTTATTTTCACTACAAATCCTGGAAATTACAGCTCAAAAACAAAATCTTACGTCATGTCATGTTTTTTTATTGTCTTTTTATTGGGAGTACTCTTATGAAGATTATCTTAATGCTGCCGTTTGATGTTTATTTTAAGCACAAATGTAAACATTTTCTGCATGAATTAATTATGTCTTTACAATAAGGTTCCATTTGCTAACATTAGTTAACAAAATTAGTTTACATGAACTTACAAAGAACATTACTTTAACACTACTTATTAATCTTGGTTCATGTTAATTGCAACATACTAAGAATTTTTGTAATCAAATGTTGTATTTGTTATCATTAGTTAATGCACTATGTCCTAACTTGAATTAGCAAAGAGCAATTGTATTTTAATTATCTAATTATCTATCTGTAATTATTTAACAAAGATTAATAAATGCTGTGAAATATATATTGTCCACTGTTTGTTCATGATACCTAATGCTTTAACTATTGCTAATGAATGAAATCTTATTGTAAAGTGTTACCGGTCTTTCCTTATATTTCTTTTGTTGTCAGAAATCTATAATAGCTTTGATGTTCTTTGTTGTTCCTTTGTTGTAAGGTAAACCAAAAGAGATAGTTGGATGGAGTAAATTATAAATATATATATATATATATATATTTATCCATCCATCCACCCATCGTCAACTGCTTATCCTGGGGGTCGCTTATCCTTGGGTGGGGGGGAGCCTATCCCAGCTAACCCTGGACAGGTCGCCAGTCCATCGCAGGGCATATATATATATATATATATATATATATATATATATATAAACATTAGTATTATGTTTTACAATTAGTTTCTTGCTTTGTTTAGTGTAAAATGTGACATATATTTCATGAAAGTGTTACAAGTAGAATGTTTTTAAGCACTCACTATTGACAAAGATCAACTGCCTAATGGGACCCATACAGCACAACAATTTGCATTAATCAATACAAAAACTAATATATCAACCAAAATGGCTTAAAGCCAACTTAAAGGGATTGTTCACTAGTTATTGATATTAACTCATCCTCATGCTGCTCCAAACCCCTATGTCTTTCTTTCTTGTGTGGAAAACAAAAGATGTTAGGTGGAATGTTCCCCACAGTAATCATTTACATTAATTGCATCTTTTACAGTCATTTTGCATAGCATCTCCTTTGGTTAAAGATAAGAAAGTCCTTCGAGTTTGGAACAATAAGAGTGTGAGTAAATAATAGCATCATGTTTGTGCAAACTATTCCTTTAACTTAAAACAAACAATGTCAAATGTATTCTCAGAACATGATAAGCATCTTTATAGTTTTAAGGGTTAGCACACAGGTAAATGGTTCAAGATTTGAGGAGGCAGACTTTTTGACATTTCAGAAGTGTCACCTCAAGCATAGCTGATCACCTGCTTGGTTAAGCCCAAGCCCAAGCTTAATAGCTCAAGAAAATGGCTTCCTCCTCCAGTTGGACCTTTTTTCATGCCAGTTTGTATGGAACAGTTTCTATCCATGAGGTGTTCCTTTAACATCCTTCAATTTTCCTTTCGCTGCATTATTGATAATGCAATTGGAATCTATTTAACTGTTAGTTGTCGGTTTGTCAAATTCGGGTGGAGATATTTTAAGACTGAAAAGATCTTTTGTAAACTTGATTCATTTCAAAGCAGCTTTCAGTTCAGTAAGGGATAATTAAGCATCTCATATTTGGAGTTGCAACATTGTACGTCTTGAGAATATCTCTTATTTTATTTTGTGCACTCCCACCTGTTCACTCCGCTGCTATTTGCTGTCACATGTGGACACTTATTGTATTTGCTCAGGGAGGTTATGAGAAAAAGGCAAGTGAGCAGGATAGAAAGGAAATGAAAGAACAGAGGAAGTATGTCTCCCATGGGAAAGCATGAATAAAAAGAAGCTATTGCCTGTGATGTCAGCCATGAAAAGGGTTCTCAACCGTTCCGGCTCTTGAGCAGCGGGAGTTAAGCATTTAATTAATTAGACTGAGTCTGTCACTTTTACAAATCAAAAAGGACCATATAAATTTCCTTCAAGGACTGAAACATTTGAAAGAGTTTCTAGCTGAATTGTATAGTTTACGCATGTTTTGCAATGCAAAACATAATTTTCCAGTACAATATATCTAAATAATCCTTAAAATAATACAAATATGTTTTCACAGGATATATCTTAAATTAAGTTTATTTAATTGGTCCTTGGCATTGCAAGGGCAAGGCCCTATCAGTTGAGCTACTCTGCAATTGAAACATACCTGAACAAACTTATAATTGTATTTGGTTATGTAATGCAAACATTAAAATGTACTGCATGTATTGAAATGTATTGGAGTCATCTACTATATTACAAGTCTAAAAAAAGGTTATAAAGGGGGTTAAGGGAAAGGAGGTGGCGAGAACTGGCTTGACAATATAAATAATATTTTAATTATGAACTTAAACAAAAGACACAGACACACACATGACATGACATGTCCGTAAACGATCTCTCTCTCCCGCACCATCTTCCGCAGTTGGCCTTTATCCCTCTCGGAGGCTTGATTAGCATGATACGGGACCGGATGTGTATAATCACGACACGGCCCCGCCCTCCGCCCTGTCACAATGGTTTTGACATCATATACCACAATACGTACGAGCTACATAAAAATCCTTAAGCAAAAATGTAGGTAATGTGGTTCTATCAGACCATGTTGGACTTGCCAAAGGCATAAGTAAAATAAACTTTACATATACATATATATACAGGTATATATATATATATATATATGTATATATATATATATATACAGGTATATATATATATACACATAATTTATTCTCCGAAATTGAGTCTTTTTGTCTTTGTGTGTTGTTTCTCAAGAAAATGTATTATGTTTTGGAGTGTTTAGATATTTTTTTATTCGAAAATAAGACAAAAACTCTGATTACGATTTTTTTATATTATTATTATTATTTTTTTTTTTTTTTGCGGTATGGGAATATTAATGTATCAGTACCAGTACAGGGTGTATAATGACTCCAAAGTAACTTGTTACTGTAATCAAATTATGTTTTCTTAGTCCAAAAGTAGTGCAACACTGAAATTGAAATTTGTGTACTCATATTACAGTTACTGACTTTCAATTAACAATATTATTTATGTAAAATATATTTAAAACGTAAATTATGTTCATAAGTACATTTGTTTGCTTTCTTTTACTGCTTAGGGAAAATGAACAAAAAGGAAATATCAACCTAATTTTGAATTTGTTGAGTGAAAAAAGATGGAAAAGGGTTTCAGCCACCTGAATCCGCCCCCCTTGTAGCATGGGTGAATTATAGGGGGGAGAATGCAACAGTTTTTAGGTAGATTACATCCATGCAGTTCCTAAACTCAGGCTCTGAATCATAGATCCACAAATGGTACCATTCATGAGCCACAGTGATCAGTGCCAACAAGAGACAAATATTGATGGCTTGGTTTGTACATTTAGCCTCACCTATACTTTCGAGAGTCCTCTTACCTCACACCAAACATTAATCAGTGGCCAGCAGAGCAATTTTACCATCCCATTTGTTCCATCATCACAGAGACACTCTGAAGCACACACTACATCAGTGAAAGCACAGAGAGCCTCTTGTAACAAGCTGATTGGAGCAGCCAATTGAACTTGCTGTATGAAATTTCTTATACAAAAGAAATGATGAAGCAACAAGGGTCTGTCACGCTGTCATCAAACTCTCTGATCTGAGCAGATTATATAACTTGTCCAGCTCACACTATGGTGTTAACTAGTCTGAGGGCAGAACAATACACAATCTCACTTAGACAACTTTTTGGCCCGATGAATAGTACTTCATGTGTTTTTTCTGTTCTATTCTTTTCTTTCTTTTTCTTATTTGCTTCAGCAATTACAAGTCTCTTTTTATTAGTGTCTGTAGCTGGCCACTTAGCCACTGAGCTATTGTTTCTTGTAAACAATCTACCTCAAACTGATAGCATTTGCAGTTGACCTGGAGCAGGTCTACCGGGGCAGAAAGCTGACCTATTGGAAAAATTACATCTTAACCCTATAAAGCCTGATATATTAAATAATAGTCATAAAATTATACATTCTTTCAAAAAAACAAAACAAAAACATTACATACATCAGACACTCAGGGTTATTGACTTTATTCATTTTTGTATAGGACTTCTGTTATTTAAATTTGTCTTAGCCCATATGTAACACCCACCCTCAGTGCACCAAAACCGTGGCAGCTCCACGAGTGTACCAGGTAAGTCGTATAAGGGTGGTGTAGACCAGTGCCTAGGTTCGTAGGGAGCCATAGTGAGAATGGAATGAACAGACAGACAATAAAGATGAGTTTGAACCATTCATTGGTTTATGTTGAAAATTATTGTTATTACTATTTTCTTTTTTCATCAATGACAGCAATGTCGCTGTAAACAATGAGCAAAAATATTAATATTAAATGAAAATAAATTGGTTTCTATGCTTAGACTTTATTTTCTTTCTAAAGAATTATGAACTCTTATTGAAAGTCTATTTTATTTTCTAATAAAAACCTATTTAAGTCAAATTATTGCTCTATGTGACCGCAGCGTAGTTCTAGCGGGATGACTAGCAGCTGTACATCATCACATCATTAGCTGGGTAATTCCTAGCCAATCGCAGGTAAGCCATTGCTTTATAAGTCTGCTCACAATCTATCACATTGCTGTTTCAGTGCGCTAACACGGCAAACTCCACCACCCCACCACCACCAGTTGAGCCCCGTCCCGCACGGGGGTAGGCTCCTCGCCCCTGCCTCCTATCTCCAGCAGGATATGATGGTTCCGAGTACAACTCCCTTGGACTGCCAGACGGGGCCTACGCCAAAGAGAGACATTACTTTTCTGTTCTACATTCATCAAATAAATGGCATCTTAAACCTCACTCAAGCCTGCGTGTCTTCCCGATAAAACTTAAATTTCCAGAAATGTGATTAAATTTGATATTCAAATCACACTACTTAAATTTTGTTTCAATTCACAAATAAAACCTGATATTTACAATACAGAGCAATTAACAACAGAAAAAAAATATCAGAAAATACAGAAAACAATTCACATTTAGTCAATCAGTCTTTAAGTTGAACAAATCAGTCTTTAGTGTGACAGATATTCTGTATTTGAAATAACTCAGCCTCTAAAAGCACAAATCAGCTTTCAGTTTGCAGAAAAACTATTTTCCACATCCTTGTGTAGCTTTAGAAGGCATTACTTCAGTCTTACCATCGTGAAGAAACAAATCAACAGATGAAAAAACGATTGTTGATTAAACGAACTCAGCTTCAACTCACTCCATCATCTTGGTGGATTTCCTGCCTCTGTCCAGAGGAAAGATACTGTAAGAAATGCTAGGGAAAGTCAGCAATACTCAAGATTCGGTTGGATCTTGATTCCATGTAGTCTTCATGCGGTGATATGCAGTTTGTTGCGTCACCGTCTTCACAGTTAGAAAACTCAACAAAAACAACTAAAAACTTCTGTATCACAAATAACTCTCAAAACAAACACAATCAATCTGCTTCTAGATGTATTGCCTAGTTTAGATCACAATTTCACTTGTTTTATAGTCACTATTTTCTCTGCCAATCTTTCCATGCTCCTGTCTCTTCTTCTCCCCCGTCTTCCTCTGCTCCATCCTCACTCCTCATTGGTCAACCGTAAAACTTTTCCCGCATTTCTCTTAAAGGGATACATACACTTAAACTACATACAATCGTTTCATACTGCAACATGAGAACATATACATTTTTAAACATCACATGAAGTTTTAATTTCACAAACCTTGAATTTAATTATTTTTTTTTAAATTTATTTAAAAGCAATTCTTTTTAGATTACTGTTTATTATTAGCTTTTATTAATCTCTCTAGTTACACCCTCCATGTTAACTCTATGCACGTCCTTGTGCATGCAACTGACAGGTTGTTCAGTTACAGGCTCAAGTGAGTAGGTGAAACTATTTTCAGCAATAGAATAAGTCACAGCTGTACTCAGACTCTGAAAAAGAGACTGGATTATCGAAACCAAAGGATTACCCAACTCAGGGTAAGTGAACATACGTGGCTTCTGTCTAAGTCTGGAAGACTTCCTGATGTAATTTCCATTTTCATTTTGTTCATTTGCAATTTCATGCTCACAGATTCTTTCCATTTCCTCTGCAGGTTTACTCTGACCAACAAACACATCAAATGACTCAGCAGGTAAGTTTTCATTTGCATCAGACTGTACAACCTCCAGACCATCAACAGGTAAGTAACCCAAGGTAGGTATACTTCCAATTTCAGGTTGCTCTGACCCAAGCAAACATTTTGAAGGAGTATCTGCTGGAATTTCGTCAGGTAAGTTGTCAGTTGAAATGTGATTTACAGAGTCCTGAGGTAAAGGAACTGAAGGGATATAATTATGTGACCCTTTCTCAGTCTCATACACCTCTGTAAATCTGGTAGTTGACAAAACAGAGGGATCATGGCACAGCAGCTCTACATAGCGGTCGTCATCCAAGTCAAAATCTGGCTGCTCTTGTACCTCATCACTCTGATTTTTACGAGTTGGAGGATGCTTCCAAGTTTTGGGTAAGTCAGCCTCTTCAACCGGTAACTGCAACAGACCACAAGGCAGCAAGAGATCTCTGTGCAGTGTTCTCAAAGGACCATCTTTACCTTCTGGCTTGACTGTGTAAACAGGAAGATCACCTGCTCTGCTCACAATAACTTAAACAAGTGACTCCCATTTATCAGCCAGTTTGTGTTTACCTCTTATGCGTACATTTGGGTGGATTCAACAACATGCTTATCAAACCAAGTTTTATTCCTCTCTCCTATTTTAACAGCATATTGTTTGCTAAATCATAAGTTCCTTGAGGCCGAGATTTCAAGTTACGCACATATTGTGAATGCATCTTGAGCTGCTCTCTGTTCAGAAGAACATCAAAAACCAGATCTGTAGGCAACCGAGGTTGCCTGCCAAACATTAATTCATATGGGGTAAACCTGGTAGAATCATGTTTGGTGCAGTTATACACGTGTACAAGAGGTTTTACAAAATCATGCCAATGAGATTTATCATGCTCCAAACGTACCCAGCATACTCAGAAGAGTGCGATTGAATTGCTCAACAGGATTTCCCCTGGGGTGGTAAGGTGTTGTCCTGATCTTACGGGATCCCATCAACTCACAAAGCTCTTTGATAGTTTTTGACACAAAGTCAGCACCCTGATCGCTGTGTAACTTCTCAGGAATCCCGTAATGGACTATAAAATTCTCCCACAGGGCTTTGGCTACCATACGCGATGCCTGGTTGAGAGTAGGAACTGCCACCGCATACTTTGTAAAAAAATCAGTGATCACCAGCACATCCTTGATGTTGCTTGAGTCTGGTTCAATGGACAAAAAAACCATGCAGACCAGCTCAAGGGGTCGGGTAGCCCTGATATTAACTAAGGGAGCTGCCTTTTCAGGTAATGATTTATGACACATGCATCTAGGGAATGTTTTAACCTTATTATCTACATCTGCAACCATTCTAGGACAAAAGAATCTTGATCTGGCTAGATCAAGTGTACGATCTATGCCTAAATGTCCCATCTCGTCATGTAGGCAGTTTAAAACCATGCTACGCAAAGACTCAGGAAGAGCCAACTTATATTGAGTACGTTCTCCCTCTTGCCTTTTCCGATAGAGAATTCCATTCTGCAACTTCAACTTTCTCAATTCTCTTATTAGCAAGGGGAGCAGAGGAATTTCTCTCCTTACAGAAGGAGGAATTGTCTCTCCTGATTCCAACTGCAAAATTACTTCTCGAATTACAGGATTGGATCTTTGCTTTTCTTTTAGATCATCCTCACCAAAAGCTGAAATTACAGGGAAACCATCAAAAACCTAATTTTGATTGAGACTGCATGGGACTGCGTCAACATGCATGGCTAGCGATTCAACCAGAGCAAAAGAGTCACCACCAACATCTGAAATGTGGTGAACAATGTGTTTATCACATATGGCCTGGAAAACATCGCTAGGAACAGTATAAGCATCACCATCAAGCAGATGATTCAAGGTGAATTGACGAATTCTCTCTTGCTCCTTTTGAGATGTGACATCATCTCTCAGACCACCATGAGGACGTCTGGATAGACCTTCAGCATCCAGATTCTGCTTCCCAGCTCTGTACTGCAATTTAAAAGAGAAAGTTGAAAGAGCTGAAAGCTCTGAATATGTACGTTAACAGATTACTGTCAGTAACAACAATGAATTGATTACCATACAAGTAATCGCTGAACTTCTCTGTGACAGGCCACTTAAGAGCTAATAACTCCAGCTTGTGTGCTGGATAATGAGCTTCACTATGAGAAAGGCCTCTACTGGCATAGGCAATTTCATTTGCCCATCCTGCTCCTGATACAAGGCTGCTCCCAGACCCACCGTGCTTGCGTCAGTATGCAAAACATATGGAGGATCAGAGCGGTGGTAAGAGCCTCAATGACAGCTTCAAATGCTTGCTGACAACTCACAGACCAGCGACTCCCAAAAGGCTCTTTGGGATTGTAGTAATCTTTCCTGTATTTTAATTTTTCATTTTTTCTCATTTTTTAGGATTACTGTGATTTTCTGTGACGCCTTGGAAGTGTGACTAGACAAGATGTACACAAGAGCCCACCTGGCAAGAATGACTCGGAAGGAGGCTCCATCAAAACCCATTTGTCTGTGAACTGCTCTTGTGTGCTGACTGAGCCTTCAAGCACAAGACTCTTTCCGGCAGGAACCACTTCAGGCTTTGCACCAGACAGCTGCACTGATCCAACACTGCTATTGGCTTTCTGCTTGAACCTGTGCCCAAGAACATTGAGAATGGCTTGGAACCCATAAGGTAAGGCTTGATGAAATTTTGTCATTTCTGGATCAGAGCAGATCTCATAAGCTAAATCAAGAGTGTTTGTGCCTACGAGTACTTACGGCTGAGTACTACTCTTACTATCTGGAGTGACCAAGGCAAGGGTGGAAAGTTTCATTTTAGTTCCAAGGAATGCCTTGGGGAACACCAAATCTACCTCGATGTACCCGAGATACGGAACAAGCTGACCATTTGCTGCTTCTACCTCAAGAAGGTTTTCAAGAGGCTTGATTTTCAAATGTGACATATTCTGCTCATAGTACGTCTGAGAAACAGTGGGAGAACCTGTATCTAGAAGACAATTGCATCTACTGCCTGCAATAAGAACTTCAGCAGTACATTTTGCACCAACCAAACCCTTTGGCATATCAAAAGGTTTGTACTTGTTGTTAATGTGCCAATTACAACTTCTACTCTTGTACTTTATGTGGCCTCTGGTACTTTTACCAGCCTCTATTTGTCCCGCAACCGGCACTGACTCTAGTTTAAATTAAAAGAATGGAATGACTCAACTTGAGCCCCCCATGCAGATTGCTTTTCCTTTAGAAGCTTTATTTTGGAGGCTACCAAAGCAGGGTTTGCAACATTATCACATTATGGTATTATTATGGTATTGCTTTCGATATGGCCATCCTCGCTAAAAAGCAATACCAGGGCTTAGGTTTACTCACTAGCGTCTTAGAAAAACTGTGGGAAACATCACCCAAGTTTGTTTGCACAGACTGTGATTTGCTAACTTTTACAGCAGGTTTTGTGGTTGCTGGCTTTACCGACCTAACAGGAACTATTTCACTCTGTAACTCTGTTACTTGGCTGTGCAAGTCACGAGACCCTTTGGTTTGCTCTTTGGCTTTTTTTTTAGTTTTTCCACCTGACCATGAAGCTCTGCAACTTGCTTCTTCAAGTCAAAAACAGTAGCTTGAGTCGCTACTTCGTCTTTTGAGGCACACAGAGCTTGTCTTCTGTTGTATGCAGCAGTAAGAACTCAGAGAAAGGAAGGGGATAATTTTTCCTTTGTTCAAGCTGAAACTCGGAAATTAGGGTATTGTCCCATCATCCCCTAACTGCCTCAGCAAATGTCGATCAGCCTCACTGGAGGAAACACCACCTCTTTTAATGGCTATCATCAAAGCCACTTTCAGCCGCTGCAAGAACTGGGATGTTTTTTTCACCAGCATCCTGCAGAGTATTCAAGAATTTGTCCAACAGCTCATCAACATCCTCCACGGTGTCAAAAGCGGAGTCTAAAAGATAAAGATAAGCTCTGGGTGTTGCATGTGAACCCAGCGTTCTGACAATATCTGCAGCTGGAGGTAAAAGGCTGTCAAGTATTTTTCTGGATTGGGTTAAATCAGAAATTGAAGGATCTTGTAGCATGAGTTCAACACTATTATGCCACATATCATAGTCTACCTCCTTCCCTGGGCGAAGGGACCTTCCAGAAAAGAACCTTAGCTTGAGGAGGGCATGTGTGTGCAAAGCAGCATCCTCGCTTTTCACGATAAGCTCAACCACAACACGTTGTACTTCTGGGGAATTCACATTAGGCACTGTGATTCTAGTTAATGGAATAAAGGGAGTTTTGCTCGAGACACCCACTGATCCTTCTTGTTCCCCTGAGCTAAGCTGACCTGAGAAAAATCTGACTGTATCTCAGGCTGAAAGCTCCTCATTTAAAGGGATACTTCACCTCTGGGAAGATGAATGTGTATTTAAAATTGGTCATTTATATAGTATAAATGTGAAATTATTTTTGAATTTGAAGCATTCTAGACAGAGAAAAGGCAGAAAATGTATTTTTTACACATGTGGCTGAAAGACAACAACTCCCAGAATGCACTTGCTTTGCGCCCTTACGAGGCCACTCCCAAACCACACCTACCGGTTACAGGCGGCAGTATCTGAAAATATGATACAACTATGCTACATCGTGACTCTATAAATCGTGAGTTAGTTGATAAATTGACTGACTACGTGGGAAGAACATTATAATTCTGTGTGTCCAAACTCTGTACATGACGTCTTAGTAACAAAAAAGAAAAACAAACAAAATACTCACTTTACACTAAGCCGTCCGTTTGTCCCTGCGGGCTTTGGCTGGCGTTTCCAATTTATCTTCGGGATCCTAAAATAAGTTTCCAGGACTCCCCTGTCCATGTGTGATACAAAACTTGGGTGCTCAGTTATACATGCTCATGTTATCGGTGCAGTTTCATCAGCGGATTCAGCGATCTCGTCCAGTATCGCTGAAATTCGCGACAGCAATAGGACTCTCTATCTGTTTCCATAGGCGCACAGCGAAAGCACTGACACCACCAGTCCGCCCCAACTCGAGTCTGAATATAATTTAACACTCTCTTCCTCCTGCCTGCTAAGCAGGTTTTGCTCCCCTGCTACAGCAGCTGCTCCAGCCTCTGTTCATCACTGTATTGCGGCACGTACGGGTAGCGCGAGCATCAGATTCTTGCAACAGATCTTTGTAATCCCCTTCTGCCATTTCAACTTCAAAACTACCTTCCGCCATCGTGATTAGTCTACTTGTATACAAACTTTCTACACAGAGCAAGAGCCTGTTTTCTTAGCTTCTACAGAAAGTGGCTGACACTATCTTCACATTCTGTGAGTGAGATCCCGCCCCATATGGGCGTGGTGAAAACATGCGGAATACTGGCTGTAGTTTTAAGCCTCTGGACCAAAAATCCTCCGATGACGCAAAATGACGATTTTTGCGTCATCGGAGGATTTTTTCCAGACTAAAAATAAATAAATCTCTTGTCTCAGGGGGATATGAGGGGGGGGAGCTCGGTAATTAGAAAATACTACTGGTTTTCTACTGATACAAAGCTTAATGCTAAATCCTGAAGTAACCCTTTAAGAGGTCTTCAAACGACTTGCCGCTAAGCTTGGCAATGCGTTTTGGTTCCTGCATATAGCATGTTGTGGCACTGCTAGCAACTGTCGGGACATAGACACTTGACAAAGCCTTAACCCTCTGGGGTCGACGGACGCGCCGGCGCGTCCTGCTGGATTTTTTCGTCATTACAGCAGAAACAACTTAAAATACTCAGTCATTTTGGGGTATACAGATAAGTGTAAGATATCATTAGAGACTCTAAAGGGTCTACTTTTATTTGTGCACACTCATAATAACAATGAAACATTGAGCTTTTGTAAAATAAAGAAAATAAAAATGGTGAGCTTTCAGCAGTCTCTGGGTTTGAGAGCATTTATCTGAAACACGTCACAAAAATGACCTGAAACTCTGCGAATCCTTATCACACAAACATGAAACATATGTCTAAAGAAAGCTTTAAATGTCTACTTTTTAATAAAACAATTCAAATTTAAAACAAATATTCTCCTGCAATGCAATCTGTTTGAAACAAAGTGATGTTCCGTTTTTACCGGTCCATCTAATTATCTGTAATGTGATCCCACCCACCAGCAGAGCGCGCCATTCATAGCTAATGTGCTGAGATGATCTGTGCAAATGTACACGCCCCCCCATTTGCTGTAAACAAATGTTGTTCATTTTTCTGCGGGTTTGTAATGATACACAGGCAAGAAAGCTCCAGGACTGTAAGAAAGATTTAACATTTTCCTCAGAAGAAGAGCGGAACTCCGAAGAACATTTGTATTTTGAAGAGAGACTTGATCCAGTCGAGGATACAATTTCAGACGAGTAAGTTTAGTTTTAATTAGTTGACATGCTATTTTATATAAACGTTTTAACTTTTATTTTACGAGTGGGACTGTTTCTAGACTTGCCAGCCAGGATTCAGAGTATTGACATTTGAAATATGTCCTAATAAGCAAGTTTTAGTTAAATTTAAATTATGTTTCGGCTAAAGCAGGTATTTAAATTGTATGCTGTATAATATAAATATGACATGTAAAAATAATATGAATGTTTAGATTATATCTTATCTAGTGTTTATAATGCCTCATTATCATCAACAAAGCTTGTGCTTGCAAATATGTGTTCAGGTTAAATGAGTAAAATGCACTTTAAACATGTCAGTATTAGAAAATCAGCATATTATGATTTCTGAAGTATCATGTGACACTGAAGACTGCAGTAATGATGCTGAAATTGCATTGAATTGTGATCACAAATTGCATTTTACAATATATTGAAATAGAAAACTGTTGTTTTAAATTGTAAAAAGAGTTCAGAATATCAATATTTTTTCTGTATTTTGGATCAAATAAATCCAGTCTTGGTGAGCAGAAGAGACTTCTTTTAATGGTAGTGTAGGTCTAAAATTAAGTAAAGTCTTTATGTAAAGAAAATATATAGTCAGATTACTTCTTTTAACTTAAAACTTGATTTTGATCATTAAGTCTCCTCACATTCATTCTCTCTCTGTCACATTCCTCATTGATGGGCCCAGGGGTGGGGTCATTGTCTCTCAGGTGTGAATTACCTTAATATTCATGATCATTCACGCCTCCTCGCATATTACCTTTCAACACTAAAATTGTCTTACAAAAGTTAAATTACTAAATTGTTTTGCATGAATGAGTGATCAGGATGGTTGTCACATAATTTTGTAGCAAAAACTCTAGGCTACAAGATCCAGTTCTCAAAAGTCTTGTGGACAAATGTTTAGTATGTGTTATATGGCCTTATTTCAGTGACTTCATATTTTATTTTTTCAAATACCATGCATAAACGTTATTTTCTCAAAAATACAAACATGTACACACATGTTGCTCACATAGTATTGTAGCCCAGTTTGTGCTGAATACAGTGTCATCAGACTTTAGCCATTAATATGTTTTTAAGCAAGTGAAAAAAGCACAAATGTCAAGGCATGTCAAAACTTCTCCAGGGCCCAAAATACCCTCAGACCCCAGAGGGTTAACCTCATATTTGAGGTTGGGCTGATGTGGGCTTTCAAAAATGAATGGTACCTGAGGCTCCAAATTTTTAAGTGTGACCCCACTCTCATACTCAATTATCACATTTGTAATATGGGGACATGGGGCTGTCCAGGAGTAAAATCCTACAAATGCACCCATATCTGCGGAGATGTTCAGTCAGATCATTATCTCTCTCAGTATTTGTCAACCCACTCACAATGAGCGAGTTTGGAACTTTTACATTTTCATGTTCAACGACTTCCATTGTCACTGTGTACTGTCTCTTTATAGTAGAGTCTCCTGGCTGGCTCGCCAAAACTGTAAAGGCCACCCTCAGTGCACCAAAACCGTGGCAGCTCCACGAGTGTACCAGGTAAGTCATATAAGGGTGGTGTGGACCAGTGCCTAGGTTCGTAGGGAGCCATAGTGAGAATGGAACGAACAGACAAGACAATAAAAATTAGTTTGAACCATTCATTGGTTTATGTTGAAAATGATTGTTAATACTGTTTTCTTTTTATCAAAAAAATAAATAAAACAACAACAGCAATGTCACTGTAAACAATGAGCAAAAATATAAATATTAAATTAAAATAAATTGGTTTCTATGCTTAGTCTTTATTTTCTATCTTTATAAAGAATTATGAACTCTAATTTAATTATCAAATCTTATTTACTCTTTTGAACTAATTTTATGATTCGGCTTACTAATTTAACTCTTTTAAACTTACTTTTAGGATTTACTAATTGACTCCCTTTTTATTACTTAATTATTTCAACTAATTTTGTTCCCTAGTGAAATTTTATTTTCTAATAAATACCTATTTAAGTCAAATTATTGCTCTCTTAAATTCCCAGAAATTTGATTAAATTTGATATTCAAATCACACCATTTACATTTCGTTTCAATTCACAAATAAAACCTTACATTTACAATACAGAGCAATTAACAACAGAAAAAATTTCAGAAAATACAGAAAACAATTCACATTTAGTCAATCTGTCTTTAGGTTGAACAATCAGTCTCTAGTGTGACAAATAAGTCTGTATTTGAAATAACTCAGCCTCTAAAAGCACAAATCAGCTTTCAGTTTGCAGAAAAACTATTATCCACGTCCTTGTGTAGCTTTAGAATGCATTACTTCAGTCTTACCATCGTGAAGAAACAAACGATTGTTGATTAAACGAACTTAGCTTCAACTCACTCCATCATCTTGGTGGATTTCCTGCCTCTGTACAAAGGAAAGATAATGTAAGGAATGCTACGGAAAGTCAGCAATACTCAAGATTCGGTTGGATCTTGATTCCATGTAGTCTTCATGCGGTGATATGCAGTTCGTTGCGTCACCGTCTTCACAGTTAGAAAACTCAACAAAAACAACTAAAAACTTCTGTATCACAAATAACTCTCAAAACAAACACAATCACTCTGTTTCTAGATGTATTGCCTAGTTTAGATCACAATTTCACTTATTTTATAATCACTATTTTCTCTGCCAATCTTTCCGTGCTCCTGTCTCTTCTTCTCTCCCGTCTTCTTCTGCTCCATCATCACTCCTCATTGGTCAACCGTAAAACTTTTCCCGCATTTCTCTTAAAGGGATACATACACTTAAACTACATACATTCGTTCCATACTGCAAAATGAGAACATATACATTTTTAAACATCACATGAAGTTTTAATTTCACAAACCTTGAATTAAATTATTATTATTATTATTTTATTTTTTTAGCAATTCTTTTTAGAATACTGTTTATTATTAGCTTTTAGTAATCACTCTGGTTACACATACATGCCACAAAATTAAATCTTGGGGTATCTTAAGAGGACTCTCTTGGCCTTTCAGGGATATAAAATGCAGCACAACAAATCAATTATAAATAAATTATATAAAAATATATATATATATATATATATATACACACTCACCTAAAGGATTATTAGGAACACCATACTAATACTGTGTTTGACCCCCTTTCGCCTTCAGAACTGCCTTAATTCTACGTGGCATTGATTCAACAAGGTGCTGAAAGCATTCTTTAGAAATGTTGGCCCATATTGATAGGATAGCATCTTGCAGTTGATGGAGATTTGTGGGATGCACATCCAGGGCACGAAGCTCCCGTTCCACCACATCCCAAAGATGCTCTATTGGGTTGATATCTGGTGACTGTGGGGGCCATTTTAGTACAGTGAACTCATTGTCATGTTCAAGAAACCAATTTGAAATGATTCGAGCTTTGTGACATGGTGCATTATCCTGCTGGAAGTAGCCATCAGAGGATGGGTACATGGTGGCCATAAAGGGATGGACATGGTCAGAAACAATGCTCAGGTAGGCCGTGGCATTTAAACAATGCCCAATTGGCACTAAGGGGCCTAAAGTGTGCCAAGAAAACATCCCCCACACCATTACACCACCACCACCAGCCTGCACAGTGGTAACAAGGCATGATGGATCCATGTTCTCATTCTGTTTACGCCAAATTCTGACTCTACCATCTGAATGTCTCAACAGAAATCGAGACTCATCAGACCAGGCAACATTTTTCCAGTCTTCAACTGTCCAATTTTGGTGAGCTCTTGCAAATTGTAGCCTCTTTTTCCTTTTTGTAGTGGAGATGAGTGGTACCCGGTGGGGTCTTCTGCTGTTGTAGCCCATCCGCCTCAAGGTTGTGCGTGTTGTGGCTTCACAAATGCTTTGCTGCATACCTCGGTTGTAACGAGTGGTTATTTCAGTCAAAGTTGCTCTTCTATCAGCTTGAATCAGTCGGCCCATTCTCCTCTGACCTCTAGCATCAACAAGGCATTTTCGCCCACAGGACTGCCGCATACTGGATGTTTTTCCCTTTTCACACCATTCTTTGTAAACCCTAGAAATGGTTGTGCGTGAAAATCCCAGTAACTGAGCAGATTGTGAAATACTCAGACCGGCCCGTCTGGCACCAACAAACATGCCACGCTCAAAATTGCTTAAATCACCTTTCTTTCCCATTCTGACATTCAGTTTGGAGTTCAGGAGATTGTCTTGACCAGGACCACACCCCTAAATGCATTGAAGCAACTGCCATGTGATTGGTTGATTAGATAATTGCATTAATGAGGAATTGAACAGGTGTTCCTAATAATCCTTTAGGTGAGTGTATATACACTGTATATATTATTTATAATATACTGTATATATATAAACAGTTAATATCATATGCATTTTATGCACCAAAAACTATACTGATATATTAAAATCTTCATAATGACAGAGCAGGTGGCATAAAGAAAAATACACATAAATATTGGTTCCCATTTAAAATATATAAAATACTCATTTTGAAATATCAGTAGAAATATAGTTATTGTTACTTTTATTTCTCAAAGTCAGCAAGGATTTCACAGCAAAAAAAAAAGTGCATCACAATATTTTACTTGCACTACTTCAAGGTCTTCCACTTCCAGAAGAGCATGGGCACTTTCATCAGGAGGCAGTGAGCATCTAGCACACTGCATGCAACAGGTTTTTCTGTAAAGTATTTATCATGTTGATAATGAAGAAGCTTTAGAATATCACTGTGAATTTCAGCTCCTCACCCCACCACCTAAACTCTACACTAAAGACGCATCTCTTATGTGAGCACTTGACCCATTCTTATTAATGCACTAACTGTCTTCTTTCTTCTTCTTTAAAAAAAGAAAGAAAAAAAAACCTTCACCTGTCTCTCACCATCATCTACTATTAGCAATTTGTATTGCAGCATTTCTTAGATTATTGCCTCTTTAGGATGAATTGCTTGTCTGCTTGCTTAAACGTCTGTGTCTATCATATGCCTTCACAAAATTGTAATTGCATATATAATTTTTATGCATTTAGGTCCTTTTTTAAGCTTATAAGTGAGGTATATTCACTGCCATTGTATTGCAAAGCATCTTATTTAGTGTTAAACAGAAGAAAGGAAGTCTGGTTTGGAAAAATATAAAGGTGAGTAAATTATGTCAGAATTGTCATTTCTGGGTGACAAGATTGTGGTTTGGAATGTGATTTTAGTGCAAGTACCCATAAAACATTACCCTTTTCCTTCACTTGATCACAAGAAATTACTGTCTGTCAAAAAGGCTCTAACATTAAATGTATTTAGATATTTAAAGTGAAGAGGTGACCTGTGCCATTTTGTTTTAGATCTGGTTTTGTTTCTTTCAAATTTAAAAGTCTTCCATTTCCCACCTAATTGAAAATTGAAATACTATTTGTCTTACGCTTTCATGAGCCATCTAAGCTCTTTTACACTGATTTGCCTTAATAAACAACAAACTGCGCTGTGTGATCTCATCTTAATTTTCATAATTGCCTGCAATTGTGAATCTCCCTCGATTCCCACTTTCCAAGGATGCGACAGTTCCAGAAGCGTGATAAGAATACCCAGAGTGTAATTTTAATTAGTCTTTCAAAGGAAGACTCACTCTTGTTGTCATACTCCTTGGATTGCTATTATCACGGTATGCTAAATTAAGCATAAGCTTCTACCTTCTTATCGAGACTCAGTGACATTTGCTTCACAGTCTTTTCTTGTGTTCTTCCAAGAGTCTGTGATGTAACCTTCACCGGTCAGAATGCCAAGACCTTGCCAAACCAATGAGCCACTAAGTATTGGAGATTTGAACAGAAGAGCAAACTGGGGAAGAAATGTGGATCATATGGGAAACGACTCAGTTATAAAGTGGCCTGATTTTTTAGTTAAATGGTAATTTGCTAATACCTTTTCATCATAAAAAGAAGGATGTTGGACAAGACCAAGGATGTAACCATGTTTAAGAATCTGTCACTGAAATACCCACCGATTGACTACTATTATGAATAATCCTCAATGTCTAGAATGGTTACAGCCCTGGACGATACCATACCAAATAAGTGGATGATTAATAGGAAATGATACCTGAATAAATGTTGTTTGTGGAATAGATACATATTTCTGTCTGTTATAAAGAGCTCAACATTTTAAGACCTATCACACTGTGAATTCGCAGACAGTAGATCAAAAGTTCTGCTGCTGAAATCAGTTTATGCTTACTGAAATTCGAATCACTGCCCCCTAGGGGCTGAAGCAGAAAGTGTAAAAATGTCATTTTAGAGCTAAAAAACAACCTCCAAACCACACTCAACAGTTTACTTGAAGTATTAGAAAATTAATTAGCTGCTAACTAAAGCCTTCATCAGCCAAATAACAAAGGACATTTAATCTACGTGCACTTCCACAGTCAATTCAGGATGGACTTTGAAGATTTTGTCATTATTCTAACATTGGCCATCAACACCTACTCAGTTTACTAATTCAAATTATGACCCTATCGACTGCTGCTTTGTCTTTTTTTAAAAAAAAAAAAAAAACATCCATCAGAATAAAATCCCCAAATATATTTTTGCATCCTGTGTTGTTTCTTTACAACCCAACGGCATATATATT
Source organism: Moxostoma hubbsi (assembly GCA_032164185.1). Classification (NCBI taxonomy): domain Eukaryota; kingdom Metazoa; phylum Chordata; class Actinopteri; order Cypriniformes; family Catostomidae; genus Moxostoma; species Moxostoma hubbsi. The sequence goes on along the minus strand of JAVLUX010000012.1, from coordinate 14,761,846 downwards.
TAAAGGCCTACAATCACATTTTTTGTCAAACCACACAGTTAAGACTTTCAGACATTACAAATATTACATCTTAAATTTCTGTTTCAGCATGATTTTCTGTAAAGCTGCTTTGAAACTATGTGTGTTGTGAAAGCGCTATACAAATAAAAATGACTTGACTCGAATGCAATTACTTCCTGGTTCCCATGGGACCAGTATGTAGGTCTCAGATGTTGCTCAAGCAACAAGCTATCAGCAGTGCTAGAGGTGACCATGGTTGAATTGATTTGAAAATGTCTGATAGGGGATGGCACTTGAATGGAGTTGATTTCAGGGTATATGAACTTTTGGAAGCAACATGTTAATTTCCTGTGCGATCATATAGGCATTTTAGCTGTAATTGACCATATTGATAAAAAACAACATCTACACTATGAGTTTGATCACAATGCAAATGACTGCATCCTTATTCTGCTCATTTGGAGGCATCTTTCTGTAAAGATGCATTGTATGACAGCACGGAGGAAACTTGGCTCTCATACTATGAGTGACAACCATGAAATCTCGCCGATGCTAATGTCACTTGCATTTAGTTGAGTGTTTCTGAAAGGAGTGTATGAAGTTCTGGCAATGTGTTCTCCTGGGGCCCTTGTGCCTTGAGGTCATCATGGAAATAAAGGATGAGGAAGAGAGAGAGAGACACACACACATTCATTTACAGTGTTCCACTTACATTATTTGAAATACCTCAGGGCTGGTACTGTGTGAATCTTTGTCTTCACTTCCTTTTGTGACTTGTAAAGCGGTATGAAACATTTGAAATAGACTTAGACTTGAAAAGCTTTTTAAAGGTAACTAGAAATAAATGCTGTCTTGCCTCTTGTGTTACTTAAGGCTATAATTTTACTAAAAGGGAGAAAAACTGTCTGTGTGCCATTTGGTCACAACCAACCTGTTTCGAGTTGACTCCATCTGTGCCCCGGTATCTCCAGAATTTTTGCTTTATAACAGAGTTCCCAGCAGGAAAAGCCTGAGTGCTTTGGTTAATCTGCCATTTATTAATCCTTAAAGGTAAAGTGTGTAATACCTGTGACACTAGTGTTACCAAATGGAATGGCAAAAATAATTACTGCTATTAAACAGGTTTCCTAAACACTCCCCTATCTGCCGTTGGACAAAAAAAAAAAAAAATGTATTTACACTTTTCTTAGGAATCAACCTACAGATGTCTTACTTATGGTTGTTTATATAATTCAAAGTTTTTAAATGCTAAAAGGAAATCGGTGGAAAATGAAATATGAGGCTATCCTAACCTGATCTCAATGTGAATTCAGTGACAGTATGTCCAAAGTGGTTCAGCTGAAATTGGTCTGAACACTCTGAAATTCAAATCACTGCCCCCAGTGGCCAATGTTGGAAGTGATGTTGAACATATGGGCGCATGTTAGCTTCAGTTTCTGAGTGATATGTCCAGAAATGGGAGCCAAATGTGAGTTGTAAAGAGAGTTGTATTTTTAGTTGTAAATGATGTAATACTGTAAACAGGAATGCAAATTGTATTAACCATACACCCTATCTCAAACCCCAACTCTAAACCTAAACATCAGTGGAGTAAAATTATAATCTCTGAATCATTCTCTGAATCCATTATGTGCAATCTCCGATTGATTTTGTGTAAGCAATTACTTCCTGGTTCCATGGTACTAGAACTGATGCCTCTGAGGCTGTTTGCACAACAAATCATCAGAAGCACCACAGGAATAAGCAAACACATCTGAATTGATGCAAAAATATCTGATGGGAGATGGCACTTTCATAATTTGATGGTCAGTTATTCAGCAGAACGGGGTTGATTCAGGATACCAATACATTCGGTAGCAATATATCGATGTCCCGAGGTGCCATTCAAGAAAACCTCTTAATGTGGATGAAGACTTGTCAACTTCTTCACTGTGAGCAGCAGGTGGATATATGGACATGTACATCATGTTGGAGTTTGTAGTCCCTAACATTCTACATAACAACTCCTTTTGAGCTCCACAGAAGAAAGAAAGTCAAATGTATTTGAAATTACATGAGCTGTCTTTTTCAGTCAACCATGATTGACAAGAAAACCAAACCCAAGTCCCAGCTCAAGTGTCTGACCTATCTATTTTCCATAATTGATGAATCCACAAACCTGATGTCTGATGTTATACTCCAAATTGAGGCTCAGAAACCTTGATTTGTTCATTTGCTATGTACATATTTTTCATATGTGTTAATTTTATGTGTGTTTAAGGCTATGACTTAATAGTCACCTTCTGAATATGAAGTCTGCGCAGACATTCATGAAAGCTCCATCAATATCACACTTGTTTTCTAGACCTTGGGCTGTGTATGCGTCTGAAGACCATACTGAACACCTCATTAGCTGTGCTTTTGAAGGGTCACTGGACAGTGGACAACATTATTAGGGAGTCGATAATGTCTGAAAGCGATTGCAATGTGAAATGAATGTTGTCAGGTTGTTAATATTTGTCTTTGGCTCTCAGCGTGCCTGTGTAAAGGACAGGATTGCTTCTGTTATGAGGGTCTGCTGTCCATAATCAACATATGGTGCCACAGAGTCAGCTGTGTGGGATTCCATTGAGATCCCCTAACCTTTCTACAACACTTGCTTTTAATGAACTTTTGTGGTATATTGTCAGTCAGGTTTGGAATGGCTTAGAATCAATCCTTATGATCATAACACATCCCAGCCTAGCAGTTTTTCCATACATTTCCAAAGATGCAACTTTAGGCAAACTTATTTTCTTCATCACAGATGGATTTTTAGAAAATGTGCAACAATTTAATTTACTTACTGTACACTATTCCTTTTTCAAAGAAATAAGACACACTGATTTCATAGACTGAAAACTATCAACATAATACTATAAAAATTTCCCCTTCTTACTGGATGCAAGTTCATCACATCTGACAAGTAAATTTTGGGCTCTGCTTTGTTTTCATTTGGATATTAATGCAGATATTCATTACTTGCTTTCTTCTCAGGCAGACGAATCTCATGAGAATGTGTGTATATTGGTTAAGTCTCCATATTACCTGAGGCTATTTCAGAGATGGTGTCAGGTGAAGCCCATGAGGCTATCTGTGTTTTCCCTCTTGGCATTTCCGAATGTGACATGTTGATATGATAATTGAAAGGAGACAAGACTTTTTGGGAAGACTAGGTGGTGACTTACAATACAGCAGCCCATTATGCCTACATCTCAGCCATCATTAAAACAGACATTATGTGATGTTACTCAACCTTGAGGTCAAACTACTAGCAGTCCATGTGGAAACTGGAATACAATTTTAAAGATTTGACTGATATGCTCATGGCCCAAATTTACTTTTTTTTTCTTCTCCCCTTTTCTCCCCAATTTGAAATGCCCAATTTCCAATGTGCTCTAGGTCCTCGTGGTGGCGTAGTGACTCGCCTCAAACTGGGTGGTGGAGGACGAATCTCAGTTGCCTCGGTGCATGACACCATCAACCCACATATCTTATCACGTGGCTTGTTGAGAGCATTACTATGGAGACATAGCGCATGTGGAGGCTATTCTCCGCAACATCCACACACAACTCACCGCGCACCCCACTGAGAGCGAGAACCACATTATAGTGACCACGAGGAGGTTACCCTATGTGACTCTACCCTCCCTAGCAACCGGGCCTATTTGGTTGCATAGGAGACATGGCTTGAATCACTCAGCATGCCCTGGATTCGAACTTGTGACTCCAGGGGTGGTAGTCAGCATCAATACTCGCTGAGCTACCCACGCCCCCCAGCCCAAATGCACTTTGAGAGGTACAATGCCTTCTGCATGTTAACATTCAAACAATGGTGTGGCCAAAGTTGGGTGCCAAGGGACTCAAGCTGACATACAAACCGAATCTCAACCGAATAGGGTATATATCAACTACATTTCCAAAACTCATACATAAAATACTCAAAGGATGGGATGCACATAACTAATTAATCAGAGATTCTTTTTTTGACATATTATATGTAAGTGATAATCCACGGCTAGGTGCATTTAAAATAGTTTAACGCACACATAGCTATGGATTATCCCGCTTATTTTTTGCAGCAAAATTTTGACTGGAAGAATAAAAAATAGCGGTTAATTTTATCTAAGGGCCTAGATCTACAGCTGTGTCTTTTCTAAATCAAATCCAGAAATAATAACATTCAAAGAATGTAGAAGTTTACACTTCAGAGAAAATGTATTGTAAAATTTTTATTCAAGGTAATTTTCACATTAATGTGGAAAAACAGACGTTACAAACGTGGCAGTGACAGTAAAAGTAGCACTTACTGTATGATAAGGGGAAAACCATTCAAAACACTCTGGAACCTGCATATTTTGACCTCTGGTGACACTTCAGCACAGCAAAATAACATACACAACACATTACAGTTAAAATCATCTATCCTTGCCTAGCCTTGATACCTTGTATGGGCCATCTCAGACTATCTTTAATGAGCTATTTTTTCACACATGCAAGAACTTTAGCCTTGCGAACCAATTCCCCAAATAATTTTCTTTTCACCAGCACCCTTGGGCGATTTAGTAATTTATCACATTGTGGGGGTGCGACCAGTAAAATAAATGCTATGTGTGCTATATGTGTATTTGCTCCATTACTTTCTTGTATGGTTAACTACTATTCTGGAGGCAAAAACTTATCCCTCCCCATGCCTTTTTTTCACCATGTAAAAAGAAGTCATGAGTTTAGTTAAATATACTGTTCAGTAGCTTTCACATGGAAGCATTGATTGCTCCTTTTCTGACTCCCAGTTTTCCTAAGTAATTTCAATTTCAGTTTGAATCTGTGGAACTAGACCTGGGTGATCTACTATCGCTTGCTGGACAGTCTGCTGTCAACACTTTCCATGTGTTAATTTGAGTTAAAATGTCATTATGTACATATGAAGATATAGATAGTCATAGACACATCTAACTTGATGGTGGTTTCTCACTTAAGTTTGATTTTATGACAAACCCTAGCTTTACCATATGGTGTATTTACTTGGTTCATTTTCATCTATCTTATGCACTGGCATGGAAACAATTACATTTGAGGTGTGTTCTGACATTTTTGAGGCTACTGGTAGAATTTTTAGTCTGGTGGGCTATCCTTATTTTATTAACACACAGAGATTAAACGTTGACCTCTTGCCCTAAATGTATCAATATTTTTTTTCTACAATACATCTAGCAGCACGACATATGTATAATGAACCACCAAGCCAAACTATTGGAAGAATGTGATATGCATGCTGTTTTCTCAGTGGTGTTTATGCTGTGGAAAAACATCTGAGCCATAACATAAAAAAATGTTTACTTAATGGATTTTGTTATTTGGTTGTCTGGATGAAAAAATGTAGAATGCATGTATGAATGGTCAATTATTTTTGTTTTTGTGTTTGTTGTCATTTAAATTGCATTTATTATCAAGCTTTCTGAGCAATTGGTGGGAAAAGGGGCTGTACTTAGTTTACATCTGTGACACTGATCCCTTTTTCAGCAAACCACTTATGTCTGTCCAAGCACATGTTTCAGATCATATATTCATCAAATGATGAATCCATATTCTAACTAGCAAATTGCATATAGCGATAAGCCACAAACAGTTTTTGAAGAGGGAAAACATTACACATTTACAATGTAAAACATGGCCCTCAACCCAAGCATTTGAAAACACTGTGATTATGCTGTTTTATTTCAGACTTTGACATTTGATTTACAACATCCAAATGTATCACTGGTAAAGAACACAGATTATTAGCATGCAATCATGCTATTTATATAGAAACAGAATTGCAAAAACAAACAAACAAACATTGTTTTCATACAGCCTTCCTAATCCGCCACCAGTCTACTGTTGATCAAACTAACAGATAGTCCCGCCCCCAAATCTCACCATTGGTCGAGCCAATGTTGTTGTGTCAGGATGGATGGGCCCCTTAAAACAATCAGATTAATTTTTATAGTGCCACAGAGACACAGTGTTCACAGCTTTTGAAAAAAATAAAATACCTATGAATGGCTAATTTACGGTCGTCTCTGCATACTACTGTAAGATGGGATAGGATAAAGTATTTTAACATCTAAAGTTATACACTTCAGCTTTAATTTAAGGGTAAAACATTTGGCAAAAATTAAGACCTAGAACTTTAAATTTGTGTTACGATTCATTTGTTAAAATTCTGACTATGCACCACACAAATTAATTTAATAAAATGTAATAGTAATTATAATAGTATTTTTTAATTGCTTTTGATTACATTCTTCACTATTAAGTTTTTCAATTTTAATTTTGTGGAATTAGTTACCAATAGAATCTTGCCTAAAGTGTGTAGAATCACTTAGGAATTGTTTGTGTGCATTGAATATAAATACAGCGTATTGAGCTCCTTCTATGATCAAATTAATGCAGGTGATAGTTAGGGAAAAGAAACATGGGTAATACATGTGTATCTGGTACAGCTTTGTTTCATAACACTGAACATCTGCAATGCTAAAGCGCATTACTCCATGCTGTTGTAAAAAGACCACTCAATCATATCTGATAGAGTCAATTAAACACAATTTACATGATATGGGGATGATAGACTTTCCCAAGATTAGGTCTGCATTACAATAACATTTTAATAACACTTATTTTTGAATATTTGAACTAGTAGATGTTAATGGTAAATGGTCTGCACTTATATAGCACCTTTTTAACCTTAGCGGTATTCAAAGCGCTTTACACTGTGTCTCATTCACCCATTCACACACACACTAATGATGGCAGAGCTGCCATGCAAGGTGCTAGCCTGCCATTGGGAGCAACTTGGGGTTCAGTGTCTTGCCCAAGGACACTTCAGCATGTGGAGTCATGTGGGCCGGGAATCGAAACGCCAAATCTGCGATTAGTGGCTGACCCGCTCTACCACCTGAGCCACAACCGCCCCAAATCAGTTAATCAGTTGCATTACATTTATCTAATGGTACACTATGTGCTCATGATTTTTTTACACTTTGAATTTTATTCAGCTCTTGGTTTAAGAAATAAAATAAATGTATAATTTAACTTCCATGAAGATGAACACAGTCAGCTTAAACAATGAGTTTGATGAAACCACCTAGTGTGATGCAATATGTACATGATCTCATATACACCGATCAGCCACAACATTAAAACCACCTGCCTAATATTGTGTAGGTCCCCCTCATGCCACCAAGACAGTGCCGACCCAACTGAGTGGTTATCTGAGTTACCGTAGACTTTGTCTGTTTGAACTAGTTCATAGAACTGCCACTCACTGGATGTTTTTTTTTAGTTTTTGGTACCATTCTGAGTAAATTCTAGAGACTGTTGTGCATGAAAATCCCAGGAGATCAGCAGTTAGAGAAATACTCAAACAGCCCATCTGACACCAAAAACCAGGCTATGCTGCACTGAGATAACTTTTTCCCTATTCTGATGGTTGAAGTGAACATTAACTGAAGCTCCTGACCCATATATATGCAATGCACTGCTGCCACACGATTGGCTGATTAGATAATCGCATGAATGATTGTTGGTGCCAGATTGGCTGGTTTGAGTATTTCTGTAACTGCTGATCTGATTTTCACAAACAACAGTCTCTAGAATTTACTCAGAATGGTGCCAAAAACATAAAAACTTCCACTGAGTGGCAGTTCTGTGGACGGGAATGCCTTGTTGATGAGAGAGTTCAACAGAGAATGACCAGACTGGTTCCAACTGACAAAGTCTACGTTAACTCAGATAACAACTCTGTACAATTGTGGTGAGAAGAATATCATCTCAGAATGCTGTTCTGAGATGCAGGTTGGCACTGTTTTGGTGGCACGAGGGGGACCTACACAGTATTAGACAGGTTGTTTTAATGTTGTGGCTGAGTGGTGTATATATCTTTTGAGAAGTATTCAAATCTGTCTGTTACCATAGCACCATGAGGGACCAATATGACAGTGGTATGATATGAGTAATAAACATTGTGTGTCTAATGCAATTCATACATAATGTGTTTTTGGCTGACCCAAAGGAAAAGAGAGGTTGCCTTTTTAATTAATATATGAGAATCATGCCATTTATGATGAGATAGCACTCCACAAGATGCCTACAGCCTACCTTTTCTTAATAACTCGGTATAACAGTTATTTCTATATTGTTTTATGCAAAACATCCCTCTTACCATTCAAACAAGTGTTGTTTTACATACATACTGGCCATTGACCCTTGTTCTAAATGTATTTATTTATTGATCACATCCAGGATCCAGTCCCATTTGTCATTGTCAGTACTTTAACACGACACAGTGAATCAATCGATCCCTTTCTCTCCCAGTACCACAAGTTATATCAGCTACATTGTGCATGGCACTGCATCGGAGAGGGATCTACGTTGCGCTTCTCTGGCTGCGTTCAACAGGAGGAAAGAGACAACTTCAAAACGGTTCAGATTGGTCAATCGATCCGTACAGCATCAATACAACAAAATCGACCAATTATTAGGGACATTTTGCCCCTTTTCGCTTGAGAAAAGGACTTGCGCCCGCGCGCGCATTTGGAACAGCGTGCATCACGCGCAGTTTCCAAATTTCACGTGCGCAGTCACTGATAACTGCTGTGCGTAACGAGGTATCTAATCTCAGAAGATTTCCTAACATTTTCGCAATGACACCGCCACAAAACGGATCTAACATAACGGCGAACTTTACAAATCAGTTCGTGCAGCCGCCGTGGCGCGTCGCGCTCTGGTCGGTGGCGTACAGCTCCATCCTCGCGGTCGCGGTGTTCGGGAATCTCATCGTGATGTGGATCATTCTGGCACACAAAAGGATGCGAACTGTCACCAATTACTTTCTGCTCAACCTGGCGTTTTCGGACGCGTCGATGGCAGCCTTCAATACTTTGATCAATTTTGTTTATGCCACGCACGGTGACTGGTACTTTGGTGAATCCTACTGCAAATTTCACAACTTTTTCCCTGTCACCTCCGTGTTCGCGAGCATTTACTCTATGAGTGCCATAGCTGTCGACAGGTAGAGTACATGTCAAGTTTACATTGAATTACTGTGGGAACAATACACGTTTTTACACACACACACACACACACACACACACACACACACACACACACACACACACACACACAATCGTTGGCTAGGGTACCATGTTGTTTACGTGTTAAATTGCGCACAACACCATACTTGTTGCTATATGCATACATGCTAACTATAAATACACAGACGTGACTGACTGAACTTTATGTAAAGCAGAATCAACAGGACACAAGCCTCGCAATTGTTATCTGAGGGTTCATACATAGATAAGATTCCACAGAGTATCAAAGATTATCTTGATTGACTGCTAAAAGTATATCGAGACTATAATATCTCTGTTAGATAGTGTCCTAATTCTCTTATCTGAAAATGTGTACATATTTAACGTTAAGTAGTGCAAAACAAAGCCAAGTCAATTCATTTTGACACCATCTTCAAAGATGCACTCAGTAATTTTTAGCTCATTGAAAATGTTTTAACTTTGAAACATAAAAAATCACTACCACTCACATGAGATGAGGACTATAAGTTCATTCATATCAGTAACCTTATAAAAGCTGTTGAAATCTGCATGGAGAGGGTCCCCTCAATGGGGCTGACATGCCGAGATCACATGATCATTCCCATTCAAACTAGTGCTATTTTACATAAGCTGGCCATTGGTCATACTACTCACTAGCCCTGCTTTTGGACACTTTTAATTGTGAATTAAATTAATCATGGCTGACTGTGAATAATGAGTTCCTACAATGGCATCTGTTACTGAAAACCTTTAGATTTTTAATAATGCAACATCTATGCTGCTAGGTGTCACTGTAAGTAAAAACGTTACTAAGTGTGCCTTTAGTATTCCTGTACAAAGAGAACTCTATTCATATAAACTGGAAAAATTAATTTACAGCTACACAATGAAACTGTTGGCCCTCTAGCGGTTAAAAAATAAAACTGCACGTGTCTTGCAGAAGAACATTGTTTTAGTTGTGGTTCAGCTCTGCTCCTCTGCGTGGATGAATGTGCTTTGAGGCACCTGTGTACACTGGATACAGGACATCTTATCAGAGCGAATGGACAAAAAAATATCAAAAGAAAGGAAAAGACGGATATCCGAAAACATTGTCATCTTAGCAAATAAGTGCCATATCGTATGCTGTTGACGTACTGGAAACATTGATGTTTTGAAATAAATTATGTTACATTGGTTTGGCAACGTTCATTAACATTAGACAAAATGATTGCTAGTCTGATAAGGTCAAACGTGGTAAAGTATATATAACTGCAGGATATTCTGGCCAAATAGACCACGGTAGTAACTAATTTATAGATTGTCATTGTTACCAACCGGTGGTAAACAGTACTTCATGATTACATGTCTTCGGCAAACCTATAGGACTAAAGGATTTATTTATATAAATTATTGCCATTATAAAGAAAATTACACACGTGTGCTAGCAAGTGAAATGTTCTGCAACGATTACAGTATAATGGTTGTATTTCATTTCACACACATAGACGAACATTTGTGTGTGTGTGATTACACAAGTATACATAAACCATATCAATAAAATATCTTACCTGTTGAGTGAGAAAAAAAGCCATCTTTTGGTCACATTTAAATACTTTCAGATCTCTGAGTTGTCAACACCTCTGAAAAGTCAAGCCGATGTTGATTCGGGTTTTATTACGGACTCTGCTCTGTTTGGGGTTCCTTAGTTTTTACAAAGTAATTCCCTGGAGGTTTTCCGTTTTGAATGATCCATTGTCACTTTTTCTCATTTGTTGTAACAACAAACATTCAGCTTCAGCTACTCCCACACCATACACTCGCAACAGTAGCCGGATCTTATTTTCTCTGTCTTAGGATATGACGTCAGCATGCTCAGGCGAATGACATGTATGCAATTTCCCTCAAAATCCGTCTCGACAGCTCTAAAATATTTATAATAAAATTATTGGCAAAGTGTATTTGGGTAAAGACATGGTTTGGAAGGTAGATTTTTGTTGCACTGTCTCAATAATTTTTCGTTATGTTTTAATAAAAAAAGTTACAGTGTCTTGCTTTAAGGATGAGTTATCTAGTTATTTATGTTGAGTTTCATGGTAGTCATATTGTGTATGTTGAAATTGCTTTGTACCCATTTTTTTCTTGGCTGAGAAAGTGCCTCAAACAGTCCATCCTGCTCTTAGCATAAAGCCTGACTTGTTGCAATGAATGGCTTAACAATGGTTGTGCAGACTCACAGACTTATGGATTAGTGAGCTCTATTTACTTATTTACAGCACCTTCAGGGGGCTTCTATTGAGATGCAGATGCACATTCATTCTATTCATGGAAAGCACTAACATAGTGCAATCACTGCAATTTAAACCACATTCATAAACGTAATTTGTTGCATTATTAAATAAGCATAATTAGAAAACTAATTCTAAGCCTGAATTGAAAAGTCTCATATCAAGTTTAAAATTGATTTAGGCTCACATGTAATGACGAATCAGGGGTAGGCGTAGTCATTAAAATTGATGTACAATATATACAGTACAAACCTATACATTCAGATTTAAAACCCTAGTGGGCAGTTGCCCTATACTTTAATACAAGGCATCATATATTCATGCTCACTATGTGAAAGCTGTTCCAAAGGGTATAGGCAGTATGATTATGGTCCAGTTTACTTGTGTTTTTACCCTTTGGGTATTACCAATTAGAACTAAACACTAAAGTTGGTTTGGGGTACATTATTCAGTATGCTTGCAACATTAAGTTTGGCCTAACAAGATCATTAATGATTGTCCGCTTGCTAATTTACAGTTACACTTTCAGTTTATCCTCTAATTCTGATAATTCAAGGTTTAAAGCTTTCCCATTTTTACAATGCACCATCAATTTCATTTTAACCAAACATATTGGACAGTGAAATGAATGTGCACCAACACAACTGTAAATGTATTAGTCTCACCCTGCACAGCGGAAATATTTCATTGAGAGTGACATAGCCTACATTTAGCACCACCAGAAAGATAGCGGTTCTGTGCTTGGAGCTCATTGATCTCAATTCATTCTGGTCTCTATTCTAATGCAAATCAGAACATAAACGAACAACATCAAGAAGCTGGAGAACAACATCTTCCTTTATTGCAAGGTAGCAATTCGCTCTGACAACAATTCGATTCGATTATGATTCTTTAACTAATGGTTATGATGCATCGTGAAATCTGATATTTGGTCACGATTCGATTCAGTGTGATTGTTTTGGAATGACTCTTAATTATTTAAAAAAGTAGCATGTAAAGGCTGTTATACATGGGATAGAAGGCACCAGATGGCTTGTTCACGAAATTAAATTATATTTTCTTGCAGGACTTATTTGCGGCACATACCGCAAACGAAAAATATCAACGTGTCATTGACCAATCACAGTGTGACAGTAATCAGCTGATTGGTTCCCTTCAGAACAGTCTGAGATCGCTCCCTATTCCCTATATTCACTATAAAGAGAATGTTATGAACGAGTGAGTTTTTTTGTTCACACACAACGTCTGCCCACCAATCATATTTAAGTTCTATTCATGGTTATAGGAGCCATGTTAAAGCTAATTGTTTCATGTCTGTTTAAATGTCAAGTTATGTGACTGAAAGGTGGCAATGTGTGCCAATCACAATTTGGGGTTAAAACAACCCTTACAAAAAAATCTACACTAGACGCAAATTTGCAGCAAATTTGCTGCTTGTTATTTTCACATTCAAATGAGCTTTTGATTTACTGCAAATGTTTGCCAGAAGTTTGCAGCTCTTTGCTTGTAGTGGTGAACCTCCAGCAAACCTTTGGCAACAATGGACAATTTGTCGCAATTTTGCCACAAAGCTAATTTGCATGGGAAATTTATCAGTAGCGAATTTGCGGCAGGTTTGAACTCTCGATTTTCATAAGGGGCCTGTGCTGGTATGTGCTTACTAGGGCTGGGCGGTATGTAAAAAATATTTTAGCTATAATTGGCTTAAAAAAGATTGTGATATCCGATTACATCATCAACCCCCCTGCTGAGGGTTTTGCTTTATTGACTTTGAAAAGAGCAAGAAAATAACGAAGTGATAACATTTTGACATTTTTTATTATTTTCTCCAACAATCATCCGTCAGTGACACCAGGTGGAAAATTACTGATAGCCTACAGATTAAGAACTAAAGACAATTATAAATGTAAAGCAAATAATAATCATTATAAAAAGAATAATAAATTCTCGTGTGTTCCCAAAATAATGCTGCCAAATATGTGTTCTTATCGAATTTGAATTCAATTTTAGGTTTAGGGTGAACATGCATTGGTTTATAATTTAATCACTTTCGTCTTTGTTTCTTTAATACAAAAATATATATTACTGAACCTGCAGATTTGCGTTTACAATGCATGCCTACTGTGTGGAAATAAAGTGAACTAAACTCACATCACCTCCCAAGATGATTGGAGATAATTTGCAGCATTCTCACAGATGACATTATTCTTGCAAATAGTTTTCAAATGAATGAAACAGAGAAAAAAAGAGTGAAAACACTTTGCATGTTTGTGTTCCACTAGTCAGGCTTGTGCTGAACAAACAGTGAATCAGACACAGGTATTGACTCCTTTTCTTTTGTCTGTTCTTAAAAATGTAATAAAGTGTGTTTCTTGAAGCGCATGCCTTTGTTACTAACAGCATTTCTTCTCATGTGTCACTCTGAGACGTCTTAAGAGTTTGCCCACCTGTTGCGGGTAGATGAGAAAATTACCAGCACATAAAATTTGGACGAGGAGCTTGCAAACTGGATTTAGCCTCGTCACATTTTGCGGGTGCTAGCTTCACACCCTGGCCACTGTTTAATATATTTGACGAATTCCCAGATCCATGGTTTTGCCATTTACAGATATTGTTGATCATTGTCTGTTCGCAATCGGCACTGGGATCTTGTGAGACATCGTCGATATCCGATAACATCGTCCTATCGCCCAGCCCTAGTGCTCACATGGAGGGAGGGGGTGAGTTTGGAGCACATATATTTTGTTGACAGTCTAAATATCGTTTATCATTTGATATTGTTTACATCATACAAACTCAATCATAATCATGTCTTGGAATTCATCAATGTTTGCTCTTTGGATTTTGGAATCTTTTGGAATTTTAAATTCAAGATGCAAGTATTATGGACTGATTTGATGAGTCATTAAATACTATCTCCATGCTTAGCCCCTCGGCGGTTTATGGTTTGTTTATATGAAGCCGCTATAATTGTTAAACTCTTTATGGAGAAATAACACAATTTATGGAGATACAAAAGAAATATTAACATGATATATCGTAATCGGGGAAAGGGGGCAACAACAATTAACTTACTTTGGTCAAATGGATGCAAACAGTTTTGAATATTGACACAGAAAGCCGAACTCGGCAGCATCCATTCATCCATTTTATCTTGCGTATGTTCGCGGAGTGAACGCCGCATGAACGCTATTTCAAAGTGTGCTTTCTTTCCCTTAAATCCTGCATGCTCTGCTCCATGTCTGTTGCTAGAAGGTTTGTGTAATACGGGATGGTCACATTGGGTATAATATAGTTATGATAATTGATTCTTAAATTCTGTAATCGATGCACCCTTAGTAGAAATTAAGATCTGTAGCATTGAAGCCACAAGCAGCAGCGGTTTTAGCTTGTATGTCGCTATGGGCGAAACATGCTTCACCACACCTGTCCGCTACTACCCCATCCCCCTCTAACAAAAGTTGTTGACTGGGTTTTGTGGGTGGTTGGAAGTAATTCAGGGAGCCCACTTGTCTGTGCCCCGTGCCTCCATACCCACAAGATTCTGCCCCGGACGGCTGGCCATGTCGCCCATGCCTAAATCCGCTGCTGGCCACAAGTTACTAAACACTGAATATTTTAAAGAGTCTCACTCCACTACAAGTTGAGTCATTGCCACATGCACTGCCTTGGAACTTGAGACAAAAGTCTTTATTTCCAGATCCTCAGGATTCATCTTATTGGTAGACGTGATGTCTAATTTAGTTTTTCCATCTTATTTTCTCATCACTTTCTGATGGCATGCTCTGCCATCTAATAATCAATTTCTCCTCAGCACCCTGCAGACATTTTCTAATTTTCATCAACTAAATAATACGAAAATAATTTATATTAAATGGGATTTATGTACTTCATCAATAGTTTTTCCAGAAATGGACGATTAGTTTTTGAAGAGTGCAAGTGTCTATATATTTAGGTACTTAGGTGAATTATTATTGATTGCTTTCACAGCCCATTCATTATGAGTGGTGGAGTTTTCATTTAGCAAAGATGAATGTCAGAGTAGTTATGCAAGACTGCTAAATGAGTGCAAGTGTTGTCCTATAGAACTATATAGTAGGGATTAGTCACAATAGTTGACTGCTAAATTTTTCTTATAATTGTTTCTTTTTTTTTAATGTCTTTTTTTTAGTGGCAATGCTTTATTTAGGTTGCTGACAGCATAATGTGCTTTAACTGTTATCCAGTTTGAAGGGTAAAACACTCAAAGAAGATGTGTCTTTAAATTCATCCTATTTTAAGTACTGCCGCTATAACCATACACATCCATATGGACGTCCTTGTGTCGTCACTGTTTTTTAAGTGTCTAGCGCAATGAGCGTAACATTTATAAGATGATCAAGTATCAAGTTAAAAATAGTTACACTTTTAAAAATGTGTTCTGTTAGGTTCCGTTGCATACTGTCTAGCTGCTTTTGAACACAAGAATGCATCTAATGCACTGTCAAGTCATTTTTATTTGTATAGCGCTTTTCACAACACACATCGTTTCAAAGCAGCTTTACAGAAAATCATGCTTTAACAGAAAGTGAAACTGTAATATCTTTAAAGTCTTAGAGTCATCATTCTGTAGTTTGATTAAATATGATTGTTATTGTGTATAAAATAAATAATTAAATAATAATTGTATTTAGAACGCCAGTGTTTAAACAAATATTTCGTATGAACTGAAGATTAATGTCTTTAAAGTCCAGCTGAGGCCCTAAATCTGATCCCTGTGGCACTCCATACTTAACTTTTGTTTGATTTAACAATTGCTCATTTACACATACATTTACACACACTGCTACAGTGGTAGCAGTCTGATAATAGGACTTAAACCATGCTAATGCAAGTCCACCAATGCCAACATAATTCTCCAGTCTATTCCAGAGAATATTGTGATCTATAGGGTTGAAGGCAGCACTAAAATCTAAAAGCACCAGAAGAGAAATGCAGCTGTGATCAGATGATAAGAGCAAGTAATTTGTAACTCTGACAATTGCAGTCTTTGTACTGTGATGGGGCCTAAATCCTGATTGAAATTGTTCATATATATACCATTTCTCTGTAGAAATTAACATAGTTGGGAGGACACTACCTTTTCTAGTATCTTTGACATAAACGGGAGATTTCAAATTAGTCTATAATTAGCCAATTCTCCAGGATCAAGCTGTAGCTTCTTAATAAGTTGTTTGATAACTGCCATTGTAAAGTTTCTTGGGACTTGTCCTAAGGATAGCAAGGAGTTAATAATATTAAGAAGAGGTTCTGAGATTACAGTGCATGCCTCTTTTAAGAGAGGATCTAACATACATGCTGTGTTTTTGATGTTTTAAGTTTTTTGCTCTTCAATCTACACTTGTGTAAGTGATGGAAACAAGCAGCATACAGTATATTTTATTACATTTAAGGCTATTAATACCTTAAGCTCTGCTTATTAAAATCTTAACTGTAGTTAGACTCTGTTTGTTTCTGGCACAGATTGACCTGAGATATGACTTCCACTTAATTAAATGTCAAGTTAATCAGATACAGTATCACTATAAAATCAATCATAATAAGCTGTTCAGTCAATGTGGCAGGCAAGTCTAACACTGTAAACAGATCTGCTTTTATTTCTTGACTTCCACATTAGGCAAAATATGCTTAAAGATGAGTCAGGAATTTAGGAGCTGAATTAATATGCATCACAATTCTGACTTGAATCTGTTTTTTGTTTTGTTTTTGTTTTTTTATTGTATTCTGGTGAATCAATGGTTCACCAGCTAAACTTAGTTCATGAAGCTGATTAACCAACATGATGGGACTTATTGACCAATAAGCATGGTTGCATGGTTTTTGAAAAAACATTCATTGAAATAAGACCATATAACACATACAAAACATTTGTCCACAAGCCTTTTGAGAACTGGATCTTGTAGCCTAGAGTATTTGCTAAAAAATGATGTGAAAACCATCCTGATCACTCATTCATACAAAACAATATAGTAGTTGAACTTTTGTAAGACACTTTTAGTGTTAGAAAGGTCATATGCGAGGAGGCTTGAACTATAATGAATATTGATTGTAATTCACACCTGAGGAGACAAAAGACCCCTCCCCTAAGCCTATCACTGAGGAATGTGACAGAAAGAGAATGAATGTGAGGAGACTTAATGATAAAAATCAAGTTTTAAGTTAAAAGAAGTAATCTGACTATACATTTTCTTAACATAAAGACTTTACTTAATTTTAGACCTACACTACCGTTAAAAGAAGTCTCTTCTGCTCACCAAGACTGGATTTATTTGATCCAAAATACAGAAACAACATTGATATTCTGAACTATTTTTACAATTTAAAAGAACAGTTTTCTATTTGAATATATTGTAAAATGCAATTTGTGATCAAAGCTGAATTTTCAGCATCATTACTGCAGTCTTCAGTGTCACATGATCCTTCAGAAATCATTATAATATGCTGATTTACTAATATGGGCATATTTAAAGTGCATTTTACTCATTTAACCTGAACACATATTTGCAAGCACAAGCTTTGTTGATGATAATGGGGCATTATAAACACTAGTTAAAATAAAATCTAAACATTCATATTATTTTTTTATATCATATTACATATCATATTTATATCATACAGCATACAATTTAAATACCTGCTTTAGCATGGTAAATGTAATCTAACTAAAACTGGCTTATTTGGACATATTTAAATTTCAATACTCTGAATCCTGGCTGGCAAGTCTGGAAACAGTCCCACTAGCAAAATATGTACATGTTTATATAAAATAGCATGTCAGCTAATGAAAACTAAATGACTTGTTCGAAATTGTATCCTCGGCTGGATCCGATCTTCTTCTGAGGAAAATTCTCTTCATCACTCTTCGTCACTATCCTCAAAAACTATTCGTCACTATCCAGGAGTATTCTCACTTGTGTATCGTGCTGTCCTTCAAATGTGCAGAAAAGTGAATGAACTTTATTTTTAAGGTACAGTCGGGGGTGTTTACCATTTGATTTGATCCTCTCAGCACATTACCGTATGAATAGCACGCTCTGCTGGTGGGTGTGATCACATTAGAGATAATTAGCTGAGCCAGGAGAAACTGTACATTGTGTTGTTTCATACAGATTACATTGCAGTAGAATATTTGTTTTCAATTTCAATTGTTTTATTAAAAAGTAGACATTTTAAGCTGTCTTTAGACATATGTTTCATGTTTGTGTGATAAGTATTCGTGAAGTTTCAGTTCATTTTTGTGTCGTGTTTCAGATATATGCTCGCAAACCAAGAGACTGCTGAAAGCTCACCCTTTTTATTTTCTTTATTTTACAAAATAAAGTTTTGTTGTTATTGTGAGTATACACAAATAAAAGTAGACCATTTATAGTCTCTAATGATGTCTTACACTTATCTGTATGCCACAAAATGACAGAGAATTTTATGTTGTTTCTGCTGTATTGATGAAAAAATCCAGCATGATGCGCCTGTGCTGTAAGCAATTTTAGCATTCTGAAGATTTCACCTGATAAATTCACCTCTAAATATAATTTTGAGTCCAAAACCCAGCAATAGAGCAGCGTTGTTTATTCCTGTGGCTGTCAAATTCAACAGTGGCACAATAGCACCCTCAACTGACAAAGATTATGAATCATAGTGTCAATGATCTGCTTCAAATACGACGAGAATGAGCAATTGTTTGCTATGTACAAAGTCTACAGCTGTCACAGTGAGATATCTCGGGACACTTTTTTAATTAATATCTTTAAGGGAGTAGGACTTTTTTTTGCATACTTTTCTATGAAAAAAATCACTTACAGCATCTTAAAGCTAGTTAAGAAGTCTTGTGGGGACACACATGCCAAAATATGCTGGTGATTAGCTGTATTATTATTTTCAGCAGGGAAGTTGGTTGGTTTTGATATCATGAAGAATTACATTTCTCTTGATCTCTCAAGATGAAAGAGCTTGAGGTATACTATAAATACATACTTTCAAAACCCAAAACTGCCCAGTGACAAAATACCTTTTTTTAAACAAAGCTGCATAATCTGCTTTTTCCTACTTATGCAACTTTCTGACATCAGACCAATGAGTATATTTTAACACAGAACTGCCCACATTTACACGTCAAGAATGCCTATATGATATTTAGAAATATGGCCTTCAGACATGCTGATATAATAAGTGGAGAGCAGTACAGATACTATAAATTCTAACAACAGTAAAACAAACACTAAGATTAGAATGTGGGAAAGTGTTAAAACACGTGCGTGTTACTGTATGTAGCACCTACTGCTCTGCATATCCTTCTGAAGGAGCTCAGTGTTTGAAAAAAGCATCAATCAATCAATCAATCATTCCAGTCTGACCTTAACAGTGCGCAGATTGTTTTGTAAACCTGTCACAATGTACTGCAGGCTGTTATTGAGCTGAGCAGCAAACCTGCCTGCCAATTGCTTTGACATGTAAAGAGAGTGTTAACATAGAAATCTTAAAGGCACAGCAGCAAAAAAATAAAAAAGTATATATATATATATATATATATATATATAATAAATACATTATATTGCCTGTTTAATTCTAAGGGATTTCTAAGGGTCAGAGAGAGGGTTGACATAGTCATAAAATGCAATTAAATTGTATTCACAAATATTAAACTGTAAGTGGACCTCAGGAAGATGATTTGTTTGACGATATTACCCCTTTAAAACGAATAAATACTTTAGTTCTTCCTTTATTATAAGGGACAAAAGAGGTGTTGTTGTTTTTTTGCTACCAGTAAGCAACCAAAACATTGTTATGGCATGAGGAGAATTATATCAGACAAGAGAAAACCAAATTCAGTGAGTGTGCTTCACAGTATCCTGTGCTCAAAGTGTCACCCAGTGTTCCTGGCTCCAGGCTACATATCACAAAGCCCAGTTTTGCCGTTAGGCAGTTACTGCACTTGTCCATAGAGCACTTTGCAGTGGGTCAGTGTTCCTGCAGAATTGCATTATGAGGAAACTGTGAGATTTGTGCTGACACCACTTGCGCACATAGTGTCTTCAGTACAATAAATGTTTAATTCCTCTGACAGATAAATAGTGTTGCAGACAAAAATTCCATTCAGTTGCATTCAGTGGTGTTTATGAATTTTTAATAGAACTATTATGTGCAACATTTTTGAAGAATGGTGGAGGCCAGTACGTTCAGTCCCAGTTCAAATGTTCTGCCATCAGGGGTATTACACATGATTGTGATATTATTTAGCTGAATTATTTCTAGCTGTGTTGTATTAATGTGGATTATCATCAACACAGCATGATATAATTAGCTGTTTTTATTTGTGTTTTATTTATATCTGGAAATCTATGTTTATGGATGTTTGCTATACACTTGTTTGGTTTATATGCATGTTTATATCTAACATTAAGTGTAGGAATCAGTAGGGACCAGGGTATACAATATAATATGATTTTATACAATATACATTACTGTATGTGTTCACAACTTTCCAAATAGTGGTGGGTATTTCAATAAATGTTTTATTTTGATTTAGTTCACTGATATTTTTAGTGACCATTTCTGTAGATTACATCTTTACACCAAGTGACAACAAATTAGCATAATTTATGTAATGAGTGAGTCATTGACTGATTTAAACTAATTAGTCAACTAAACTGTCTGGCCCCTGGATGGGACGTGGAAGATCTGAGTGACCTACCACCTGCGGTCTTAGACACGATCAACCAACTAGAGCTCCCTCTACCAGGCAACTTTACGCCCTAAAGTGGCGCTTGTTTGCAAATTGGTGTTCTTCCCGGTCTGAAGACCCGCAGAGATGCACAGTTCGGTCAGTGCTTTCAGTTCTGCAAGAGAGGTTGGAGGGGAGGCTGTCCCCCTCCACCTTGAAGGTATGTGTAGCTGCTATCGCGGCCCACCACGACACAGTGGACGGCAATCCTTGGGTAAGCACGACTTGATTATCAGGTTCCTTAGAGGTGAACCCTCCCCGGCAAAGACTGTTCCCATCCTGGGATCTCTCATTGGTGGCCTTCAGAGACCCCCCTTCGAGCTTCTTGACTCAGTTGAGCTCAAGGCCCTCTCCTTGAAGACGGCCCTCCTGATAGCGCTAGCTTCCATCAAGAGGGTTGGGTAACTGCAAGCGTTCTCTGTCAGCCCCATGTTTTGTCAGGTCCGAGCCGGTAGAACTGGGTAATACAGAACAGCCGACCGGGTGTTCAGCTTGCACCTAGCACCCTTCACCAAAGTGATCCAGTGCTCTCCGTCCCAGGTTAGCCACTAAGCTCTCGCTTCCTTGATGTTCTTCCTCCTTAACCTTCTGGCCTGTGAATTCAGTGGAGGAATTTGCAACCAGACCCACTACGAGCCGCAAGTGCTCTGTGCTGGGGTAGGCCTGCACAGGCCTAATTCCCTCTTCAGGCAACTCCTTGTGATGTATTTCCACGGTACGTTTCCCGTGTCAGCGGACCCGCGTCTCCCTTGGGCAGTCCCTCTGCCCCAGTCACTGTGTTTGTAGAGCTCCTCCCTCATCAGATAGGACCTATCACCACGCCACTCCCATGTGTGACTTGACAACCCATGTGGTCTTTTGGCCACATGTCACCTCCCCCAAGCCTGGGCAGGATGTGGTCTCTTTGCAGGGTCTTTTCTCCCTGAAAGAATAGGATCGGGAAAGATCACCTTCCCTGATGCATTTCATAGCATTAAGATAGCCCCAGCCGATTTATGCTCTATGAGAGAGAGAAAAGGCTGCGGCTGGCTGGCTTGCTCCCATGATAGTCATTTCGCCTGTTCCCCCTTAGGAGTGCTGGGAACCTAAGGTCTGTATATGGCGCTTTTAAATGGGACCCCTTATGTCACTACATTCGACACAATGTAACTTCCGTTCCCTGATGGAGGGAACGAGCCTTTGTGTCCCCCTTGCCACGACACTAGACCTACCACTGTAAATGGCCTTACCTTATTCTCGGCTCCTCAGTGCAAAAAACTGACTGACAGATGTAAGCCCGCTTCCCTTTATACCCGTATGTCCGGGGGTGGGACATGCGAATTCTGTCTGCCTATTTCTCATTGATCTTTTCTCAAGTTCAGAGATATGCAAGGCTCTTAAGAAAGACCCCTTGTGTCACTACATTCGACACAATGTCTCATTCCCTCCATCAGGGAACAGAGGTTACAACGGTAACCATGACTTTTTTGAGAAAATAAACCTACAAATGACTTTCTTATAGTTGTTTCTGCATATTAAGCTAGGATAGGTGAAATAATTTTTATATAAATAAAGTTACTGTATGTAACGGGAGCCAGCTGATAGATAGTTGTGCAATGTTATAAACCTCACTCTCCTGACCTAAAGAGGTGCACTAGTGAATGACGCTAGAGGCTATAGCGCACCCGCCTCCTATGCCAGAGATGCCGGTTTGAGTTACATATGGAGCGGGTAGAACAGGAGTGTCACAGTGGTGCCGTGATCCAGATGGGAGTGAGGTTTAGGGGGGTGAGTGTAATGGGAGCCAGCTGATAGATAGCTGTGTGATGTGTATAAACCTCACACTCTTGGCCTCAAAAGGTCCACTAGCGACTGCCGCTAGAGGCTGTAGCCTTTAGCCTCCTTGTTAATGCACCCACCTCCCATGCCAGAGACTACGGGCGGGTAGAACAGGAGTGTCACAATGTTGCTGTGATCTGGATCTGAGTGAGGTTTAGGGGGGTGAGTGTAATGGGAGCCAGCTGATAGATAGCTGTGCAATGTGTATAAACCTCACTCTCCTAACCTCAAGAGGTGCAAAAGCGACTGGCGCTAGAGGCTGTACCCTTTAGCCTCCTTGTTAGCGCACCTGCCTCACATGCCAGAGATGCTGGTTTGAGCCCCATATGGAGTGGGGTAGAACAGTAGTGTCACATGTACATACTTCAGCTTTAAGTTATGACTGAGCCATTGAGTCACTGATTCAACTGATTCATTTAAAAGTGATATTGCTCAATTAATATTGATATCTTGGTTGTGATATGTAGTGGTCGACCGATTTGTGTTTTTAAAGGCTGATGCTGATGCCGATATCCAGAGAGCAGGGTGGCCGAGAGGCTGATACAAAGCTGATATAATCACACAATTTAATATAGTAAATATCATAAGCATAAAATGATTTAGCACTATATTTGCTCAATTTTATACAAAACTTTAACTTTGTAAAAAAGAATATTGTATATATATATATTAGGAAGAAGGAAATAACATTACACACTGTCCAGCAACCATGTATGGCATGTCCATGTTAATTGCATTTACAGACTCAAACCAGTTGTACATACAGTGCATAGTGAAAAAGACATTTACTTATAGCAACATGAAGTGCATTTACCTTGTATTTGCACTCACATGCTTGTGCGGATCCAGTGCAAGCAGCAATCTCCTGACAGTTTAAACAGCCTGGATAGCCTGCTTGGATTGTAACTGAGTGACCATCATGATTTGTGAATCAGAGGAATTTATGATCCTGATCCTGAAGTTTTGATTCTGGCTGATAGAATATGCACTTTAGAGGAAGATATTAAATGAGCGCTCGATGGGAAGAAAAAGCTGTATTTTCATGAGGTTCATGAATCTGTTTAAACTAGATATCTGCATATTTGCAAACGGTATTAGAAAATAAATTTAAAAGTTACAGGGAACTGCTGAGGAGAGAGTGATAGAATATGTGCTTTAGAGGTAAATAAATGAGTGCTCCACAGGATGCTGGATCTGCCTCTGCGATATATCAGTCGACCACTATTGATATGCTAATATTGCGATTCTTTATGATAAGTGTATTCAAACTGTATTTCTGTAGCAGGTCCTGAACTTCCAGCTTTATTTCATCATAAATCCATAAAATTAGCAGGGTTACCATTCAGGTATTTTTATATGCATTTTGAGATATCACATAAAAACTGCAAGATGGAAACACCAAGATGTGAATAAAATCTCCAGAATGCACATAAAAAAAGTGCTCCCAGAACTGTGTGACGCGCTATTGTTTTTTTTTTTTAGAATGTTTTGCTTTAAACCGCGAGCACTTTATTATAGTGATAGTTTACCTAAAAATGTAAATTCTCTCATCATTTACTCACCCTCATGCCGTCCCAGATTTTTTTATTTTTTTTTTATTTCAGCTCTGTAGGTCCTCACAACACAAGAGAATGTTGGCCAGAACTTTGAAGCTCCTAAAAGGAAATAAAGTCAGCATAAATGTAATCCATTTGATTCCATTTGTTTAATTAATGTCCAGTTGGTTTTGGGTGAGAATAGACCAAAATGTAACTCCATTTTCACTGTACATTTGGCCATTGCTGTCTCTAGGCATGATCATGATTTCAACCTTAATTACACTCACTAGTACTTGATACATGCGCAGAGTGCGTGATGGCACTATAGGAAGTGTAAACGAGCTTGAAATCATGATCACCAAGGAGACTGCTGTCAAGATGTACTGTGAAAGAGGAGTTACATTTTGGTGTGTGCATACACAAAATCAAGTGGAGCACTTCAGAAGACATTTAACCACTGGAGTTTGATGGATTATGTTTATGCAGAATTGATCTGCTTTTTGGAGCATAAAATTTCTGTCCACCATTCACTTGTATAGAATGGACCTACAGAGCTGAGATATTCTTCTAGAAAATCTTTGTTTGTGTTCTGCAGAAGAAAGATCATACACATCTTAGATGACATGAACATTTTTGGGTGAACTAATTCATTAATTAAAGAGTTACAATGGCTCCAATTTCACTTTGCTTTATTGTGGCAATAGTCTTTAGTCACACATTTGTTTTTATTATGTTTTTATGCTTAAATTATATTTGCAGCTTTGATGGAAAATAGCTGGTGTCAGTTAAAAACACTGTGCTGGAATAGCTTAATTTGATTACAGGAACTGTGTTTATCCTAGCACAAAACTATGAAGGGGTAGAGTTATAGACTTTATTCTTTGTCGGGATCTCGGGATGATCTGGTGGTAAGACTGTTCTGTTTTGTTGTGTTTTCTATTTCTCCCAGTGTGTGCTGGTGTTTACAGGCGCCATGAGTACAGCTGTTTTGTAGGGGTTTTCCTAGAAGAGTTTGGCGGGCTTGTTACCCTGTTTACCGGCAACTGAGCAAATCTCAGCTCTTTGTAGTGTTTTTTTTTTTCCACTTTCTGTCGGTTTTCTTTTAGTGCTGCTTTCAGTCAAGTGTGTGACCTTGCTGGTCACACACTTCAACCCCTCAGGCTCCTTGTTGTGTCAGTTATGTGGAATTCTCTACTGAAATGAAAAAAGTTTTTGACCATTCTCTGCAGGGAAGGGAGGCCATCTGGCAGCTTTGTGAGATTTTTCAAGGGGAGCATTCCATCATGGATTACGCTATTGAGTTTCGTACACACATCAGAGGTGGAGCCCATGCAGGATGGCTGGATTTAGTTACCTGTGGAAGAGAGGCAATATCAGTTGGCCAAAGGACTTTACCTCTACTGTGGTAAACCGGTTAAATTTTACCAAGAACTGTCCTGTACTCACCCATAGACTGGGGCTTACTGGTCAGTGCAATGTCTATTGAGTTGGAAGGATAAACATTGTCTTTGTTTTTATTGACTCTGGGTCTGAGGGAACTTTAGCGATTCCACTTTGGCCATCCAGGGGGTTCCTGCCCGTCCACAATCTCAACTATCTACAAGATTGCCAGTGATCTTAGGGGATGTACTTTGGAGACCATTATCTAAGTTAATGCTCTGGTGAGTCTGTTTATTTCTGGCAACCAGAGAGAGGTGATTGTGCTTTACTTAATCAGGTTGCCCTTTGCACCCATAATGTTGGGGCATCCCTGGTTAGTAAAGAACAATCCTCAGGTTTGTTTGGCAAGGGGCTCCATTTCCTCTTGGAGTCCTTTTTACCTTGAGAATTGTCTAAGAGAAGCACTTTTTCCTGTCTCGTCCTCTCTTATGTTTCAGGTTGAGCTGCCGGATTTGACGGGGGAGTTTACCGAGGGATACATTCAGTCTGTCAAAAGGCTAAATTCCCAGCAGGCTCACTGGCACTCTTCTTTGTGCGGTTTGATTTTAAGATTTCGTACCATCCTGGCTCCAAAAATTCCAAACCTGATGCACTCTCTAGGATCTTTCCTGGACCAGAGCGGTGAGCAGGTGGTGGCAGCAGTTTTGTGGGGTATTGAGGCTCTGGTCAAGTGAGCTCTTAGGATGGTACCCTCTCATGGGGGTGTCCGTTGGGTCTGCTCTTTGTGCTTGAGTCGGTCAGATCACCCATCCTCCAGTGGGGCCACTCATACAACATTGCTTGTCATCTGGGGGTCAGACGTATGTTGGCATTGGTACATCAGAGATTTTTATGGCTGACCACGATGAGAGATGTTCACCGGTTTGTGGCAGCTTGTTCAGACTGTGCTCAAAACATGACCTCTAATCACCCAACTGCTGGCCTCATCCAACCTCTCCCTGTTCCCACCCACCCCTGATCCCACATTGCTCTTGACTTTGTCACCGGCCTTCCCCACCCCTGGGCAATACCGTGGTGTTAATGGTGGTGGAACATTTCTCAAAGGCTGCCTATTTCATTCCCCATCCTAAACTTCCCTCTGTCTGGGAGACAGCTGCCACTGTTGTTGACCATGTTTTCCACATCCGTGGCCTCCCTGTGGATGTGGTGTCCGACAGAGGACCCCAGTTCATCTCCCATTAATGGAAAGAGTTTTGTCGGCAGTTAGGTGCCTCCATTAGTCTTTCTTCGAGCTTGGACCTCAAGCGGATGCTCCATTGTTTCGCCTCCCAGAATCCTGCCTCCTGGATTTGTTCTGGGTTGAATATGCTCATAACTCATTACCGGTGTCATCTACAAGCATGTCTTGGTTATCAACCTCCTCTTTTCTCTTCTGAGGAACCAGAGGCTGCCATTCCCTCTGCTTTGGCATTTGTCAGACACTGTCATTGAACCTGGGACTGGGGCCGGAGGACTCTTCTTCAGGTGAGGGGCAACAAGGCTTGTGCTGATTTACACTGCACGGCCCAACCGGTTTATGTTACTGGTCAGTAGGGTTGCAGAGGTATACCGGTTTCACCGTATACCACGGTATGAAAATTTATGATTTTCATACCATGTACATTTGCTTATCTACAGTATTGAGAAAAAAAAGCAACCAGACAGAGAATCTTCACACGTGCGCATCTCCTTCGTCAACTTGCGCCCCACACACACATACATGCAGTGGAAAAAATGTCAGAGAGAAGCGAGGCGAGGGGGTCTGACATAAGTGAGTGTGTGTAAGTTAAAACAGTGTTCCTCAACTGGTGGGTCGTGACCCAAAAGTGGGTCGCTGGGAACCAGAGGTTTCGCAGGCTTTTTCTCCACGAAGTTTGGCGGGCTCGTTATCCTGTTTACCAGCACATGTCTCTCATTCACCCTTCCCATTATTACTCCCTTGTGTGTGCTTTTCTGTGCCAGATCATCTTGTATCCTCAAGCATCAGCCATACTGAGCGACTCTAATCTCTGTCTGTCTAGTTGTGGCAGGGTGGGGCCGGGTCGTGATCCTACACACCCGGTCCCATATTAAGCTAATCAAGCCTCCGAGTAGGATAAGGGCCAATCGCGGAGGATGGTGCGGGAGAGAGAGATCATTTACGGACATGTCCGTCATGTGTGTGTTTGTGTATTTTGTTTTAAGTTTATTATTAAATTATTATTTATTGTCAAGCCGGTTCTCACCTCCTCCTTGCCCAACTAAATTCCTTGTTACACTGGTGCCGAAATCCGGGAAGGAGGAGGGATATGCCATAGTAGAGTTCTCGCCACTACCGTCCACCCCAGTGGAGCAGCCGCGGCCATCTGCTGGGGGACGAGGAGCCCAGCCGCCTAGAAGGAGAGGAATAGCCGCCGAATGCGAGGGGAGAAGGGGCTCCGCCTGGAGTGGTCGGGGCCGCTGCCAGGGGCGGAGGATGCCCCTTCGGCTCCCCGAGAATGTGGCGGGGTGTTCTGTCCGCAAGGGGCTGGAGGACTGCCTCCGATCCGCCTGGAGAGGCGTGGCTGTCGTCTGTTAGAGGGTGGAGGAGTGGCCGAGGAACAAGCTACGGCATATCGGAGAACTGGCGAGTAGGTTTTTTTTTTATCTCTCTCCTCTCTCTCACTGCCACTCTGCGTTCCCTCTCTTTTAAATTGTAGTGTTTTTACTACACTGTACTACACTGTTACAGGAAGTTACCCCCCCACATTTTAATTATTTCTGTTTCCCACCCCTTGTCCCCTCCCTCGTCCAGGTAGACGGGGATGACCCGCCGGCAGGCGGCGTAAAAGGCGCACCCCTCCTCAGGGAAAGGGGGGGGGGTGTACGTTTTGGTGCTACGTTCAGTCATTAACTCTCCATAATTGGATTACTTCCCTGGTTCACCTGCTTTATCTGCTCACTCTTGGATTTTGCCGCCTTGCTGGTCATGGACTTCATCCCTCAGACCCCTCAGCTTTGCTGTCGCCTGCTCTGTTTGCTATGGATTGTTACTGTTTTAATTTTGTTGCTGCTAAAGTTCTTTCATTAAACAGTGCTACTGATCTTTTGTTCCTGGTTCCCTTTTTGATTGGTCTTAACATTATTAGCTTAGATAATTGAGTGTTATAATACACAGTATGTGTCCTTCCTTCCTCCTTGCTGTGGTTTGTCTAAGATACTATCAAAATTGCTTTGTAGTCCGTGCCATCCATTTTTTGAAGCAATATTCTTTGCCCACGGGAAAATTGGCTGTCTAACAAGCCATTCTTAACTTACAAGTATGAGTCCATGACTCCTTACCACAGCAAATGTCCGAACATCACTCTTAAATGACTTTCAATATGTTAACTGTAAAGAGCAGACCCACATTTTAATGTCATAGTCCAAAGTTCCGATTTAATCAATGATTGCTTTCACTCATTTTTTATTCATTTTTTTTCAAATAATGACTGAACCACCATTAAAGTAGCATAAGATTCTATGATATGTATGCTATTTCCAAGTCATATGATGCCTTCTTGTGAGAAACAGACCCAAATTTTTTTGTTACTTACTGAAAAGAATAATTGCGGCTGGTATTGAAATTCAGGTTTGATATCATTGACACCAAAAACGAGGAGCATTTACGTTCTTCATTTAAATGTCTCATATATTTCATGAAAAAATGCAGCATACAGGTTTAGAACAACAGGATAGTAAGTAAATTCCCAAGATCATTTGGGGGTAAATTGTTTCTTTAATGCTTGCCTGAGTGGTTGAATTCTTGTTTAGTTTTCTAGTGAAAGATTATTCTCCCTCCTACAGCAGCACAGATGTAAATACTCCATTCTTTGATGTATCCCGTTATAAATCCAGAATTAGATAATCATACAACCTGGAAATTGGAAATTGCCCAACCATAATCTGTTTGTGAAATCTTGTCACTTTGATGTTGCATAAACTAAAGCTGTGAAACAGGTAGTTTTGAATGTTCATGGTGTATTCATAAGTCTGAGGCATAAGACTGAACAGTGGTCTGTTTGTCAATTGTACAGGTACATGGCCATCATTCATCCCCTGAAACCACGTCTCTCAGCCACAGCCACTAAGGTGATCATTGTGTGTATCTGGGTGCTGGCGGTGGTTTTGGCCTTTCCCCTCTGTTTCTTTTCAACCATCAAAAAATTACCCAAGCGGACCCTTTGCTACGTTGCCTGGCCCAGACCTGCAGAGGACCCTTTCATGTGAGAGCTCTTTAAATATGCATGCACTATCTTTTTCTTCCTTTCCTTCTGACTTGTTTATAAAGCACTTTGAACTACAGTCTTGAATGAAAGGTGCTCTAAACATGAAAGGAATAGTTCATCCAAAAATGAAAATTCTGTCATTATTTAATTATTTAATTATTTAATTATTTACTCACCCGAATGTTACTCCAAACCCATATGCCTTTCTTTCATCCATGGTTTGCAAAGGTCATTTTTAAAATAGTCTTTACTGGGTTTATTTGCCATATAATGCAATGCAAGTGAATAGTGTCAACATTCTGTTTGAAAAAAAGCAGCAGCATAAAACCATTGTAAATATAGTCATAATGTTTACATTAACAGTGGTTTATGGTGTTTTTTTTGTTTGTTTTATTTTTTTTTTAACTTGACAGACAGGAATCACTATTCACTTGCATTGTATGTCCAAAAAATAAATAAAACCTTGTGAAGCCTTTATAAACTAAGAAACATCCTTTTTTTCAGGACACAGTATTTTAAAGATAATTTTGTAAACGTAAAGATGGTAGGCAATTAAGGTCACTGTTATTAAAACTAAAGGACACGAAAGAGACCTTTCTACTAACACCAAAAGAAAGATGCCCAGGGTCCCTGGTCATCTGCATGAACGTGCCTTAGGCATGCTGCATGGAGGCATGAGGACTTCAGATGTGGCCAGGACAATAAATTGCAATGTCCGTACTGTGAGACCACGTGTAACAACACCTGCACAGGATTGATACATCCGAATATCATACCTGCGTGACATGTACAGGATGGCAACAACAACGGCCCGAGTTGCACCAGGAAGCCACAATCCCTCCATCAGTGCTCAGACTGTCTGCAATAGGCTGAGAGAGTCAGGAATGAGGGCTTGTAGACCTGTTGTAAGGTCGCCTATGGGCACAAACCCACCTTCGCTGGACCAGACAGGACTGGCAAAAAGTGCTCTTCACTGACAAGTCACATTTTTGTCTCACCAGTGGTGATAGTCGGACTCGCGTTTATCATCGAAGGAATGAGCATTACACCGAGGCCTGTACTTTGGAGCGGGATTGATTTGGAGGTGGAGGGTCTGTCATGGTCATGGTGCTTTTTTTGATGAGTTTATATATATATATATATCATTGTTTAATTTATTTATCTTATTTATTTATTTTTTGGGTGAACGATTCCTTGAAGTTTATAATTAATTTACTTAAACACTATGTTATATCTTTGTTTTTATCTCATTTTACTTTTCAAGTTTGCATTTAGCTAGAATTTAAAAACATTGTCAGTGTCAAACAGTTTAACAGTAATGGTTAACTGATATGGATTTATCAGTGACCTTTGCTGATAATTATATCTAGAGTATATCTGTATCTTTTATCTGCAAATAAGCATTTCTCATGTAGCCAGTGGGTTGAAAATAAACAACACAAGATATATATAAAATACTTTTTTCGGGGTTTTATTCTGACGGCTGTTGAAAAAAATAAAAATAACAGTGGATGATGGTGCCATTAAAAAAAAAAAAAAGTAAAATAAAAAACAAATTAAATACAAAAATCAAATATGGTTCAATGAAATATGGTAGAGGATAATGTTAAATTATAATACAAACAAAGTATTAGCCTACCAAGGTGCTTCAGCATACTTCACCTTAATACATTCTTTTATCTTTCACAGCATTTTATGCCTTTAACACATGCTTAAATTACCCAAAGAATTTTATGCATTTTTAACGTCTCGGTTACGTATGTAACCTCCATTCCCTGATGGAGGGAACGAGACGTCGTGTTGAAGAAGCGACACTAGGGGTCTCTCTTGAGTGCCGAATATGCCTCTGGTCTATGAAAAAAGGCCAATGAGAAGTTGGCAGACAGTATTTGCATACCCAACCCCGGACATACGGGTATAAAAGCGGGGAAATACGTAGAGTTCATTCAGGATTTTTCTGAGGAGGAAACGGTCTGGCCACTGCAGTGGCTCGGCTCAGCGACGTGGCCGGGAGAACACGACATCTCATTCCCTCCATCAGGGAACGGAGGTTACAAACGTAACCGAGACGTTCCCTGTCTGTCGCTCACTTCGATGTCGTGTCGAAGAAGCGACATTAGGGGTCCACTTTAACCCTCTGGGGTCTGAGGGTATTTTGGGCCCTGGAGAAGTTTTGACATGCCTTGACATTTGAGCTTTTTTCAGTTGCTTAAAAACATATTAATGGCTAAAGTCTGATAACACTGTATTCAGCACAAACTGGGCTACAATAATATGTGAGCAACATGGGAGTACATGTTTGTATTTTTGAGAAAATAACGTTTATGCATGGTCCACAACATTTGTCCACAAGACTTTTGAGTGCTGGATCTTGTAGCCTAGAGTTTTTGCTACAAAATGATGTGAAAACCATCCTGATCACTCATTCATACAAAACAATATAGTAATTTAACTTTTGTAAGACACTTTTAGTGTTGAAAGGTAATATGCGAGGAGGCGTGAACGATCATGAATATTTAGGTAATTCACACCTGAGAGACAATGACTCCACCCCTGGGCCTATCAATGAGGAATGTGACAGAAAGAGAACGAACGTGAGGAGACTTAATGATCAAAATCAAGTTTTAAGTTAAAAGAAGATATCTGACTATATATTTTCTTTACATAAAGACTTTACTTAATTTTAGACCTACACTACCGTTAAAAGAAGTCTCTTCTGCTCACCAAGACTGGATTTATTTGATCCAAAATACAGAAACAACATTGATATTCTGAACTATTTTTACAATTTAAAAGAACAGTTTTCTATTTAAATATATTGTAAAATGCAATTTGTGATCAAAGCATAATTTTCAGCATCATTACTGCAGTCTTCAGTGTCACATGATTCTTCAGAAATCATTATAATATGCTGATTTTCTAATACGGGCATATTTAAAGTGCATTTTACTCATTTAACCTGAACACATATTTGCAAGCTCTAGCATTGATGATAATGAGGCATTATAAACACTAGATAAAATATAATCTAAACATTCATATTATTTTTATATAAAATAGCATGCCAACTAATTCAAACTAATTGACTTACTCGTCCGAAATTGTATCCTCGGCTGGATCAAGTCTCACTTCAAAATACAAACGTTCATCGGAGTCCCGCTCTTCTTCTAAGGAAAATGTTAACTCTTTCATACATTCCTGGAGCTTTCTGGCCTGTGTATCGTTGCAAACTCGCAGAAAAGTGAATGAATTTTGTTTACATCTGACCTCACAGTCGGGGGTGTGTACATTTGCGTTGATCGTCTCAGCACATTAGCGTATGAATGGCGCGCTCTGCTGGTGGGTGGGATCAATTTACAGATAATTAGATAG
The DNA here is from genome assembly GCA_032164185.1 of Moxostoma hubbsi. Classification (NCBI taxonomy): domain Eukaryota; kingdom Metazoa; phylum Chordata; class Actinopteri; order Cypriniformes; family Catostomidae; genus Moxostoma; species Moxostoma hubbsi. Next base: position 14,728,336 of record JAVLUX010000012.1, on the reverse strand, counting down.
ACCAGTAAAAACTGTACATCGCTTAGTTTCAAACAGATTGCATTGCAGGAGAATATTTGTTTTAAATTTGAATTGTTTTATTTAAAAGTAGACATTTTAAGCTTTCTTTAGACATATGTTTCATGTTTGTGTGATAAGTATTCGCGGAATTTCAGTTCATTTTTGTGATGTGTTTTCTGAAATATGCTTGTGAAAACAGAGACTGCTGAAAGCTCACCCTTTTTACAAGGTGATGCTTGCCAACCTGGGAACTGGCCAAGCCTGGCTGGGCCTCTTTTCTCTCTATGTTTCTCGGCATAGAGCAAGAGCAGCCAGGGCCCTTACCGCATCGTGGGAAAAGGGCGCTGAACGCAAGCGATTCACCCGGTCAGACCGTCAGGGTGTACCGAGTTCTACCGGCTCGGACCTGAGAAAACACGGGACGAGACTGACTCAACCCTGAGATTGTAAAATCTTGCAAAGGTATTAGGTGTTGCCCAACCCGCTGCCCTACAAATGTCTGCTAGGGAGGTGCCCCTAGCCAGTGCCCATGAGGATGCAACACTCCTTGTAGAGTGCGCTCGAACCCGCAGGGCATGGCCTGGGTGCGGTCCAGGTAGGCATGTAAGGCACGTACCGGACACAGCAATGAAGGGGCTGGGTCTGCCTACTCCCGGGGCAGCACTTGCAGGTTCACTACCTGGTCTCTAAAGGGCATGGTAGGAACCTTGGGCACGTAGCCCAGTCGGGGTCTTAGGATCACATATGTGTCTGCTGGACCAAACTCCAGGCAGGTGTCGCTAACAGAGAACGCTTGCAGGTCCCCGACGCTCTTGATGGAGGCAAGCACGATCAGCAGGGCCGTCTTTAGAGAGAGGGCCCTGAGTCCAGCTGATTCTAGCGGCTCGAAGTGGGATCTCTGAAGGCCGGCGAGGACCACCGAGAGATCCCAGGAGGGGAACAGGCTTGGCCGGGAGGGATTTAACCTCTGGGCACCTCTTATTAACCTGATAATTAAGTCATGCTTACCCAGAGACTTGCCGTCTACTGGGTTGTGGTGAGCTGCGATAATGCCAACATACACCTTCAAAGTGGAAGGGGACAGCCTCCCTTCCAACTTCTCCTGTAGGAACAAGAGCACTGACCTAACTGCGCACCTCTGTGGGTCTTCAGCCTGGGAAGAACACCAATTCGTGAACGAACGCCATTTCAGGGTGTAAAGTTGCCTGGTGGAGGGGGCTCTGGCTTGGTTGATCGTGGCTATGACCGTGGGTGGTAGACCAGCTAGATCTTCCATGTCCCATCCAGGGGCCAGACGTGGAGGTTCCAAAGGTCTGGGTGTGGATGCCAGAGTGTGCCCCATCCCTGAGAAAGAAGGTCTTTCCTCAGGGGAATTCGCCAGGGAGGGGCTGTCGCGAGGAGTACGAGGTCTGAGAACCAGGCCTGGGTGGGCCAATAAGGAGCCATAAGGGTGACTTGTTCCTCGTCCTCCCTGACCTTGCACAGCACCTGTGAAAGAAGGCTCACTGTGGGAAATGCGTACTTGCGCAGCCCTGCCGGCCAGCTGTGTGCCAGTGCGTCTTCCCCGAGGGGAGCCTCTGAACGGGCATACCAGAGCCGGCAGTGGGAGGTCTCTCGGGAGGCAAACAGGTCTACCTGGGCCTTGCTGAACCATCCCAAATCAGCTGGACCGACTGGGGGTGAAGTCTCCACTCTCCGCTGAGCAAGCGTTCTCATGACAGCACGTCCGCTGTCACATTGAGGTTGCCTTGGAAGTGAGTGGCACGCAGCGACTTGAGTCGATGGGCGAGTCATGACATGTGGCGGGAGCGTACGCCGCCTTGGCGATTTATGTACACTACCGCAGTGGTGCTGTCTGACCTGACCAAGACATGTTTGTCTCGAACTAACGGGAGAAACTTCCGCAGGGCAAAGAAGACTGTCAACAACTCCAGGCAGTTGATGTGCCAACACAGTGGGGCCTTTTCCAACGGCCTGCTACTGCGTGCCCATTGCACATGGTGCTCAAACCCGATCTGGAGGCGTCAGTCGTGACCAGGACGCGTCGGGACACCTGCTGTAAGGGCACTCCTGCCTGTAGTGATCGTCACACGGTGTGTGCCGCGGCGCCATGCTCGTCTCTGGACTTGAGTCTGAAACCAGTGCTGAAGCGGTCTCATATGCATCAACCCCAATGCCGCGACCACTGTGGAGGATGCAATATGCCTCAGGAGCCTCTGGAAAAGGGGATCGTTGTGCCCGGCCTGAAAGCGGCGAGGCACCTCAACACTGACTGCGCACGCTCATTGGTGAGACGAAAGAGATGCTCTGAACCATAGTGATCTTGCTCTTTTCCCAGTTGACCTGAAGCCCCAAACGGCTGAGGTGCCTGAGCACCTGGTCTCTGTGAGTGCATAGTAACTCTCGCGAGTGGGCCAGAATGAGCCAGTCATCGAGGTAATTGAGATGCCGGCTTCTCGGAGCGGGGCAAGAGCTGCCTCTGCAACTTTCTTGAAGACGCAGGGGACAGAGACATGCCGAAGGGGAGGATTTTGTACTGATACGCCTGGCCGTCGAACGTGAACCGTGGAAGACGTGGAAGTACACATCGTTCAGGTCTACCGCTGCGAACCAATCTAGATGTCGAACGCAGGTTAAGATGTGTTTCTGCGTGAGTATTTTCAACGGGAGTTTGTACAACGCTTGCTTGAAAACTCGCAAGTCCAAGAATTGTCGTAAGGCACTGCATTTCTTGGGTACGATGAAGTAAGGTCTGTAGAAACCCTGAGAGCCACGCATCCAAACTCCGTGCTAGGGGCACCAAGGGGACGATTATTTTTGACATACCTGGCGGGACTTCGCAGTGGGGCAGAGCAGGTAAGGCGGGGTCGGGAGGCGGTGACACGTCCCAAGGCTCTGGTGCTGAGAAAAGACTCAAAGCACTTACCTTGCTCCGCACACCCGGCAGGGGGCGGGTTAGCGACTGAGGAGGAGGTCCAGGGTAGGCGTCCTCTAGACTCATCGGAACCGGCAGGCAGGGGAAGAGTCGTGGGGCTGGAGATGGTTGGTCTGTGTCCAGGAGGCCAGGACTGTTGAAATCTGGCGGCAGAGTGCCGTGAGAACGGCATTTGCGGGCCAGGTGACCCAGAGACAAAGGAAATAGCTCTTTTATTGAGAATGTGGGTACTGGCAAATGAAAATTGAACAAAAGATTCTCCTACCGGCCCTCCACCGGGGGACGGAGTGGTCTTACAATCTCCGGAGCTAACATCTTGGTCCCTGGGTCAACCGTTCAGGAGCGCCTGGGAGCCTTACTGGTCCTCGAGGGGGTCCGGGAGACGGGGGGGCGTCTGCTTCCTGCGGTGTGCTCGACGCTGGGACTGAGAGCTGGGCCCGGGTTGAGGCTGAGCAGGGTGTTTCTTGGCCGCAGGAGGACGCCCTCGGCGAGCAGAAGGGGCAGGGCCCATAGCGGCAGGCTTGCGGCGGGGCAGGATATGAGAGTTGGCCTCTGTCTGCTTCTTCACTGCGGAGAACTGTTGGGCGAAGTCCTCGACGGTGTCGAAGAGGCCAAACTGGGAGAGGGGGGCATAGAGGAAGTGAGCTTTGTCGGACTCACGCATCTCGACCAGGTTCAGCCACAGATGACGTTCCTGGACCACAAGCGTGGCCATCGCCTGCCCGAGTGCCTGCTTTGTGGCCCTGAGGGCGAGGTCGGTCACTGAGCGCAGTTCCTGGAACACGTCGGGATCAGGGCTACCCTCGTGCAGATCCTTGAGCGCCTTGGCCTGGTGGACTTGCAGGATGGCCATGGTGTGCAGGGTGGAAGCGGCCTGTCCAGTGGCGCTGTAGGCTTTGGTGGTAAAAGAGGATGTCGTCCTACAGGCCTTGGAAGGGAGCACAGGGTGACCCCGCCAGGTGGTAGGATTTCCGGGGCATAGATGGAGCGCAACAGCCCTATCCACCTGGGGAATCGCCGTATACCCGTGGGCTGCTCCGCCGTCGAGGGTAGTGAGAGTGATTGAGCAGGGCTTGTGATGAGTGGAGAGGGGGACTCTCCACGAAGACGTCAGCTCATCATGCACCTCCGGGAAAAACGGGACCGGGGGAGGCGAGGCTGTGAGCGGCGCACAGACCCCAGGAACCAGTCATCCAACCGCGATGGGTGTGGGGAGGACGGAGGGTTCCAGTCCAACCCCACACTGTTGGCGGCCCGGGCAAGCATGTTGGACATCTGTGCGTCAGCCTCAGCCTGGGCGTGCTGGCCCAAAGGCGGCAGCCCAGGGGAGGTATCAACGTCAGATGCCGCACTCTCCGATGCAGCGGCAAGCTCATCCATCTCGAGCTACAGAGGATAGGCAGCCTGGCCGTGAGGCGAGCCGCTGTTACCTCGAGCTCGGACAGGAGTCAACGAGCATGCCGGGGGGCGGGTGGTCCTAGGGGGTATGCCCGGTGGAGCTGCACCCACTGCCCTCCCCAAATCGCCTCCATCACAAGCCGCATCGTCCTCAATCCCGTGGGAAGAAGGAGTGACACGTTGCGCGGCTGGAGTGAGCCGCGACCGCATCGTTGCCATGGTCATGCCCTCGCAGTGAGAACATGAACCATCCACAAATGCTGCCTTGGTGTGATCGCTGCCCAGACACACGAGACAACACCTGTGGCCATCTGAAGCGGAGAGCACTCTACCGCATCCAGGAACTACACAGGGGCGGAATGGCATCTTTAAAAAGATGCGTTCTGAAAAGGACATTCAATGCCGCTGTGTATTGCTCTTTTAGAGAAATAAACTCTTTTATAAAGAAAATTTCTCTTTTAAACAGACTCTTTCAATACTCGAAGCGCCCAGGGGCAAACTGCACTGCCATGCAGAGAAGGAGAAAGCCATTGAAGTGCGCCATAGATCCAACAGCAGACAGAGTGTCAGAGGAACAGAAGCAGGAATCTGGTTTGTCACTCGCAGCTGACTGCATACACGACCATCGGCTCCGAAGAAAATTTCTGAATGAACTCGACGTATTTCCCTGCTTTTATACCCGTATGTCCGGGGCGGGGTATGCAAATACTGTCTGCCAACTTCTCATTGGCCTTTTTTCATAGACCAGAGGCATATTCGGCGCTCAAGAGAGACCCCTAGTGTCGCTTCTTCGACACAACGTCGAAGTGAGCGACAGACGGGGAACCAGGCTTTAAGGACATATATAACAGTTTAAAACAATTGAATTTTTCACAAATAACACATATTACACTTATTCACGAAACTGGAAAGCACTCTGGGCTATAAATAATTTTATAAGATATAATTTATTTTAAATTTACATACCCAGTCCTTGCATGTGCACCAAAACTTGGTCAAACTCCACACATACTTCAAAAATGACCCATCAAAAACATTTTAACATTCGACACTTCTGAACACATATTAATGCAATTTATAAGTATTTTGTGTAAAATTTGATATATACCCAAGGAATCTCAACCAATGAACAAAACCATGAGCTCTGTTGCACAGTAGAAGTTCTCACATTTCTAACCAGTACAAAAGTGTAACACGAAGTGTGCCGGAAAATGGGTGTCGCAAAACTCCAGTTCTTAAAGGGGACAGTCCAATTTATGACTAAAGTTAAATTACATGAAATTCCTCCACTTGGATTCATTCTCCCCTGTTAAAGTCATTGTTCCCGATGACTTAAGAAATATTTTTCACTTCTTTAGCAGCTTCTCTAAAGAACACACTACCCAGGCTTCTTAACACCTGAGAGAAGACTTTAGGACTGAGTGAAACAGCATTGCATGCTGATTTTGGCTCATTAAATAGGTTTGATTGCATGCCAGCATTGGCTCTTTTCGTTCATCTTGGTGCTGGTACATTTTTTTTCATCTCTGGTTCAGACACTCTAGGAGTGGTGCCAGTGTCAGTCTCAACCCTCTCTGTACCAGACACACTAGTAGCTGTTTCATTGCTGGACTCAACTCTCTCTGGTATCAAACCTTGTTGTTCAATGTTCTCTGAAATCAGTACAGCTTTACCTATCAGGGCATCAGCGGCTGACACAGGATTTTCAGGGTTCATATTCTCTTCTCTTGCAGACTAGGATATGTGACATATCTTCTAGCAAAACAAAATCAGGATCCGAATGCACAACTTCAACCTGCTCAGAAACAGATTCTCCCCTCGATTGCGGTGTTGTGGGAAAACAGGTTTCAGTCATCTCTGGCTCAGGAACAGGAGTTAACACAAGGGTGCAAGTCAACTATATGGATTATTTTTTATAGGATCACCCTGAAGTGGCTCAATAGTATGTGTTGTACCCTTAACATCTATGACCCTGTATACAGTAAGACCCATGAATCCTGCATTTTGTTCCTAGTTAAAGGTCTGTGACATAAGTATACCTGCAGACCCACATCAATCACAGGGCAATAGACCTTGTCATTAAAAGGGGAAAGTCTCTCTTCAGCCTTGTGTTCAGCATATTCCCGGGATCTTTCATGAGCTTCTTTCAATCTGACTTGGTGAATCACTAATCAATCATGTTTTCTGTCCACAGTTTGCTGTTGACCTAGCAGTGCATCTACTGGAAGATGCAGGTTGACTCCAAACAACAAGTAATGTGGTGAGTATCCAGTGGTTCCATGTGGTGTTACAAAATAAGCATAATCCAACTCAGGAAGGTGTTCTGGCCAACGCTTTTGCTTTTCAGGGAGAAGTGTATGTAATAGATCATGGAGCATTCTGTTAAAATGCTTGCACTGAGAGTTACCTTGAGTCGAATAGGGTGTGGTGCAGGTTTTCTTTACATCATCAATTTTACACAGCTCAGCAATCACGTCGCTTTAAAAAAATTCTGCCTTGATCAGAATGCAATCGTTCAGGCACACCATATTTCATGAACTACTCATTCAGAAGAATGTTGGCAGTTGAATCATCCCTCTGAACCTTGGTTGGAAATGCCTGTTTAAACTTTGTGAAAACTTCTGTCACAATATACATGGCCATCAGAGGCAGGCTCAAACACAGTAAAATCTACCGTCACTACTTCAAGGTGCCTTGATGCCAGAAATGGCTTCATAGGAGGATGTATTCTTGGCTGTGGCATCATGGTTAAAATGCATCTTTGACACTTTTTGATCCACCACTCCTCATCATTATGGATGCCAACCCAGAAGCATCTTTTAAATGGCACAGAGGGTTTTTATCTGTGATGACCACAAACTTGGAACCCAGCAGACAACCACAGAATTTTTCAGAGATTGCCCACTTGAGGGCCAGTAGCTCAAACTTCAAGTTACTGTAATTTCTGTCATTCGTTTCTGCTTTACAAAGTCTCCTACTGGCATAAGCTAGGACTCTTTTACACTCACTCTGCTGCTTGTGTAAGACAGCACCCAGACCTTCAATGCTTGCATCAGTCCCCAATGTGAAAGGAAGACTGAAATCTGCATACCCTAAAACAGGAACAGAAGTTAGCTTTTCCTTCAGCAGCTCAAATGCTGATTGGCACTGATGACTACAAAGCACTAAACTCACTTTGTGGTGTCAAACTGCTTGATACATAAGTTCACTAAATCATGAACCTGAATTAACTTTCTGTAGTAAAGAACCCTAAGAATGACTGTAATTTTTTAATTATACTGGGAATTTCCATTGCATTGGATCTGATGACCTAAGAAAGTTACGTATTTTTTGAAATAAATGACCATTTTCAGGCTTAACTTTGAGACCTGTTAAAGACTACTTCCAGTCTCTGCAAGTGCTCTGGGAAAGTGGGCGAGTACGCTTGTATGTCATCAACGTACACTAGCATGATCTTAAAAATCGGATCACCCATGAAGCCTGCATGAGACGCTGAAACATCGAAGGTCCATTGCAAACCCTTAAGGGCATACAAGAATACTCAGAGATCCCTAATGGAGTCGTAAATGCAGTCTTATGTCAGTCTCGCTCGTATACAGCAACCAGATGATATCCACTAGCTAAATCAATGGAAGAAAATAACTTTGCTCCTTATAGTGAATCAAAGTTTTCATTGATCCTTTCATCTAAAACCAAGGTCTTCATCCTCGAGAGCAAAAACATCAGAGTACTTCATTAACAAATCACTCAGCTCTGCCTGCTGTTCAGGAGTACCATAAATGTGTAGCTTGTTGAGAAACTCTTTGGAGCTGTCCTCCAATAACAGTGTCCAATATCTTTTGTGTTACACTTATCTCTTCAATATCAGCAGAAATTCTGATTCTGATATCTCACCTTACACATCTCATCGGACTTCACACTCTCGACACGAGACAGCGTACCAAGTATGGTTCTGGACTGCAACCAGATATATTCTGGGGAGAGATTCACAACCTGTAGAGGAAATAACAGTTTGTCTGATGACGCTAAAGTAATCAATAATCAGACTGCCAGGTAAGGTTGTGTTCAATGGTTCAGACTGCCAGGTGAGGGTGTGTTCACTGGTTCTAATGGTAAGTCACACGAATCATCATGTAATATATTCTTTGCTCCCTTGGCCATTACCATTGTAACTGATGAAGCAGGTATGTGTACCATGTCTTTTCCAGCTACTCGCACTATGCTTTGTTTATCTAGACTGCTGGCACTCTGCATTTTATTTTAACATACTGAGCATTTCAATTTTAACAGATGACTCTTCTGAATACATATCTAAAATTTGATATTTACCTAATTATTCTCAACCAGTGAACAAAACCGGGAGCTCTCTTATACAATACAGGTTATCATGTCTCTAAATCAAATCAAATCAAATCACTTTATCGTCACGCTACTGTGTACACGAGTGCAACAGCAGGTGAAATTCTTGTGTGCAGTTCCGAGCAACATAGCAGTAATGACAGTGACGAGACATAAACCACTTTACAATAAACAACATATTACACAAAACAATTTACATAACAAACTTACACAACAATTTACATAACAAATGTACACATACCTACACAACAATTTACATAACAAATGTACACAATACACACAATGTAGAATACACACACTAGATACGGGTATAAATATATATATATACACTAACTGAATTGGGAGAATATATTGACAGAATGAGGATTTATAAAGTGCAGTGCTGATTGTTGATCGTGAGAGATCATGTGTTCAAAAGTCTTATTGCTTGTGGGAAGAAGCTGTCATGTAGTCGGGTGGTGCGGGTCCTGATGCTGCGATACCGCCTGCCTGATGGAAGCAGTGAGAGCAGCCCATGACTCGGGTGGCTGGAGTCTTTGATAATCCTCCGAGCTTTCTTCACACACCGTCTGTTATATATATCCTGGAGGGAGGGAAGCTCACCTCCGATGATGTTTTTGGCCGTTCGCACCACCCTTTGCAGGTCTTTGCGGTTGTGGGCGGTGCTATTGCCGTACCAGGCGGTGATGCAGCCAGTCAGGATGCTCTCTACGGTGCTGGTGTAGAACCGTGTGAGGATGTGATGGTTCATTCCAAACTTCCTCAGCCGTCTCAGGAAGAAGAGGCGCTGGTGAGCCTTCTTCACAACGGCCTCAGTGTGGACGGACCATGTGAGTTCCTCAGTAATGTGGACACCAAGGAACTTGAAGCTGCTGACTCTCTCCACCGGTGCTCCATTGATGGTGATGGGGCTGTGTTCTCTGTCTTTCTTCCTGAAGTCCACCACAAGCTCCTTGGTTTTACTGACGTTGAGGGAGAGGTTGTGCTCCTGACACCAGCGTGTCAGAGTGTGCACCTCCTCTCTGTAGGCTGTTTCATCATTGTCAGTGATCAGACCTACTACCGTCGTATCGTCAGCAAACTTAATGATGGCATTGGAGCTATGTGTCGCCACACAGTCATGTGTGTACAGGGAATACAGGAGTGGGCTGAGAACACAGCCCTGCGGGGCTCCAGTGTTGAGGGTCAGTGGTGAGGAGATGTTGCTGCCCATTCTAACCACCTGACGTCTGCCTGACAGGAAATCCAGGATCCAGCTGCACAGCGAGCTGTTTAAGCCCAGAGCCCGGAGTTTCACATCAAGCTTGGAGGGCACTATGGTGTTGAATGCTGAACTGTAGTCTACAAACAGCATTCTCACATACGTGTTCCTTTTTTCCAGGTGGGAAAGAGCAGTGTGTATTGTAGATGCAATAGCATCATCAGTGGAGCGGTTTTTACGGTAGGCAAACTGCAATGGGTCCAAAGAGGTGGGCAGAACAGAGCAGATGTGATCTCTGATCAACCTCTCAAAGCATTTGCTGATGATGGGGGTCAGAGCAACAGGACGCCAGTCATTTAAACAAGTGATTTTGGCTTGCTTCGGTACAGGCACAATGGTTGATGTTTTGAAGCATGTGGGGACTACAGACAGGGAGAGGGACAGGTTGAAAATGTCCGTAAAAACACCAGCCAGTTGGTTCGCGCATGCTCTGTTGACGCGGCCCGGAATGCCGTCTGGACCCGCGGCTTTACGAACGTTCACCCGTCGGAAGGATCGGGTTACATCCGCAACAGAGACGGAGAGTGAACCATCATCTGTAGTATCGGCCGCGAGTGCTCTCTCCGCGAGGGCGGTGTTGTTGTTCTCGAAACGAGCATAAAATGTATTAAGCTCGTCCGGGAGAGAGGCAACGGTGTTCATGGCGGAGTTTTTATTCTGTTTATAGTCCGTGATGATGTTAATTCCCTTCCACATACTTCTGGAGTCAGTGGTGTTGAACTGACCTTCAATTTTGTGCCTGTACTGGCGTTTGGCTGTGCTGATGGATTTACGGAGGGCATAACTGGCTTGTTTACGCTCCTCCGCGTTCCCGGAATTAAAAGCGGTGGTCCGCGCAGTAAGTGCCGCGCGAACATCGCCGTTAACCCAGGGTTTCTGGTTGGGGTAGATCCGTATGTTTTTCGTCGGAACAACGTCCTCTACGCACTTCCTGATGAAACACGTTACGCTATCAGCGTAAACCTCGATGTCGTCATCGGAGGCAGACCGGAACATCTCCCAGTCCGCGTGATCAAAACAGTCCTGTAGCGCAGAGTCTGATTGGTCCGACCAGCACTGGATCATTCTGAGGGCGGGTGATTCCCGTTTCAGTTTCTGCCTGTAAGCGGGCAGAAGCAGAACGGAAGAGTGGTCGGATTTACCAAATGGTGGGCGGGGGAGGGATTTGTAGCCATCCCGGAAAGGAGAATAGCAATGATCCAAAACCCGGTCCCCTCGTGTGTTAAAGCTGATGTGTTGGTGGTATTTTGGTGCTATTGTTTTGAAGTTGGCTTTGTTGAAGTCCCCGGTAACAATGAACGCGGCCTCAGGGTGCGCAGTTTCCTGCTCACTTATACTGCCATACAGTTCCCTAAGTGCCCGGTTTGTGTCGGCTTGTGGGGGGATGTACACAGCAGTGATAATGACCGCTGTGAATTCCCTCGGTAGCCAGAATGGTCGACACAGAAGCATGAGAAATTCCAGATCAGGAGAGCAGAAAGACCTGATAAAATGTACATTCCTCTGATCACACCATGATTTGTTGATCATAAAACATACACCTCCACCTCTGCTTTTACCTGAGAGGTCTTTCGCTCTGTCCGCTCGGTGCACGGAGAAACCCGTGGGTTCGATGGCCGAGTCTGGAATCTCCGCGGACAACCAGGTTTCCGTAAGACAGATAACACAGCATTCTCTCGTCTCTCGTTGGAAAGAGATCCGCGCTCTCAGCTCGCAGAGCTTGTTGTCCAGAGACTGAACATTTGCCAGTAGTATACTGGGTAGCGGGGGGCGATTTGCGCGACGTCTTAATCTGATGAGAACGCCGGCTCTTTTCCCTCTTTTCCGTCTGCGTTTCCGCGGCCGGGCAGCCCAAACAAAGGGCTCCGCTGGCGTGTTTGTAAACCGCGGGTCGGCATTGAGGAATGTGAAGTCCGGTTTTCGGTGTGTGATTGCCGAACCAATGTCCAAAAGCGTTTGTCTGTCGTACACAATAAGGCAGACAACATCCAAGACAAAAAAACACAGAACTGTAAACAAAACAAACAATAAACTGCAGTGTTTTGACGGAGCTCGCGACGCAGCAGCCATACTCGGCGCCATCTTGAGACAATACCAGCACACATGGCGCAACACGAGATGTGACGAAAGCGTGTCGCAAAAAACTCTGGTTTTTAAATAGGGCCTAATTTATGACTATATTTATATTACATTAAATTTCTCCACTTGGCTACACTCATAAAATATTTGTTTTGTTTTAAAGGTGCACTCGGTAGCTTTTTGTGTGTTGCACTGACACCTAGTTCTTAGTTACCAATGTCATTCTAAAAATACGTTATTGTTACAGGTATCATATCATAGTGGCTGTGCTGGTATACATTCTGCCACTTGTGGTAATGTGTATTACCTACACTATCGTTGGTTTGATGCTATGGGGAGGAGAAATACCTGGTGACTCATCGGACAACTACCAGGGCCAGCTGCGAGCCAAGCGGAAGGTAAGCAGTTCACAATACAGCAGCTGGATAGTTGTCTAAATACAGCTAAAGGGCCATTCACATAGAAAACATTTTTCATTGTTTATCTATGTAAACCTGCACTAGATGTATGCCTTTGACCATTGCATCGTATCCAGCTATTTTTTTAGCATCTTGCACAGGAATATCATGTTTTTAGAAACCGTGTCTGGTTCAAAATAATGTCAACTTTTAAAAACGTGACACACATTCATTCAGTTTTATGCTTTGCGCTGTGCTAGCTTTTTTCAATGCAGAGTGTTTTAAAATGCAGGGTTCAGCATACAGAAATTATTTTTCAATTATAGAACAGTTCAGAATGAAATGTAAATTCACAATTCACAGTCATTTGTGTCACAGTTTGACTTGTGTGACACCTCTTCTCTGGCTCTAGTGCAAATCAACTGCAACACATACTAAATACCTGTGAGTTAGTGGGATGTATGGACCCTCCAGTCTGAAAAAACCTTACCTGCACTTCCTGAGTGCTGTTCTGCTGGAGGAATATACGATCAAACACATCACACACACATGCAGTGGTTCTCAAACTGTGGGCCCTTAGGTGTTACGCAGAACGACCCAGGATATTAACATTATAAATAAAACAAGGACATTTTTTTAATAATATGTATATTTTTATTTTTTTAATGTATGATTACCTTTGTAATGTATATTAAAGGTAGTCCACCTTTTTCTTTTTCTTTTTTTTTTACATCGGCAGTGCAGGATGTGAATAGGTAATGTTCTCTTTGTGCGCGGCTGTGCTGATGTCTCTGTGTGCACACCACAATATCCTTCCCATCCAAAAAATATAACAGCAAAAATGGATGCGATATCATTCTGTTTATTTTACACATTCTCAGACTTCCTTAACATCTATGATCTTAAATAGTGCTTTTGACTCAAAGACACTGGGTTGTATTTGGTTGTATTTTGTTTTTGATTTCACTGGAAGATTGCTCAGATGAGGGACAGAGAAATGGAGTCTGACAGCAGTGCTGCAAGGAAGCGCAATGTGATGAACATTGCCGCCATGTCACCTATGGCCAAGTATGCATATGACTAGAGGGAAGGAAAATACTTAGTTTGGAAAGTTTTAAAGTTAACAAACGGCAAGGTTATGATTCAGAGTAAAATGAGCCTCAGATAGCTTACTGCAGCTGCTGTTTTCATAAATCACCTGCACATTATCACATATTTTTAAGGGTGATGCTAGCTGCATAATTTTAGGCGGGTTGATATGAAAAACAGGGTCTAGCAATGCCTAAGCTCCACATTTCTAAATATATATATATATATATACAGCGCTGTTTTTTAGTGTTAGTTTTGGTTTTTGTACACCACAACAGTGCAGCTATGAAAATACTGCTAGACACAGTGAAAGACAAATGTACTGTCAACTAATAACTGACTAATGAACTGTCAAACAAATTATATATAAAGATTTATTCTTGCAAATGAGGGGATGATGAAATTATCTACATGTTTTCTCTTTTGAATACAGTGGTAATAATTTTATAGGTAATAACCTTGATGCAGTATAGTAGCAGCCAACTTGTGTCATGTGCACAGAAAGACATTGTTAACAAAATAGCATGGCTAAGCTGTAGCACTCTTTCTGCATTTGACTACATTAATAGTTACTGTGTGAAACAGATCAAGATTTTACACTTTAATGTTTTAAAAAAAGTGATCAAAACCGGGTTCAAAAGTTCAAATGCCAATGGTGAGTGAACTGAGAAAATTAACCAGCCTAATATATTTCTTATTGTACATGTAACATAGTAAAACTGCACCTGCAATAAAGACATTAAAACACATTGTGAGTTTGTTCCTCATTTTTATTTTGCTGGCTTAATGCAAGGAATATTCTACATAGTGTAAGTGTCACCACTGTAGTTCTTGGGAATTTTTTATTTTATATAACACAAATGCTTTTTAAGTTCTGCCCACACATTTTCTATCAGCTTGGAGGTATGCTTGGGGTCATTGTCCATTTGGAAGACACATTTGCGACCAAGCTTGAACTTCCTGGCTGATGTCTTGAGATTTTGCTTCAATATATCCACATAATTTTCCTTCCTTATGATGCCGTCTATTTTGTGAAGTGCATCAGTCCCTCCTGCAGCAAAGCACCCCCACAACATGATGCTGCCACCCCCATGCTTCACGGTTAGGATGGTGTTCTTCTGCTTGCAAGTCTCACCCTTTTTCCTCCAAACATAATGTCATTATGGCCAAACAGTATATTTTTGTTTCATTAGACCAGAGGATATTTCTTCAAAAAGTAAGATCTTTCTCCCCATGTGCACTTGCAAACTGTAACTTGTTATGGCAGTTTTAGAGCAGTAGCTTCTTCCTTGCTGAGCAACCTTTCAGGTTATGTCGATATAGGACTCGTTTTGATTTGGATAGCTGCCCAAACTGTCCTTTGTAGTATTCTGATGTCCAATTTTGTAGCTGAACCAATCCACACAGTTATTGAAGTGCTGAGGACAGACTCAGTGACTGCTGAGTAGACCAGATTAGTAGCGCCTGTGGCAGGTTGAACTTCCTCAACCGGTGAAGGAAGTACAAACTCTGCTGGGCTTTTTTCACAATGGAATCAATGTGGGTCTCCTATTTCAGGTCCTGTGAAATGGTAGTGCATAGGAACCTGATTTACTTCACTGCTGCCACAGAGCTGTTTAAATGGTGAGTGGGTTGTTGAGGTGTTCATCTCCTTTGTTTTGAGCATATTGAGCTCCAGGTAGTTATGGCTGCACCAGTGAGCCAGCCGTTCAACCTCCCTTCTGTATGCAGACTCATCATCATCTTGGATGAGGCCGATGAGAGTAGTGTCGTCTGAAAACTTCAGGAGCTTGACAGAGTGGTCCTTGGCGGAGCAGTCATTAGTATACATGGAGATGAGTAGTGGGGAGAGCACACATCCCTGTGGGGCACCAGTGCTGATTGTACATGTGCTGGAAGTGAATTTCCCCAGTCTCACTATCTGCTGCCTGTCCATCAGAAAGCTGGTTTCTGTTTGTTCAATTTGCTGACATGCAAATTCTGTCTGCCAAATTCTCATTGGCCTTTTCTCAAGTTCAGAGGTAACCAAGACATTCAAGAAAGTCCCCTAGTGTGTCCTAGTGTCACTTCACTCGATACAACATCTCGTTCCCTCCATCAGGGAATTGAGGTTACAACAGTAACCTAAATGTTTTTGGAGAATTACATTTAGCTGTTTTTTGCTCCAGCTGTGGATTTTTTTGCCTGAACTTTTATTTGGATCAAGGGTTGAGAGTCAGACTCTCACACTGGAGACCTGATTTCAAGTCCCGGCTCTGACAGATAGTGGAGCATTTGAAGCAGCAGGGAACATCACACTGCTCCAGTGATCTGTTGTAGATCTGTGTGAGGATGGGGGCCAGCTGGTCAGCACATGATTTTAGACTAGTGGGTGAAAAACCATCTTGGCCCTGTGCTTTCCTTGTCTTCTGTTTTCAGAAGTCCCGCCACACATTCTCTTCACAGATCCTAAGTGCAGGTTGAGTAGCAGAAGGGGGGAGGATGGTGGTAGCACGAGTTATTGGTGTTTGTGGGAAGTGAATGTCAGATCAAGTGTGGGGTTTGGGACTGGTCTTTTCAAATCTACAGTAAAACACATTAAAATTGCCAGCCAGCTGTTACTGTCTTTAGTCAGTGTGTTTTTGGCCTGATTATGCAAGATTTTATCCTTGCCTCTGTAAGCGTCCTCTTTGGCATGACGAAGCTGTCTGAGTTTTCCTGTTAACCATGGTCTGTCATTGTTGAAGTATCTGTGAGCTCATCCAGATTGGTGTCTGCAGCTTCAAAAACACTCCAATCTATGCATCTCTTCTTCCATAATTTTACAGTCTATACTACAGGTTTAGCTGATTTTAGTTTCTAATTTTAGGTTGGAAGATGAACCAAACAGTGATCAGAGAGTCCCAAAGTTGCATGTGGGACAGAGCGATATGCTTTCTTTATTGTTGTGTAGCAGTGATCCAGTATATTTCTGTCCCTGGTGAGGCATGTGATGTGCTGTCTGTATTTTGACAGTTCACAGGTGAGGTTGGCTTTGTTAAAATCGCAGAGTATATTAATAAGTGAGTTCAGGTATTCTTGTTCTGTGTCTGTGGTCTGATCAGCCAGCTGTTGCAGCTCTGCATACATGCATGCTTGTGGTGGGATGTACACAACAGAATAAACAAGGAAAAATCCTCCGGCGAATAGAAAAGCTTACAGTTGATAAAGAGCGCTTCCAAATTTGGACAGCCTATCTTCCCTAGTGTTGTTACATCTGTACTCCAACTTTCATCGATGTAAAAGCATGTTTTCCCTGTTAAATCGGCAATGTGATCCACTCTGAACAGCTGGAAAAGTCCTTGTTTGTACAGGTGAGGAGATGTAGTTTGTCTGTTTGTTTGGGAGAGAGCAGAATTTCGCTAGATGAATACTCAGCAGTGCTGTTCAAAAGCTGTGCTGTCGGAACTTGACCAGCGCACCGGCTCGCTTCCCTCACTTGTGTCTCATAGCGTGCTTTAACAACACAGATGTGCCTCAGACTAAAATGTCCAACAATATGTCTGAATAGTCCAAAACCGGGAAAATGGTATGTGCTGCCATATTTTCAGCAGTTCATCCCTGGTGAAACTTATTGGAGAAAATTTACTAAACACAGGACAAACAAACAAAAACAACAAAAGAATTGGAGAGCTTCACACCAAGCTTCATCAGCAAGTGCATTGATGATGTCACTTTCTCCAAGACCATCACAACACACTCCAACCAGAACGCTGCTGAAGACCCGAGACTCCGCCTTTAGAGCAGGCGATAAGGCAGCCCGAAGAACAGCTAGGGCCAAACTGTCCCGGGCAATCAGGGAGGCAAAGCGTGCACACGCCCAGAGAATCCACAGTCACTTCCAGGACAGCGGTGACACGCGGCGCATGTGGCAGGGCATCCAGGCCATCACCAACTACAGGACAACATCCGTTGCCTGTGACAAAGATGCCTCCCTTCCAGATGCGCTGAATGACTTCTACGCTTGGTTTGAAGTGCAGAACGACGTGGTGGCGAAGAAGACCACCCCTCCTCCAAACGACCAGGTGCTCTGTCTCACCACGGCAGATGTGAGGAAAACTCTACGTAGAGTCAACCCACGGAAGGCCACTGGACCAGACAACATTCCTGGCAGAGTGCTCAGAAGATGTGCAGACCAGCTGGCAGATGTTCTTACCGACATATTCAACATCTCTCTGAGCAGCGCCGTCGTTCCAACGTGCTTCAAGGCCACCACCATCATTCCCATGCCAAAGAAGTCTTCAGTGTCCTGCCTCAATGACTACCGTCACGTTGCACTCACACCAATCATCATGAAGTGCTTCGAGAGGCTCGTCATGAGGCACATTAAGACCCAGCTGATCCCCTCACTAGACCCACTGCAGTTTCCATATCGTCCAAACCGTTCAACGGACGACACCATCGCCACAACCCTCCATCTGGCCCTCACCCACCTAGACAAAAAGGACTCATATGTTCGAATGCTGTTCATAGACTTCAGCTCAGCATTCAATACAATAATTCCTCAACACCTGATTGGAAAGCTGAACCTGCTGGGCCTGGACACCTCCCTCTGCAACTGGATCCTGGACTTCCTGACTGTGAGACCACAGTCAGTCCGGATCGGGAACAGCATCTCCACCACCACCACACTGAGCACTGGGGCCCCCCAGAGCTGTGTGCTCAGTCCACTGCTGTTCACTCTGCTGACTCACGACTGTGCAGCAATGCACAGCTTGAATCACATCATCAAGTTCGCCGATGACACGACCGTGGTGGGTCTCATCAGCAAGAACGTTGAGTCAGCATACTGAGAGGAGGTGCAGCAGTTAACGGACTGGTGTAGAGCCAACAACCTGTCCCTGAATGTCGACAAAACAAAAGAGATGGTTGTTGACTTTAGGAGAGCACATGGTGAACGCTCCCCGCTGAACATCGACGGCTCCTCTGTGGAGATGGTCAAGAGCACCAAATTCCTTTGTGTTCACCTGGCAGAGAACCTCACCTGGTCCCTCAACACCAGCTCTATCACCAAGAAAGCCCAGCAGCATCTCTACTTTCTTCGAAGGCTGAGGAAAGCACATCTCCCATCCCCCATCCTCACTACGTTCTATAGAGGGACTATTGAGATCATCCTGAGCAGCTGCATCACTGCCTGGTTTGGGACTTGCACCGTTTCGGACCGCAAAGCCCTGCAGAGGATAGTGAGAACAGCTGAGAAGATCATCGGGGACTCTCTTCCCTCCATCAAAGACATTACATAAAACACTGTATCCGCAAAGCAACCAGCATTGTGGACGACCCCGCACACCCCTCACACAAACTCTTTACCCTCCTGCCGTCTAGCAAGAGGTACCGAAGCATTCGGGCCCTCATGACCAGACTGTGTAACAGCTTCTTCCCCCAAGCCATCAGACTCCTCAATACTCAGAGACTGGTTTGACACACACACACGTGTCCTGAGTTGCACTTTAATAACTGTCACTTTATAACTGTATAACTGTCTGCTACCTCAATAACTGCTATGTGCTTAGAACATTATATCATAGTATGTTATGTTTACATTTGGCATTTTTAGTAACTGTCATCTTTTTGCACTACTGTATACTGGTAGGCGCTGCACTGTCTATCACTGTGCCTATTGTAATGTTCATTGTTAGAAATGTATTGTACTGTCCCGTACTTTTGCACACGTTTTTGCACGTGCAATTTATATAGGTATTATATAGGTATTATATAGGCATTTTATATAGGTATTTTTTTTAGTCTGTGTAGACTCATGTGGTTCTGTGTTTTTCCTATGTTGTTTTATGTAGCACCATGGTCCTGGAGGAACATTGTCTCATTTCACTGTGTACTGTACTGTATATGGTTGAAACGACAATAAAAACCACTTGACTTGACCACTTGACTTGACCAAGGTGGCCATCTATGGCACCATCTTGAGAAACATGAAAAAAAAAAATTATGTTACTCTTACCCAAGTGAATAGCTAGTTTAAAATTGTACAAAGAATGAAATGCATTATTAACAGTGCAGACAATACAGTTTTTAGTGAAAGAACATAAAGCTTCTGGAAATATAATTTAGTTTTCCAATGTGTTCAAAATATAGAATCTTAAAAGAAAACTCAGGTTTGGACAGAATCTGATTTTGCAACCCATTATAAGGCCTTTAACGAGGACCACTTAGTCCTGGAATACAGATGTTCACTTACTCAATAGGCATAATACAGTATATATTCTACATTCCAATATAAAGCATTCAGACTGCCGGTTATATGTTTAATTTACAGCTGCATTTCGCTGTCTCTCTATTTTGATCTTGCTTGCTCCCTACGATATGTTCCTTCCCTCCATTAGTGGCTGGATAGCATTCCAAATATGTTAATTTTGAGCCAGTTAGCTCATGCAAGTCCTGTTTGCCACCACTTTATCTAGTGTGTAAAGGTGAGTATGGGTACCCAGAAGCACGAACATCTTTCTCAGCCTTTAGAATACTCACAATTAAGGTTGGGGAGATTTTCATTGTCACTTTAAATGGAACCTTTTGAGAGGACCCAAGAAGCTGGTGAGGGAGAAAAACTCATCTATTTGAGGGCTTTGTGTAGCCATTGACAGACCTGTGAAAGCAATCCTATAGGAATGGCTGATTTTTTAAACATAAATGAATGGCACCCTGCCAAAAAATGGGCAGCCTGGGGATGGAGATGGAGTATGTAGAAGTGTACTTTCTCACCAGAGTAATTTAAGCTACTCTTTGTAATCTAATCATAGCAATTTGTGATAAACCGGTATATCGACCAGACTGATTAATGGGCTGATATTTGGCCATTTTTAAATTATTGGCATCAGCCAATAATTGTGATTAACAGTGGCCATTTACTATGCAATGGATTTTCAGTAAAAACCTTGATATACTAGTGGCCAGTTTGGGCTAAGTGCACAAAAAGATACTTTTAACAAATTAGCATGGTTGAGCTGTAGCACTCTTTCTTTGTATTTTGAATTTATTGGGCCGATAATATTTACAATTTAAATCTAACTCATCAATGTATAATGCATTTTTTCTATTTTCAAATATTTTGTGAATTTTGAGAAAACACTGTGTAATTATATATATTGTGCATCACATATCAGCATTATATCATAGCCATGCTGTTCTCTAGATATTAGCTGTTCTCTAGATATTAGATGGAATCTGTAGACTTTTGTTGAATTTTCTGCTCTGATTTTGTTGGAAAATCTGCAAAATTGTGCGGAGTACAACATGGTAAAATATGTTAAACTGAGTTGAGAGTACTACAGTCATAAAAAAAAATTAGGTTTGAATAACAAATTTGTTAATGATGGGTGTCAAAATTCTGCAGAAATCTACATGCACAGAATCCATATGGGCCTGGATATCTTTATCGGCATCAGTCATTAGACATTAATAAGCATATTTTAGTCATTCAAATGTATTAATTTCCAATATTCCTAACCCAGAGAAAGACAAATTTTCTCATGAAAACTTCACACATTGTCATAATTGCAGAGAGCTCCATGCAGCTGCACATGACTTGGCTTGTGGGTTCATGTGTCATGAGTCGCCTCAATGAAGCGGTACGTCAGCCTCTTTGATAAGCAAGGCAGTGCTCACTTTGAATTGTGAAAATCTAATAATAAAACTAATCTGAGCCTGAGGAAAGCGAACCTGTGCATTTTGCTCTGATGATTAGGGATTAGGAGGCTCTGTTGTTGAGTTTACCTCCAGACTCTGGTGATGTTAGAACGGATGCCCTCACTTTGTTCTCAGGGCACGCTTTGGCCCAGTTCTTTGAAAGGTGTTGTGTGTGTTTTTGGGGTGGAACAGGCTCTTAAAGTTTTATGAATCTCCGTGTAATAGACAAATGGTAAACAATGCTAATAAAATAAGTGAACTTTCTCTATTTCTGTATTTCTCTACTCACCCAAGTTTCCTCATTTCTTGTTCTGTTTCATTCATATGTGTTTGTACAATATACTGTATGTGCTCATTTTTCTTCATTGTCCTTTGTGTTAATTTCATATATATTTAGTAAATTCAGGACATAATCATGCAAATAATACATGTTTTAAAATGGTAAAATGTGTCATTTTTGTGTTAAAATACTTGATCATATCCCAGTTTAATATGCATAGACAACTGTAAGTAAGCCATTGATAGGTTGACTTCCTCACAACATGTTCAGGATGGCTCTGTGGCACTATCAAAACAGTTTGCTTGAGTATCCCGACAAGCCTGACATAGCAACATTGTCCAACCAATAGCAGAAGTAGGGAGTTTTGGGGTAACCTGTTGGAAAATGTCAATGTTTTCTGTTTATCAACAGAAAAATACAAATTTATGTTTCCTTTCTTTTAATATTTGTAATTGTATTTATTTTTTTATGCATCATAAGCATGGATAGAATGTGCACATGGTAGTTTACATACATTTCATTATCTGCTTTCTAAGAAATTTGACATGGGAATACGTATAACAGATGATATTTAAATAATCTATGCAACTAGGTGTGTGTTTGTGCTACATTTGTGTCATTGTGCATCAAAGGAATTTGTCAAAATGTGAAAGCATGCTGCGGATAATTATAATCAAAATTTTAGAGTGCATAGCATTAATCAAGCTCTGCTGGAGGACAAGGACTGCTGCAACAATGTTAACTGCACTCACAAAAGCACACTTGTGAAGTTTTGCTTATCTCATCCAAAGCAAAGAGCTAAGTTACTGATCCTTAGTGCTATCACAATCCATTTCCATCCATATTTGCTTTGGGTTTCCATTGGATATAGCCAAATACATAAGCTGCGTTTGTTAAAGACTGGAACATAATTTGTTGCTCCCATTTGCAAACAAAGAAAATGTCTGGGTTTTCAGACTAAGTTCTAGCACATTTTTACAGAACTAACTCATAAATTAGTTCCCATATTAATCATATTTTAGTGCTATTGATGTAGTGACCCATGGGTAACGATAAGTAAAACAGAGTTTTGACAAGTGCTTTTCACATTTTTCATCCACAATTTTGATGCATTAAAATGAAACCTTGGTGAATAAGCTGCTGTGCATCATTCATTATCATGGGAATACACATTAACGTCACTAAACGTGCATACTCAAAGAATGTTAGGTATATAATGTAAAACAATAATTGCCAGGGGCAGCAGGGACGGATTAACCACAGGGCTGATTGGGCCGTTGCCCAGGGGCCTCTAAACCAAAAGGTCCTCAAGCTCTAAATCATTTATTTATTTACAGTATGTATTTCGAGATATCTATTATAAATTCAGGTAAATGTCAGCCTTATGTTAAATACCATGTGTTCGGCCGAATGTGTGCTGGACTACAGCATCACAAGCATAGGTACTATTTGAAGGACTACAGAGAACCGTGACTGATTTACAAAATGCTTTCATACACAAAGATTAGGTGCAGTTTACCCTGCTGGGTACAAAGCTGATGGTTTAAATAAATATAAGTGACAGAATTCATGCAAAATTAAGGAGGACTTTAAAATGTTGAATGAAAATGTCCTGCATGCATTTAATGTTTAAATGATAAACGAAATATACCTTAATAGGTTACCCTAAATATTTTGTTGGTATAGAAAGACTAACTAAGATTTATTTTTATAGCACTTTTCACAACAGGCATTGTTTCAAAGATGCTGTCCATGAAATTATGCTTTAACAGGAAATGAAAATGATATTATATAGATCTTGTTCTCTCAACTTCTATTTGACCTACTCATTAACAGTGTTGCTTTAAAACTTTTAATTCTATTTACTATATAAGAGGACATGATGGTACTTATAGTGACATTCTAAGTAGTGATATGATTTCAGTCCACAAACCTTTGTTTGTGAATAACATGATTTTTAAGAAAAGCAACAGTTCCATCAGTTTTACTGAATCAATACCGATTAGGATGAGATTGAGTGTGTCTGCTGGCATCAAGAGTGAGTTTATTTGTTTTACTGACAGACTGGAATGAGTTGTCTAATTTGTCAGCTTGTTGAAGTATGCAGTTCAGTTACTCTGAAATTATGATGATTGTTATTGGTTGTTGCTACTGTATGTATTACAGAATGTACTTTTTAATTAATTAATTTATTTATTTAAATACTCCCACCTCCTCTTGCTGGAAAGTGAGGCCGGTGTGGCGTGCAGGTGGAAGTAATTCGCCACTTATCTTCCCAGTCTCGTGCTGCCCAGACTGCTCATCACATACCCCATCACGACTTGTGACCTACCCCCCATTTCTATGGAGGGAACATCGATGGATCACACCGGTCTCTGGATCTGACCTGTACATGCCTTGGAGGGGTAACAGGGCAAAAGAGAGGAGAAAGGGAAGAGGGGGGGTGGGAGTAACAAAAGGGAGAGAGAAAGCAGAGAGGGGAGAGAGCGAGAGGGAGACCGGGCTATGGCTCTGGACCCCTCATCCAGAAGCCCCGACATTATGTAAATTGCCCTTCCAGCCTTGTCTGCGACAGGCTTTCCCCACCTTTCGAGATTTGGAAGGGAGGCAAGGGGAGGGAAAAGGGGAGAGGGAAAGAGCGAGGTGGAGCAACAGTGAGAGAGAGAGAATGAAAGAGAGAAAAAACTGCTCACCGGTTCCCAGACATGCCGTCGCCTAGTCCTTGACCCGGGCGGACCGGAGCGAGCCCTCAGACCTCTGGCGGATGGAATGCCCCTCCGCGTTCTGGCAGCCGGCAGCGAGCCAACTCGCCAGCAGTATTCCAGTCTTTCATCAATGAGATTTTCTGTGATCTCTTAAACTAGTGTGTCATCGCCTACATTGACGATATCCTGATCTACTCACAAACCAAAGAACAGCACATTCAACAGGTTAAGACTATACTAACTCGCCTACAGAAGTTTTATGTGAAAGCTGAGAAATGTGAGTTTCACACCACCAGAACTATGTTCCTAGGATATATTATCAGTCACCAAGGAGTAGAGATGGATATGTCTAAAATCAATGCAGTAACAGATTGGCCAAGTCCCACAACTATCAAAGAACTACAAAGATTCCTAAGCTTAGCAAACTTCTACATATGCTTCATCAGAAACTACAGCATCATTGTAGCTCCATTAACTTCTCTCCTATAAGGGAAACCCAAGAAGTTCCAATGGAATAACTAAACGCAAGTAGCCTTTGAAAAGCTCAAGACCATGTTCACCACAGGCCATATTCTCAAACATCCAGACCCTAATTTACCATTCATCATAGAAGTTGATGCTTCTGACTGTGGGATAGGAGCTGTACTCTCACAAAGGCACGGCACCAGGCAGAATGTTTCCTTGTGCTTTCTTTTCTAGGAA
This sequence comes from Moxostoma hubbsi, assembly GCA_032164185.1. Lineage (NCBI taxonomy): Eukaryota > Metazoa > Chordata > Actinopteri > Cypriniformes > Catostomidae > Moxostoma > Moxostoma hubbsi. Next base: position 14,703,471 of record JAVLUX010000012.1, on the reverse strand, counting down.
ACTGACCAGTGCAGAATGGAACTATGATGTTGGCAACAAGGAGCTTCTGTACATCAAAGCTGTGTTAGAGGAGTGTGACACTGGCTAGAGGGGGCGGTCCACCCATTCCAGATAATTTCTGACCAATAATCTAGAAAACATTAAGAGTACTAAACGTCTGAATCCTAAACGGGCACGCTGGTCCCTGTTTTTTGCCAGATTTCAGTTCAAAGTCACCTACTGACCAGGCAGTAAAAACAGTAAAGCAGATGCACTCTCCAGAAGGTATGACCCCTCACATGGCCCTTGTCACCCAGACTCCATCCTACCACCAGCATTGTCATTGTCGCCCCCATCCGGAGGGACATTATGGAAGAAATACAACGGGATCAACAAACAGACCACATCCCTACAGCCTGCCCTCCTACCAAACAATACGTACCATGGACTCTCAGACAACGCATCACCCAGTAGGTCCATACGTCTCTCAGCACCGGACACCCAGGTCATCCAATGAACGATACGGTTGGTATGGAACTCGTTCTGGTGGCCACGTTTAATTCAAGATGTCACTAACTTTGTCAAGTCTTGCTCTATCTGTGCACAATCAAAGACTCCTAGGGAATGCCCCGCTGGACTACCGTAACCACTCCCCATTCCACAAAGGCCCTGGTGTCATCTCTCTGGCGATTTTGTCACCAATCTCCCTAGTTGCAGTGGTTACACCATTATTCTGATCATTATAGACAGATTTTCTAAATCTTGTCGTCTGATTCCCCTTAAAGGTCTCCCTACAGCCACGGAAACTGCTAAGTCCTTGTTTCACCTCGTATTTAGGATATATGGTCTGCCAGAGGACATTGTTTTAGACCGGGGCCCCCAATTCACATCACGTGAATCAAGCTTTCTGTAAACAACTAGACATTAAAGTCAGTCTCACCTCAGGCTACCACCCACAAGTCAACGAACAGGTGAAGAGACTAAATCAGGAGATTGGCTGCTTTCTCAGATCTTACTCCAGCCGTGAACAGGAAAAATGGAGTGACTTTCTGCCATGGGACAAATATGCTCAGAATTCACACACCCATTCCTCCACATGACTCACTGCATTACAATGTGTTCTGGGCTTCCTACCACCCATGTTCTCTTGGTCAGGTGAACCTTCGACGGTGCCAGCTGTGGACGATAGGGTCAGGAGAAGTGAGAGGATGTGGGACAGCGCTCATGTCAGGCTTCAACGTGCCATCCAAGATCAATGTACTGTAGTCAGGCCAACCGTAGGAGGCGTCCCCACCCCAACTACCAGCCAGGCCAGAGAGTCTGGCTATCTACAAGGGATCTTCGATTGCGGCTACCCTGCAGGAAGCTCAGGCCCAGGTACGTAGGTCCATTTCGCATCCTAAAACAAATAAATCCTGTGACCTATAGACTAGAGCTTCCTGCAAATGACCGCATCTCTCCTTCCTTTCATGTATCATTGTTAAAACCTGTCCATCCTGCATCTGGCCCTGGAACTCTGGTAATGGAACCTCCCCCACCTTTGGAGATTGATTGAGCTCCAGCATTCCTGGTCAGAGAGATCATGGACTCAAGACGACAAGGGGGCCATTAGCAATATTTGGTGGACTGGGAGGGATACGGACCAGAGGAGAGATCATGGATAGCCACCAGAGACATCTTAGATCCCTCATTGTCCCAGGAGTTCCATCTAACGCACCCCAATAACCCTGCACCTAGACCAAGGGGATGCCTCAGGAATAGAACACCAAGAGATGTTCATAGAGGGGGGATTCTGTAATATCTGAGCGGTCTTCCATCCACCAGAGAGAGCCCTCACCTGAATACTGAACTCTGTCACTTCCTGTTTCCTGCCACATTAGTTCCTACCATGTCACTTTCTGTTTATTTTGTAAGTCATGCACACTCACTTAAACTTTGCGAATTATTGCCAGTTTACATGCCTTACCAAGCGTTTACCTGTTGTTATCTCATTCTGCTTCTTGTTATGATCTTTTGCCTGTTTATTGGATTTACGTTCTTGGATTACCTCTTCTGTATTGTTTGCTGTATGGGATTGATTACCTGTTGCCAACCATTGCCTGTATTACCTACTAAATTTGTGATTGCTGATTTGGATGTGTTCATTTAACTCCTCTGAACAATGGATTCTAACCCAACCTCCGGTCTGAGTTCAATACAATCTGGACAAACTGACAGTTAGAATGCAAAGGATCTGCAAAAATGTAATTGCTGCACGTGGATGATTTTTTTAATGAGAACTCTGAAGTAGTTTAAGATGTTCTGAATATTTTTGAACATTTGTAATAGTAATTTTTCACGTTATTAATGTCGTGACTATACATTGTGATCAGTTGAATGCCACTTTGTTGAGTACCAATTTCTTTCCAAAATTATTCCAAATTTAGTGTATATACAGTGTTGGGAGGGTTACTTTTGAAATGTATTCCATTACAGATTACAGAATACATGCTGTAAAATGTAATTTGTAACGTATTCCATTAAATTACTCAAGGTCAGTAACGTATTTTATATACTTTGGATTACTACTTCAGCACTGGTAGATTTTTTCACTTGTTTTGACAATAAAAACTCTGCCAGTACAGTAAGACAAAATACACATGCTAAAAATACATTCTCTGAAAAACCTAAATAGATTATTAAGTATTGTTTCTAAAAAAGATAAATCAAATTGATCTTGTTTTAAGGATTTATAGATATTTTTACAGGGAAACAATGCAAAAATTATTATCAAGAATATGATTTTTGCACTAATATCAAAGGTCTTACTAGAAAAAAGACATTATGCTCTAACGTACATTTTCTTGATAAGAAAATATGATCGTGCCTGGTAACATAGCATTTTAGCTTAGTGACAAGCTGACAATTTACACACGGTTTATTTCTATTTCTTCTGCTCCAAACTTACTTCAAATGTACTTCTCTGTCTGCTCTTATGAATGAAACACATCATCCAAGCAAATGCACTTTGGATCTCGTCATAAATGTTTTCCATCTGAAAGGACTAAATATTTAATGAAATAAAAATGACAATAAAATGAAAAGTAATCTCTTCAGTAACCAAAATACTTTTTGAATGTAACTGTATTCTAATTACCAATGATTTAAATTGTAACTGTAGTGGAATACAGTTACTTAGATTTTGTATTTTAAATACGTAATCCCGTTACATGTATTCCTTTACTCCCCAACCCTGTGTGTATATATATATATATATATATATATATATATATATATATATATATATATATATATATATATATACTTTGTATATAAACTTCACACCACACAAGCAGCACAGAAACAGAATGAGAACTGCTTACTGAGGAGGAAACACAACATCTGGGCAAAGCATAACTGAATACAGAAATTCTGAGATGCGATTTTCAAAGTTTCTACTACTTTGGAACTTTGCACTTACATGACGCAGTGTCCTAAAAATGCAGCATTTATGAAACTGATTACCAGTGAGATGCTCCAAACATATCCATCTGAGGCACACATGTACAAAGAGTGACAACTAAAAATATAAAGCAAACTGAACATAAAAATGCATACTGTGAGGTCTGGACACAAACTCAATGCAAAACAGATTACTGTAGGCTTGTTCAATGATATGAGAATATCATGAGACTTTCTAACTAGGAACATTATGAAAATATACATTTTCTAATTGTATTTTATTAGTATTATTAGTAAAATTCATAGTCATCATATTGATCACATTTTGGCTTTTTAAAAATGAACAAATCTATGTATTCAATTAATAAATAGGAAACTATATTTCATATATTATACATTTTTATTGCTTGTTCTCATAATTTTGACTATTTACAAGTATTTATATTAATTTGTTGAACATGTGCTATAAACTGTTAAGTGTCTCTTTAACAAAACCGCCATTTCTATAAAGACAACGAAAGAGAACTCGAATGGCTTTATATCATCTGTGCATGATTAGAATTCAATGTTTTGTTTTTGTTTTTTATTAATAACTGACTAGAGAACAGAAAAATTATTAATAGAGACATTATTCAGTTGCAAATGGGTTGCGCTGATCTCGTCTTTGGGCACACTTTACACAGTACAACTTTTACTCTCAACATGCAGCGAAAGGATCTCGCTGCTGAATAGTCCACCACTAAACTACACAATCACTTGTGAGTGAAATATAAACATTTACCAGCCAGTTGCCAAATATATAAATTGTAGTCGAATAGTGCGAAATTTGGTTGCAAATGCAAGTGATTTCCTCTCATTGTAGTAGAAGGTTGTGTATAGAGTAAAAGATTGATCTTGGGATTTAAGAGTCAATATCGAGATCGTTCAAATGAACTTCGTCACTTTTTGTATTGTCTAGTCATTTGTATATTCATCTGCCGCAATAATGCAATTTATTTCAAACTGAATTTCAATCCGTATTATATATTTATTACATTAAAAAAATATTGATTGACAGCCATAATAATAAATTCACATTATTCTTACATTTACAGGTTATACAGTAATAGAAGTCATATAAGTGCCCATACTTGAAATTGTAGAATGTCATGCCTATACATTTGCCACACACAGAAGCCTCCTTTTAATGCAGGCATATCCAACCTATTTACATGAGTCTATTTGTGCAATTATTCTTTATATATTGCCCACAATATGCCCACAAAATGCAGTCACAATTTGCTTGATTGCACAAGCAGAGTAGTACATAATACTCTTTATTATGGTTCTTAGCTACTCAGAGCCTTTGTGTGCCTGAAGACTGAATAAGTCAATATAATGAACTGTCATTTGAAAACATCAACAAGCAAGAAAATTGTAACTATTCAAATACAGATGTACAATTTTCATTGTCATCATGCAAGTCTCAGGGAATCATTTTAGCACATACTTAATTTACCCTTTGGTCACCTTTTGAAAAAACATATGTGTTTTGCTTTTTCGACAACTTATTTTGTTGTGACTGTCATTAGACTTTGGCCTGCATCATATTTTTGAAAGATTGGCATTGGTCCTGATGCCAAATCCCTGGTATCAATATAGCAATTAGTCACATTTATTCATATTATTTTCTTAATGGTCACATGATTTCATCCTCTAAGGGCCACTACTGAGATGACCATGCGAGCCAGCAGTATTCTAGGGGCCTGTGTTCCCTCATGGGAATGGTAAGACACATAATAAAATAATTCAGCAGCATACTGTGAATGATGTATTAAATGAATATGACTTTGGAAAGAAAGAGACGTCACGCGTGATTAAGTACACTTTCAGCTATTTCTTTATTTCCTTAAAATGCAAGACCCAGTCTTGCATTTTAATTTGCATTTCTACGTCCCTCAAGTGTGCTGACAGAGAATAAACACCTTACATGTCACAAGTATCTGATCCAGAAAGACCATGCCTCTGTCTATTAAATGCCACTTTTTTTTTTCTTTTTTTTTTACAAATTCAAATATTTGCATTATCAGTTACATTTTCCAGGGTTAGGCTGGCTTGCATGGGCAGTAAGGCCCTTGTTGGTAGGAGCTGAAACTGTACAAATAGCCTGTTTTGCCATTGCTGACCAGTTAAAAGCATCTGTGTATTCTGATTAAATAATTTTGTTTATAAATCGCAAATGCTACACTATGTTGTAGTACGTGTTTTACCAGTGCCCATTTTTAAAATGGAATTTTGAAATGGAGTTTGCTGCCTTTGATGTCAAAGCTCATGCACAAGTTGGATAGTCGTTAGTGAAATATTTGGAACAGTGAAAGTTCTTGCAATGTTATCAGCCAATCAGTGTCATCAGGACATCATTATCCTGTGGCTCAAGTGTATTTAGTTACATGATATTTATGTCTCAAAATCTGGGTACCCAAAAAAATAGTGCCCATGATGCAGAGATGGCAGCGTACCTCCATTGAGATGAATGAGAATACTAATGGATAGCTCTTTCCAAGTGTATTAGAACTCCTTGGTGCAAACCTGACAGGATGAATCTTTTACACAAGTTTTCAGCACTCACTTTGGTGTTTATTTCTTGAAACAAAACTATTCAAGATGGTTAGAGTGCCACTTCATTGTCTCTCCTGATATGAGCTATTTCAGTGTAGTGATCAAAGCTTTGTCTATTTGTCCATTCTTCATTCTACAACCTAATGAAAGATCTACATTTGTCCACTACTTCAAGCAGCAATCACAAAAAGGACTTCTATTTCAGTGAGAGTCTACTTTTCTTTTCTCCATCCCTGAATCGAAGGGGCAGAGCGAGATAAGAGAAAACAAATGGTAGATGCTGTTGTGGAGTCAAATGCAGTACGCAACCGCCAGCTCTCAGTATGCACAATCTTCCATCTGGAGACTTATCAGGAGGAAAACATTGGCTTGGAGGTAAACGTGAGTGGCAATCATATACGGTCTGCTTTTACCCTGGGATACCTTCTCACTTTCACCTCCTGTGTTAGATCAGGCACTACATCCATCTGTGAGAGCCATGCTTTTGAAATGTGATGGGGATATTTTTACGTAATCTCTGGAAAGATTTCTGACTTGCAGGTATTTGGGAGTGGAATACCGATGATATGTCCAATTGAAAATGTATTTGGGATCTTTGATGAAACTACAAAGATATATAAAAACATCCAAATCCAATTAAACTTTTCTGTGGAAATTATGCATCTGAACATATTAATGCCACAAGACTGACAGATAGTGTGTGTGAAATGCTTGCTTTGTGTAGTTCTCTGATCTCTGCTTCAATTATTTATGTTTCACAGTTACTCATTTATGAAGGTCATCATATTTGAAATGCTGATTATTAAACTTAATTCCTCACACTTTATTTTGTTTTAAGACAAAAACAAATCTTAAGGCTGAATCTGAAAAATGATGTATCTTCTTTTAATATTTAGGATAATTTATACAAATGACTCATTGTTCATTTATAAATAATAAAATAAATAAATATAGTGTCAGCATAAGCAACACACACTGCTGGAAAACAAATGCATGTTGTGCCTGTCCTGTTTTGAATGCTGTTCTGCAACAATACTGGTGTGCTGGTGTTCCAAAAAGGCTTTTTGACTAGCTTAACCTGCAAGACTTCCTTGGGAGAAAAGAGCACAAACAAAACCAACTGGAAATAAATACACAAAGAATTGAACCGACAGAGAAGGAAACCTACCAACGACTGAAACAATCCAGCACAGGACAGCAAACACGAGGAGCTAACAAAGGGAGAGCAATCAAACAGCTTATTGAGGGACAGGTGAATCCAAAAAACTAAAATGAGCATACAAGGAGGCAGGGTGTGAAGCAAGACTGAGAGACATATGGCAATACAGAAACTAAACAAAGGCCACAAAAAAACTGGCCCAAGACTGAAGTGGCCGAACCCCAGCACAACATGTCAACAGATCGCAACCTGGTTGTGCAGCACAAAGCGAGTGCAATGCGAAACACACCCAAAGTCATGAGAGACTAACACAAAACAATTGACGCGAGTGCAAGCCGCAAGAAGCAATGCAATGCCAATAACCAACAAGACAAGAGAATGCATGACAGCGCCAAAAGGAAAAGCCATGTACTCTCACATAAACTAGACAAGACACTAGAGTGTCAGAGCACAGCCATAAGGACAACAAAACACAATCAACATAAGTGGCTGAAATCTGACATACTAGGTGGTGGGGAAGGGGAAAACAGGAAGGAGCCGACAGAACAGGCCAGAGAGGAGCTGGCAGGACAAACCAGGGCAGAGCCGGCAGGACAGATCAGGGCAGAGGTTGCGGAACCAACCAAGGGTGGGAGAAAACAGGACAGGGGATCTGGACAGGCTCATTGAAGGTCACAGGGAATTGGATGGATTTGTCAGCGACAGCAGGTAACTGAACAGACTCATCTATGGCCACATGGAACAGGACAGGCTTGTTGACAGCCTCAGGAAACAGAATAGACTCATGACCATGGGGAACTGGACAGACTCATCGAAAGCCACAGGTAACTGGACAGGCTTGTCAACGATCACAGGGCACTCTACAAGCTGTGCAGCAAGCAATGTCAGGAACACTGGCAGCAACTGGAAAATGGCCTCCATGGCTGTGAGCGCTGGCAGCAGTGTCTGTGGTAACACCATCTGTGGCCATAAGCACTGGCAGCAACTGGGAAACGGCCACCATTGCTGTGAGAGGCGACAGTGGAAAGACCTCCATGGCCGTGAACACTGGCAGAGATTGGAGAACATCCTCCATGGATGTGAGTGCTGGCAGCGACTGGGGAACGGCCTCTGTGGCCATGAGCGCTGGCCTATGACTGGGGAACAGCCTCCATGGCCCGGGAATGCTGGCAGTGACTGGGGAATGACCTCTTTGGCTGGGAGCGCTGTTAGGGAAACTGCAGAGAGAATGGCCGGAACGGGTGGGAATAATGAAACTAAACCTTAGACTTAGCTCACCTTTGTCAATCAGCCTATCAAATTTATTGAAATGTAATCTGGGATGTTTACCATTCCAAATGAAGGACTTCACTGTGCTATCAAATTGAGAGGGACATCTATCCGGTTAAGTCGTGACGTAACCACTCTCCGATAATACTGTTTCCGGGTCCAAAGGCCGGATCCTCTCTACCTACTTACCGCTTTCGCCCGAGTTTTAACATGCTGCAGTGCTGTGTCCCGTGTTGTTTAAATAGATCGGAGTTTAAAAAAACAAGTGACATTCAACTGTCATTTTACCGCTTTCCCTGTGATGGGAAAGATAAGAGATAATGGCTGCAGTTGATAAGGTAAGTTACAAATCTTAAACGAATGAAGAAAATTTGGCGCCATTGGGTGCTATCCCTTTAGCGAGGTATTGTCAGAATTTCACCTGAAATAAGTCAGTCTGGTCAATAGGAACATACTACAACCTTTAAATAATAAAAAAAAATCCCTTTGGTGAATGAATGTAATTTGATTCTAAAAATAATAAAAAGTAATATTTAAAAAATATATATATTTTTTACAGACGTGAAAACTTTACCCCAAACTGCAACTCTAGGGTGTGCAGTTGGCATTTCCCCAATGGAAAAGCTGCTGGGCCATCACGATTTGCTTGGAATGAGGGGAAGAATTTCCAATTCCCCGAGCACCTCAGCCATCTCCCTAAATGAAAGAAACAAATGGTCCCTAGCAGTGGTGAGGATGAGGGAACGTATGCTGACACAACCCGATATCACGCCGAGGCGTGAAATAGACACGCCGGTCCACTCGCGGATGCGTGTCGGTGTCACGCTTTGCCTCCTCCAGGCGTGTACATGACACGCGCGCGTCTACGTAGAATACCGTCAGGGGGCGATCGTTTCCTCGACGCCAACAACTCTCCGCGCACCAAAGAGGAAGCGATACCGTTGTCGTCGCGTTGCACGTTCGTGCGGGCGGGATGCCGGCCAATTTCGCCGGTTACTTTCACTTGTGACCATATGTGACAAATAAAGGTTCATTACAGTGCTGCTTTCATGAAGAAATCCTAACGTTGCTGTAGCCTAACGTTGTTATATGTGTGTGTGTGTGTGTGTGTGTGTGTGTGTGGGCTGTCGAGTATCTTGTGCTGATGTAAATAAATACATAAATATATATATATATATATATATATATATATATATATATATATATATATATATATATATATATATATTTTTTTATTTAAAAAGTGTATTTATGTACAAAAATATATATCCCGCTAACCGGAACTGGAGAACGCGATGTATCGCTTCCTCTTTGGTGCGCGGACAGTTGTTGGCGTCGAGGAAACGATCGCCCCCTGCCGGTATTCTACGTAGACGCGCGCGTGTCATGTACACGCCTGGAGGAGGCAAAGCGTGAAATAGACACGCATCCGCGAGTGGACCGGCGTGTCTATTTCACGCCTCGGCGTGATACCGGGTTGGCTGACATGGTAACTGCAGAGACCCCATGTACTTCTAGAAGTCTTGTGGCACTTGAGGTGGAGAATGAGATGTTGAGGGAAGAGAATGAAAATTTGAAAAAACAATTGGAGAAACAGAAGCAAATTTTTTCCTTCAGTCAAATTTCTAATAGTGCTGACAGAGTTCAATATTTTACTGGATTGCCTGATGCTGCCACTGTCCTGTTTTTGGAAGCGCTTCTTTCTAAATTCGAGTTACAATATTCTGATTGGACTGTCCAAATGATGCCCCTAGTTGATCAATTGCTCCTAAACTTAATGAAGCTTAGACTAAATTGCGGCCACGTAGACCTTGCAACAAGGTTTAATTGTAGCACAGCCACAGTAACCAACATCTTCACCACCATCATTAGTGCCCTGTATGATGTTTTGTATGTCGGTTTGCTTGAGAACAACATCCCCTCCACTGCCAAGAATCAAACATCGCTGCCAGACTGCTTCCAGCCCTTCCCTAACTGTAGGATCGTGCTCGACTGCACAGAGGTTGCCGTCTCTAACACAGAGAAGCTTGATGTACAGTGCCATTTGTACAGCCAGTACAAAGGACGAACCACACTAAAGGCTTTAATCGGTGTTGCGCCTAATGGAGTTATTACCTTTGCCAGTGACCTGTACGGTGGGAGTGCCTCAGACAAGGCAATAACAGCTGACTGTGGACTTCTCCAACATTTACATCCTGGCGATATGGTTATGGCAGACAAGGGCTTCACAATTCGGGACATTTTGCCAGAAGGAGTTTCCCTGAACATCCCATCTTTCCTCGTCAATGGACAATTTACACAGGAGGAAGTGAACAATAACAGATTCATTTCAAAAGCTAGGATACATGTGGAGCGTTCAATTCAGTGACTGAAATTGTTTCACATTTTGGACCACATTCCATACCAGTTCAAACAAAATATAAACAAGATACTTAAAGTGTGTGTGTGTCTTACAAATTTACAAACACCCATTCTCTGTGAAATTGGATGAGTTAACTGTATTGTATATACATGAATTTCTGGGTGTAATTCATGTCTGTATATAAATAACTGTATTTATAGTTTTATTTGGTTACACTTTATTTTAAGGTGTCAATGTTACAGTGCATTTATATATTTAAGTACTGAGTGATATTAATTAACTACATGTACTTAGGGTAGGATTAGGTTGAGGGTTAGTTGCATGTAATTATGCATAATTTACTGTTATTACTATGGTAAGTACATGCAACATATGCAACAGACACTGTAAAATAAAGTGTTACCTTTATAAGTTCTGTGTGTGTAGCATGAAGGGCCTACAAACTATAATAATAAATATGTAATATTTGTGATATAATATAGATGTGATATAATAATAAATAATAAATTGTATAATAAATAAATTACCTGGCTTGTGTGAAATTTTCATTTATTTTCAAGTTTTACAGTACATACAACTGTGAGAGAATGTATGGTAGGAATCAATCTTTATAAAATATTTCCAGAGAGTTAATGTTCACAGCCCATGTAGGGTCTTTGAGCACTGGCAGAAGGACAAGGTCAAGAGGAGTCCACACAAGCAGGTGACAGCTGTTAGCTCCGGTCAGGTGCAGGTTTCCCTGGATCTGATGCCAGTAGTTGTGAGTTTGTTTTAGCTTCAGGGAACCAACCACTTCATCGAACTCCATGAAAAAGTCTCTACTCTCCACTGCCTGCAGGATAGTCTTGGTTCTGGCTGACCACGGACACTTGACTTCAATCACGCAGTTTCCAAACACCGTCCCATCCGGAGATCCACCAAGCAGGCCGCTATCAGACAGGAACAGTCCCCTCTCTTCTATAATAACACCAGTGCGCTCAGTGTATTCCTGCTTTGCTCTTGGCTCATGCAGGATTCCCCAATCACATGCCTTGGTGGGAGGGGACAAATAACACTTAGTCTTAATAAGTGTATTCTTAGACACAGATGCCTTCATTTTAAATATTCACTTATTAACTACAACTTACTGTAGATCCTTCTTTGAGGTTGTACTGGCCAAGCAGGGTTTTGAATAAGGAAGGCGGGTAAGACTTCCGCTTGACTGCTGCCAAGACCAAACCAAAGTTACGTGCTGTTATCCTTTTCTTGCGATATGCAAACCTGTTAAAAGAAACCAACCATGAGAAAGACCAATTTTGCTCAACAATTGGCATTACAGTTTCATGTAAAAACAATCTGACATTCTGCAGCGCACTCTCTATATTCTGAGCAAATTTACAGCCTTTAGCAGGCACTTTTATCCATATAAGCTTACAACAAGTACATTTATCGAAAGCAACTAACATTCTCTTAGAGCAGAGGTGTATTTACTAATAAGCTTTCTTACCATAATGCATTCTTAGCCTGGCCAACTGTTGCTTCCTCAATCTGCTGCTTCTCCTGATCATTGACAGCAAGCATTGACAGCACATATAGAGCCTTGTCCTCAGCTTGGACAAAACCTGGGCTGGTCACCAGCCCATCAAACATCTTGATTGGGAGAGTCTAGATTTAAAGTTAGGCAAAAGTTGTGAAGTCAGTGAGGTGTCCACATACAAAATACATTTGAAATGTAAGCAATGGTTTACATACATACATATGTGTAGTTTACCAAATTTTTCATGAGCCCATATTATGTAATATTAGTTTTTAACTATATTACACAGTTTGAAACCCCTGGTTCAAATTTCGAGAAATGATTAAACACATAACATTGTACAAAATTATTATGTGTTGGATGACAAAACCCTAGCTGAATTGTCATCGATTTAATGTAGTGTAGTTGTGATGTTTCTGCTAATTTTAAGGGAACATGAAAGTACAAAAGTAAAAAATCTTACTTGAGGCGTCTCTGGACTCAAAATCCACCCCATCCCTGTAAAACGCCCAAGTTGCAACAAGGATGACTGAGCCCATTCTTTGTCCTCCTGGGTGACAGGTCTTTTGATGCCAGCTGAAATAATGGTATAAAACTGGTATAACTATATGTTGAAATGTAGTTCATCAACTATAATGATGAAATGTATAAAATGAGTAATGATATTTATCTCAATTTAATAGCCTTTTATTATGATCATCATTTATTTATAGCACACAATCTAAGCTTTTAAAAAGAAATCACAGTGTACATCTCAGCCTCACTGTCTTGCAATTGGTCAATTTCAATATGGTGATAAAGCTTATGATCACGACTTTTTAGCTGCACTACAACACACTGTGAGTGTATGTTAGAAGAGTTTCATAAATACGATTAATATTATTAGCAATAGCTTTAAACCACATTACGTAGTTATGAAAATAATTCAAACCCTGCAACATCAACAAACTTATTACAAATCTCTTGTTGTGGATGGTGTCATCTCAGACACTCTCTTGGCAGCAATTTCGTCCCCCTTCGGAGTGTTGGCTTTCTTCCACACACATTCCACGTCGGTGCGGGACACATTTTTCTCTGCCCAAATCAACAAAGCTGCCATATGATGGCACTTGTCTCTGCCGATTGGGCACTCGCATGTGCTGTACCTGACTGCCTGACCCTCAACGTGCACCTGTATTAAAAACAATTTAACCCTCACCCTAAACACTTCTAAAACACATTGCTGCCAGCGCTGTTTATCATAACAATACTTCTGTAGCTAGCCCGGGGCTGTCAGATCATACTACTAAATTGACTAGCCTAAGTTCACTAAACCCTATAAAACCTGTCTGTCACATATTTACTTTTCATCTACGTTTAGTTACATCCACAGTTATAGAAGTCCTGTAAAAAATTATTTTGAAGTACCTCATCCAGAACAAGGAATATCACCTTATGTCAACTAGCTAACTAGCTTACAGCTAACTCACCTCAACCTCGTAAACCTTCTTTTTCATTGATGCCTGGACTCTACCCTTAATTATGCCACCTGAATGATAAGCTACACTAACCACTCTGTTGGAGTTAAGAGCTTAAACCCTTTTTGACCACCAAGGGTGCCTCACTAAAGTAGGACGTGATCGTAAATAAATTAACAGGTTCCGCCACTGATCTGGACGAGTGGAGCGCTTGGACCCTGAAGAGGCAAAACGTCACGTGTGACGTCAGCCTTAACAACCGAATAGGGAGAGTTTGTAGAAAGTAATTGAATTTTGGAATACAAGTAATTTTATTAACAATCACAGATCATGTCCACATCGGTCAAATAACTTTTTATTAAAGGGTGAATATCGACTGTAACTAAATCACATCATTTGCTGGGAATAAAATGCCCAAATATTTAATATTTAACTTCCCGGCTGGAAGGCCATTATCGGGCAGTATGCTGTCAGAGCCAAAGCTTTGGATCCAATTAATTCATTATCCTGAGAATTTCGAAATGGAATGAATAATTCTGTGGAGGCAAGGCAAAGGACTAGTAGGGTTGAAGACAAATAATAAAATATCATCCACGTAAAGCAAAAGCTTATGCACTATGCCACCAGCTGCCTCCCGTGGAAAAATCATCCTCCTTTCTTATCGTGGCTGCTAATAGTTCCAGGGCAAGAACAATAAGGGGGAAAGAGTATCCAGAGTAAAATAATCTGAAATTAATTCATTCGTTTGAACTGCAACTACCGGCTGTCTATGAAGTAACTTAATCCACCCATTAAAACTATTCCCGAACCCATACATTTCCAAAATTTTAAAATATTATCCCACTCTACCATATCAAATGCCTTTTCGGCATCAAGTGTGACGGCAGTGACTGGAGTCTGATCATTTGCCGCTGGTCTATATGTATAAGAGATATCATTACTTTACTCATTCGGTTAGCCAAAATTTGTGAAAATATTTTAAAATCTAGCTGGATCAGGGAAATTGTCATAGGCCATAGCTGTGGCTCGGTTCAGCATCGTGGCCAGGAGGACTTTCAGAGAATGGAGGTTTCAACAGTAACCTAGATGTTCCCCGTCTGCCACTCACTTCGACGTTGTGTCGAGTGAAGCGACACCAGGGGTCCCTATTCAATCATGCCATGCGCTGAACCTTGTACGTGCGTTGCTGATGCAGGTGTGGGCAGGCAGTTGCGTGCCAAAGCGACAGGCTGCGTCAGACTGCATGTACCCTTCCCCAACGGCCCATAAAATTGTCATAAACTTTTTAGGTTCCCAGCACCCTGAAGGGGGGAACAAAGTGACATGCCAAGCATGGGAGCAGGCCGCGCCTAAAGCATATTGCATAAAGTTAAAGCAGCTGGGGCCATCTTAACGGTATCACACGCAAGTAATTTTAGTACACGTGGTGGGTCTGGTCAGGGAATTCCTCCGCTGAATTCACAGACTAGAGGGCTAGGGAGGAATAACATCAAGGGAGCGCAAATCTAGTGGACTCTCCTGGGGGAAAAGAGTGCACGTGATCACCTCAGTGGAGGGGAATGGTGCTATGAGCAAGCGGAACACCTGGTTAGCCATTCCGCATTCCCGAGTTCTACGTGCTCAGACCTGAGAGAACACAGAACGAGACCGACTCAACCCTGAGATTGTAGAATCTCGTAAAGGTATTGGGTGTTGCCCAGCCCGCTGCTCTGCAGATGTCTGCTAGGGAGGTGCCGTTGGCCAGTGTCCACAAGGATGCCACACTTCTTATTGAGTGTGCTTTAACCCACAAGGGGGTGGGCACGGCCTGGGTGTGGTAGGCCAATGCGATGGCATCAATGACCCAGTGGGAGAGCCTCTGTTTGGAGACTTTTGAAGCATTCCCTTTCCGCTGTCCACCAAAGCAGACAAAGAGCTGCTCAGAACATCTAAAGATCTGCGTGCGGTCCACATAGGTACGCAAAGCACGCACCAGACACATCAACGACAAGGCTGGGTCTGCCTTCTCATGGGGCAGCGCTTCCAGGTTCACAGGAGTTTGTGTAAGGCCCTGTTGATAACTTGCAGATGGAGCAAGGCCCGTGGTGGTGCGATGGCGGAGCATGATGTGGGAAATGGCCTCTGTTTCTTCACCGCTGAGAACTGTGGGGCAAAGTCGTCAACGTTGTTGCCGAATAGACTGAACTGGTGGACGGGGTGTTGAGGAAGCGTGCTTTGTCTACATCCTGCATCTCTACCAGGTTCAGCCATAGATTACTTTCCTGGACCACGAGGGTGGCCATCACCTGACCGAGTGTCCGCGCTGTGACCTTCGTGGCCCTGAGGGCGAAGTTGGTCGCAGAGCGCAGTTCCTGCAGCACGTCAGCACGACTACCCAAGTGCAGGTCTTTGAGTGCCTTGGCCTGGTGAACTTGCAGGAGGGCCATGGCATGCAGAGCGGAGGTGGCCTGTCCAGTGGTGCTGAAGGCTTTGATGGTCAGTGACAACATCATCCTACAGGCCTTGGAAGAGAGCACTGGGCGGTCCCGTCAAGTGGCATTCTCGGGACACAGGTGGATCGCACCTGCTCTGTCTACCTGGGGGACCTCCGAATACCCGTGGGCCGCCCCGCCATCAAGGGTAGTGAGAGTAGAGGGGCGAGGAGGTTCGTTGGGGGCAGTGAACGTTTCCCTCCATGACCTCGTCAGCTCATCATGCACCTCGAGTAAGAAAGGGCATGTCTGTGAGCGGCGCCCGGACCCGAGGAACCAATCGTCTAGCCGTGTGTCATGGTTAGCTAAAGCTTTCCAATCTTCAATGATTCCGTATAAAATTCTAGCAAAAGAGTCAGAGTCAGTTCTGTTGCATAAGATCTAAAAACTCAGTGGGAAAGCCATCTGGCCTCGGAATCTTGCCTGTAGGGTAGGCCTTAATTACCTCCTCCAAGGTTATCTCAGAATCAAGTGAATGTTTTTGCTCAGTCATCAGTTTAGGAAGTTCTAATGGTTCCAAAATTTTCTAATATCCTCTTCAATAGAGATCAAGATAGAATTCTTTAAAAGAATTATTAATATCAATGGATGAGGTATCCAGATCCAGAAATTTGATGGCCGCTGCACCTGCTACATATATTCTTGCTATATCTATATCTATCGTGCTTGCACAGGAGAACAGCGGGAGGGAAAGGGATCGGTTTCCACTTTCTCAATGAAAGCGAGCTGTGAGCACAGTGTCCCGAGCTTACATTAGCAATGAACACAATTAGACCTTGGGTTGGTAGAAAAAAAAGATTCTCAGATGCATCGCGATTCTTTGTCCAAAGATTCTGAATCGATTTTCTAAAATTCTGAATTGATTCTGAGTTCAGTTTAAACCGTGGCAGAACAGTGGCACATATGTGTTATCAGTGACAGAGTGAGATGCTACAAAAAATTTGCAGATGAGCATATACTTAGGGCATATGCACACTACAGAACTGATATCAGACTGGATGCCACTGACAGGGAGAACTTTGGATTTTGATTTAGGGTTCCAAAGTTATAAGAGATGTCAATGCAGCCCTAAAAAGGGAAATCCTTGTGATGTGAAGCTGGGCTCTTGCTTATATGCTCACCATGACTACAGCATAGGCGGAGAGTCAAGCTTCACCAGCCAATCAAATTAGCATGATGGTAATGGGTTTCAAAATCACTGTCCCCTATGGGGTACTCCCATAGCATCAGCTTCTGACACAGCATCAAAGTTACCTTTTTGAAAGGGAATCTGATTCCTCATGACATGACCCCTTTAATTAATATGTCAATTGCATACTGTTGTGGTAATTGTAGTAGTATATTCAAATTTGTTTTAATTCATTGTGAAGATCTTACTCAAGATCAAAGAGGAACCATGCCTCCACTCAGTCTATCTGTGGGAAATCATGAACAATATAATTAAATTCAATGGAGTGATGCAGGGGGCTCCTACAATTAGTCTCAGGGATGTGGCTATGAAAATTTCTTCACCTCTCGAAGAATGGGAAATTGATTTGTTATGGCAGAAGCTCCTGCAGGCACACTTTGCTCAGAAGCACACTTGTTTGAAGAGAGAGCAGATATTTGAGGACAAAATAATACTGACAGGGTGGAAGGCCACAGAGTGGCTTTACACAAAACACAGTTTGACAATTGACAGCAGAGCTGTTAAGTGGCAGTTGGTCCTTTTCAAAAGAGGGGAAGCACAGATGTTGGTCAACAAAAGTGTACTCGCATCTTTTTCATTATTATTATTATTTCATTTATTATTTCATTATTATTAGGTTTTTATATTTTTTAATCACTAAATTAATTGTTAAATAAACAGTAACCAACTTCTTTTTCACTGCTGAACATTCTGAATGACAACAATTGTGTTTTAATTTGAAATGCTGTCAATCATGTACATTACCGTTTCAATGATTTGCCATTTGTGATGTTGTTCAGCCCATTTGAAAGCTCGAACAATTATCATATAGAGAAGCTGGGCTTCCAAGCGGGATAAAAATACATTGACTGAAAGCCCACTGTCCAATCAACATTCAGATCATTTCACTCATGCAAATAGTGCTCATGAAGCTCCCGTAGACTCCCAGAGATGCACAACGTGCGGGACTCAAAATTACTGCACAAGTCATCATGGGCAAACCACACTGGGAAAGACACTCTGTTTGGAGTATCTGTGTAGTATGTGGAGCATATCCTCCTCAAAATTTCCACACTCTCTATACCAACCTCATGCCCCTCCATCATGTGGTCCCTCAGGAGGCACAGAAGGAGAACAACAAGAGGGAAAGTGATCGGCTTCCACTTTCTCGATGAAAGCGAGTGAAGCGTCCCAAGCTTCATGTGTTTGCAGTGAACACAATCAGAGCTTGTGGTGGGATTAATAAAATTCTCAGATTCTTTCTTTCTCCAAAGATTCTGAATCAATGCAAATTGGGCTCATGAAACTCCCGTAGACTTCCAGACGTACTGCATCCTGGTTGGACCCAAAATTATGAATTTGGAGCCTCTTGTCCAATGAACATATTTATGTTTCTCCACTGAACTCAGTGGGACACATATCTACCTTAGACTCCCGTGCTTCAATGGGGTTCTATGGACTGTGCGTTCGCTAGGTGACTAAAGCTAACATTTTGCCTAACATCTGCTTTTGTGATCCACAAAAGAAATATAGTTATAAGCTTTTGGAATGACATGAGGATGATTAAATTAGTATTTTTACTTTTTTGGGTGAATTATCTCTTTAAGGACAAAATGTCTATTTTTCCAATTACATGTAGGATATTAGGTGCAGAAGAGCGAACAATTGCTGCAATATGACTTGAATCTAGAAAACCCAAACTTTTAATCCTGGAATTCCTCAACGTCATAAATTAAAAGATTCTGCTCGACTAGGCACCAAGAAGTGTAGCTTAAGCTCACATCTAGCCAATAAAATGAACAAAGGCACTTGTCCAGATAGCACATGTCTTGAGAAATTCATGCTGCTAAGGAAATACATTTACATTTATGTAATACATTTATATTAAATGGTCATCGCCTGACACTGCCATCAAGACCATCTCTGGAAAGAGACCATAAGGGCAGAGGTTACGGGCAATAAAATAAATGAACACACTCATTAGAAACCCCTGGAAAGTCTTAAAACTCACTCTTTTTGTCCTTCGATATAAACCTATTTGCTACACTTAAACTAGACTCAGCAGATCATGAGACATTGTGCTCATTATTCTGCAAATGGCTGAAATTCAGCTAAAAGGAGTCCATGAAGATTTCACAGAAAGTCCCAGTACTTGTGATTTAACCCTCTAAAATGTACAGAATGCATTTGGACCCAAAATGTACACAATACCTAGCCTTGCTAGACAATTCTGAAAATGACTATATGACCTGTGATCACTTTTAGAATTGACAAATTAATGATTATAGCCTGATGTAACTTTTAAAATACGTGTAATGATTTGTAATCACTTATAACTGACAAATCAATAAGTTTAATCTTCATCTCATTCTACTTAGAATGGTAACTATTTAAGGCTTAACCTGATAATATACCCTGACAGACAGGTTACTCATAACATGTATTGTATTATCCATGTTGTAAAACCAATGAATTAACCAGTATGATTTGTAATCAGGGATTTACATTTTTTGTTACTTACATGTGTAATATTCATGAAAGTATGCCATAGTTAGTATGTAGATGCTTGCTTGTTTACGTAGAGAATGTTGATGACAACTAATTTCATGTCTCTTGCACCGTTTTCAAGATATAAAAGTTAATGATTAAACATGCACTATTGTGAGCAGGAAGTTTGTAAGAATTCTCCACACAAAGGATTGTAAATCAACTTTGAAAAGGACCGACCAGTTGACCATGCGACTCTGAAAAGCCACTTCTAATTGGCACAGGACACCTTTGTGGTGCAGCCAATTTCAGTTCAAAAGTTTCCTACCAAGGAAGAAGTCTTCGGAGGTGGTTCCCTCTCCTATTCAACTCTCTTGCTTCTTTCACTTCCTCTGCAGCTCCTCAGTGCTCTAGCCCTCGTGTCTTTTATTCAGACAAATAATCGTATTATTTGTCCTTTATCTTTCTTAAAATGGTTGTCGAACCCAGGTAATTCCATTATAAATGTCCCTACTTAATTAATGATGTAGAATGCGGACAGTTTAATTTAATTCCTAATACACCTACTGTTCCTGCATACGTGTCACACTGTAGAGCACAAATGTGCCGTATTTGCCAAGAACTTAGGGGGGAGTGTGCATAGACCTCATGTGATGTCTTGTTTTGTTGGTAATGTGTTGCCAGAGGTTTTGTTTCTTGCTGCAGATGCATTGCTTCGCCCTGCATATCTGAGCTTGTAAGTGGCAAGACCAACGTTTTGGTATCTGACAATGTTTTGTGCTTTTGGGTATGCTGAATGCTTTCGGATTTGAATGACAAGCAGTGTCTCAAATAATTAATGTAATGAATATAAAAACAGCCGTATAACCGTTTGTGATATGATTGTCCCTTCATTGTTCTTTATATATATTCTACCATATACAGCCCTCTAAATGAACATTTTTCATAGAATATGAAATTACAATTATAAAAGGGAGATGCTATTTTGCATGCAGTGCAAATAGAAATCAATAGGGTGAATACAGTTAGAGTGCAGTTAGAATACAGTTACTATTTGCATTTTGACTACAGTAAAGTGGGTCCACTATTGAAAATGCTACTATTTTGCACTCATAATAATTTATTACAAATATTTTCATTAAAAATTATATGATCAGCATAAGAATTTGAGTAAAGGTTTGTGAAATGTACATGAATTTAAGTTGACCTGACGATTCATTTTTTCCCAGTACATTTACATTTACTCATTTACCTGCTGCCTTTATCCAAAGTTACTTACAAATGTCGAACATTACAAGCAATTTGTCATAGAAAAGTCAACAATATCAACAGTATCACACTGCTAAGTTCTCACAGTGGCTGATATATTAAAGATGCTAGTGCAGAAGAAAAAGACAGACAAGGTTTTTTATTTTTTTAATTGTTAAATATTAAGTGTATTTAGTGTGGATTGGTTAAGTGCTCACAGAAGATTGTTTTCAACTCTTTCTTGAATGCTGAGAGTATCAGCAAATCATGTGTTGGTTGGAAACTCATTCCACCACAGAGGAACAGAGAGAGTGAATGATCATTAAATGGACTTTGTGCTTCTTTACGAGGGGACAGCCAGGCGCCACTCATTCATTGATCACAGAGAGCGAGTTGGGACATAGACCTGGAGGAGTGAATTCAAGGAAGAGTATGCTGTACCACTGGCATTCCTGATGGACAGAGTTAAAGCCTTGCATTTGATGTGGGCAGTGGAGTGAAATCAAGAGTGGGGTGACTTGAGCCCTCTTTGGCTGATTGAAGAACAGAATCGCTGCAACGCACTGGACCATCTGCAGTGGCTTAATCGTGCTAGCTGGAAGGCCTACCAAAAGTAGTCCAGTCTTGAAATGACCAGAGCTTGGATCAGGAGCAATGTAGTCATTGATTGTGCTTGATTTAAAAATGTTGCAAGGAGCTTTTTTTGTTTTTTTGATAGAAGCTAAATTAGTTAAAATGCTCACTGTCAAAAGTTCCTTACATTTAATTCGTAATCTAAAAAAGTGGATTTAAATATATATATATATATATATATATATATATATATATATATATATATATATATATATATATATATATTTTAACTTAAGTTTTTAAGTTAAAATAGATATATTTATTTATTTAATTTTTTACCCCAGTGAAACGCTATCAAATGAATAAAATCCTAAAAGGTCGAGCAAGTTTATTCAGTGATTATATATTTTTCTGTTGTTCAGTGGCTTGAAATAGATTTTAAAAATCCTAATCCAATAATCATGAATGACTGGAAATGTAATTCATAATAAAGAGATGTTGGAACCCTGTTATTTGTTCTCGCTTTTCCGAGTTATCAATTTTGCATACGATGCATGTTTAATATGATATGTCATGTAATATTTCACTCTTGTCCACATTTACTTTTCCAGGTGGTGAAAATGATGATCATCGTGGTAGTGACCTTTGCCATCTGCTGGTTGCCATACCACATATATTTTCTTGTTACTGGCCTGATCAAGCAACTGGTTAGATGGAAGTTCATTCAGCAGATCTATCTGTCAGTCATGTGGCTTGCCATGAGCTCCACCATGTACAACCCCATTATCTACTGCTGCCTGAATAGCAGGTAAGAAACAAGAGCACTTTGACGCATTTACTCTCGCAACTAATTCACGTTCTTGTACGACATGCATACCCAAGGGTATTTTAAGTGAGCGAGTGCTCTCAGTCTCCCATCTCGAATGAGAGACTGACAAAGATTTATGATAACAAAAATGTATTTTGTCATAGCAACATGAGTGCTGTTCTCTGCTTTTTTAGGTCTTAGAATGCAGTAATGAGCACCCTTGAGAAGCTCGTCGTTCTATGAAATATTAATCATAAATCGATGATTTAAATGAAAGGGCTTTTACAATAATTACAAGTTCAGTGAAGGACAAGAAACAGTGCTTTAGTTTCACTAAATAAGTGCTATTTGGTGCTTTGCTTCTTTGTATTTACTTTGAATACAAATAAATGACTACACATTACTATTTAATTTCTTAGACATATACCATGGTGACTTCTGAGATGATGTAAAGTATGATTTTTCAAACCTTTGTTTGGAAGGAAATGTAGAAACTGGACCTCATGGAAGTTTATGTGAATGCCCTGCTCAAAAGAATCAAAATTATTGGCATCAAATTTGTGTCTCAGGTTCTGTTTGGTTAAAAGCTTGGTGTAACATACTGTGAGAGCTATTACAGTTGAAGTCAGAAGTTTACATATACTTAGGTTGCAGTAATTAAAACTATTTTTTTAACCACTCCACAAATTTAATATAAGCAAGCTGTAGTTTTAGCAAGTCATTTAGGACATATACTTTGTGCATGACAAAACCTAACCCTTTCTAACAATTGTTTACAGACAAATTGTTTCACTTTTAATTGACTATATCACAATTCCAGTGGGTCTGAAGTTTACATACACCAAGTTAACTGTGCCTTTAAGTAGCTTGGAAAATTCCAGAAAATTATATCAAGCCTTTAGACAATTAGCCAATTAGATTCTGATAGGAGATGTACTGAATTGAAAACCTGTCTCCTCCTCTTCCGGGAGGCCAAAGATGGCAGCGCAGGCTCTGGGATTAACGAGGCTGGCAATGCTGGCTCTGGGACCGACGAGATGAATAACACTGGCCCTGGGATGGATGATGCTTTCATCTCATTAGCCGTGGCAGGCTTGGGCGTTGATTCGTTGGCCGTGGCAGACATGGGCATTGATTTGTTGGCCACTAGGCATGGGCGTTAGCTCGTCAACTATGACATATCCCCCCCTCTAGGGGCAGCTCTCGATGCCCCAAAACTAAATATCAAAGTCAATAGTGCGCTGGGGGGGGGGGATGGACTGTCAAGACGGGGCGTGGCCTGGTGAGACAGGGTGTGAGGCAAGGCCTGGCGAAACTGGGTGTGAAGCATGGGAACAGGGTGGAGCCCGTGGGGGGTGAAGTCATGAGAGGCTTGAGCAGAGCCATGGAGCAGCGGCGGGCCTGGACCATGGAGCAGAGGCAGGGTTATGACATTGCATGGAGCAGTCTGGGGCTTGGCTGTGACATGGCATGGAGCAGACTCAGATGTGGCGGTGACATGGCCTGGAGTTGACACTGGCATGGCTGTCACATGGCCTGGAGCTCTTTCTGGCGTGGCTGCCATAACGTGGAACTGGCTTGGCGGTTATGATGTGGGGCCAAGTCGTGGATGGCGGAGCTGTGGGAGGCTTGAAACTAAGTGTCCTAGATAACTGGGAAAAGACCTCAGTGGTTGTGAACATGAGCAGAGTCTTGCGAGCGACCTCTGTGGTCGTGGTTATGGACTGAGTCTTGGGAATGACCTCTGTGGTTGTGGGCATAGACAGAGACTTGGAGACGACCTCTGCGGTCGTGCACATGGACAGAGACTTTGAAACGACCTCCGTGGTCATGAACATGGGCAGAGACTTGGAAACGACCTCCGTGGTCGTGAACATGGGCAGACTCTTGGAAACAACCTCCATGGTCGTATACAAAACTAAATATCAAAGTCAATAGTGCGCTGGGGGGGTGGACTGTCAAGATGGGGCGTGGCCTGGTGAGACAGGGTGTGAGGCAAGGCCTGGCAAAACTGGGTGTGAAGCATGGGAACAGGGTGGAGCCCATGGGGGGTGGAGTCATGAGAGGCTTGAGCAGAGCCATGGAGCAGCGGCGGGCCTGGACCATGGAGCAGAGGCAGGGTTATGACATTGCATGGAGCAGTCTGGGGCTTGGCTGTGACATGGCATGGAGCGGACTCAGGTGTTAGCTCGACAACTATGACGTGGGATGCTAGCTCGTCGACCATGACATGGGATGCTGGTCCGTTGACCATGACGTGGGATGCTGGTCCATCGAACATGACGTGAGACACTGGCTCATTGACCATGATGTGGGATGCTGACTCGTCGACCATGATGGGGACCCTGGCTCGGCGACCATGGCGAGGGACCCTGGCTCAGCGGCCATGACAGGGGACCCTGGCTCGTTATTCGCCAGTGAAAGTTGAACCACTGATCCGCGGGGCAAAGTCGATATTTATATGTATTTGGCTAAGGTGTATGTAAACTTCTGACTTTAACTGTATATATAGCTCACCCTAAAATGTAGCTTATGAACTTTATCGGGCTCTGCCTATTTTTTCAAGAGATCTACCAATTGCAGCTTGGCAACCATTGTTAACCACCATTAGCTTGATCAGGCTGGGACAGCTGTAGCATTGACTTTATGGAAATGCACCACAGATGAAATATACATTTAAATGATGGCTGACATACAAGACTGGAAGATAGATGATCTACATCTAATTTATTCAGGTCCAATTTGGTTTAGATTGCGATGATACCAGTAGAGAATGACAATTTGCAGCCATATGCTACACAGTATCCAGAAAACTAGACATGGCAGGATCATTATCAAAATGCTGAATAAAGGGACAAAAGCAGACTGATATTCAATGCATCCAACAGCATCCAATTATTACAAATACTTAGAATTGTTATGCTGGCAGCAGCCTCTGTTTAACTGACACCTAGCTTGTGATATAGTTTTTATTTCTTCTTCAATGAAATGGACTGGCCTTTATATTTTGTTTAAAGAACTCTTGGGGTTTGGCAAACATGTTTTTCCCAGAAAAAAATCGTATTATATACAGTGTAACATGAAGTCTGTCTATCAAAACAACTTCATAGATTTGTTGTTTGCAGATCATGTTAACCTTAATTATAATAAATGATCAAGAATAGGTCCAGGTGTTATTTAAAAATGAAAAGTATTAGAAATAATGTTTTGCTTAAAGAAAATGAAATATATTTTTAGAACATTTAGATTTCTTGCATTGTGACATTATTTTCATGAAAGCTAAGAACATTTCCCTCTCTATTCTCAATAATGTAATGCGAAAAAAATATAGGCAGAGTCTATTTATACTAAGTGCACTCATTTTTATTTAATATTATGAGTAGCATTAAAGGTGCACTCAGTAAGATTTTAGCTACCTCTTACTCATCCCATCGTCGCAGTGGTTTTCATTGCTTTTACAAACATGTCTCGGCTGTTTCTCCATGTTACTTTGAATAATTCCAGGTCATCGACACCAAGCTTCATTACAATTTCCTTCCAAGAGTTCTAGTCCATCTCTCTGAACCTATACGTGAACAATCGTAAAGATGTGGGTGTTTTTGCACCAGCTTGACAAATCGGCACTCCAACGTGTTCATGTTGATGTTGCTACCTATAGATCTTATTCACAGCAGTGCCATCTTTGATTTTTGACAGGAATGACAACAAGACTGTGAGGGATAGACGCACAGTCTCTCCATAGGGCCGTACTGCAGTTTTAAGTGTTTTTGGATCGTTCTGTGGACAAAACATTGAAAAAATTTCTTTCTGAGGGCATTCAATAGACAAAAAAATCTCTAGTAAGCATGAGTAAAGGAAAATCAAATGGGCCCATGAGGGGGTGATCTGCTCTATGTAAAACTAACAGCTTTTATTAGATTTGAGTCATGTGAGTGTACATAATTTTGAACATATTTCTAAAACAAAATTTTTTTTCATGCGTTTGCGTGTCAAACTTTTTTATTATCAAAAAGGTCCTTAGTGCACGTTTAAAGGGAAATATTAAGAGTGGAAGTAGGAAACAGGATAGGGAAAAGTGGAACAAATGGGGGAATCAAACACTGGTCATCTGCATAAAAAAAGCACAGCCTTAATTATTACTCAGTATGCCAGTGCAGCGACACATGTGGGTGTAGTTTGTCTTTAATTTGTTTGTTTCCACCAGACTACTTGAGTATGCCATATATATCCATGCTGTGTGGCTGGTGCTATTACACAAGAATCTATTGAGAACATTGAGTATAACTCATAAATATTACAAAAAAAGTTAGACATCCAGACTAGGGATGCACTAATACAAAATGTGTGTGCCGATACAAAATCTGTCAATACTTATACCATGATAGCATTAAGGTAATGAGAATTTGGGAGGAGAATGTGCTTAATTGCTGAGAAAATGTCACAATGCAAAAATATTGGTTCTACAATGGGCTTAATTTTCTTTATGCAAAATGTAATTTCTTTGTTTGTTTCTTTTGATTTTGAAATGTGACATGACCATGTTTTCGTGAGAATCACCCTGTAAATTGTTGTGTAGAACATGGGAAGAAGTTTACACCTAGTCTCACAAGTTCATGCATTAATGTACAATATTATTACAATACTGTCTTGTTTTTGCCCATAGATAATTCTAGTTTTTCAGTCTGATCATGTTCTCTTCTGGGCTCAGGTTCAGGGCCGGCTTTAAACGCGTGTTCCGCTGGTGCCCATTTGTGCGAGTGTCTGACTATGATGAGCTCGAGCTCCGAACCATGCGGCTCAAAGTAGCGAATCAGAGCAGCATGTACACACTCTCACGAATGGAGACCTCTGTTGCTGCTGTGTGTGACCCCTCAGAGCCTTCTTTCCACCCAGCCCGGAAGAGCCTTCACAACCACCAGCACAATGGCATCTCTAACCCTGCTACGAGCAATGATGATACATATGCACAAAGTGACTTTGATGTAAGATTCATACTGATGTATCAGGCACAGCCAGTGTAAAAGTGTAAAATTTGAGGGTCACAAATGAGAAGGAAAACATAGACTAGCCATTTTCATCATATCACTAGCATGTAAACAACAACATGGTATTGTATTTAAAGGGGGCATATCATACCTTTTATTATATTTTTTTCCCCTTGAGTTCTCAAAGTTCAGAAATAGACATTTGTGTTGTTTAGTTTCTATTAATTGTCAACTGAGAAGGAAGTGTTGAGTCCTTAAAGTTACAGTGTGTTCTCCTAAGCTCTTTTGTCTCAAAAAATCAAGGAAAATATTATTCTTTATGATATGGCCCCTTGAAGAAATGTGTTTTATGGAAGATATCAGGGTGTTTTGACATTGTGGAGAGCCATTGTAACCGGTCCTGCTCGACTCGCTCCAAGCGTGATTTGAACCGCCATCTCCGGCATGGATGGCAGGCGTGCTAAGGAAGAGGCTAAAGCCTACAGTCTCTAGCGTCAGTACACATACCGCACAGCTATCACGTACCAGCTGGCTCCTGTTACACCACCATCAGCCCTCATCATGCCAAAGACCAACATGGTCCTGCATCCAAAGAGCACTTTGTCCAGACCAGGCATGCACAAAGAGGTTGTTCTCTTTAAACGTATGGTTATAACAATGTTAGCGTTCTGCATAAATTTGACAGAATCTTGTGTTCAGACTGACTAATGAGTAGGTTACATCTCAAGGACACCAGCTCTTTGGTTGATTTGTGATGTGCAATGTATCATTTGTAATGTAACAACCCCCCCTCCCCCCAACCCCTTATAGAGTATGTGCATTTTTTTATATATCTATTTTATAACCATTTAAATTGACTAAGTGTGCATTTTAATTGACTAAGTTAATCAAGCTTTTCCTATTGTAGTTTAATGAATCTCACACAAAAGGTGCACACAAAATCAAATTGATATTACATTTGTCCTTTGATGTTCTTTGAAACAAAGGACGATTGGCATTTTGTGGCCTGGTTTCTCGTCACGTATCAATTCTTTTAAACACTTGCATTGTTCTGTGTCCTTTAAATAACTTTCCTTGAGGAGACTTTATTTTAAAGCCATTTTTTTTCTTTCCCTTTTTTCTTTGTGTTTTGATTTTGGTTTTGCTGATGTTAACCATGTTCCATATTAACCTTTAATTTTTTGCATACTGTAGCCGAAATGCTGCATTTGACAAGCCTGTTACTCATATTCTAGTATATAAGACAGAGACTACCTACTGAATGTGCTGAGACAATTTGAAAGTATTAACCATGAATGTAGATTACATCATGGGCATGTTTTAATAGTGCTCATGGGTACATTCATTTGCCAGTCACACTTAATGAAATGATTGTAAGGACTTGTGTAACATTTCATTTGAAAAGAATGGAAAATGTATGAATGATCCTACAGTACATCCATTATCAACTCAACTGTCTGAGTAAACATTTGCGAAAGTGTAAAAGCGTTGACACATTCTTGCCTAATGAATGTCTCTGATGTTAAGATGCTTTTTAAAAAGTTAAAAAGCCATCTTGCATCCATAATGGAATGCATTTAGCAATTGTATTAAAAGGCATAGTTCAAGTGTTTTCTTTGGTTCTATACTGTTAAATACTGTTCCTCTGATCCCATTCACTCTCAATGCATTTCAATTCCAGTGTGTGTAAAGAAGCATATGTTGTTTTTGTACAAATATGCATAAATGTGCTGTACCGTAATGATCTGTTTGAGGTCTGACTAGACAATGTGGCTCAACTTTACATGAGCTGTGCCTAAAACAATTTAACATGAGGATAATATTTTGCTTTGCTCTGTAATTATGTAAGTATATCAATCTGTAAGTGAGGAAAATGTTTGTGCAGGTTGAGGCTGGATCTTATATGTTTGATCAAATTAGTAAATTTAAAGAGATGAGCTTTAAGATTTTTATTTAATTATAAAATAATTGTGAAATTATCAGTTGAGAAATTATATACTCGTAGTTTGGTTGGCACTGCTCCATTGTTGAATGCTCTGTTGTAGCTTGTGAAAAATTTGGTTTTTAACTAAATGTTTCAGCAAAAGTTCTAAATATCTGCTTTTATTTCTTATAAAAGTTGAAACAAGCAACTCTCAATTTCCATTTTACTGTACATAATTTTAAATGACTATAATTGTTTACAGACATTCACATTTTTAGGTAAAGTATACAATGGTGTGTTAAAGCTGGCTGTCATGCAGTTGGACATATAGTGAACAGTGTTGATTAGTAATGGATTATGTAATGGATCTTTAAGTATTTATTTGTATTTGTTATTTGTGTTGAATGTTATTGCTTGAAAAGCTCTGTAGTGCCAATGATTTTTGACTCAAGTACAATTATTGTAATTGCCAAACTGTGATTCATGGAAATAAATGTGTACAATGGCTTTGAGAAAAATAAATAAATATATATATATATATACAGTATATATATATATATATATATATATATGTATAAACATCAATTGAAATCTTGGCTATGCAGTTACTCGAGTTAAAATAAGGTCAACTGAGCAGCGTAAAGTGACATCCCCTCCAGACTCAATATGTTTGTGATTCATTTTATAGCAAGTGAAGTTGTGTAGTTTCTGAGCCACTGATCTATGCTCATCTTGAGGCGCTCAGAGGACTAGATAGTGTACTTTTATTAATATTTCAGCATCAGTCATGTGTGTGCAGGAGTTTTGTTAAATCTGGTGTAACTCAAATGAGACTAATCCCTAAACCACCAGATAACACTTGCTGTGAATATGTCTCTTGTTGCTGAGCTTAAAACTTTTTGGAGGAAAACCCCAAGATTTAAGTAATTGAATAGTACCAAAATGGCAAACAATAGCTGGAGAGAGTTCTAATAAATATGAATAAATATGAATTTGGTATTTTAATTTATTATTAAAAGACAAATTCTCTATAGGCACACACATTCAAATCATGGCTGCAAAAAACAAGAAAAACATTTTCACCATTGCCCTGGAACAAAACACAGTTCATTGACCCTTTGTCAATAGTGGGACATGTTGGCACAATATATGGAGTTGGAGTAAAAATTAAAAGTGAAATGAAATCTGACATTACACAGTCTATTATATTGTATTCTTTTCAAATTTAAGCAGTAAAATAATGATTAATTATTAAAGGTAAAATATGTACTTTGTTACATTACTAAAACAGGTAACAAAGGTAACATACTGTACAAAAGAATCAAACTATTATTTTGGCCATCAAATATTGTGATTAGATAATTATACAAATGTTTTACATTAAAAGAATGTGACGACTCATGAACAGCAAACATGCAAAAGGTAACATTCAAAAATATCAAATTATTGTTTTGGCCAAAATATTTGATCATAACAGTCCAGCATATAAAGCAACTTGCCCCAATAATAATGACACAGCTCTCCATCCTAATACATTTATTTACAATAATAAAATTACATTTTCCTAGGAACACAATTTAATCATTTGTTTAAAATTATACAGTTATAATACTGTAGTTATATTCATTTGTTCACAGCTACAGTATATAAAAAATAGGAAGATATTGGAATTGGAATATATATTCCAATTCCAATATCTTCCTATTCCAAAATTTTCCATTTTTGGTAATGAATACTATATTTCGTCTTTTACTATTTTTTAGTCTTGGGTAATGTTAATATATAGAAATGAAATTGTTAATTCTTAGTTAGTTCAGGTTACTTAATAATGTATTAACTCATGTTAACATATACTATTTGTACTTTAAAAAATATGTTGAAATAAACATTAACCAAGATTAATAATTACAGTAAAAGTATTTTTCATTGTTAGTTTGTTAACTCATGTAAACTAATACAACCTTACTGCAAAGTGTTATTGTACTTTTGACTCAAAAGTTAGTTACTGAGATATAACTTCTAGATAAGGCTTAGGTTCTGTAACAAAGTTCAATGGAAAGGAGGAGGAGAACTAGCTTGACAATAGAAATAATATTTTAATCAAGTGGAGGGAAACAACAACAAAAAAATGCGGTACTTGTACGCCTTAATGGCAATGGTACCAAATTGAAACACTAATGTTTAAAAAGAGAGGGAAAAGGCCAACACTGAGTGGCAATGGGAGAGAAAGAGGAGAGAGAAGAAAAAAAAATATATAATTTACTCACCGGTTCTCTGATATGCTGTAGCCTGGTCCTCGGCCACTCCTCCACCCTCTAGCAGATGACAGCCGCGCCTCACCGGGCGGATCAGAGGCAGTTCTCCGGCCCCTGGCAGACAGAATGCCCGCAGCATTCCGGTGGACGGAAGGGGTCTCCTCCGCCCCTTGCAGCGGCACTGACTGCTCCAAGTTGTTGGTGAGGAGCCCCTCCTCCCCTCGCGGTCGGAGGCCATTCCTCCGCTCTCAGGCGGCCGGGCTCCTCCGTCTCCCGGCAGATGGCCATGGCTGCTCTGTTGGGGTGGACGGTAGTGGCGAGGACTCTACTACGGTGCAACCCTCCTCCTTCCCGGGTTGCGGCACCAGTGTAACCCAGTTCAATGGAAAGGAGCAGATGAGAACCGGCTTGACAATATACAGTATATAATATTTTAATCAAGAACTGAACCAAAAGGACACAGGCATGGGTGTAGTGCAGCTGCCCGTAACTCTCTCTATGTCACACTGCAGTCTACGGTCACCTTTATCCCTCTCAGGCTTCATCAGCATAATGAGGGGCCGGGTGTGGAGGAATCACAACCCGGCCCTGCCCTCCTCCGTACCACAGGTTCCTCTGTAATATTTTGTTTAATTAGATTTTTTCCACTTGTTTTATTGTCTGCCTGGCAAATATCATGAGCCTGATTGCTTAGGAAAGTAATACACCTCTCTTCAACAATCCACTTCATTTGATGTATCAAACACTTAAGGTTAGGGATTTGTTCCCTTAGCTTACAGAAGAGCGAAAGTAATAGTTATGCATGCCTAAGCAAACACCACTAATAATCCTCTAAAACAGGGGTCGGGAACCTATGGCTCGCAAGCCACAAGCTATTTGTTAAAAATCAAGTGGCTCGCTGGTTCTCTCACCATTCACCAATACATGATCGTTTAAAACTTTCTAGAGATACTTTTCCAACAGAAAGTGTGGGTGCGATTGCAAAGCTTGAAGTCAATGACACTGTTTTGGTTTTCTTTCTCCCAAATTTTACAGCCTACTTCTGGTGAACAAGGTTTGAAATGAACACCCGCCAAATCCAGTTTCAGAGTATTTTGTTGATGTACCAGCCACTGTGGAAGGTGACCTGAAAGACTTGTCAGAGAGATATATAACAAGACATTAGATACAAAGACACGCATTTGATGAAACATGATTAAATTTTGAAGAACGTATGAAAGAAATGCCGCCGATGCTCGTCTGATTTGATGTGTGCGCGCAGTGAGCTCTGAGTGCAATGAAAGCGCTTCTCCAACACACGCACATGCATAGAGTTCTGGGATTCGTTTCCCAATAACTATTGATATTAGTTCAATAAATATTGATCAAGTGATTTTATGAACGTTCGTTATTTTTTATGTGCAACCAGGGTGTGCTATAGCACCCGCAAAATGCGACGAGACTCAATCCAGTTCGCGAGCTCCTCTCCAAATGCATTTCATGCATGAGTAATTTTGCTCATCTACCTGCAAATGATGGGTGACCTGTAAGATGTCTCAGAGTGACACATGACAAGAAATGCTGACGTGTTTGAAGAAACACACTTTATTATATATTAAAGAACAGACTAAAGAAAAGCCGTCAATGCTCGTGTCTGATTCGGTGTTCAGAGGCATGCAACGGGACCCTGTCTCATGGAACAAGGAGCGAAGGAGTTATCACTCCTTTTTTTCTGTTTCATTCAACTGAAAACTGTTTGCAAGAATAATGTAGTCTATGAGAATGCTGCACATGATCTCCGATCATCTTGTGAGGTACTACGAGTTTAGTTCACTCACACATTGTGAACAACTCTGCAGGTTGAGTAATATATACAGGTAGCTTTGTATTAAATAAACAAAGACGAAAGTGCTTAAATCATAAAGTAATACAAGACACGTTCACCTTGAACCTAAAATTGAGTTCTATTTTTTTTCTTTAGGCAGCATTAATATGATCAAATGGAATACAAATACATTTGATAACACACATTTGGCAGCATTTTTTGGGAACGCAATAATTTTTTATGCTTATTTATTATGATGATTATTATAAATATCTTTACATTTATAATTGTCTTTAGTTATTATTTTGTATGCTGTTAGTAATTTTTCACCTGTTGTGATACTTGCGTGATAGCAAATGGAGCCAATGGAGGCAGTAAATGTTTGGATTTGGGGAGGGGGTTATATATAAGATTTTTTACCACTTCGTTATTTGTATTGCTTTTTTGTTTTGATTAAAGTGCAATTTGAATTTAGAGATGTCTTTTGTTCAAGTTTTTCGTGTTTCAATAAATTCATTTAATTTTAAAAGCAAAATCAATAAAACAAAAACATTAATCGACTTTAGGTATTGACCATATAATCTGATATAATGATATTTTAAATATGATTATCATTAAAGTATTTTTTACATATCGCCCAGCCCAAAAGGGAAATACGTTTTTTCATGAAGTGAAATTAAGTCATTTTATGGGGACCCGCACAAACACATGTACTCAATTCCATATTGCAACATGTTACCTATTAATATTTGCATATTTGTTTGTTTTGAGTAGTCTATGTGCAATATAAACATTGTAATTTATTGTAAAACGTATTCGTTTGTGGTATGGCTCTTTCAAAAAAATGCATCAATCAAAAATTACAAAATTGGCTCCTTTGTGAAAAAAGGTCCCCTACCCCTGCTCTAAAATAAGTAATTACCTAACAGAACATGATTGAAGGCCTCAGTTGATTCCTGACAAATTTAGATTACATTTTCAGAAATATCGACTGATTAACATGGAAGTACCTTAGTTTTGCCCAAGTTTATTAGAGGCCGAATGAGAAGATAATGATCCATTACAAGTGTCTTAACCTGAATTTTACTCACAAATTACACAAAATGAAAGGGAACACTGTGCCAGTTGACTTGTTTTTAGAAGAAAAATACACAACACAGTTTCTACACAAGTAAGGAACGTCAAAGAATATATATATATAAAGTGAATGAGGAAACAGCCCTAATGGCAAAAATTATATCCAGATGATGACCAAGGATTGCTACTGTAGGTATGAATAAATAAACTGTGTTTGCTTCTAGACACTATTTCAGAATATAAACTCCACAACAAACTGAAGGTTTGCCTTGAGTGCTTTGATCTTCAACTCTGACACTTCACAAGAGCTTAATAAATATTTCCTTGGGCAAAATTGATTTTGAGCATACTGCAATATATTTTCGACCATACACCTGGTGCGAGAACAACATGAATGTATCAGTTTCACCATCCAAACAGACATAGCAAGCAATGAGGGATAATCTTTACCACACGAGAGCTATTACTAATCATTGGAGGAATGTGAAGAAGGAACATGGGGTTGATGTGTTAGGTGAGCAAAAACTTCCGCAAGGCATTTCGTTATGGGAAGTGACTCAATGGGGACACCCAAATATACTTACCAGAAAAAAATCTGCATCCAAGTTCCATAACTTTCACTGTATGGATACACAACTCACTTCTGGACTGTGAAGTGCATTCTGTAGATATGTAGGTGTGTATAAATATTTTCCCAGATTTACTACAGTGGTTCAATACTTATTGGTTTCTAAGTTTCTCCACTCTCCGAGATTAGATGAGTCGTGCTAGGGTGTTAGAGAATAAGCCCAATCTCCTATCACATTCCTTCTCAGCTGGTATTGAGGCTGGGCTTGGTATCATCAAGCAGTTAATGCAGCACACCTGTATGATAAGCAATGGAAGCCTTTTTTGTGTGTGTGTGTGCTGTGGAGGTCATTGTTGCTGGATAACTCAATACTGGACTGTTTTTGCCTTTAGATTAACTTGAATCTTCTTGTACTAATGGATCCCAATCTACTACTTAAATCTTGAACTACGAAGAGTCAGCTTGGGCTAGCAGTCCACTCATATAGGACTACAGTTTACAGGAAATTATTTTCTCAACTTTCATCCTTATGGATGTAGCTATCATAGTGAGGATAGGAACTCTGTGAAAGAAAATCTCAAGAAGAACAATTGAACAAATAGTTAAAAGTAATGAAGTCAGCCTCATTTATCTTGCCTGCTTTCTCCAACATCGTGGTGAGAAGAATGAGGCATAGACAAAATACGTAGCAAAATTGCAACAGATGGTGGTATTATAATGCACAACAAGGAGCGAGGAAATTAAAAGGAGTTACCATGTAACTTTCCACACATCCGAAAATGCATACAGACAACATTCAAAATATTTTGAAATATGAGTGTAAATCAGTCATTTTTACTGATAAAAAGGAAAATAAATAATATGTAATTATTTACCCTAATGTCATCCCAAACCTGTATGTCCTTCTTTCTACCATGAATTTAAAAAATACTTCACAGGGATTAATTACTGGATTATACAAGCGAATAGTGACTTGGTTTATCAAACTTGAAAAAGGAAAAAAAAAAAACACACACACCATTAAACCACAGTAAAAATAACCAAATATGACTACTGTACTATATTCCAAGTCTTCTGAAGCCATTTTATCACTTTGTGTGATGAATAGAACAAAATTTAAGTAATGATCCACTCTGAAAAGAAATCAAATAATCAATAAAACAGACAAATCAAATACAGTGGCTCTGATGATAACATCAAACCTCATTCCAAAGTTTATTCCAAGAGAATGACCCAAGCTTTTGGTGTAGAGCTAAGCCTTAGAATGGTCCTATATTGTCCCAAATGGACTCTATTAGGGCCTCCTACCACAGTCCAATTGGAAGAGAGGTGCATCATGGATAAGCTCCTGTGCCCTGCCATGCAGATGAAAGATGAAAGCTCCACTGACAACAGGACTCTTTCAGAAGTGGTAGAACTTGGTTGCCCAGACAAGGGGAATTGAGAGAGTCCTGTCTTTCCCCTAGAGGAACACACCAGAGAGACAGTGAAGCTCAGTTAGGTTG
The DNA here is from genome assembly GCA_032164185.1 of Moxostoma hubbsi. NCBI lineage: Eukaryota > Metazoa > Chordata > Actinopteri > Cypriniformes > Catostomidae > Moxostoma > Moxostoma hubbsi. The sequence continues at coordinate 14,666,817 of JAVLUX010000012.1, read as the reverse complement.
AGATTGGGGCTGATTGTTTTCACCCAACAAGACTGGATTTGTCAGTGTTGAAAAGTCTTAAAAAGTGAATAAAGGTGATGTGTGTATTTTTTCTATGTTACAATGTTATGCTACAGTACCAGATTAATAAGAAAAGTGAAAGTAAGCCATTCATAGGCTGAAAAGTGTAAACACTACTGTTCTATGGTGCTTTTAACATAGTTAAAATTGAGTAGTGAGTTTGGGGTAGGACTATCTGATAGGTAGCCGAAACCTGTTTATAAACAGTCATTATTTATGGATCTCTAGGTCTGAAATGACACACTTCACCTTAAAGGTGCAATTTAACCTGAAGACTATGAAATCTGAATACTACGCCAAAAAAAAAGAAAAAAAAAAGAAAAAAGAAATGAAATGCTTTTAAGCTATAATTGGTCATGGCCTTCTCATAATTGGAATGTATATTAAGACTGACATTCTTTATCAATTTCAAACGCCAATGTACAACGATGCATAACCTGGGGTAGGCTTCATATCACAAAACCTAAATCCTGACCAACAGAAAAAGTAACAGGGTCTGTTGAGTTATCAGCCAACTTATTTCCTACATCTGCTTATCATATATTTATGTTTTGAGAAAGCCACATGATGTCAACCCACAATCTGTTTGTTGCCAGCTTTAGAACATGGCAGGGGATTTGTAATGATATGGCAGCACTTAATCTTGTGGGATGCATTTGATTTGATGATTACTCTGCATAGCTGTATAATGATCAAGGGATATGATTAGGATGTCACTTCAGACATCCAGGAACAGATGTTCCCATTTATCCCAATAAATCCCATTTTGGGATGATAACATATCATGTATTCCAGAAAAATGTAAGCTTTCCTGAAGACAAAAGTTGTTGAAATAGCTTACTGTTAACATTTACATTGGTGTTTAAACCATGTGGTATTTTGTCAATGCTCCAACTGTCCATCGCTGCATCTTTATTGCCCACCATTCGCACTTGTCCATGGTCCTGATGGTGTAAGCATATTTGCACTAGAGCTACACTTAAATATTGCTTACTTGCTATGTTTTGGACTGCTTTTATGTTAGATTCTAGGGGTATTGATAAAGACATTGTTAAGTTGAACAACCTGCATTTTCATTTCCTGTTGCTGTTATAGAGAGCTTTATTCTCAATGAAGCTTCAACTCAAAGCTCCCTGTGGTGAAGCCAGGGAGCTTTGATCCTGGCTTGATTCACTTTTTCATCAGGTTGATATTGAACAGCTCCACTATGATAGGGATTGACTTGGATTCTCATGTGTACCACACTCTCAGCAGCAGTGGACAGGCCATGTCAAAGAAGCTAATACATTGAATTAGCTATGTGTGTTTGTGTGTGTACTATTAGCCCGTTCCCTAGATGAAAATATGCAGTATACTGGTAATCCATACTGGGGATACACAAAAAATTTTAAGAAATTAAAGAAAGAAAAAGAAAGAAAAGCACAAAAAAAGAATGAGAGAGAGAGAGAGAGAGAGAGAGAGAGAGAGAGAGAGAATGCTGTATGTAATTGTGCCATTAGCCTATTCCATAGATTAAATATCCACCAGGGGTAATCAGGTGTAATCTAAACAACAACAAAAGAAAAACACAAAAAAACAAAAACTAAATAATAATAATAACAAAAAAATTGCTGTATGTGTGTGTACCATTAGCCCATTCCGTTGAAAAAAATGTTAATTGGTTAACGGGTAGTGATATGAAATATATGATAAAAAGTTACAATATATTATACATGTAATTTTACGATAAAATGCTGTAAAAATTATGAAAAAAAGTATAATTTTCCTGTATAATTAATGCTAAAACTTTATATTATGTTTAACAAGAGAGTACATGCACTTTTATGATAGATCTTTGTTAAAATTCTGAATAAATAAATAAATAAGCACCGATCACTATCCCCGCGTCATGTCCACCATTCAGACCATGTCTGCCCACACAGCTACATCAAAGCTGCCTTTTATAGGCATATCTTCACCTATTTTGTTCAGCTTCTACTCAGACTTAATATTATTGAACTGTTTAACCATACTGAGTTATTTTGTGTCTTACCAGACTAGTCGAAGGTCTAGATCATACTTCTCACCTGTATTAAAACAATGCAGTATCAAGCATAGCATCAGTTTTGGCAGGTCATGATAGCTTGCAAACAGCAGATATTAGCTATTCGCTGCACTCTGTATGGTTCTGTTTGCTTAAAAGCTTGGACCTACAACTTTTCAGATACAAGCCCAAATCTTGAACCAGTAGGCTACGCCACTCCACACATGAGAAGGAAATTCACAAAGGACTGCACCCAAGATTGTTTATTTGCACTTGCTGTCTGTGTTGTTTTAACACTAAAATGAATTAAGCAAATCAGGTTACAAGGCAACAGAATTATGACATTATGACAACAGAAATAAATTGTACAGTTCAATTCCCCATCTTGCAGTCTGATATTAGTGCTAAGTTGTTGGATAATGCTTCAGCCTACCACAATCTGGCATAGTACTTTACTTGAACTGCACAGCATTACACCACTTCTGCAATCCAGGTAACTGAATCGGCTCTTTAATTATAGAAAGTGCATACAACTGATGTCTGGATATATGCCAGTTATAATGGTCTACTCCATCATTTGAGCATTATTTGATGAGATACAGCTATGATAGTTGGAAACAAATGTCTCTTTTAAACAATCTTCAATTTTTACCACAATGCCAGGGCAGATAGCACCTGGTTAAACTTAATTGTGGGTGGAAAGTGAATAAGATGCAGGTTTTGCTAAATAACACTCTTTTACTGTGTAGTGAATTTGACAGTTTGTGTACCAGTACGTCTAAACACTGTGTCATATAGTACTTCTCACATGTAGCAGTATGCAGTATTTATTAGCAGGACAGACATATCCTATAATCTAACAAATCCAACTTGTCATTGAGCATTTATCAAAATTATGGTGGGTGATATACTGATTAATCAGTATATAATCGTGATGGCTTTGCTTGTGATATAGAAGGATAGTGAAAATCAATAATTTACTATACAATCATTGTAAGCAATGAATGTCAGGCACTTTTTATTTGGCCACTACATTTCCAAAAATGCCTGCCGATAGATTTATTTCACAGTCCTACAGGGCTGAACAGTTTATAATATGAATCAAAATAATATCATATAAATTAAAGAAAGTACCAGAACGTTGCAGATCTGATGCTGCTTTCCAGACAACTCGGAAATCTGAATTTGCCTACCTCATTCTAGGAAATAAAGACTGGAATGCAACCCAATGTAAGACATAAAACTTGTGAACTTGGGGCAGATCGATTCTCATTTGACATAATTTCCAAGATGGCGCTGACCGACAAGCACAAACCGGAGCTGGGTTTAATATAAGTTATGTATTTTGGGGTGTTGTGTGTTATATTTGATGTAGTTTAGTTAATGTGTATTTACAGGTTTTTACACTTTCAGAAGGTTAATGTATCAAGATTATCATTTAATATAAACAGTAATGCACAATGCAAAGTGTACAGGCATCAAAATTACATTTCGTAAAGCCTGAAACATGGTTACCGTATTTTTCATGATAAACCTTTTGCAAACACAGCTGCCGATAATTGGCTGTACAGGTTTTTTTTTTTTAATATATAGTGTAGGGATGTCTCTGCCTTAAGTCTATCTGTTTTTGGCTCTACTCCAAAACCAAGTGAGCTTCCCCACTGCCTACTACCTACATAGGCAGCCAGCTGCTTATTATCCTGACAAAAATGGAACTTCATACAGTAAGTGACTGAATTGGGATACTCTAGATACGCATCAACTCAAGTTGAGTTTGGTATTAGCATGTTGTTCAAGGCCATGCAATAGATACAAAAGGATTAGCAGGGACATGTCTGTCTCCTATTATGGGCCTAGATGGGATTGCCCATTAATTTGGAGGGAGTATGTAATACGCAACAATTTTTGTATTTTATAGAATACACAGAACCACATTTGTATCGGCTGATGTAACGATGCTGGCAGGCAATGACACAGGAGCAGATGACGATGACGAAGTGTAGAAACCCAGGTGCAGTTTATTTATAGGTGTAGAATCCAACATGTAGTGGAACAAAACCAAAACATAAACTTGACTTGACTTGACATAAACTATGATACATAAACATGGACTTGACTTCACTTGACAGAGCATGATATCGTTACACTAAATAATACTCAACAAAGGACAATGGCAAACATGAGGGTTTAAATACATGACATGGGGGAACATAAACCAATGATAAAACAGAAATCTAAACAAGATAATTAAACATTAAACCAATAAAAACAAGACACATGAAAATGGAAAAACAAGACATCACATGACTAGGGGAACACATAACATGAATAGAAACTAAGAACTTTCAAAATAATCATGAACAAAAACACATCAAACATGACAAATCCCCCCTCTAGGGGCAGCTCCAGATGCCCCAAAACAAATGCACAAGAGGGAACGGGAGGAATGTGGCAACTTACCGTAGCAGGGTGTGGAGCATGGGATCGAGGCGGAGTCCAGGGGGTTAGAGGCTCGTGGGGCAGAGCCGATGGGGCTGAGGACCAAGGTGGAGTTGTAGGGATAGAGGTCTACCGTGGAGTAGAGGCGGGCGTGGACCGTGGAGCAGAGCCAACAGGCTGAGGCATGACATGGCCTGGAGCAGACTCAGGCGTGGTGGTGACATGGCATGGAGAAGACTCAGGTGTGGCAGTGACATGGCCTGAAGCTAACTCTGGCGCGGCTGTGACATGGCCTGGAGCTGACTCTGCTCATGGAGCAGAGACAGGCCTGGACCGTGGCGCAGAGGCGGGCCTGGACCGTGGCGCAGAGGCGGGCCTGGACCGTGGAGCATAGGCGGGCCTGGACCTTGGCATGGAGCAGTCTGGGGCTTGGCTGTGACATGGCATGGAGCAGTCAGAGGCATGGCAGTGACATGGCATGGAACAGTCTGAATCGTGGCAGTGACATGGCATGGAGCAGGCTGAGGAATGGCATGGAGAAGGGTGAGGCGTGGCTGTGACATGGCATGGAGCAGGGTTAGGCGTGGCTGTGGCATGACATAGAACAGGCTGAGGTGTGGCCGTGGCATAGCATGGAGCAGAATCAGGCGTGGTGGTGACATGGCCTGGAGCTGACTCTGGCGCGGCTGTGACATGGCCTGGAGCTGACTCTGGCGCGGCTGTGACATGGCCTGGAGCTGACTCTGGCACGGCTGTGACATGGCCTGGAGCTGACTCTGGCACGGCTGTGACATGGCCTGGAGCTGACTCTGGCACGGCTGTGACATGGCCTGGAGCTGATTCCTCAGTGGTCCTGAACATGAGCGGAGTCTTGGGAGCGACCTCTGTGGTCATGAACATGAGCGGGGTCTTGGGAGTGGCCTCTGTGATCGTGAACATGAGCGGAGTCTTGGTAGTGACCTTCGTGGCTGTGAACATGGGTAGAGACTTGGAAATTACCTCTGTAGTCGTGAACATGAGCGGAGTCTTGGGAGCAACCTCTGTGGCCGTGGGTATGGACAAAGACTTAGAAATGACCTCCGTGGTTGTATACATGGGCAGAGACTTTGAAACGACCTCCGTGGTCGTGAACATGGACAGAGTCTCGGGAATGACCTTTGTGGTCATGAACACAGGCTGAGACTCAGAGACAAAATCCCTTCGTCTCCTCCTCCTCCTTCTCCGTGAGGCCAAAGTTGGCAGTGCAGGCTCTGAGACAGACGAGGCTGGCAACAATGGCTCGTTGGCTGTGGCAGACATGGGCATTGGCTCGTTGGCCATGGCAGGCATTGGCTCATTGGCAATGATGTGAAACTCTGGCTTGGTGGCCATGACGTGAAACTCTTGCTTGGCGGCCATGACGTGAATCTCTTGATCGGTGGCGGCCATGTTGTGGAACTCTTAGGAATTAATTAGTTAGGTGGATGAAATTAACACCTGGTCATGGGTTTTTCATTCTTCATAGTCACCAGAACATCTAAATTAATTAATTAATTAAAACTAAAAATGCTGAGTATGAGTGATGGTTTTGAATGATTGTGGCATAACAATATTGCAACGGTGTATATTTTTATACATTTTCTTGGCCTATTTGGGGAAAAAAGGAAGAAACAAAAATGAAGCTCTCTCCTATCCAATCTTCATTTTGCTCCCAGCTTGCTTGTTGTTACTATCCTCCAGCCACTTGATTTGTTTTGATTGAAATGGATCAAGAAAATTGACTGTTAAATCAACAAGATTAAACCTTGTTTAAGTACAAAGTTTTACATTTTCACCAATATCTGGTATTATAAATGTTTTTCTTACATCAGTAGAGAAACAAACATATAATGCCATTAATATGTTAATAACAATACCAGTCAGATCAATGAGCTTCTCACTTGTGCAATCATCTCAATGAACTTCTCCTGTTCTGGCTCTTGTCCTTTCCATCAGCACCCTGGTGCTGGGATTCTGCTGATTGCTACATATATTAGAATAAATTGCTGTGCTTTTTTTTTTTTTTTCCCCCCAGAAACAGCTTTCAAAGCAATGGGGATTTCTGGAAAGATTGTGGAAAAGCAGTGAAGTTCTTACATGTTCGTAAGTTATTAGCTCTTTTCTGACCTTTGCTGTACTGTAATACAGTTTTTTTTTTTCAGAGACATTGCTTATAATGATTTAAAAGGAATAGTTCATCCCAAAATGAAAATTCAGTCATTATTTGAAACTCTCATATTTTTCCAAAGCTGTATGACTTTGTTTTTATGTGGAAAACAAAAGGAGGTGTTTTATATGTTAGGATAAATATCTAAAAATGTTCCATAGAAATAATGTACTACATTCCAAGTCTTCCGAAACCATTCAGTACATTGGGCCTTATTTTAAGAGCACTAGCACTAAGTGCAACGCTATGCTTTAATTCAAAAAGTTTTGATAAAAAAAAAAATAGAAATATGGACTTATGTTCTTTAGTGCATTAACTGCACCCTTTTTTGTTTTTGTTTTTCCTCCCCAATTTGGAATGCCCAATAACCAATGTACACTAAGTCCTTGAGGTGGTGTAGTGACTCAATCCAGGTGGTGGAGGACGAATTTCAGTTGCCTCCGCTTCTGAGACCGTCAATCCACATATCTCATCACGTGGATTGTTGAGCACGTTATCGCTGAGTCATAGCGCATGTGGAGACTTCACGACATCTACCCACTGAGATTGAACCTCATTATAGCGACTGCGAGGAGGTTACCCCATGTGACTCTATCCTCCCTAGCAACCAGGCCAATTTGGTTGCTTAGGAGACCTGGTTGGAGTCACTCAGCATGCCCTGGGATTCGAACTCGCAAACTCCAGGGGTGGTAGTCAACGTCTTTACTCGGTGATCTAACCAGGCCCCCAACTGCACCCTTGTTGAATGTCAGGCATTTCTATGACAGTGACACGCTCCTTTAATACGCATGGAAAATGTGGTTCAGGAATTGGATATAGGCTTAGAGAATGTAAGTATTATTAATAATTTTGACCAAGTGACACTCCATAGTCTTTCAATGGACCCTTTTGCAGTGAGTTAAAAATCACTCTTCGTCAACAGCTGGAAAAATACTAATACAAATGAGCTCATAATTACAATTGTAAATATAAACATAAGAATATTTAACATAATAAAACAAATAATAATTGAAAAATAAGTAAAATAAGTATGGCTACAGCAGTGATTGTCAGGGACATTATTTGATGTGCCACAATACTTTCTGAGTTTGGACATGAACTTTATTCCCACCTGCTGGTGAAATCTCCAAACTTCAAATGCAGGAACTGAATTTAGACTTTGCACTGAAAACAGTGCTTCTGAAACGTCTCAGGAACATCAGAAACTGAAACGTCTATTTCTCAGGAAAATGGTCAATTGTGCTTTATGCAACTTCATTAACATACAATACACCCACAGTTTGCCTGCATCCACCCATAAACAGCAGAAACACTCCCACCCATGCCAACAAGTTTTTTGCACTGGCATGAAAATTGCCCTTAGAATTAACTATCAAATTAACCTGTAGTGTTAATCGTAGTATAAAATTAGTTGTAGCACACAGAGCTGTGCTTAGAGCAGTCACGGAAATAGAGCCCATTATCTTTGCTTGAGAAACTTTTTTCTAAATTTAAGTAATTATTCACTGAAAATCTTGACTGCTGTTCTCAGATCAAGAGAGTTTGTGAGCGATGTAGCAATGTCCATTTCATGAACAAATGATTCTTTTGAGTCAGATCTTTTCAATGAATGAGTTCATCATTCAAAACCATTCTAAATAATTTGTTCACAAAACACTGAACCAATCACAGCATTTTCAGAGTGAGCATCCACTGGATGGGAAGATTATCAGTAAATAATGACTTACATTTTGTTTTGTTTTTTTAGCACACAAGTCATATAGACTTCTTTGATGGTGTTCTTTTTGGCTTGACAGTCATGGTCACTGTGAACTGTCTTATGAAAAGAGTTGTATGAAGATTCCTGCAAATTATTTCCTTTTGTGTTCCACTGACAATATAACAGAATATAGGTTTGTAACGCCATGAGTATGAATAAATAATTTCATTTTTGGGTAAACTATGCCTTTAAGGGACACTAGATTTTGACTTCAAACAGTAGCCTGCTGGGATTTAGATTGCCATGTTTTGTCCAAAAGTTTAATCTCGAAACTACCCAGACTGCAGTGAAAACCATCTTTATGAAAAGCTTCTTTATGAGTGCCTCTGGGAAGTCCTTGTGAAATCCTCTTGCACCTGACATGGAATCTTCCAAGATAAGTAGTTCCCTTTAAGCTGCAATAGATATTGTATCTGTACTCTGCTTCCACCCCATGCTGCCTCTGGCTAAACAAGTCTCCACTGGACCTGACTGCTTTCCTCCATAAATGAAAATGTTATGACAGATTAAAATGATTTAAAACAATTGCTGGAATAGGCAACCTGGCTAATTACCATGTGTTATAAAATTTAATTCTGAAACAATCATTCTGTGTGCAGACTGTCACACATGCCATCCCATTAACTGATAGACACTATCTGTGATGACAGTTTTCTTGAAGGTGTGGTTCAACCAAAAATAACAAATTCTGTTTAAAAATTAAATTTAAATAAAAAGAAATATATATAAAAAATGTAATTTACTCATGGTCATGTCTTTGTGGAACAAAAAGTTACTTATATAAGAATGTGCAAAGCTCTCTCTCTCTCTGTAAGATTTACAGTGAATAACAACTTCAATTTCAGTCTGTTATCATAAAAATGGAGCTTCCACTTTCATTGTATGGAGTCAAAACTTCTCCTTTTCTGTTCCATCGAAGAATGAAAGTCATTCAGGTTTGAAATGACCTGAGGGTGAGTAAATGATAAAAGAGTATTCATTTGGGGGGCACCAATCCCTTTAAATTACGAAAATACGGATATTCTTATTCTAAGCTTTAGGTATTTGTTTAACAGTGTTATTGCACAGGTATTTGACACAGTGGTCTTATTCTAACCACCTAGAAACACTTAAACTGATCATTAAACTGATCATTTTTTGCAGTTTTAAGTTCCAGCATTTTAATCAAAATCCAGGGGCAACAGATGTTACTGTAAATCAACATGCTGTCAATGAATGTAGTAATGGCATGGTACAGTAGGTTTACAAGGCTTTTCAGGATTGTGCAAAATGAAATGAGTGTGATGGTGTTTCTTAGTTCACTTGTCTTTTCAAATCTCTTGTACATCATGATCAAGGGCCAGATCTCTCTGAACTGACTCTTTGTCTGTCTCATAAGATATGCGCATATGTAACCTATTTTATTGAGGTCTGGTATGTGGGCTAACTTTGCCATTTAACCTCGAGTTGTGAGCAAGTAATCTAATCCTGATATGATGCATGGGGGGAAGCAGAGAGAATGTGAGGGAGAGACAGAGAAGAGGGAATTGGAGCAATAAGCCATGAGAAGCACTGCATCATACATTGATTTTACAACAGGTTAGGGGTGTTCTTTGGCAGAATGTTAACTGTGGTAAAATCAATGTAAAGCACTTACTGTAGACTTAGCAACAAGTATTGAGTGGCTTATTGATTATATTAAATATCCACAACAGCAATATGACAGATATTTTTAAACAATAAATAGTTTAAATAATTATTGACATTAATCTAAACCAACAATTGTTCCATCTAGTGATATCGTTCGTTATTTTAACTGTAAGTTGTTGCTGTTGGGAAGCAATAGCTTGGTGCATTCATATGGAATATGCAATCACAATTGTGTATTTATGCTTTGAACTACCCTTTGAAGTTCCACTACATTCAAACTATGACAATCTTAGCTAAACATTTTCTAAAAAGCATTTAGCATGTTTCAAATTATATTTGCTTTGTGTTAACAAAACTCCAGACTTTTTAACCAAGATTTGCATGTTCAAACTAAAACATGGACAGTTCATGCTTTCTTATTTTCTTTCTGGTCACTGGAGAAGGAATCAAAGTCCATGTAATGAAAATCTCTTTTAAGCATGGATGGTTTTCCCATAGGGCAAGAACCTCAATCTTCTGGATTCATCTCATCATATTCACTCTCTTTTGTTCTCGCTGAGCGACCAACAGCTTGGACAGAAATCTAATAGTCGAAACACTGTTAGAATCTCCCAATTAATTTTCTAATAATCCATTCTTACCTGAATTACTTTCAGAATGTGTCTGGGCATTGCTTTCTATATCTGCCAAAAAGAGTAGGTGCAAGCTGTTGGGTTGGTTGCTATACCTAATGTGTTGCAAACCTCAAACTCCAAAAACCCATAAAGTTGGAAGCAACACTAATAATCAGCACATAACCCCAAAAGCAATACATTTTCTATTTCCTTTGGCATATATTCAAGTCTGCATTAAATAAAATGATGGTCCCTAAGGCATTGCAATATTGTTGTGCTTAGAATACTCAATAGTGTAACGTTGTGTAGCCGACAAAGGCAATGACGAAGGCGATGAGTCCTTATCTAAACCCGTGAACAAGAACTAGGCACGTGGAACAAACTAGACTAAGAACAGGTTGTAACTAGGGCTCTGTTACACAAACTAACAACAAAACTAGACAAGAGACAATTCTTTTTCTTCGGTTTTATGGCGGGTGGCACCAACATGAAGGTGCATTATTGCCACCTTCTGTGTTGGAGTGTGGACCAGAGTTTACCCATTTCGTGAAAAAAAATAAATAAATAAAAAATATAAAAATTAAATTCTCTTAATTAACTCTTGAGATTTTCTTGAGATAATGAAATACACTCTCTAATCCATGAATAAGTATATTTTTAAGCTTTATTTCTTCCACTCCCTCCTTTCCAAGTTCCCTTTCCATTATTTCTCGTTCATTAGAATATTTTTGCAGACACAAATAACATGGTCTACTGAGTCCTCTATTCCACAGTGCTCACACAATTCTGTTGGATGTTTATTAATTCATTTTAAAGTTTTATTCAGCATGGTATGCCCTACTCTTAATCTTGTTAAAATATTTTCCTCTTTGGCGCTTCATTTAGCTATCCTAGCTAACCCTACTTCTCTTTGCATTTCATAAAGTTGACATCCTGTGTTTCTTGTATCCCATTTTTGTTGCCACTCCTTAACAGAATATGCTTTAATTATTGCTTTTGCTTCATATTTACTAAGTGAGTTATTCATGATCTCCCTCATTTTCCAAAGCCTGTTTTGCTAACCCATTAACCACTTCATTTCCTTTTATCCCCCTATGAGCTGGTATCCACATAAATATTGTCATGATGTTCATACTCTTTAATCTATACAGATTTTCATATATCTCGTTGACTATATCCTGTCTACTGTGAGATGTGAATGATTGCATTGACCGTAAAGCTGAACAAGAATCTGTACAAAGAATAACCTTTTTAATTTGTGTCTCTTCTATCCACTGTAATGCTGTTGCAATTGCCATCATCTCTACTGTGTATACTGACAAATGATCTGATGTTCTCCTATTAACAGAATTTTTTATGGATGGAATACTGAAAGCAAAACCTGTTCTCCCAGTATTAGGATCTTTAGATCCATCCGTATATACTTGGACAAATGCTTGGTATACAGTTTGTAACCCATCTTCAACAACATCTACAGTATTTCCAGAGTATTTATACACTTTCATTAATTCTAGAATATAAAAATCTATGAATACTGCAGGAAACATCCAAGGTGGAGTTATTGACAGCGATACTGCAGAAATGTATCTTTTCTGACTTAGTCATTTCTCTAGCTGCTTCATCACTATTCCATGCAAAGCGCTTCTGTTTAGATCTTTCTTTTTCCAGCATGGAAGGAGTACCTTTACTGTTGGATGATGGTCTTCTGAATGACCTTGAAGATTTACCCAATAGTTCATCATTAACTGCTTGTGTCTGATTTGTAGCGGCATTTCACCCATTTCAACCTGAAGAGCAGATACAGGAGTCGTTTTAAAAGCACCACAACAGAGTCTCAAAGCTTGAGCTTGTATCAAGTTTTTGCTGCGGAGTCATAATACTTCAATAATCTAACACTGATCTAATCAGTGCTATATAAATATTTTTCATTGCAGGTCTACTCGCTCCCCATTCTGATCCTCATAGACATTTTATTACATTTAAAATATTTTTGCATTTAGTGACTATCTTATGAATATGTTCATTCCATGTTAATCTTGCATCATACCACACACCCAGAAACTTAACTTTAACTCGTTCAATATTTTGTCCATACATCTTTATCTGTGTATCAATTCCTCTTTTCCTAGTGAGCATTAATGTTTTGGTCTTCTCTACTGAAAACCTGAATCCCCATGCAAATGACAATTTTTCTACCACCACAAATGCCTCTTGCATTTCTCCTGTAATATGGACAAGAGACAATGGCAAACATAAGGGCTTAAATACATGGACACGGGGCAACATAAGCCATTGAACAAACAGAACTCTAAACAAGATAACAAGGCAATTAACTAAAACCAATGACAAACTAGAACTGATAACAAAGTAATCAAACAATGAACCAATGAAAACCAGACACATGAACATGGAGGGAAAACAGGGCATCACATAACTAGGAAACAGGAACTAAACAAAAATTTCAACAAAAAGTACCCAAACAAAAGACAGAATGTGACAAATAGGGTACAAAGGTCTGAGACAAATGCTTCTATTTAACATTCTATTCTAATTTAATACATTTGATTTAAATTGCAATGTATTTGAAATGTGCACCTTCTGCTGTATCAATAGCACAACCTTGTAACTGGTCTGAAAATGTTTGTCCAAAACCTGATGATCCATGTCCTCTCAACATGATTTCTTCCAAATCATGTGTGCTTCAATGGAAGCAATGAAATCTGACCTTTTATACAAACGATTTAACATGGTCAATGATTAGATCACATATGATTACTGACCTAGATTAGTGTTGAATCTGAAATATGTCTTTATTTTATGTTCTGATTTTCTTTGTTTATTTATTTATTATTATTATTATTATTTATTGGTTATGTCCAGGTAAATTCCAGATTTCAAGCATGGTCTCAGATTTTTGGACCCTGCAGTAACATTTACAATCATTCAATATGTAGACAAAAAAAAGCAAATAACATTTCTAGATGTGCATTTGTGCTGGCCCTGAATTAAATGGCCTTTTAGAATAAAATGTATACAACCATGTATTGGATAGATTTCTCTCATCTTGAGCAGAGACATGCAGAGGCCTTTTTGGCAGGGACGGATTACCTACAGGGCCAATGGGGCCAATGCCCATGGGCCCTTGACTGCCCGGGAGTGGTAAATATTATATACGTTGTGACAAAAATTATTTATGGCCTATAATTTATGACCTAATTGGCGTACATTTGACCTTTTCATTCCTGCCCCTCCCCTCACTCTGGCAGTTGTACAGGCTGTGGTATGACGTGTTTGGTCAGCTGTTCTGATATCCTCGCACTGTAGCCAAGACCATCTGTGTATTTAAAAGGGTTTAGGTCTATTCATTGCAGGTATTCAGCAAGTATTTTGTGATTTTCACTTGAGCAATGGCATCCCCCACAAGTCCTAAAAACCTATTGGTAAATGATGTAGTAACGATTGCTAAATTATGTTGGACTCCGAGGAGAGAATATGGTCCATGCATAACCATGTCTCTCCATGAACCTTTAGGAAATCTGAAATATGAATTTCATCTAGACAGCGCACATTTGTGTGTGTGTACGACTTTGACAGAACATCTCGTTCTGTTAAGTTATTCAACAGGGGTGATGCAATGGATGAAGAACGTTGTTTGTATTTCACAGAAAAGGACTGGGATGTATTTTACAATCATGTTTGGAGGGACCTGAATGATTCTGGAGATGACCCATTATTCGTTGCAGAGGGGTTTGGTTCAACATCCCCATTTCCAAGATGCCGTGCGTTTGGCGCCCACACTATCAAGAGGATAGATGACCATGTCTACATTCTTACCAGCGAGGATAAACTGGGTCTCAGTGACAGAGTGTGTCCTTCCCCAGAGACAGAGCACAGTGAATGTTTCCACATGAAGTTTTTGTTTCAGTGGAAAGATGTTCCTATCCTGAATTATATTTTTTCAAAGATAGAAAAACTGTTTAAATGGAGTGATGCATATGACCGATACAATAAAATTATGGTCAGGCAGTTTGACCCCGAAATGTGTGGGAGAGTTCGCAGGAGTGACCGTGTAACACCTCCCACCTACTATAAACCTTAAAAGCTGATGGTGACCGACTGCATTTCAAACCAACATTCAAACCAACATGTCTCAAGACTTTACTACAGACCTTCCTGGGCCTGTCGCATCTCTCGATGACACGGCTACTTCAGCAAGGGGTGATGCCCCTGTAGGGAGTCCTGACATCGGCCATTGGCTCGACAAGTTTTGCATGGAGCTTGGCTACAACAATCTAATGTCCATTTCATCTCACGGATCAGGATGCCCGCATCCGGATGCAGCGACTCTTAAGGGAGATGATGACATGGATGGCATTATTGGTGTAAAGGGTTTCAATTTTATAAAAGCAGTCATAGTGTTCACTCTGGCTTATCTCATCGACATAAAGTTAAAAGAGTTGTGCTATGGTTGTGAAGTGGATCACCCCAGTCAGATCCAGCACACATGTTTGTATGATCCTGACAAGTATTTCCTTTACACACATTTTGAAGAAATTTCCTGCAAACTGTTTAAACCTGTGTTAAATCAAGTCATCGACCAGGCTTTGAAACCATTTGGGTTGCCACCACATCCTGAGAGAATCCATGGAGTTGTCGAAGAATTAATAGAGGAGCCACACATTCTACAGAGACTGCGTTGTTCTGTAATTTGAAATTCGGTTTTCGGGGTAAAAAGCTAATGAAGCATTGCGTGGCTTCATCCATGGCCGTTTACTGCAGAAATTAACTCAGGTGACAAATGTATATTTTTATATGCTTTAAGAGCTCTGTAGATCTACAACAACTTTTTCATTAACCCAACTGTCAAACTTCGGAGGCCATCCCACCCACCGTACGAGCACCATGGTTCTTTTACCGTGCTTCTTCTTGTCTAATATCTTTTCCACTTTAAAAGCTTTGTCCTTGTCCACAATAATTTTTTGTAGCTCCTCTTCATAAAATGATCCATCGTAACGTCACCATCATAATCAGATAGTTTGTAGACTGGTGGTTGATGTGGTATACATTCGGTTATAGTGAAGAACTCATCTGTGTAGTTTTGTTCATACCCCTTGGTAAAAGGCCCCCTCATCTTTGATATTCTAACCACGTCACTGATTTTGTATTTAAATACAGGTGTCTTCTTACACACATTACAATACAAATTGTCATAGATGATCGTTTCATTTTCTTTGTTGACATCTACAGGCCTCATGTTAATTCTTCTGTGATAACTACTGTTGTATCCTTGAATAATGTCTTGTAAAACATTGATGTAGCATTTAGAGATTATAGCTGTTAAATACCGCCACATCCGTCCTTTTAATGTTCTATTAAAGCGTTCAATAAGAAGCTTGCCTTCAATTCACTCCCTGTGCTGAAATGTAAAAGTTGTGCTTTTTAGTTAGTTGTTGGAAATGCTTGTTAAAAAATTCCTTCCCCTTGTCAGTCTGAATTTTCTGAGGAAACTCTTCCCTCTTGTAGTATTGAATTAAATGCATTGGCCACCGCCATTCCAGTCTTGTTCTTTATACAACGTACCCATGCATATTTGCTAAACACGTCTATACATGTAAGCAGAAATTTAGTATTGTCATTTTCCATAGAATATATTGACATATCTACCAGGTCCATTTGAAACTGTGTATCAATACCATAAACAATGACCCTATTCCTTTTAAAATTATGGCGTAGTGGTCTGTGGAGTGTATAAGCATCTTGACTGGCTAACCAGTCTGAAACTTCTTTATCACTTAGCAAATCACCCCTTTCCTCTAATACATCATGTTGTAATCTATTCACACCCCCTAAAGAGCCGGGGTTTGATGGCGTGTAGTGCACCTTATGCAGTTGCTCAGTCATGTAATCAGATCAGACACCACGTAAATAATGAAACAATGATTCTATAAAAACACCCTTTTATTTTAAATCAGGGTTAATCACACAGCACAATGCATGCTTAAATAGTTAAAATAGAAACACCAACATCAAACAATGTCGAGATATTGTAGGAAATTAGCACATGTATCTGCATTTTTGTTAATCAGGTAATTAACCAGAGTATCAACATTTTCAAAAACATATCTAGCACTCTGATCGTTTCTTGACAATAACATCACACACATATCCGTTACATATGTACATAAGCATAATATGTCAGCAATTTTACAGACATTATCGCGTTCAAACAATGAATTTAGAATGTTTTTAAGCAACGCACAGGCTGAATCATTCTGGCAGGCATAGAGTTGCATCATTTCAGTCCAGTTTTTTGATAGACCCCTGACTATGTCCATGTGCTTCTTTAGACAAATCAGCCGCTTGTTAATATAGGGTTCATTTACAAGCTTGTTTTGTCCAGAACGCTCATCATTAATGATCTTATACAGAATATTGGCTATTTCATATTGAAGACGATGTTTCAGAATAAATTTAATCAGTCCAGTAGCTCTGCAGCAGTTACCCATGTTAGCGTCAAAATAAATGGGGAGGGGGGACAGGAATCAAAAGGTCAAATGTACACCAATTAGGTCATAAATTATAGGCCATAAATCATTTTGTCACAACATATATAATATTTACTACTCCCGGGGGTGCCCTGGCCTTTAAGGCTACACAATCTAGTTTGGTGACCCCCCCACCCCCCACTTGAAAACCCTTTTGGGCATGGACAATGAACCCCCCCCTTTTCTTTTATTACATGTTATATGGGTGGCTAGACAAAGATAGAGAGTCAGTCCTTTCTAAATGGAAGCAGGGAAGCTCTCTTGAAATCCACTGCGGTTCTAGTTCATGAGAACAGCAGTAATGATGGATTTGATGTGCACCACAAAGCTGAGCTTTGAGCTCAGCCCCCTGATGCGTCATGATCCACACTCCTGTGATTCAAATGTGTTTGGAATGACTGACATGAAAATGGTCTTGGGCCTTACTGTATACTTCTTGAAAATCATCCATTAGCCATAAGTTTTATGAACGACCAGGCAGATATCTTTGCTTCTCTGTCCGATTCCTTTGCCAAAATGCAATCTGTGAATTAGATGCCTACAACATTCTTCTAAATAATATTGTTATTGCCACCAGCAGCAGTGCATAGTGTGCTGTAAATTGTGTTTTACTGAATGTGTAATATACTGTATAAGGAATAATTGAGGATGGCCTGTTGAATTGTTTAAAAATAATGCACATCCAAGGTGGTAATGCGGTTACGACGCACAGCGGAGTGACCGTTGTACCTCTGGTGTGCATTATTTTTAAACAATTCAAAGGGCCAGAGTCAATTATTCCTCTTATACCACGGTTACCACACCTTAAGACGTCGTTCAGGGTTTTATCTCAAGACATTTTCAGATTTTCATCCCTACAACGCTCTTGTGAGTGGAACTAATTTCTTCCGCCACATATTCAGCGTCTTGTTTTAATACAGTTTGAAAATGTCACATTTGAACTAGCAACGGATGCTTGCGCTCTCGATGACTTGCTGGAGTAACAAGTTAGTGTGTTTGTGCATGTGTGTGAGAGTTCGCATTTGAGGGATTGAAGAGAGAAACTCAGAAAATTAGGGATTACCTTTTGCAGCTCTGGTCAGAAGTGACATAGTTTTAAAATTGCCAAGATGCGTGCCTCCATATTCCCCTTATAAATCTTAAAACTTTTTTCATCCTCACTGAGATTTAGAAGTGGGCTGACATGACAGCTCTGTTTTTGTCTCACGAGTATGTTTGGGGCTTAAGTGTGTGCATTACGTGTATAATGTGTGTGTGTGTGTGTGTGTGTGAGAGAGAGAGAGAGGGAGAGAGAGAGAGGGGAGGGGAGGGTTTTTCACACAGATATTTCAGATAATAGTAGGAACTGTTGTATTGATCAAGTGTATCTAGATATTATCGTTGAAAATAACCAACAACGGAGGCTTGTGCTGCTTTCTCTCTTTCTCTCTCTCTCACTCTGTGTGTGTCTGTTTGCGTGTGTGTGTGTTTGTGTGAGTGAGTGAAAAGGGGGGCGGGGGGTAGCGCAGTGTTTTACATTACAGCTGTGTGAGGCTGATTACGGCGAAATATATTGAAACATTAAAAGTTATTTTGGATAATAGAAAGTGTTGTATTGATCAAGTCCCAGGGGTGCAGCTCTATTTTTCGGTTGTGACTGGAGTCTCAGTGTGCGAGTGCGTGTATGTGTGTGTGAGAGCGTTTGTAAGTGCGTGGAGACAAGGGAGAGCGAGGGCTCCTTTTAAACTAAATTAAAATATATGTTGGATATTTAAGACATTGTTTTGATGTTCTTAACCAATGTGTTTGTTTTAATTGGATATTTTGATGTGGTAGCCTGTAGGGTTCTTTGAAATAACTGAAATAATTTGGAGAAGTGACATGGAACCGTTATGCTGTCAAGACCTGGATCTACTTCATAGCCGTGTGTTTCCTTGAAAAATAAATGCACACCTTAGAACATCTATGAACCAATCAGAATCAAGCATTCAACAGACCTGTGGTATAAATTGTAATATACAATAGTTAGTTCCGATCCTCAAATCTGATTGGAAGTGAGACGTTCCATGAGTGCTGATGATCTGACTCCATCAGCACTCAGATGCTTCACTGTGTGTATCACTCCACTTGTGTTCGTGCCGTTCTAAAATAACATGTAAGAGCAGTGCAGATGTGTTAAGAGCTACTGTATATCTGTCTCTTTACATTTAATTTTGTGATATTACATATTTTAGCCAGCAGGTGGAGGCAAAAGACAATTTTTGTGTGTAATATGAGCCAGATGGTGACATGAAGTGAGACAGCATCACTCAGTGTTTTTATTCAACAGCACTCCGTAATCACTTCTCCATGAACTACTACACTACTAAAGCTATGAAATAGCTTTAAATGGCTTTAAACGAACAACTTCAGCATTATGGCTCATCACAGCTGATAGACACAACAGACTGATTAATTACACAAACTTTAGGCGCTTACCTCTTACTGGATTTTCCACATTGGAGAGGACATAATGGTGGATGACATTAATAATATTTTTATTAAATAATATGTATTAAATAATTAAATTAAATAATAGAATTTAACTAATTAAATTCTATCCTCTGGGCACCATTCATTGACAAGTGAAAAATTATAGTAAGTTACTGATCGAGTTTCATAAAAAAATCTACCCTGAAGGTTGAGTATTTTGATTATTAAACAAAATAATAAAGAAGGGGAGGAACTAGACAAATAATTGCCATACGAATCCAACAGTAATCTGGTTACAGTTGGCTTCTAACAACAACAAAATAACAATACACTGAAGTAATAGGGGAGTTCTCGAAGTGGCAGAGGCTGGCTTCAATACAATATTCAAACAAACAACTAGGAGTACTTCTTATTATGATATAACAAGATTAATTATAATCAAACAGCAATGAACACCACCAATACTATATGAATATTACACAAAAACATAACAGGGAAATCTAAACTAAATAGTGGAGCTATATGCAAGTGTATGTACGTGTGTATGTGGGGGTGTGTCTAGATATGGTAACAAAGAAATCAAAAAAGTGGATTAAACTCCACATGGAGAACTAAATTCAAAATGGAGTATCTGGTCCACATGGAGAACTAGGTTCAAAATGGAGGACTAGATCAAAAAGGTGGAGCCAACGATTATTTGAATGTGGAGGGAAAGAAAGATGGCTGGATCAGATCTGGAGCAATGGAACGAATACCACGTGCGGGTGGAAAGAACAGGCACACAAAGGAACTGACGAAACAGGTGGGAAAATTTGAAACACCAGCCTGAGTCGGACATAAACCGCAGTGCCGCTCACTCCATGAATTTCAGAAGAGAGAGAGAGAGTGAACAAACAAGGGTGCATGCAATCTAACTGAGGATAACTGCTGGTAACAGCGGGACTAAATTGCTAGTTCAGATCACTCAATAAACAACATTTCACCCAAAATTGACACTCTCACAAATCAAAACAACAAAACAGCAGTCAGAGTTAAACATACAAGATTATACTCAAAACATGTAGTTGTACAAGAAAAGTCACAGTTTCTAAACTAAATCTGCCCAGATATCAATTCTTACTTGAGAAATCCTGTGTGATTTCAGCAAGGTTGTCTGTTTGAATTCCTGTTGCGTTGTGCGGTCAGGAGAAAACAATATGGAATTGGCCCTTTGTCTTACACTCGTCAGTGAAGAGACGCGTTTCTCAGGTCCGGTGATGGAGAGAAATGCAGGTCAACGTTGTCAACCTTGATAGAAAACGAGGGAGAAGGGAAGCTGGTCACCTTTCCGTTTTCTAAATAAATTCACTTTTGTCTTGCAGTGATAATGAATGAACCGGTTGTAATTATTATACTACTAGACTGGAACAAAGTTAATCTTACTCTACCATGGACAAACGGTGAGGTTAGAAAAACTTGGTCTCTCTTTTGCTTTGTCCAGAAGGAGCGAAAACTTCTTTGTATGTGTAGATACGCATCTCTTTAAAACCGCTGGCTAAGAAGCTGTGTGCAGAGATGCCGAACTCACCTCTGTGGTTTTGTTGACAAGGTGACGTCATTGGTCATATGCCGCTTTTTGACCAATGGCGTTTGAGACTGGGTCCATGGGCAGGACTTCACATCCAGCTGTGAAACTGTGAAGGACCCTGGGATACTGAGATCAATGTCTCACCTTCGATCATAGAACAAAGGGCCGTGTGGTCTCTGCTGCCATTTTGATTGGGCAAGGCCCTACAGTTGTATATAAGCTATAATCACACTCGCAATCGTGCTATATGGCCCTGAATCAGCAGTGCTGATATAGTATTAAAAATGTCTGAATCAATTTGTCCAATTTGTGACTAGAGTTAAATTACATGAAATTTCTCCACTTGGCTACATTCATTTTTTTTTTTATAATTCATAAACCATTTTTGTCAGTGATGTATTGATATGTGTTCCATATCAATTGGGCCACTAGATGGCAGTATAAAGCTGCCGTAAGCCAAGTTCAACACTGTGTTAGAGAAGGCAATAAAGGCATTCTGATAACAGTACTCGGTGAGAGAGCCTCGTCAATACATGGTACCAGGAGAAATGTTTAAAAGATGATGAATTCCATCCGTTCACCAGACGAATTGAAGTTGACTGGTAATGTCAATGAGAATTGGAAAACTTTCAAACAAAGTTTTGAACTTTATGCACTCGCCATTGGGCTGGATGGTAGTGAACGGAGGAAAATAGCATTGCTGCTAACAGTGGCAGGACGCAGTGCACTGGATGTGTATAATACATTTGTTTTCACGGAAGACGAAAAAGATAAGTATGAGGCTGTGATTGAGAAATTCGAGCAATACTGTACACCGAGGAAAAATGAGACCTATGAGAGGTATGTCTTCAGAAATAGACTGCAGAAAGAGTCAGAATCCATTGAACAGTATGTTACGGATTTGAGACTGAAAAGCCAGTCGTGTAATTTTGGAACGCTTTGTGACTCCATGATTCGAGATCAAATAATAATTGGAGTCCAAGATAAAAGAGTGAGGATGCAATTGTTAAAAGAGACAGACCTCACATTAGAAAGGGCAATAAAAATTTGCCAAGCATCAGAATGTGCATTGGCACAGCTAAAGTCTTTCAGTGATGAGAAGGAGACCGCAGAAGTGGATGCAGTTCGAAGTGCCACTGAAAGAGCTATGTCAAAGAAGAAAAAGAACAAGCCAAGCCAAGAGAGCAGGGGCTGTGGAAAGTGTGGCAACAAACATGCACCGAGAAAATGCCCAGCTTTCGGAAAGGACTGCAGGAATTGTGGAGGAAAGAATCATTTTGCCAAGTGCTGTTATTCAAAGAAAAAAGTCCAGCTTCTAGAAAAGAGGAATGACAGTGAAGATGAAGAAGCACCAATCTTCGTGGACTCAATTGAAGATGGACAAACTGCTCCAGATGATGAGTGGATAGCACACCTGGATGTAAATGGTACTGACATTTCATTGAAATTAGACACAGGGGCACAGGTAAACATCCTGCCCATGAAAGACTTTCAAAGACTGAGGAAAAAGCCCAAGGTACGTGACAAAAAAGTGAATCTGAAAACTTATGACAATAAGACCATACCCACAAAAGGAGTGTGCAGAGTAAGTCTAAGCGGTAATGGGAAAAAGAAGGATGTTCTTTTTGTGCTTGTGGAAGGAAATAAACAAGCTATACTGGGACTGAAAACCTGCATGCAGCTGGGGTTAATAAAAAGAGTCCATGTCATAAATAAAGGAGTGACAATACAAGAGAAGAGTAAAGATGCAATTATAAAAGGAGCAATGCACAGTGACTGGGTCGAGGAATATAAGGAAGTGTTCAAAGGAGTAGGACGTTTACCAGGAGAACACAAGATAAAGTTGAGAGTAAATGCAGAACCAGTTATTCACCCGGCAAGAAAGGTGCCAGTTGCTTTAAAGGAAAGACTGAAGGAGAAACTAGACACTCTGATAAGAGAAGAAATCATCAGGAAAGTAGAAGAACCCACGGAATGGGTGAACTCCCTCGTAATAGTTGAGAAACCTGATGGAGATCTAAGATTGTGTATAGATCCGAAGGACTTAAATAAAGCAATCCAGCGAGAGCACTATAGACTTCCAACAAAATCAGATATAACTAGTTCGATGAGTGGAGCATGTTACTTTTCTAAATTGGATGCCTCATCCGGGTTTTATCAGATAGTGCTAGACGAGGAAAGCGCAAAGCTATGCACCTTTAACACGCCATTTGGAAGGCATTGTTTCCTAAGGTTACCGTTTGGCATCAGCTCAGCCCCAGAAGTATTCCACAAAACCGTGCAGCAGCTTTTCGATGGAATCGAAGGAGTAGGAGTTTTCATTGATGATGTAGTAGTATGGGGCCGCACTAAGGAAGAGCATGATGCAAGACTTCGCAGGGTCCTAAATCAAGCACAAAGAACAGGGTTAAAACTGAATAAAAAAAAATGTCAGTTTGGAGTAAGAGAAATTACATACCTGGGAGAAAGACTGTCTGAAGAGGGGGTACAGCCGGACAGAGAAAAAATCCAGGCAATTGAGGAATTGCTGGAACCAAGAGACAAGAAAGACCTGCAGAGAGCCTTAGGGTTAATAAACTACCTGGGGAAATTTGTTCCAAATCTGTCAGCAAATACAAGGTCATTAAGAAGCCTGTTGGAATCAAAAACTGAGTGGCAGTGGAAAAGGGAGCATGAAGAAGAGTGGTTGTGGTTGAAGAGCAGTTTGACTAAAGAACCTGTTCTAAAATTCTACGACCAAGATAAGCCACTAAAAGTATCAACAGATGCATCGAAATCGGGTTTAGGAGCCGTTTTACTCCAGCAACATGACACAGAGCGGTATCCAGTCGCATATGCATCCCGCACTATGACATCTGCGGAAAGAAACTATGCGCAAATAGAAAAAGAGACTCTAGGTGCAGTGTTTGGCTGTGAGAGATTCCATGAGTATGTTTACGGAAGACCAGTCATCCTAGAGACAGATCATAAGCCTCTCATAGCAATATCAAAGAAACCACTAGGAGAAGTGCCACCACGCATACAAAGACTAATGCTTCGTCTACAGAAGTATGATCTGGCATTTGAATTTAAACCTGGCAAGCACTTAATAGTGGCAGACACCCTGAGCAGGGCTAGTATGTGTAATAACACAAGCACTACAGAAGAAGAGGTGCAGATTCATGTGGACTCTATCAAAGCACAGATGCCAGTGTCAACTGCGAAGTGGGCTGATATAGCCAATGAAACAATGAAAGATGAACATTTGAGGAGAGTGATAGAAGTAATTCACATGCCGGGGGAAGGAGTGTTGGATAACCCATACCAACACTTTAAAGATGAACTGTCGGTGCTAGATGGAGTTCTGCTAAAAGGAACAAAAATTGTTGTGCCTATCTCCATGAGAAAACAGATGTTAAAACTTGTGCATGAGGGACACTTGGGTATGGAAAAGTGTAAGAGGCGGGCAAGAGAGGTACTGTATTGGCCGGGCATGCATAGAGACATAGTGACGTTAGTGCAGCAATGTGACGTATGCCAACGGCACAGATATCAGCAACCAAAAGAGCCCATGAAATCACACGACAAACCAGTGGAACCATGGAGAAAGGTTGGAATGGATTTATTTCAACTGAAGGACAAAGACTACTTGTTGCTCATGGACTATCATTCAAATTATCCAGAATTTGTGAGGCTGTCAAACACAACAGCAGAACAAGTGATTGTGCAAACAAAAGCCATATTTGCACGTCACGGTATTCCAATAACTGTAATAAGCGACAATGGACCACAATTCAAAAGTCAGAGCTTTAAGGACTTTGCAAGAAATTATGGCTTTGATCATTTAACATCAAGTCCCCTTTACCCGCAATCCAATGGTTTAGCGGAGAAAGGAGTGCAGATCATGAAACGCCTACTAAAAAAAAGCGCAGAGACAGGTGAAGATCCATACCTGGCTGTTCTTAACTACAGAGCATCACCATTGGAGAATGGCCTTTCACCGGCGGAAATGCTCATGAATAGGAAACTGCGGACGAAGCTTCCATCAGCGAAGCATCACAAGGTACAGAGTACACGGAATTCTGCGAATGAGAGGCAGGAGAGGCTTTACAACAGAACAGCCAAACCACTAAGTCCACTAGCTCAGGAGGAAGTAGTGCGGGTGAGATGTGATGGACAGTGGGGACCGCTGGCCAAAGTGGTAAAAGAGACTACACCCAGGTCATACGAGGTGTTGACAGAACATGGAAAGATAATGAGGCGGAACAGAAGACACCTGCTCAAAGTGCCTCAGAGAGACATAAGAATCAAGGAAAGTGACTCACATGACCTGGAAATCTCAAAGCAGTGTGAACAATCAAAATTGCAAGGCAAGCTATCAGAGACTGATAAAGAGAAAGAGGGTGAGACTCAGACAGAACGTCCAAAAAGACAAATTAAAAGACCACAAAGACTGATAGAAGAAATGTGAATTTGTGTTCAGATAACAGATAAAGTTTTTCCATAAAACCAGGGTAATCAGAGATTATGTTCAGAGACTATGTTCAGATAAAGTTTAAAACTTAAGTGAAGACAACTAAGAATTGTAAATGGTGGAATATAAAGATTTATTTGTATTAAATTTCAAGGAAAAAAAAAAATGTTTGTGTTTGAAGAAAAAAAAAAGAAAAAGAAAAAGGAAGATGTATTGATATGTGTTCCATATCAATTGGGCCACTAGATGGCAGTATAAAGCTGCCGTAAGCCAAGTTCAACACTGTGTTAGAGAAGGCAATAAAGGCATTCTGATAACAGTACTCGGTGAGAGAGCCTCGTCAATACAAGTGATATTGTAATTAATTATACAACTGAAATTGTATAATATTACAAGATTTAAAACACATCTCAAAAATATATGACAACTTGGACGTGTGATTTGTGTTAACTTGTTTACACAGCAGCTATTAAAAATATACTGTATATAAAAGGAATATTTATACTGGAATTTAATTTTTATTCACAATAGTTTTGAACTTGATGTTTGAGACAAATATTCCAAATCACTGCTGGAGAAAACTAGTGTTATGAAGGGAGGCAGACAAGGAGTGAGGATCCAGGTGCAGCTTTATTGAGTTGGTGCAAGGGGTCTAGCAAACAGTGAAAACAGGAACAAATAAAACATCCACGAGGGGAAAAGAAAGGTACAAACAAAAGATATAAACACGGGGAATCATCCAAGGAGGGCACGGGCAGGAACACGGTAGAAGACAGGATCAACAAGGAACGTCATCAAACACCTAACATCAAACAATAACCAACAAAGGACAAGGTAAACATGCTTAATACAAAACCAAGGGGAAACAAAAGCCAATGGACAAACAGAACTCAAAACAAGATAATAAAGGCAATTAACTAAAACCAATGACAAAACTAGAACTGATAATAAAGTAATCAAACAATGAACCAGTGAAAACCAGACACATGAACATGGAGGGAAAACAGGACATGACAAGACTGGGAAACAGGAACATAAGAGTGATTTCAAAATAAGAGTGCATAAACAAAAGACAATATGGAACGTAACAGGTGCCAGAACTTAAAAATAAGAGTGCATAAACAAAAGAGGATATGGAACGTAACAACTAGACTTTTTATAATTTGACTTTTGACTCCAAACCGTATAGCTACTTCGATAAAGCATTGTGACAGCTAGTTCCTATCTCCTATAGATAAAATCTGACAATAACTGAGCTAACATCAGGATTAAGCTTTTGACCAAAGTTCAAAGGTAGGATAGGAGCAATCATGAAGTACTATCATGTAAGTGTGGCACCCACATCACATTATTTCTGGAGCACAGTAGAGACAGCATTCAAAATTTCCAGAGTTTAATGAATAGAATTTATGCAGAATCACAATTCTGTAGAAACATACACTACTAGACACCATAGACACTATTCACCTACAAAAAAAGTCAACAAGATGTAATAATAATATGAAATGTGGAAATCTGAAGAAATATTACAAGTTGGCTTATACAAAAATTTACAACTTTCACTCCCACATAGAAAAAAAAGTTTTAACACAAACCCTAAACATGATTTTAACAAGAAAATCATTGTTGTTTACCACTGAAGAAACACTGGGTTTGGAACAAGACAAAGGAAGCTTGTTTAGGGTTACTGACATAAAACCAGTGCTTAAAGTGGGCGGGTACTCACCAGTAAGCAGTACCTGCACTTCTCTAATGTAGTCAACAAAGTACCTACAGTTTTTATTGCGTACCACCACTTCTCAGAGCCTCCCAGTGTGATGTAATGTCTTTATTAGATGTAAGTCAGCGATTTGATGAGCCCCACCAATCACTTTTATCGGAACTTCCAAATATCTGAATGCAGCACTCTCTGCGCAAAACCCTGCGGTGAGTTTAACAACACTCAGCATGCCCAGTTCCTAACCGGAGCACACGTGTTTAAGATGATCTGACCATAGTTCAGTTAGGGGTGTGCAATATTGCCAAAAAATTATATCTCAATATTTTCTGGGATTTTGCGGATAACGATAAACAGTCGATATTTTGCTTCCTTCAAAAAAATTTTTTGTAGAAGTCTTATATTGTACTAGTTCCCTCTTACAACATATTAATAGCATAACATGAAAATATTGATTGTTCATATTATTAATCGAAAAAATATATTGAAGGAAAATAGGTCTTTATTATTTAAAACTGAAGCATTCAAGTAAGAACGATACAAAACACTGCTCTGCTGTAAGGTGAAATGTGCAGCATACAAGCGAGAAGCAAAAATATGACATTGTAATAAAAGTCACCAAATGCAAACTTCTTTCAAACACAGCAAAAGAAAAAGAAAAAAAATTCTGTAAAATTTTGCATAAAGTCAAAGATGCAATGCCCAGGCAGTGTGTATCTTGGGTCTAAAGTCTTCAAAAGTTGTTTAAAACCATCTCTCTCAACCGCTTGAATTGGCACCATGTCTTTTGCGATGTAATTGGTGACAGAATTTGTAATATCTTGCCATCTGTCACTTTTTTTGTCGTAAGGAACTTTTTTGCTAAATGATTCGGCCAAAGTTTGAGTGTGTTTTTTTGCTTTTACGCTGTCAGCTGCAGGCGTGTTGTGTTCCGTTGAGTCACAAAGCATTTCATATTCCTCATATTTAATGCGGTGGGTAGTTTGAAGATGGTGAAACATGTTGGTCGTCAAGCTGCTTTTGACTGTAACCAATTTTCGGCACAGTTTGCATATTGGCGTCTTTTGGCTAGCATCTGACCTTTCAAAACCAAACCACCTACATGCTATTGATGATGACCCACGTCTAGCAATTAATCTAGCGTGGGTTGCAAGGTTGTTGGTGTTTGATGATCTTCTCCTCACGCCGTTTATTTGCTCATTTATAACTTCTGTCATACACACCGCAATCTAATGTGCAACATCATGATCTGAAAGTGCATGTGTAGTAGTATATACAGTACTACTTTGCTATAGCACACAGTGAATTCGTGGACACTTAATACGGCTTTTTCATTGTTTTTTGTAAATGATTGACATACTCGATAATGTAATATCTCATATCGTTAAAACAACAATTGCAATATTAACGTAGACGATATATATTGGACACCCCTAAGTTCAATTACACTCTTCTCCAAAACATGAACCAGCAACTTTTAGGGGAGCACATTTTATCGCATCTTATTCACGCAAATGTATTTATGGAAATTGTTCAGCTGCTGGGTGCAGTCAAATCTACAGACTTAAAATGTCAAAGCTGTAACAGAAATTATGTCAGTTTATATGCACAAACCAAAAACCCGCAAGCCCAGAATCTGAACGAAACCACAGTACATTAAACCACGATAAGCGTTTTCTTTAAAACAGTTTTCTACATGGGGAAAATGCTTAAAATGCAACTTTGCACATTGTGTTCAGATTCTGGGCTCATTTGCCTACCTGTACTGTATATTGTATGCTTAATCAATAAGGTGCATACTAAATTTGGTCTTCAAATATAACTGTTGTAGAACTTTGAGACACTTTAAGCTTTTTTCACTTTAAACATTGTAGATTGTCCCAGATTATGTGAAGTGTCACTGAACCTGCCTATGCATGTTTATCCTGACAGTGTTTCATTCTACATACAGATGTGTATCAGCGTTCACAATCCTGAACATCATCAAATCAGTTTGTTCACCATTTCTAATGATTATGATCTACCCAATTGTCTGATTCCTTTGTGCAAATTCATCATATGTGCAGGACAAGGAAAGGCTAATTTTCCTATAATCTAATGGGAGGATAAAAGAGAAAAAGGAAGAACAGATATAATGCTCTTTTTTTTAGTTTTAGGCATTAAAAAGACAGTGCTACATTTGATTACTGCTGTTTTCTTATGTGGGTTGTTGAGATTGCAGACTCAGGTTTGCAATCAGTTGAGAGAGAGTTTACTGATTGTTCTCTGCAGTTCAAATTTGCTTCACAAGTCAATGGAATCCAGTAGTTCATAAAGACAGGAGAAAAAGAAGAAGCCTTCATTCAAAAACATTCACAAGCAATTATAGTCGTATGGATAATAATAAAATCCTAACTAAAATCCCTCTCTCTCATACAATTACTAATGATTGAATTAATCAAATGGTTATAGAATAGTTGATTAAATATTTAATAATTATATTATATTAATATTGACTATTCACCCCTTCAGGGTTCATACTGTAAAATATACACACTTTAGCAGATCTAAATCCTCCTCCTCAGTTTTCCTAAATAATAATCCTACATGTTTTTATTTTGAAAGTAATGTTAATCAAAATCTATTTGTTAGTTAAGGGTTTGAGGTCATGTTTGTTCTTCAGACAAATTTTAATGTAATTATATACTATTTTAATGTAAATAAACACATATTATTATAGTGTTTTGTTTATCATATTAAATATTGATTAATAAAAGCATAAGATAAGATGAATATGAAAAAAAGGTCTGGCCCCAGCTGAGTGTTCATCTGGATAATCTGGCCCCCACAAGAAAGTAATTGAAGAGCCATTCTGTACAGTATAAAACTCCAAGTTTGTTTATTTATTCATAAAAAAAATTAAGTTTAATACTAACAAGAAGATTACCTGCACTTTTTTCTTCTACTTCAAGCACTGCGTAAAACAGTCATTTGTATGAATAAATATGGAATGTTTAAGACATTTGCTTACTGATTTTTATTTTATATATTAAAGTGTTGGATAGGAGGCTAGCTAAAATTGTATGCCTATTTTGTATCGATTTGAAATTTGTTTGTTGATTGGTTGGTTTTTACAAGTTGTGCCTTTTTGAATGAGCCAAATCACAATATTTAAAGATTTTTCCACCTTGAACAAATTACAAATTATTACAAGTTGTCATGAGACTATGCTGGCAGTGCTTGGTCTTAGGCCCATCATTCAGAAAAATTTGTCTTGGTGACAGGAGCTTCCAGTGCACAAAAATACAAAAAACAATACAAAAACAGCAGCAAGACATAGATAATAAAAAATGTTTCCTGTGCCTGACGGTTCTGGTTAGCTCTGAAGTGTCTGATGCGTCGATTAGCTCTGAAGTGTCGGCCAGAAGGCAACAGTTCAAAAAGGTAATGGGCTGGGTGAGTGGGATCCAGAGTGATTTTTACAGTCTTTTTCCTCACTCTGGAAGTGTACAGTTCTTGAAGGGGGGGCAGGGGCAACCAATAATCCACTCAGCAGTCCGAACTGTCCTCTGTGGTCTTCTGATGTCTGATTTCGTAGCTGTACCAAACCAGACAGTTATTGAAGTGCAGAGGACAGACTCAAGGAATGCTGAGTAGAACTGTATCAACAGCGCATATGGCAGGTTGAACTTCCTCAGCTGGCGAAGGAAGTACAACGTCTGATGGGCCTTTTTCACAATGGAGTCAATGTGTATCTCCCACTTCAGGTCCTGTGAGATGGTAGTGCCCAGGAACCTGAATGACTCCACTGCTGCCACAGTGCTGTTTAGAATGGTGAGGGGGGTCAGTGTTGGGGTGTTCCTCCTTAAGTCCACAATCATCTCTACCGTTTTGAGCGTGTTCAGCTCCAGGTTGTTATGATTGCACCAGTGAGCCAGCTATTCAACATCCTTTCTGTATGCAGACTCATCATCATCTCGGATGAGGCCGATGACAGGGTCCTTGGCGATGCAGTCATTGGTGTAGAGGGAGCAAACATCCCTGGGGGGCACCAGTGCTGATTGTACAGGTGCTGGAAGTGAATTTCCCCTGTCTCACAAGCTGCTGCCTGTCCGTCAGAAAGCTGGTAATGCACTGACAGGTAGAGGTGGGAACAGGGAGTTGGTTTAACTTAGTCCAGAGAATAGCTGGGATGATGGTGTTGACATTCATCTATGGTAGTGGCATTCATCCACTTTATTAGATTTGCTATCTTTTTTATGTAAATAAAGCAAGTGTACATTCTCCACATTGACTTTATATTAATGGTGTTTCAAAGTGCAAACTACTAGACAGTAAACTCTAAATAATGTCTAGAAGGGAAGGGGAGGAAAAAAAATAACATTTTGTCTATCGCTCCTCATTAATGCACCTGCAGGACAAAAGTCACTCATATTGACGAGGTTATGTAAAACTCAAATAAATTACCAATGGTGTTTGTAGAGACAGAGCACTAGATAAAGTGAAGGGAACTCTCTCTGGTTGTGATAAACCCTCTTGCCTTCTGCCTTAGTTTATGATCTGAATGATGACCTTAATAGAATCTGCATATGAAATGAAGCTGCTTTAACAGGTTGAGCTGTTCATTCTTTCAGCATTTGTCACTTCAATCCTGTTGCAACAGGAATAAGCATATTTGTATGCAATGCCATTGTGGTTGTGCCAGTCATTATTAAGTGTATGATGGCTTTAGGAAGAATTGTGTTTAGATCTGCTGGGAGCCTGCACTCTGTCAAATTTCTGCAGTCTGAGCTGATAGATTGTGAGCCATTTTTCTGCAACAATAGTCATAAGGAAATATTGTACAGACCAGGTAGCAACGTTATGGAAATAATTTTTTCTCCTGGTCTTCTCCAGAAAGTGAAGTGTATATCTGGTTTGTATTATGTATAAAAAGTAGCAGTGGCAAGTTAATAGTAACAGTAATATTGTTGATTGCTATTGGGAAATTACAATAATGGATGGATGGATTTCTTGAAAATTCATTAAGGGTATTGCATAACATATCCATTTGCATAAAATATCTCACTAATTACAATGTGCTTTGGGGGTCATTTTCTTTTCTGACATTTAAATTGCATGAAAATGCCAGATGATTATGTTAAGATATTTGACATTTCTTATATCGGTTCTAGAATTATCAGAGAAAAGCAGCAATGTTGGTTGAAAGCAGCAAAATGAGGCAGAGCTCCTGATACTCATGCAGTGCGGAGGATGGCGATTGAGAAACCTCCAGTGAGCTGGTTATTACAGCTGATGCTAGAGACTGAATCGATGCTTTAGAGAAGAATGGAGCTGACATTGAGGCTTAGAGGACTGGGGCATTGCAGCTCATTTGTCCTATTCAGTACCTCCCCCCAGAATTTGTGGAAATTGTTCTTAACAACTGTCAGTTTGTTGTTGATAATTTAATGGTATTGCTAGATTGCTGTTGTTATTGATTAAACACTATTGCAGACTGCAGTGCACTACAGTTCAGTTTATCACCTCAAAACACGCCTTGTGCAATTATAATTCAGTTAAAACAGAAAGATGTGTGAGTAATTAGAAAAATAAAACAAAGAGAATTCTTGACTGACTTTTAGGCTTTGATTTTGTTTATTGAATAATTATTAAATTATATTATATATTCTTATATGTTAAACTGTATATTATTATATAATGATTACAGAGTACAGAATCAGTTAAATGAACAGATAATACTGTTTTGTAAAGGTGACCATTGCAACATTACTTACAATATATCATCAACCTACACTCAAATAAATAAATATGTCATTACCCTTGCTTAATTGAATTTGAGAAAGTCTGTAAAAGAAATGTTGTCTTTCATTCAGATTAAGTCGTTTTCATTGAGCTAACAAAATTTAGTTGGAATTGGTCCAAATTAATCAGTAGCGATTTCTCTGAGTAGGCCACGGAGGCAATGTCTCCTCAAAAATTGGGGTGAGAACAATAAACGGCTGTACATAAATGAAACAAATAAAATATTACAAAATGTGAGCTCAAATAACATGTAAAGCAGTCATCTTTCTAAAGACACTCTGTCAAAGCTGATAAACTTTCACAGGGATGCTGCGCCTCTCACACCTCCCTTCAGCTCATTTCAATAACATTGTGCAGAAAGATCCTAAAGCGTGGCACAAATGTGAGAAGGGGTAACTGCCGAATACAGTGAAAAGTCATGTGAGGGGAGACATTAGCTCGATTAGCACTAATTTGTTCAATATGCTGTCAAACAATCAATGCGATAGTGCCCGCCTCTAAAGCCATCCTCACAGCATGTCTCTGCAGATCGAATGGGACGAACTGATGAGAGTGCCAAAACTATTTGCACAAAAAAATCCAAATAAAAATTTGCTTAAAATGACTTGACAACTGAAGTGGTATATGAGTGACATGCTTTATAGTGAGCAATCGCTCTTAAAGGTAAAGATCCAAGCCATCACGAACCCTGTGTTGTTTACCAAGGAGTAGATGATGGATGATCCAAAAATAAGATGACTATAAAAATAATAGTTGAACAGATTAAATATTCATGAAATATGTTGCTGCTTGTAACAAACTTCA
Organism: Moxostoma hubbsi; assembly: GCA_032164185.1. Lineage (NCBI taxonomy): Eukaryota > Metazoa > Chordata > Actinopteri > Cypriniformes > Catostomidae > Moxostoma > Moxostoma hubbsi. Next base: position 14,632,787 of record JAVLUX010000012.1, on the reverse strand, counting down.
CAGCAAGAGGGAAGTAAGGCTTTTTAATTTGCATCTTTCCGGCTTCACAATAAATCATCAGCTTACACATTAGCTTTAAAATAATACATCAACTACTCTGCAGAACACTTGATCTCTGACTCTCTCTCTCTTCTTAACACTGACATCCCTTTTATGTCGCTCTCCCCAAGTTCACTAGAATTGGTAACAGGTGTTAATCGTAATCTGGCTCAGGTGGATGCACCCTTACCGTTTCTCTCTCTCTCTGGACGAACGTTCGACCATGCCCCCCGGTGCCACACCGCTTGTTGTACTTTTCTTGTAGGTATTGTTTCTGAGGCAATTAAAAAATAACAATAATTCAAAAACAATGCATACACTTGATGAGTCTGTGATTTGACTTACAAAACTTACAAAAATAAGTATATCATGCTTATTTACGGTGTAAGTTAAAAAGGTATTTTATGTGCCATCCTGCACAGAAATTTGATATATGGAAATACATTTTTTGGCATATCATGTATGTACATAGCCTATACAAATTTGATGATAATAAACTGATTATAAAGGAAATATTACATACAGTACAACAGCCATTTTTAGTATTTTATTTTTATGTTAAGAAAAATATGTGAATTCTATATATTTGTATTACTTTTTAATACTACTTTTTCATATCATATGTTGTGATAAATCAGAGTTCAGATTTGTATGGTTATAACCTGAAACCTAATGTATTTAAATGTCAGCTATATAGAAATTTATATTGGACGCTGAAATGGCACTCTGGCTCCTCTTTTCAAAAAGCCCACAACATGCCACTGAATCAATGTACTATAGTAATTTTAACTCAACTTCATTAGGTTTATCAAACTCAATTTACTAAAGTTTTAGTTAACTAATATTGTTTTGTTGGTCTACCCTAATTTATTTGAGTAATTATTAGTAAATGCCAGGTGAGCAAGTGAAAGGACAGTGAAATTATTGCACTGTTACTTTAATTGCAACTGCTTATAGAGCAAAGAAGCTTCTAAATCAAGTATCATCCTCAACCTAAGCACAAGCACCATTCTTCACCACATTGATAGCTCCGAAACAGATTCCACTGAAACAGACCATTAAACATAAACAAATCTCCTAATATACTCATCTTGCTCAAAAATACTTAAAACAACACTTAATTTCAACACTTGTTCTACCAATCCAGTCCCATGCAAAGCATTCTGGTAAATGGAAATCCCCTGCCCAGTTTTATCAGTGCTATGTTAACACCACCAAAAGTATTCATGTAGTCTCAACTAAATGGATTGAACGCATTACGAATAATCACAATAATAACAATTCTAGAATTGTGTTGCTTAAGTTTTTTTTTATATATATGTAATCAACTGTGATTTTTATGTACGCGCATCTTTCAGGTCTAATAAACATTTGGGTTGTCTCACAATCCTGTGTGTTAACACTGCACCATTGGCAGTGGCACTTAACCCTGCTTGCTCCAGGGAAACTGTCCCTGCAGTTAGGTTTCTATTGAAATTTACAGCAACGCTCGATGGAAAGCAACCGGCAGGTAAGGAATTAAAAATGGAATGCTGTCTGATTCAGTTCAGTGGTGTGCCATGTATGCAATGGAAGATGGTGATAAGCTATGGTGAAGTGAACATGAAGATCTCATTAAATGTCACATTATATGTGACATGTTGCCAAAGATTCCAGAAAGTCTTCGAAATTACACACTTTAAGTATCTGTCGCAGGCCTCCAATTGTGGTAGGCCTATACTTTAAATTTCATTGACTGATTTCAAAGCTTTAGGCTCCAAAATCTATTTGTCATTTAGCCATTGTCCCTTGATCACAAATACATTTTTGTTTGAGTCCTAAAAGATTAGGACCTCTCAGAGCAGAAGGTGAGAGATCAATAAAGGTCCATCAGGTTGGTTTTGAGGAAAACATTAATATAGACTGTTTGATGTTTCAAAGCTTTAATTGAATTGCTGCAAAAGAAAAGAGATTTTGAACACTTCTATTTTATGGAAACACATGGATTAAAATGGCATATTGATTGTACTTCATCTTTAAATGTAGGTGGTTGCACAAAATAGATTTTTTTGCATTCAAATACATATAATTAGTTGAACAAAATCCCCCTCATAGTTAATAGCAGCAAAAACATTCTAAAAGGAACTCATTTAAACTATAACCCCATTAACATCTATTTGTATTCTCTATAAAGGACCATACTTTGCCCAAATCTACAATGTTCAAGTGCAAGATCTAATGGCATAGCAGAGTTGTTATATCACAGGCATAGCCATCTTCAGATTTATTGTGATTTTAACCATAATATGTTTTATTATACTTAGAATTACATTATTTTAGTTCCATAATACTATCATATCGATATATACACCGTAGATTTATGGCATGATGCTATATTACATTACTGTTTCAGCTACAGGAGAAGAAAATGTCAAGTGAGCTGCCAGAGACAGAGGAAAAGAAACAGAGAGAGAAATTGGAAGGAACAAGATGGAAAACGCTGTTAGACCTTACTCCGCCATCTATGGAGGTAGTTCTAGTTGATGTAGATATAGCACAAAAACAGCTAGAAAATGCAGGTCAAGCTGTGATAGACCCCATACCTCTGAATGAGGATTTCAAGCACTCCTGGGCCACCAAGGGAACAAGCTAGTCTTCAAGACTTCAGTGGAAAGTTTGTGATTGTAACCTATGATAAGCTTCCATATGTAGGACAGGTCCTTGAGGTTGTGCGAGAGGAGGTCCAGGTTAGCTCCATGTGGCAGTCAGGTATAAATAACTTATTCATGAGGCCACAAACTCCAGATGTAATTTTGTACTGTAAGAATGATGTTCATGCTGTCATCTCAGAACCTGAGCCAGCAACCTCACGGTACTCTAAGTTGAGCAGCCAAAAATTTCAGAAATAACTGGGGTTAAAGAAATGTCTGTAGTTAAAACCACGTACCTCACTTTCACGTGGACATTCCAAATATCCAGCAGCAACAGTCAAGTTAAATATAATGTTTGTTCAAAGCAAAGCCATGAATGTGTGCTGCACTAATAAATGTTTGTAATGAGATTTTTAGAAAAAAAATAAAAATAATTTATGAAATGTTTGTGAAAATTCTTTGAAATTGTAATAAAATCTGGTTTAAATGTATTTTTTGTATGGAATTTATCATTTATTGATCTCTTTAAATATATTTTTAACTATATGAGGTCTTCGTGTCATTTGGAGCGACCAAGGTAAACAAACAAGGATGGATGGATGGGTGTGTGTGTGTGTGTGTGTGTGTGTGTGTGTGTGTGTGTGTGAGAGAGAGAGAGAGAGAGAGAGAGAGAGAGAGAGACAGAGTGTGCGATTACCTTTTGCCACACCCAAGCAGAGATGCTGTCAGCTTTCTGAAGGACAGCATTCAGTGAAAAATATCATCCAATATAGCATAGGGTATTTCTCCCTAATTCATGGAAGCCAGTGTGCAAGACTCGATTACTATAGAAACCGCAATGTCCTCCACCATTTTGAACAGCACTCATTGTGTTATTAATCATTCTGTTGTGTTTCTTAGCTGTGAGGAGCCCTAATGCTGAAGTTGTTAATTTAAAGCTGTTTAAAGCTATTTCCTAGCTTTAGCAGTGCAGTGTAGTAAGTGTAGTATGCAATCACGAAGAGCTGTTGTATGTAAACTGCTGATGCGGATTCACTTCATGTCACCTAACTGACTCATATATTACACACAAAAAATATCTTTTGCCACCACCTGCAGGCTAACATATGTAATGTCAGAAAATAAAGTCCAACCATAGCTCGTAACAGATGTGCACTGCTCTTACACTTTAGTTTAGAACGGCACGAACACGAGCGGAGTGATATACACACAGTGAAGCGTTGGAATGCAGATGGTGACAGACCATCAGTGCTCATGGAACATCTCTCGTCCAATCAGATTCGAGGACTGGAACTAAATGTTGTGTATATATATATATATATATATATACACACACTCATCAAGCACTTATTCATGCAATTATTTAATCAGCCAATCGTGTGGCAGCATTGCAATGTATAAATTCAAGCAGATACGTGCAGATACAGATAAGCTTCAGTTAATGTTCACATCAACCATCAGAATGTGGAAAAACATGATGTCTGTGATTTCAACCATGGCATAATTGATGGAGCCAGACAGGCTGGTTTGAATATTTCTGTAACTGCTGATCTCCTGCGACTTTCATGCACAACAGTTTCTAGAATTTACTCAGAATGGTGCCAAAAACAATGGTGACTTGTTGATGAGAGAGGTCAACAGAGAATAGCCAGACTGGTTCAAGCTGATAGAAAGGCTACAATAACCCAAATAACCACTCTGTACAACTGTAGTGAGCAGAATAGCAGCTCAGAATGCAGAACACATCTAACCTTGAGGCGGCTGGGTTACAACCGCGGAAGAACACAGCAGATTGGACCATAGTGTTCCTAATAAAGTGCTCAGTGAGTGTAAATATATCTATCTATCTATCTATCTATCTATCTGTCCATCCGTCCGTCCGTCCGTCTGTCTAGCTATATAAACTGTATATTGACCTAACCAATTATCAACAATATAAAACATGCAACAGACAGATATTTACTCAGGTATATACAGTATAACACAGAACAGGTGGATAAAAGTACAGTCAAAATATTTATTCCAGAAAATGGCAAGATAATTCCAAATGACACATGCTGCACTCAGTCCTCCGAAGTCACATGATTGCTCGATGTGAGGAACAGTCTGAAACTGGTTTTAATCACTGAAAATCATCTTCTCTGTGAAGGCAGTTTCATCTCTTTCAAAAAATATACATCCATTACAATGTTGCAAGCAGTCACAAGACATGAGAGAACCAATGGCTTTTTCCAATGGCAGAATTTTCCAGTCATTTAATTTTAAAATGTAGCCCTGGGAAAAGATAATGGAATGCTTAGAAGTTGATTACGGCATCAGAATAACATTTAAAATTTGGACCAACAGACGTTTTGGTGGTGCCCAAGTGATGTTTCATCATGAGAGTATGTTGCTCAAACAAAATTTGAAAACTTTTTTTTTATTATTGTCTTTAAATAACTGACAAAATTAAAACTAACTAACTAACTAAATAAATAAATAATCAAAAAAGCAAAATGTGATAATGTAGAATTGTCTTAAGGCTACATATCTTCAAAGGACTGATGAAGAGGCTGTAAGCTCTTGTGTTATCTGGTAATACTGGAAATGTCAAAGTTTTAAACGACTTCTCGCTGTGAAATACATTACAATGGTGGGTCTCATTCCTTAAAATATCATTCTGTTAAGGTTCATTACAAGAGAATGGCTTGATCTACAATGAAATCTATTAAAAATAGATAAAAAAAGACAAGGACTTAACTCACTTACCACTTGGGATTAATCGAAACAGTCAAGCCCATTTGTGGTAAGAAGGTAAGATAAATCTTCACATGAAGTGTTATTGCAGAACACATCAGACATTGCTCTTTGCACATTTGCACATTGCTCTTTGCAGCTTAGACTAATTATGGGTACTTGACTGATGATATGCCATTTTATAGAGATTTGGATACAACAAGACACATTATCCAGTTATCTAAGGAGCGTCCTTACCATGTCAAAATATTCATTAAGAATATTGCAGAATTTATGATTGTTTGCATGTGCAGGTATTTTTTTTAAACACTCTACTGTAGCAATATCTTATCTAAGAATTTGAAATCTATTTATAGGTCTCACAAAATGAGGTGAAGTCGATGAATCTGTAAGGTAAATTTATATTTGCCTTTAATTCATTTCTTGTTTTTAGCAAACATAGATTAAATAGTGTTCTTACAGTCCCATACTTCACTTGATCTTACTGGATAATCACTAATACTAACAATGGTAATTGTATTTATATATGCATTCAATTTTAAACTCCCTCAGTGCGATATGACAAATATATATACTGTATATATATTAGCAGACAGCACAATATTAGGATGCATTCTTGCATTCAAAAACAGCTGGACAGAGAATAATTCAGAATGTGGTGGTCTTCAGACAAGTTTTTCTAAGGTTATAACATGTAAAAAAATAAAAATAATAAATTATACATTCTCTGTCCCTGGACATATTCTCAGACCGTTCTAAAATAATATCAGGTCTTTATTTACAGTTCTTATTAATCATGGCAAGCAAAGTCTTTCTTGTGTATGTTCTAACAATTTTGACACAATTGCTATATTTTTACTTATAGAAGAAGCTATTTGTACTAAGTGCAAAAAGCGATAGATGCTACTTATACAAAGTACAAATATCAACAAAAAGATCTTCTGTGCACTAAGAGCAAATAGCGTCAGATAGTATTTTCACTCCTCATTAAATAGCAGTGTTTTTTGTGTATTGTGTTTATTCGATGTCCCACAGAAACCATACACCCACCCCCTACCCCTAACCCTAACCTTACCTTACAAATATTAACCATGGTTTTCATCTTCAGTACCTGTAATTATTCATAAATGAAAAAAGAAAAAGTAAGTGAATACCTTAGACTCCCAACACACACTTACATGTGTCATACTCCTAAATTAACATATTATAATAAGAACATTTGAAATGACTATTCTCCTATACCTTTACATATTAAGATATAAATAATTTTGCTTTATAAATAATTGCTGGTATGCCTTCTGCAAGAGATGCACAGCTCCACTATTAGGGAGATGAAACACAACCGTTTTTAAGATGGTATCACATAAACTGAGCATATTTGCTGACCTTTCATAGCTCAGGACAATATGTTGCCCTAAATCATGAGCTTTCATGTTCACAGGGCAGGGTCAGATCTAGGTTGTGTGTTTATGTACGTATATATATATATATATATATATATATATATATATATATATACTGTACTGTATGTATGCATGTGTGTATATATATTAAAATACAGTACACTGGCAGCCACAAGTTTGGAATAATGTACAGATTTTGCTCTTATGGAAAGAAATTGGTACTTTTATTCACCAAAGTGGCATTCAACTGACCATAACACTCTTTTCCAATAATCTGTTATTGGAATCTGTTTCTTTGCCCACTCTAACCTTTTCTTTCTGTGATTTCTGTGTCAAAAGGGGTATTTCTTTGCAATTCTTCCCGGCCTGCACCCCTGAGTCTTCTCTTTACTGTTGTACATGAACCTGGTGTTGAGCAGGTAGAATTCAATGAAGTTTTCAGCTGAGGACATGTGAGGTATCTAGTCTCTGATGTACTTATCCTCTTGTGTAGTTGTACATCTTGCCTTCCACATCTTTTTCTGTCCTTAATAGAGCCAGTTGTCCTTTGCCTTTGAAGGCTGTAGTATACACCTTTGTATGAAATCTTGAAATGATTGACATGCAAGTTTCTAGTGAAAGCTGTTATGCCATGTTTGACCAAATAATGCTTTGCAGTCTATTGCAAAAATAAACACAAAGACAATGTTAAGCATCATTTAATGAACCAAATAGCTTTCTACTGTGTTTGATATAATGGCAAGTGATTTACCAATTTAGCAGGATTACTCAGGATAAAGTTTTGGTGTGATGGCTGCTGGAAATGGGGCCTGTCTAGATTTGATCAAAAATGACTTTATTCAAATAGTGATGGTGCTGTTTACATGAGTAATGTCCTGATTGACTTTGTGATCAGTTGAATGCCACTTTGGTGAATTAAAGCAACAATTTCCTTCCGAAACAGAAAAATCTGTACATTATTCCAAACTTTTGGCCACCAGTGTGTGTGAGTGTGTGTGTGTGTGTGTGTGTGTGTGTGTGTGTGTGTGTGTGTGTGTGTGTGTGTGTGTGTCTGTGTCTGTCTGTCTGTCTGTCTGTCTATCTATCTATCTATCTATCTATCTATCTATCTATCTATCTATCTATCTCTCTCTCTCTCTCTCTCTCTCTCTCTCTCTCTCTCTCTCTATATATATATATATATATATCTGTGATGGCACGAGGGTGAGTAAATACATTTTCATTTTTGGATTAACTATTCTTTTATACTGAGCTATGAGAAAATATTTCTACATTGAAAATAATATATACTTCACCTTTAAATTAAAGTTAGCCTTTCTTTCTAAAATTTTACGTGTGTTGTGTTTGAAAGACTTTTATTTTGTTAGCCTCTAATTTTGAAGGCTGAACAGCAGTGACCTTTATTGCGTCTCGTGTTTTTTTTGAAAGAGAATCGGAAAGTAAGTTGTTTCAAGTTTCGTATTTTTACTGCCTGTACTAATATAATACGTTTTCGCTTGGTGTGCTGTCTTGACTTGTGCATTATTTAGTCTACTTTAACGTGAACTGTTTCAGTCAGTCTTTTTTATTCTCCAATGCTTTTAATCGAAAATCCTAACAGAACGCTCGTCACGTGACTCGATCGACTCACATAAAGATAAACAAATCAACAAAGTTACGATCACGTAACGTGACTCGATTGATTCACATAAAACAGAAATAAAATTACAATCACGTAATGTATAATATATGCTGTAAATCAAGAAGGTGCACTGTTGCAGCCCCATTCAGGCACGTGACCCATAAACTTGCCATCCATAAAGTTATTTGTATCCTGAAAACAATAAACTCTTAAATGCACTTGCAGCATGTATTAAAACATAGCCTTGAAAATGAATCCAAACACTTTTTCAAAACAGTTCCATATATCTTTTCGTTTCATTTAATCAAACGAATGAACCAACCTTTCCCCTTTTATGCTCTGTCTTCACATTTATAGGTTCGTATTGAAGATGGGTCGTTTGACTGGGAAAGTGATAGTTCTGTCTGCAGCTGCACAAGGCATTGGAAGAGCTTCTGCTATTGTAACCAAATTCATTTAATATTTTATACACTCATTTCAAAACTTTGCTGATGGTTTTACTTTCTCCAAACATATTGAAGTTTGACCTGTGCTGTTGCTAACTGACTGCCCTGTGTGCCTTTTTGACAAGTATAATGCACAGATTTATTCTACAATTTTTAGAGTTTCACATTTGAATAAAAGATTGTCATGCAACTGTATGCACAATACCCACTGAGTTTGTCACATTCCCCCTACTATTCAGAATTGCGGTCAGTCAATATAGGTATTTTCAATGAAAGATGTTTATTTGCATCCTATTTACTATTTATACCAGCCTTTCTTTCTTAAAGTCCTTCAATTAATCACTAAGGGATGAAGCAAAGAGTGTCTCAGAGTATTTAGGCAAATGTGTTTTCTGAGTCAACAGCACGTTATCAGTAGAGCACTGGAGGTGGTAAAACTGCACACCTGCTAGGTGCATAAATTTCCATTTCAAGTGAATATTCAGATGACTATTAAATGAGAGAGGCTACACACTGAGGGAACACCGCAGCCCTGAGCCAGTTTGAAGCTGATATTAATGTACAGAGCACATGCCATAGCACGATTTATGAAATATCGGCAGTATCAGTAACTTTGTGGACTTCAGTGTCCTTTCATTGTTTGTATGGAAAAGGATACAATGAAAATGAATGGTGAATGATGCAATGAAATCATTCTGCCTAAAAACTCCTATTGTATTTCATGGAAGAAACAAAATCATACAAGTCTGGTGCAAAATGTCGATGAGTAAACGACAGATTATATTTTTTTGGCTAAACAATCCCTTTAACAAAATTTGTCAAAAGGTTCCATTTCGTGCCCGTTGCCTGCTGCATATCGCACTTCCCTTTGCTATTTGTCCAAACAACAGTAAACAGCAGAAAATAAACAGACTTATTGTTTGTGGCAGTGGTGTGTGACATCTTGTGATTTAAGCTGCTTTAGCAACAAAGTAGTGTGGTGTGTCTGAACAGAGGAAGAACAGCAGATTTTCTACAGTTTTTTTACTTGTAAGATCATGACTACTATTTGTGTTGTAATGCATGTCAGTGTTTATCTAGCCACAGTGTGCACAAAATATACTGTAAATGTCACTGTAAATTTAAAAGGCAATATCTCTGTTTAGGCTTTTGCCAAGGAAGGTGCCCAAGTCACAGCTACTGATATCAATGGGGAGAAATTAAAAGAGCTGGATGGCATTCCAGGTAAGTCAAAATATTGACTGGCTATGTATTGCCACCTAGTGGGCATTTGTGAAAAACAAACTATACAAAATATAATCAAGATATTTATATGCAATTGCCTAGCTTTTCATTCATTTTCTGTGATAGCAAATGTATTTAAGACACAAAATCAAAGTGGTCTGCAACTTCAGGCTATTAATGTGTGATTGAGTAAGAATAACAGTTATCCTTTGCCATGAAATAAAATAAAAATCATGTATAACTATTTTCTATGTTGCAACAATGAGAATATCATTTTGACCATCTTTTATTCTTGTTGCAGTAATGAGAATTTGGGGTAAAATGTGTGTAACTGTCATTAAAATTATTCCCAATGTAAAAAAAATCTTAATGTCCTTTTCCACAAACAACTTTTCTACATGGAAAATATACTTTGTGTGTGTATGTGTGTGTATGTGTATATATGTGTGTATATATATATATATATATATATATATATATATATATATATATATATATATATACATACACACAGTATAGGGCTGAAACGATTAGTCAATGTTATTGACAACGTCGACAAAAATTTTAGTTGTCGAATAGACGTTTGATCTCATTTAACGTAAAATGAGATCACATTAAACTCTAATGATGACGCGAGAGAAGCAGCACTGCAGTTCGCGCATGACTGAGAAGAGGAAGAAAACGACTCACAGTCCAGATGCACTCTAAACTTTCCAAACAGCTTCAGGTGATGTAGATCGCAAACTATGAGGGAATTATAATGCAAAAATGCTAAATAAGTCAATGCAGAAGCGCTCTTATTGTGGAATATGTGGAGCTGCCTCTCAGCTGAAGCAAAACTTGCGTGTCGACCGTCTTTAAAGGAAACACCCCAACGTTACATCTTAATTACAGTTATATTTAATGCATTATAGCTTTATTAAAGTTCAAATAACACTGACACAGATCATGTAAATAACTACAAACTCCGACTCTGGCATTTCTCTGTGCGGTCAGCGCTTCTTCTTTGAGTTGCGCCAATGTCCCGATCTAAGGGGGAGAGAACTGCATCCGGCTGATGCACACTCTGTTGCGGTGACACTGATCCCTCGAACACGCGCTTTATGCAGCTAGAATATAATGTGATGGCTTATTACGTATTGAATCATAATATAAGTGTCACTGTGCATTTCTTATCGTGAAGAAAATTGTAATACGCAGCTTTATTAATAAGAGACTGTTTGTTTTTTGTGAGTTAAAGATGTATTGAAGTGAACAGAAAGGTGAATACGCAGCTTTATTAATAAGAGACTGTTTGTTTTTTGTGAGTTAAAGATGTATTGAAGTGAACAGAAAGGTGAATACGCAGCTTTATTAATAAGAGACTGTTTGTTTTTTGTGAGTTAAAGATGTATTGAAGTGAACAGAAAGGTGAATACGCAGCTTTATTAATAAGAGACTGTTTGTTTTTTGTGAGTTAAAGATGTATTGAAGTGAACAGAAAGGTGAGAGTGGGTAGTCTTTGCCCCAATATACACTGCAACAAAATATGTTTTTGATTTGTTTTTGTTTTGGCTTGTTTTCCAATATAAACTCCTTTAAAACAGCGTACATTTTCTTCAGCAGCTATACTGCAGAAAATAAAAAACAATTCTGAGAATGATGAATATAATATTAAAAATACAAATATTTTAAAATATCTAAAAATGCTTTAAAAAAAGATGCATTCACCTGAGAAGCACCATATATGATATTTAGACTTGCTTTCAGAGAATAGATCATGAATATTAGTATATTTTGTCTACTGCACTCGCAGAAGTATTACCAAGTAAAACATTCACTTGTATACAAAATTCACTTACTGTATATTTAAGATACATTCTCTTAAAGCAAGTCAGTCTAAATATCTTATATGTTGCTTCTTAATGAAATGCATCTTGTTTAAGGCTTTTTAGACCATTTTAAATGGAAAACAAGACAAAAACACTTGATAACAATAGGATTTTTTGCAGTGAAATTCTTTACTGAATTAAACTTAATAAAATGTTTTTCACTTTAATTCAGAGAATGTCATTTAGAGGTATTTTTAAAAGATGATTTTGTCCTCTTCATTGTTGGTAATCACCTTTAATACAACATTTTAAGTCAGGGCACAAGCTGAATAATCGGTTAAGAGCTAATGATCAATCATTGCAATAATCACTAATTAGTCAAATAATAGTTATAATAATCATTAGATTAATCGATTATCAAAATAATCATTAGTTGCAGCCCTAATACAGTATGTATATATATATATATATATATATATATATATATATATATATATATATATATATATATATATATATATATATATATATATATATCAGCTTTTTTTATTACCAATGTCTAAAAATATCTTTTGAGTCGTAATTTTAGTGACCACAGTCATATGTGCTTGCTTTTTCTTCTGAACGAGCACTATCTTTGATCTTCAAGCATCCATGTGTATATCAGAATGTTCTCCCACTGAGAGATTTCAAAGGCTGGTTAACCCCTACTACTTTTTCAGATAATCCCATTATGTTGGAAACAAATTGCTTTAGTTCAAGGGTGCTTCTCCTCTCAGACTTGCTATGCTCCTCTGATTCTGTTTCGGATTTTTAGGTATTAAAACCAGGGTTGTTGATGTTTCCAAGAAGGACCAGGTGGAGGATTTGGCCAAGGACTTTGACCATGTGGACGTGCTTTTCAATGTTGCAGGGTTGTTATATGTTTCTTTGTCATATAACCACAGTAGAACTTTTCTGACAATGTCCAAAGTGCTATAATTCTTAAACTATATAGATACATAAATAGACATTGTGTGTGCCCTCAGTTTTTATCCAGTTCTGCCAAGTTCCAGAAAATTAAAATGACTTGCACTGCCCTAATAGGAATGTCATATATTAGATGTTCACATTTTAAATACCAGGTGGCCTATTATAGAAAGATCCTAACTTTAGAATCCTAAATTATCTGCTTATTTAGGACAATAGCTATTACAGAATATAATTTCCTAAGTGCAATATCTTATCCTAACTACAGATATAATATAATCTTATCGTAACTATAAGAATATTACAGAAGCATCCTAACTTGCCAAAAATCTTAAAATAATGTACTAACGTTAGGATAACCCCAATTTAAAACTTATTTAAAAGCCTACAGTTACAGTCACTTCAAAATTCTATGTATCAAAACTATAGCACTGTCAGAGAATGGCGTTAGTGTTTATTAGTGGTACAATACAAAGAATAGTGATGTTTGTTGGTGGAACTTCTTTTGGAACATATGATAAGAATCATAAATCAAGTTTAGGATTTACATTTTGTAATATGACTTTGTGAAAAATCCCAACTAATCTCATTGGATCTTATTTTAAGACTTAAAATGGGACGTTTCTGGAATAAGTCCCCTGGTTGTCATGTTTTTTCTTACAGCATCCTATGACCCAAATTCAGATTAAAGTACATGCAGTTTACTTATGTGCATACAGTTCATTGAATCCTTACTGTGTCCTGTCCACCTTCTCGCAGATTTGTCCATCATGGCTCCATACTGGACTGTGAGGAGTCAGACTGGGACTTCACCATGAACGTGAATGTCCGCAGCATGTACTTGATGATCAAGGCCTTCCTCCCCAAGGTCTTTCTCTCTAGGATTAAATCAGAACACACACACACACACACTGCCATTCAAAGGTTTGGGGTCACTTGCCTGAAATGTTTCTCGTGATCTTAAAATCTTTTGATCTGAAGGCATATGCTTAAATGTTTGAAATTAGTTTTGTAGACAAAAATACAATTGTGCCAGTACATTTCTGTAAAATTCTAGACAAAGGGTAACTACTTTGAAGATGCTAAAATATAACACAGTTTTGATTTATTTTGGATTTTGTCTTGTCACAACATAATTCCCATATTTCCATTAATAAATAGTTGTGATGACTTTACTATTATTCTAAAATGTGAAAAAAATAAAGAAAGAATGATTAAGTGACCCTAAACTTTTTAACTGTAGTGTGTGTGTGTGTGTGTGTGTGTGTGTGTGTGTGTATATATATATATATATATATATATATATATATATATATATATATATATATATATATATATACTGGCGACCTAAAATTTTGAATAATGTACAGATTTTATTGTTTTGGATGAAATTGGTACTTTAATTCCCCAAAGTGGCATTTAACTGATCACGAAGTATAGTTGGGACATTACTGATGTAAAAAACAGCACCATCACTATTTGAATAAAGTCATATTTGATCAAATCTAAAGAGGCCCCATTTCCAGCAGCCAGAGGCCCCAACACCTTATCCTTGAGTAATCATGCTAAATTGCTAATTTGGTAAATCACTTGCCATTATATCAAACACTGCTGAAAGCTATTTGGTTCATTAAATTAATCTTAACATTGTCTTTGTGTTTATTTTTGAGTTGCAACAGTATGCAATAAACTGACATATCTTATGGTCAATATTAGGTCAAAAATGACAAAAAAAAAAGAAACAGCTTTCTCTAGAAACTCATCAGTCAATCATTGTTTTGAGGAATGAAGGCTATACAGTGCTTGAAAAAGAAAAAGTTAGCGTGGACAAAGAAACACAGACATTGCACAACAGATAATTGGAAAAGAGTGTTATGGATCTTAACCCCATTGAGTTTTTGTGGTATCAGTTAGATTGTAAGGTGTGTGAGAAATATCCGACAAGACAGCCACATCTATGGCAAGTGCTACAGGAACTGTGGGGTGAAATGTCACCTGAGTATCTGAACAAACTGACAGCTAGAATGCCAAAGATCTGCAATGCTGTCATTGTTGCACGTGGAGGATATTTGGACGAGAAATCTTTGAAGTTTTGGCCACCAATGTGTGTGTGTGTGTGTGTATATATATATATATATATATATATATATATATATATATATATATATATATATATATATATATATATATATATATAATTTTTTATTTATTTATTTTTTAAATGCAAGGGGTATGTAAAACTTGCGTGCAGACCTGAAATATCTGGTAATTCATGCACTTTACTCTTCTTATTTCATTTTTTATTTTTTTTTTAGATTAAATAAAAATGTCAGTACTTTAAGAATATGTATTCATCACTATGGAGAAACTACCTCATATCTGGTAATATTATCAACAGTCCAAATACCCCGTGAAGAATTAGCATTTTTGAGCCATGGGTTCCCTCAAGATTTTCCTAAAGGTTTTTAAATGGCAGTTTTGGATTTATGAGTAAAATACAATCTGCAGTAAACATTACTTGAAGATACTTGGATGTTTTTTTCTACTTACATAATAATAAAAAAAAAAGGGTGGCTGCAAAATTTACGTTTGAGGTATGACTGCTTGTAATTTATGTTGTAGAACAAAACGTTCACATATCTTCAAGTAATGTTCACATAATTCAAAAACTGCCATTATTAGAAATCCTAGGAAACCATGGCAAATTAGCCTTCCGGGTTCACCTACAAATTGACATCATGGCTGAACAGCTCTATAGTCTGTGTGATTTAAGTATGTTACTTTATTTGATCTGTCTGGTAGAAGTAATTTCACCTTATCTCTCTCCGTATAGATGCTGGTTCGTAAATCCGGTAATATCATCAATATGGCGTCTGTGGCATCTAGCATCAAAGGTAAACATTAGATTCTGTCCATGTATATTTTCATTTTGATGCTGAATGATAAATGGTCTGCTGTAATACATCACAATTTAGACTGATATTTGGCCCTTTCCCCTTATTTTCATGTAATGATTGACATTGATCCATGTAACTCTTGGCATATTCATTTGCCCTCTTTATCTCCAGTTCAGCAGATGCTGAAATTGGCTAAATGCCCGATCAGGTGAAGTGTGCCATCTCCTAATTGCTTTTCCTTAATTGCATGTCTAGGTGTTGTGAACAGATGCGTCTATAGCACGTCTAAAGCTGCTGTCATCGGGCTCACCAAGTCAGTAGCTGCTGATTTCATCGAGAAAGGCATCCGCTGCAATTGTGTCTGCCCTGGTGTGCTACTTTCTTGATTGGTTTTGTCTATTGGCTTTAGACCCACCAGTATGTGCAACATACAAAAAGTACAAACCTAATGATTATCTTTAGTGATATTTGAGTTTGCTTCTGTTGACCTTTAAAGGAACCGTTGATACACCATCACTGCATGAGAGAATCCAGGTCAGACCTGATCCAGAGCAGGTATTGTATCCTCATTACCGAAGCATTGTGCACCCCATCCTAACACAGCTACATAGCCAAGCAACATAGTATTCTAAAGCTAACAGTCTGAAGCACAGTTCTCAAAATATCAAAACAGCCCATTAATAGCACACATGAAACAAAGTATTCACATTGTCTGTGGAAGAAGTCATTATCAGCTAACTTTTGAAGATAAAACACTCAGCTATCACTTCTGCTGTCAGAAATTAATGAGACTTGATCCCTATGCTTTGCACTATTATGATCAATCATCAACAGCAAAACATATTAGTAAGTCAAAGTCAATGTAAAATAAGATTAAAAGTATAACAGTAAACAGTATAAAATAATGAACAATCTCGATAAATAAATATTTAAAGATCTGAGATCCATGTAAATGATTATAAATAAAATAATTATTGTAAATGTAAAAAAAAAAAGTAATAATAAATGAAAATAAAACAATGGTCCGCTTACAATAATACATATTGATATATGTATTTATTTTTTTGTCAAAAAACACCCTTGGGCACAATAGTTTATGGTCTGACTGGCTGCGAGAATCGAATGTTTTTTACCAACTGTAATCACTAACAATGATGATACAAACACACATTCTTTCATAATATTTTACCTCTCAGGCATTTAAAGACTTTATGGCCAGACAGAAGACAGGTAGGCTGTGCACAGCAGAAGAGGTTGCGCATCTGTGTGTGTACTTGGCCTCAGATGAGGTTAGTATTCTACACATGATATGACCCATGTACCTTTCTTTTTCTCTGGGATATCCTTTAACTGTCACAGGCACACTGTGTGTTATTAAATGTATTTATTTATTTGCCTGTTTCACAATTCACATGTCTCTGTGTAATTGTTAGATGCAGTTCACCCAAAAATGAAAATTCTCTCATCATTTACTCGCCCTCATGCCATCCCAGAACTGTGACTTACTTTCTTCTGCTGAAGAAAGATTTTAAGAGGAATATTTCAGCTCTGTTGGTCCTCACAATGCAATTGAATACAGTTGAAGTCAAAAGTTAACATACACCTTAGCAATAACATTTAAACTCAGTTATTCACAATTCCTGAGATTTAATCGTAGAAGAATTTCCCTGTCTTGGGTCTGTTAGGATCACTACTTTATTTTAAGAATGTGAAATGTCAGAATAATAGAGAGAGTGATTTATTTAAGCTTTATTTCTTTCATCACATTCCCAGTGGGTCAGATGTTTACATACACTTTGTTAGTGTTTGGTGGCATTGCGTTTAAATTGTTTAACTTTGGTCAAATATTTTGGGTAGCCTTCCACAATCTTCTCACAATAATTTGCTGGAATTTTGTCCCATTCCTCCAGACGGAACTGGTATAACTGATTCAGGTTTGTAGTTCTGCCCACAAATTTTCTATCGGATTGAGGTCAGGGCTTTACCATGACTTTGTTTTTCTTAAATAATTTTGCCACAACTTTGAAGGTATATTTGGGGTCATTGTCCATTTGGAAGACCAATTTGCGACCGAGCTTTAGCTTCCAGGCTGATGTCTTGAGATGTTGCTTCAATATGTCCACATAATTTTCATTCCTCATGATGCCATCTATTTTGTGAAGTGCACCAGTCCCTCCTGCAGCAAAGCACCCCCACAACATGATGCTGCCAAGCCCATGCTTCACAGTTGGGATGGTGTTCTTCGACTTGCAAGCCTCATCCTTTTTTCTCCGAACATAATGATGGTCATTATGGCCAAACAGTTACATTTTTGTTTCATTAGACCAGAGGACATTTCACCTAAAAGTAAGATCTTGTCCCCATGTAGTCTGTCTTTTTTATGGTGGTTTTGGAGCACTGACTTCTTTCTTGGAGCAGCCTTTCAGGTCATGTCGATGTAGAACTCGTTTTACTGTGGATATAGATACTTGTCAACCTGTTTCCTCCTGCATCTTTAAAAGGCCCTTTGCTGTCGTTGTGAGATTAATTAGCTTTTTTCACACTAAACTACATTCAACTCTAGGAGACAGAATGGTCTCTTACCTGAGTGGTATGGCGGCTGCATGGTCCCATCGTCTTTATACTTGCGTACTGTTTGTATATATGAAAATGGTACCTTTTATAGTAACAAAAAGTTAAATAAAAGTGAAACAATCTGGGTGTAAACAATTGTTGGTAAAATTATTCGTGTCATGCACAAAGTAGATGTCCTAAACGACTTGCCAAAACTATAGTTTGCTATTTATCTGTGGAGGGGTAAAAATTTGTTTTAATGACTTCAACCTAAGTGTATGTAAACTTCTGAATTCAACTGTAGTGACCAGAACTCAGAAGGTCAAGGAAATAAAGGTTGCATAAAAGTATCCATAAGACTCCAGTGGTTAAATCCATATCATCTTAAGTGATATAATTGGTGTGGGTGAGAAACAGGTCAATATTTGGTCTTTTTTTTTTTTACTGTACAAAACTGTTTACTTCCTCTTTAACATTCTGGGGCCTCATTTATGAAACGTATGTACAATCCTATTTGATCCTAAATTCCATGGATTTGATCCTAGGTCAAATGTGTGGAACAAATTAGGATTTATAAAGGCCGAAATGGCGTGAAAATTTTCTTATGCGTACGTCAACTGACAAGGATGTGTACAAAAAAATTTGGTTCTTACACTCCTGTGTGCGCTGACTTGATTTTTTTTATTTTTAGTAATGCAAATATGAATCAGTGACTGACTAAATGTATTCATAAATTAGTGAGAAAATTTTAAAAATCCTAATTAGTCAAAATGTAGTCTTATAGATTATGCATAATTAAATGTTTTATTTTGGAAATTCGCTGTAACAGACAGTATTTATAAGTAAACAGTATTTAGCCCTATCTGCACATTTCCATAAATTAATTTTGCGACATAAAAGAGAGGTGTAATATACGGTATATTTATATATATATTTTTTTTCATTTATCCTTCAGCCTCTTGTTGTTGAGGACATAAAAAGATTTATTTAAAATGCAGCATAATCAGTGCAAGAGTGAACAGAAGATCATAGCTGGAAATCAATGCACATTTTATACAGAACACATTTGTAGCTAAACTATGCATATTTCACTGTATGTAAACGAGCATGAAAACCTTTTTGGAATAAAGGTTTAGCAAGAACATGGACATTGGTTGAAGAATGGTCTGGATTTGGAGTAAACATAGTCAATGTATTTACTATTGAAAATGAACATGAATAGATGAGTTGTTGAATATGCTGCATTATATGTGCAGAAACTGGTAGCTCACTTTTTTTTTTTTAGAAAACATTGGTCAACCACACAAGAACATTCCAGATGTATGAATGAATTAACAAATAACTTGCACATGCACTTTTTTGTATTCTGTCTCACCATTTTAGGATATCTGTGGGCGTTCCATAGGTGGACTATGTGTTCTTTCATGTATGCATGTGTTTAAGTTGCATTGTGATTCATAAAGTGGTATGCATTTAGGAAAATTTCGGAAATTGTTGTACATTCCTATTTAATTTAATTTTATGAACGTCTTTATAAATGAGGCCCCTGGTGTGGAAGTGACTTTCACATTCAGCTACCTACTGGTTGGGGCTGTTCAAAGGTGGAGATTTATATAAAAAAAGGACTTAAATATGTATCTGTTTCTCACCCACACCTATTATATCTCTTCAGAACTCTTGGATTACCTTTATGCTGCCTTTACATCCTTTTTGAACCTTCTGACTTCAGGTCTCCATTCCCTTGTATTGTGAGGACTAACAGAGCTGAAATAGTCTTCTAAAGATCTTCATTTGTGTTCTGCAGAAGAAAGAATGTCATGCTCATCTGGGATGGGCCTGATGAGAAAATTTTAATTTTGGGGTGAACTATTCCTTTAATGACTTTAAGTATAAACTTTTTTAAAAATCTTACATGTGTTTTATTTCTGCAGTCTGCCTATGTAACAGGAACTGAAGTCATCATTGATGGAGGATGGAGACTCTAAGGATTTTTTTTTCTTGCATTTACAGTACAATAAACATGCAAATCAGCTTCCAGAAAATTGTAGACATGTAGTTTTCATGATCACTAGCCAAATCTAAAACGTTTAATGCTGCTAGATAATAACTCTGTGGATCTTTCCCAACAATCAATAAATCCTTTTCTTTATTGTTTTTTTTTTTTTTTTTTTAAACAACTTTCACCAGTGGAGTTTATAAACTCATTTCATAGGAGTTATTGCATGTATTATACAACCGCTGTCGAATTGATAAGAATGATATGCCATAATGTAATCAATGTTAGGTCTTCTTTTGGGAAAATGTCATATTCATAAATTGAAGATTACGAATTGTAAACTATTGTTTAAAAACAAGCAGCAATTCAAAAGTAAAAAGCAGTGAACTCTTTCTGAGCATTTTAATGTGTTTATTAGTCCTTTGTCTGCACACTGATTTATTTTATTTTTTTAAAAGTTCAAACAGCCTAATAAAGGATTTAAACTTGGGCAATCATGAATCATTTTTTATTATTATTATGATAGCATATGGTTTAAAGATCAGAATGTGATGACTACCAACCCTGGAGTCTCTAGTTCGAATCCAGTGTGTGCTGAGTGACACCAGCCAGGTCTTCTAAGCAACCAAATTGGCCCGGTTGCTAAGGAGGGTAGAGTCAAGTGGTGTAACTTCCTCTTGGTCGAGATTATTTGTTCTTGCTCTCAATGGGGCGCTTGGTAAAGTGGGTGACCGTGGAGAGTAGCATTAGTCTCCACAAGCTGGGAGTGTCATACACAGCAAGCCATGTGATGAGATGCGTGGATTGACTGTCTCAGAAGCGGAGGCAACTGAAACTTGTCCTCCACCACCCGGATTGAGGTGAGTAACCGTGCCACCATGAGGACCTACTAAGTAGAGGGAACTGGGGATAAAATAAGAACAAGATCAAATTCAACACCAATGGGATACCAAAGTCAAGAAAGTGCCAAAATGATTTGTACACAATCAAAATAAAATAACGGGATGAGTATAGAATTAGAAATGAAGACAAATATACCATATCAAGCATACAAAAATAAGTCACAAAAACAGACATCGGATGAAGATTTATTTATTTTTATTTTTTTCCATTTTACTGTGTTCAAAATTAAAAAATATTGATTTTAATATTTTAAAGAGATGTTTTCAAGGGAATTTACTTTAAACCTCTTTCTACAAAAAAATCGACTTGGAATGTATGATTACATTTCGGTGACGTTTGTTATTGTATGTACGCTCATGAAGAAGTTTCAGTTGACGTCTTGTGATTGGTCAGTTACTGTGAAATCTAGCCAATCCTGTCTACGGAGGCGGGGCTTTGTCAGAAAATGCTCTCGCCGGTTGGACCTATGGTCGTAAAACCGCCTTATTTTTGTCACTTACACTTCCGGTTGTTGCCGGCGGATGTGCAAGTGCAAATATAAGCATTAAGTACGATTATTTTCAGTTTTATTTTCTATTTAAATATTGAGGTTTTCTACATGAACAGATACTCAGATATTCTCAAGTGCTCCGACCGACCGATATATGTGTCCACGCTAGATTTTATGACAGTAACAGGATTGGACTACTAAGTTTCATTATCATTTCAATTATATTAACTAAATGACAATTTATCGTCACAGCATTATTATATGCAGTGTAACCGTCTTGGAGAAAGACAAAAGGCGGGATAAAAGAAATTCAAAGCATGCAAAGCAATGGGACATTAGTCAATTCAAGTCATCACATATTGTACTGTAGTATAACAAAGATATGTACAAGCACCCAGACAGTATTTTTAGATGTTCAGGGGACACATCCGTGTGGGTGATTTACTACAGTCTTATAAACAGAGACCATATGGCACGCCGCTCTTCGGTCCGATAAACCACCATATGGCCAATGCGTCCCGTTTAGTCCTGACACAATCCGATTAACCTGTTAAACAAACCACTCCGTTTCTCTCCTAGTTCTGGTGGCATTCTTTCTCGAAACGGCCTGAAGTCCATTGATAACTATTCAATCTTTTATCAATAAGCAGGAGCTTTAATCGCGACAAATATTTCCACAGGTGAGTTTTCGATGACAAGCAGCCAGTCGAGAGTGAGCATGAGTCTTTGCCATGGCTAGAAGAGTCCAGCGAAGATAGAGCAGAACAACAGTGCCATGGAGGATGCCCAGTCCAGACCCCATTCATCCCACTCCACATACTCGCAGAGGACTGAGGATGGAGCATCCGCGCTGGGAAATCATTTTGAAGTAGGTTCAAATGTTAAACTTCCCCACAGTATTTGTTTTTCAGACAGTAACTAATGAATATTGATAAAAAAAAAAACGTGGTTGTTCACTCTATTGAGGTCGAACAGGAGACATGTTGTAGATGTATCCTCAAAATTAATCTTGACTTTAAGGACAATTATATTATCACTAACAAACACATTTCTGAACAGAGCGGTGGTTCGTTTACATTCAAATATGAATATGAAAATATATAACTTAAGAATAATTCATCTCTGTAGGTCCATACATTAAAAGTGAATAGTGGCCAGAAATTTTAAGCTACAAAAAGCACATACAGGAAGCATAAAGTTATCCATACAACTCTCGTGGTTAAATCTATATCTTCTGAGGCGATATGATGGCGTGGGTGAGAAAAGATCAGTATTTAAGGCCTTTTTTTTTTCTATAAATCTCCACTTTGGACCAGCCCTGCTGTGTGCGTTCTAAGGAAGAGGGACTTTTTCTTTTGTTTTTTTGTTTTTGGGACTTCGAATTAATCGTACATATCGCCACCTACTGGGCAGGGAGGAGAAAGAAAAGAAAGAAAGAGGCTTCCTGCCATTTATAACTATTTGATAGTTTACATTTGCTTACTATTTGATACATTTATGAATGATAATAATAATGTAACACTGCAGGGATTTCCAGACTCTCAGCCAACCCAAAGACGGACATTATTAAAAAGTTACATTTTCTTGGTAACACTTAATCATAACTTTCATTTATAACATGATTAGTATTACCTCATATGATTAACATATTATTAATGTGTCGCATTTAGAAACAAATGCAGAAATATAAAGAATATTATATATTTTTAAGACCAATCCTATATGTTTTATATTTCTGTCCATGGACCCCCCTGGTTGAAAAGCCTGGTAATAGTGTAATAATATGATGTAACATTTTAAATGAAGTGTTTTTGTTAGGGTTGCTTCAAGGTTACTTTATTGATAGGAGGTTCTCTACTAATTTGTTTATAAACAGATGCTCAGTGTATACCATCAATGTTTCAATTCTAATTTTTCAAATGTAAAAATTTGAAGTAACTTATTTGTTAAAGATTTATGTTGGTAACTGAACGGTAGTAGGTACAAACCCATAATTACAAGCCATTAACTTTTACCACATGCAAACACATGTCAGTGTATCCAGTATATCATAAGCTGCATTGGATAACAACAATATAAAATTCTGGTTTTGAATTAAGGTCACTTAATCTCTGTTCACTCTTCAATTCCTTCTGCAGCATCACCTTACTGTCAATCAGGCAATCCTGGTGGTTGCCAAGCGCTCAGAAAGCCCCAATCTGAGTATGACCGAAGAGACAATCTACATCCCTCGAACAGTGTCTTCAGTTGATGCGTGCACCAACACAGAACCTCCTTACGAATGCTGCCCACGGCTACGCAGAGTATGCCCGTGCCCACCCCGAGGCTTGCTGGCCACAATAATCACCAAAGGTTTGAACTGAGTCAGTAATCTTCTAAAGCTTCCTTATGTTTTAACCTCACTGGAGACATATTTGCTAACCTGATGGTGGAGATTGCATTACTGTACCAAATGTAAAATGTTAGAATCTCAGTCTCCACTTTCACTCTTGCAGTGATAAACATGATTGTTTTTTATTCCCTTTGCAGTGACCATGGCTGCAGTGCTCTTTGGGGTGGTGTGGTCCATTACAGAGAAGGAATGCCTCCCAGGTGGGAACCTCTTCGGCATTGTGACTCTGTTCATCTGTTCTGTGGCTGGAGGAAAACTGTTTGGACGCATCCGCTTTCCAAACCTGCCACCATTACCTCCTCTTCTTGGTAGAAACCATTTGTGAATACAGTGTAGTAAGCAATAATGACTATATTTGGGAAAGAATATAAGTCATATACTTGTAGCATATGGCAGAATATAAACTGTATTCTGGTTACTATGTTATGCAAAAAGAATGTGAAACAGTACAATCATTGAGTAATGGAACAGACTTAAAATCTTGGTTCATATTTGTGGTTTATTCATCACACTGGAACGGTATTGGGTGTAATCTTAGTACAAAGTAATTAGCTACAGTAATCTAAATACTTTTTAATCAAAATGTGGTGTAACACATTATAATGTAAATTCTTGTAGCCAGATTACAGTTACTGACTTTCAATCATGTTAATTACTTTTAATAAGGGACAAAAACAAAATGGTTTTCTTTTTGGTTTGTTCTGAGCAGAAACTGTATTTTTTTGGTCTAATTCAGGCATTCTGCTAAATCCTTTCCAATTGGTAACCAGTTAGAATGAAATACAAGATAAGTTAAGAAAGTGCTAAGGGTGGGTGATATACCAGTTGCAGTTTTGCCAGATATGGCAAGAGAAAGGGGTATGGTCTGGAGAAACAAGGCACTGGCCTCACCAAAAATAAGCATTTTTTTTCCCCATGTGGGGAAATTATCAGCAACAAAATCATAGCAAGCATAGTATAGAGTAGCCTATATAAAATAACACCTTTTCAATAAATGTGTGTATATATATATATATATATATATATATATATATATATATATATATATATATATATATATATATATATTTGTTTTTTATTTGAATCCCCTTTTCTTCTCATTTTGAATCCCCAATTCCCTCTACTTAGTAGGTCCTCATGGTGGTGCGGTAACTCACC
The DNA here is from genome assembly GCA_032164185.1 of Moxostoma hubbsi. NCBI lineage: Eukaryota > Metazoa > Chordata > Actinopteri > Cypriniformes > Catostomidae > Moxostoma > Moxostoma hubbsi. Next base: position 14,607,519 of record JAVLUX010000012.1, on the reverse strand, counting down.
TCAATCTGGGTGGTGGAGGACAAGACTCAGTTGTCTCTGCTTCTGAGACAACGCACAAATCCACGCATCTCATCACGTGGCTTGCTGTGTATGACACCGCGGAGACTTGCAGTGTGTGGAGGCTCATGCTAATCTCCGCGATCACACACAATTTACTACACACCCCATTTAGAGCGATAACCACTAATTGGGACCACGAGGATGTTACCCCATGTTACTCTACCCTCCCTAGCAATTTGGGCCAATTTGGTTGCTTAGAAGACCTGGCTGGAGTCACTCAGCACATCCTGGATTCGAACTCGCAACTTCAGAGGTGCTAATCAGCTTCAATGCTGGCTGAGCTACCCAGGCCCCCCAATAAAAGTATTCTTAATATTAAATAAATCCCCAAAATATTTCAAATGTACATCTGGCCATCTAAAATCCATTAATAGCCAAAATCTCTCTCTCCTGCATACACGCATACACTGCGTGGGCACGTTTGGGCTAACCGTTATCTTATACTGGTCAAATAATTTTATTTTAATTATTTAATTATTGTTTAATTATTTTATTACATTTTTTTTTTAATAACAGATATGCTTCTCAGTCAAAACCCGGCAGCATCAAATTTGTATTTGCATCGTATCAAACAAAATTTCAGTGAAGACTTGGAAACAACTTAGAAATGTGCTTCTTACCTTAATAATTTTTCTTGCATTTGGATTAATTGTGCATGTATATGTAGTATTTATACATAGTTGATAAAAAGAGAATGCAACATCCACAACGTTCAGTTCACAGTTCACACAGAAATGTGTGATGCAGTGGTTTCCGTCAGGATCAAAGCACATGCTTATCATGTTCTACTATAAAGAGTAAAGCCCCATATAATATTTGGATTCATATATATATATATACACTACCGTTCAAAAGTTTGGGGTCACTTGTCTGAAATGTTTCTCATGATCTTAAAAATCTTTTGATCTGAAGTTGTATGCTTAAAAGTTTGAAATTAACTTTGTAGACAAAATATTATTCTGCCAAAACATATACATTTATTTAATTACAAATCTAAAATTTCCTAAAAAAAAAAAAAGTTTTTGAAATGGATGACTTGGATCAAAATATGAAGAAAAGAAGCCAATAAGTGCCCAACATAGATGGGAACTCCTTCAATACTGTTTAAAAAGCATCCCGGGGTGATTCCTCAAGAAGTTGGTTGAGAAAATGTCACGAGTACATGTCTGCAAAATCTAGGCAAAGGGTGACTACTTTGAAGATGCTAAAATATTACATAGTTTTGGATTTATTTTGGATTTTTTGGTCACAAAATAATTCCCATATTTCCATTTCTATTATTCCATAGTTTTGCTGACTACTATTATTCTAAAATGTGAAATAAATAAATAAATAAAGAATGAGTAAGTGACCCCAAACTTTTGAACGGTAGTGTATATATATATATATACACACACACACACACACACTAATGGTCAAAAGTTTTGAAACAGTTTCATTCTTTATTATTATTATTAATAATAGTAAAGTCATCAAAACTATGGAATAACAGAAATGGAACTATGTTGTGACTAAACAAAATCCAAAAGAAATCAGAAGTGTGTTATATTTTAGCATCTTCAAAGTAGTTACCCTTTGTCTAGAATTTGCAGACATGCACTCTTGACATTTTCTAAACCAACATTTTGAGGTATCACCCTGGGATGCCTTTTAAACAGTTTTGAATGAGTTCCCATATATATATTGGGAACTTATTGGCGGCTTATCTTTATTATTTGACCCAAGTCATCAATTTCAAAATCTTTATTTTTTTAAATAAAATGTTATTTTTATAATGAAATAAATGTATATGGTGGTACAATTATATTTTTGTTTTCAAAACGAATTTCAAACATTTAAGCATACACCTTCAGATCAAAAGATTATTAAGATCATGAGAAACATTTCGGTCAAGTGTTTCAAAAGTTTTGTATATATATATGTATCCAATATATATACATGTATCCAATATATATATATATATATTGGAATGTTATTAATCGCTTACAAGCATTTGAAAATTACTTTTTCACTCTGGAACAACTGAAAGGGACTTTGTTCCTGTTTTCGGTTACATTCTGACAAAAAAAATGTAATTTCCGGTTTTCAGTTTTGTTTCTTGAATGTTTGTTTTGTCCCTGCTTTTAAGTAAATGACTTGGTTTACACATACTGTATTTCTAAAAATGATTAATTTAGAATACATTTTAAACGTCAGTTATGTTCATGTGTATGTCTGTTTGTGTTTCTGAGACAGCTGAAGGGACAGGGATATGAACAAGGAGAAAATATAGTGATCATTTTGAATTTGTTGATCGGTAAAACAAAACTGTGAAAATTGTTTTAGAAAATAACTTAGTAAATAAAAGTAGAAACTAAAAAGTAACTTGTAATGTTATTCTTTTTCCCGTGACGTAATGAGTAGTGTAATCTAGGGCTGCAACGGTACACAAAATTCACGGTTCGGTACGTACCTGGTTTTGGGGACACGGTTCGGAACAGTTTCGTTACAACATGGAAAACAAAGAATCTTTCTTTAAATTATTTAATTTGAAAACACAGTGACTGATGGGCAACTTATTGTGAAGGCTCATTTTTGTACATGACTGCACTATGCATATTTCTTCAATGAAACTACAATACAAAACTTAAGGACCTCTTATATGCACATTGTATAAACAATAGGGCTGTAAATCGATGAACATTTTTAATCAAATTAATTACACGGTGTCCCGATTAATTAATTGTATTTAATCACATATACAAATATTTGCTGAGAAAGCCCCTCATATAACAATAATTCAATATATAATGATTATACATATTTATATCAATATATAATTATACATAGTTATCTTTAAATATTTAAAAATTTTATATATATATATAAATAAGGACCTGTCAATTTTCACCTGCATCAGACATTTTTTTTGATTTATGCTTACAAAACTTTTACATCTAGATCCAAGAGTTATATTAAAACAAACAACAACAAAAAGGAAAATAAACAAATAAACTGTTTAAATTAAAATATCAAATTGTTTACATATTTCAATACACTTTACAGCTTTCTTGTTACTCAAATTGGAAATTGTTCATAGGTATTTCTGAACCTCTGAATTAAAAATTAAAACAAATGGTTTATAACCACCATACTTACATTTATGAATACTAAACTTTGCCAACAAAAGCAGAAAATTAATCAATTATTATTCCTTGTGAAGAGACATGTCATCGCTAAAAAAAACTAATAAAACATTTTCCAAACAAAGTTGAAAGCTGGGAATGATATGATCTCTAACAATCTTGCAGAAATCAGGCAAGTCGAGTAGGGACAACTCCAAAATAAATGAAAAAAATGTTTCCGCCTGCTGACCACAGAATGTACAGAATATATCGAAATGACAATTAAATCTCTCTACAAGAAAATAATTAGTTGGGTAGTACTTATAAATAAGTTTAAAGGAAATTTCTTAGATTTTATTCGTGATTAAATATTTATGGGGTAATTTCCAAATTTTGCACCATCTCAATCCAGCGTCAGATATGCTTGTGTAGCGTATCGGGTGTGTTGCGTCATAACCATAAAATTTTTAGGTCACCGTGTCAAGTTATATATAGTTTAATACTCAATCTTTAAACGCATCTTGAGATCCCTTAGTTCGCATTTGCGCTCCCAAGTGTTTTGAATGCAAGAACGTAATGCATGTCTGTGTTGTGGGTCTGCTGAAGTGTTTTCTTCACTGTATAAACTGTGTGATGCTCATACAGCTGAAATTTCACTTACTGCCCTCTGGAGTAAACAGGTGGTACTACAAGCTTGCATTTCTCAGGAATCTTCCTTATTATGGTCCGTGGGCATGCGATTAATTGCATAAATTTAACGCGTTATTTTTTGTAAAATTAATCGCACTGAATTAACGCGTTAAATCGACAGCCCTAATAAAAACATAAATGGTAAAAAAAAAGTGCAGTTATAATTGTAACAAAATTAAAACTTTAGTCTTTCTCCTTTCAGCTCACCTCTTGAACTTATCCCTCAATTATAAGTACTCCTATTGCGTTCATTATCATTTTAGCTCTGTCTGAGCTTTCAGCGAGAGGCTGCTTGAATGCCGTTGCATAGGCTGTTCAGAAATATAAGCGTAAGCGTAGTTCTAACATCTTCGGGATTCATTCATCAGGCATCACATTAGGGCTGGGCGATATGACGATGTAATTAGATATCGACGATATCTTATAAAGATCCAATGCCAAATGTGAACAGATAATGATCGACAATATCAGTAAATGGCAAAACCATGGATCTGGGAAGTTGGCAAATATATTAAACAGTGGCCAGGGAGTGAAACTAGCACCCTCACCCACAAAATGCGATGAGGCTGAATCCAGTTTGCAAGCTCCTCGTCCAAATGTATTTCATGCGTGGGTAATTTTGCTCATCTACCCTCAGCAGGCGGGTGGACATGTAAGATGTCTCAGAGTGACACATGACAAGAAATGCTGTTGGTCAAAAAGATGTGCTTGAAGAAACACACTTTAATATATTTTTAAGAACAAACAAAAGAAAAGCTGTCAATACTTGTGTCTGACTCGCTGTTTGTTCGCTGAGAATACTGCAAATTACCTCCGATCATCTCAGGAGGTGTTGTGAGTTTAGTTTGCTTTATTTCCACACAATTAGCAAGCATTGTGAACGCAACTCAGCAGGTTCAGTAATATACATCTTAGTATCAAAGAAACAAAGATGAAAGTGTTTAAATCATAAAGTAATACAATACACGTTCACCTTGAAACAAAGTGTGGATATAAGTCTGGCTAGCCGAGACTGTAGTTTGGATTAGGGCTGCACGTTTTCAAGTTTTTCATTAACCGTTAACCGAGGCCCTTAACGGTTAATACTCGGTTAACCATAGTGTGCGCCAGGGATGGAAATTAACTTTTTTGTCCACCGGCCACTGTGGATTTCAAAATCTACCAGCCACTCAATGTTTTTACCAGCCACTTTCTTGTTTTTAACCGGCAATGTGTAACTGCATGTGAAAATTAATACTACAAGATCTACAATACTTAAGCCGTTTATTTAATCTCAAGTCTCAATGAAATACTGGCATTTTCTCTTTCTCTCTTATAGCCTACACACACAATCCATGAACTGATATTGATTTCAGTTCGCATACGAGGAAAACACAATGTTACGGACGTGAGCGCTCTGAAAGCGGCACTGAAAGACGCTTTAAAACTTCCACAGAGACATCAAACAGAAAGCACAAAACCTTTCTTTAAAGTGAATTTCGTTTTGTATTAATTGTGTCTTAATTTTAATCAATGTTTCATCAACCAATTGCCTGGATTTAATAAATAAGAATTAAATATAGCAGACGATATAATCACAAAGCGGAGGCGCCGGCGCGTGAACTGGAGCTCGTCTCATGAATGAACCGAAACTCAGTGTATAAGGTAGCCTTGCCTTACAAATAATTCAAAACTAAAGAAAACAGACACAGACTGCTCTCTGCTTATGTAATCCGTAAGAAATGTGCATTTCTCTCTGGTGCGTTACTGCGAAGACCGCGAGTCAGCATCGTCAACTTCATCTTTGCAAATGACACGGACAAAGAAAAGACTTATTTATTAATAAATAATTAAAATATCTCCTTGCTATATTTTACATATTCATAATCATTACTTTTGCCGGTTCTTTGTGACAGATTTTAGGAGCTTTATTGGCAGCGCCACGCCCCTTACATGAGCGCGTCACCGTACCCACCAGAATAGCCCTGTTTTTTTGTTAAGGATTTGTTTACTGTGTGTGTGATTCATTTAATGGAAAGCACATTCACTGAGTTGTCTTGCTAATCAGTGTCTCCTCCTTTATTCAAACTAATTTGTCCTTTAACAGACGAACGTCGCATGATGCTATTTTTATTTACCCGCCACGGTGGCCGGTAGGTGAAGCGAGTTTACCCGCCACAACACAAAATCACCCGCATTTGGCTGGTGCTAATTTCCATCCCTGGTGTGCCCGGGTGTTGGCTGTTGAGATGGTACAACAACGAGGTTGTACTTGAAGTATATCTAAGTATATCTATTGCAATACTTGCATTTTGCCCCCGTCATTCTCGATTTTAAAGTGCTCCCACGCTGTGCTTTTCGTTGCCCGCTTCATATTAGAAAACTGGTCAAGACTACTTCTTGTGGACATTACAAATGTCTGGGAGCGCTCTGGCAGTCTCTGGTGGTGCAAAAATGTATTACAACTAAATTCAATGCACGCCATTGACGCCACTTAACCGAGCAAAATGTTTCACTCGGTTACGCAATTTTTAACGGTTAATCGGTTAACCATGGACACCCCTAGTTTGGATTAATCACTTTTCTTTGCGTGATACATAGACTGTATTTATACGATTGCCTATTTCGGTGTTAGCTAGCTAGCCAGCTTTATCAATAGCTGTAAGCTACATTTGATGGATGATGACAGTAACTGTTTATAAAATAGACTGTACATTATATGTTGACACAATTCAGTATTGATGTGATTCCATCACAACTGTCATTTTGATATATCGATGCACTATTTTTTGTAATAATAGAATGTATATATTTTCTGTATAACCAATTTACCTATTGCTGATTAACATTGTTTATGACAGTTACTGTGCAGGCAAGATCAAGTTCACTAAAATTACACAGATCAATCCTTATGGCACTATATTTCACATGCTTTACAGTTATGCAAGCTTACCTGTCCAATAAGAAGAATGCCAATTCAGGGTCTGTTTTGATCCCCAAAACCGAACAAAGGTCCCTCCAGGAATCAAATGCCCTGGCGATGTGCACTCTAGTTTTCGCTCAATCATGTTCCTGCTTAGCCAGACTGAATTCAGTAGATACACTTCAGTAGAGTCGATGTTGTGCTGGGAGCCAGACGTTTGCTGGATGTTACTTAGTGTTGAGGTTTGTTGTCGCTGTTGAATAGCGGAAGAGAAGCTATTATTGTCTAAGGCAAGGCTCTCGTGAGAGCACATAAATGTCACATCCTTTGGATTTTCCCAAAATCAACCCGCTCCCTTCGCATGAAAATCAGTCTACAGGCTTTAATAGGCAACCTAGGAAGTATGGTAATGGCTCATTTTTTAAGTTGAGTTACAAGCCGTTCACACATTGGCAAACATTTTTTTTTACATATTGCACCTATAAATTTTGGTTCCTCTAATTAGACAAAAAGGGGCTCTTTGTCATCTTTACAAGCTGGTCAGAGAGCCCCTTTTTGTCTAATTGGAGGGCCAGAATAAATATAGAATAAATAGTATAACATACTGTTATTCAACAAACTTTGATTAGGGTTTTTCCTAATCCGTAAACTGAGAACAAATTTCAAACACTATCTTTTCCTAGAGCTTTAAAGTGACCAAACCTGGTACAGACATTTAGACTGTTCTGGAATAGTGTGCTAGGTCGTTTCTAATTGATTTGAA